>JANAVB010041219.1:10616774-10803741 GCA_029216955.1 Iris pallida
CACCCGAAGTCGATCTCTGATAACCCTGACCTTCTCTGCAGCTGTAGGCCTTAAAAATGACAGTCACGCTGAGTTGATCAGGACAGAGTCAAAAGTCACGCTCAGTTGATCAGGATAATATTTACAAATCACGCTGAAGAGACAACTCATCATTTGTCAGAGAGTTATTATGACTGACAGCACGACAGTCAAAGAATGTCTCTTCGTATGCCACGTATGCACGGAACTCGAGAGATCACAGCCGACTATTGCGTGATTTTCGAAATCTTCTTCAGCAAGACTCAGCCTTCGTCAAGTTGGCGTACCAAAAGAGTTTTTTGTCATTTAATGTGACTGATAAGGCAATCACTGTCAGAGATTTTGTGTCAGTCGAGGCACGCCAAATCGTGATAGCTGGCAGTCTTATCTCAAGTCTGCGTGTATTGTGAGATCTTCATCTCAAGTTTGCGTGGATTCTGAAGTTTTCTTCCTCAAGTCTGCGTGGATTTTGAAGCTTTTTGCCTCGAGTCTGCGTGGATCCTGAAGCTTCCTGCCCCAAGTTTGCGTGGATTTTGAAGCTTTCTCCTCCGAGTCTGCGTGGATTTCGTCTTCAACAAAGTCTGCGTGGATTTCATCAAATTGGAGTATGTGGCAGCCATGCCACTGATCTCTCGCCTGCGTGTCCTGTAACTTGTACACGACTCATGCATGATCGCCATGTGTCCAACAGTTACAGGCTACGTCCAGTAACTTCTCACAACCTTGCGTATGTTAAATCCTGCGTGATTTTCAACTAAGCACAGGCTGTGAAGACAGTTATCTTTCCAGTTTTATTTTTGACTCTATAAATAGAGTTCTTTTTCTCATTCATGGTACAGATACATAGTTATCTACTGTCAAAATTTTGAGAGCTTTTTTCTTCGCATAGTCCAAGGGATAAAGTGATCGTCTTCTAGATCAGATTCCCACAGTTGTAATTTTCCCAGAAATATAATAAATAAAGAGAATTTATTTATGGAAAACAAATTGACGACTCTGCTGGGGAAAACCATCTCCTCTTCTGAGATGGCAACAACTCAATGCGACACTTCGTCAATCGGCTCGACGAAGAAGGTGATGACGATCCAATTCGATCAACTCGCCTATGAAGAAATGCAGCGGGCTAAGAGTGGCAAGTCTACTTCAGCCTCCATCATCACTGCCAAGTCGAAGGGACACTCTGTCTATGTCCCTAAGAATCAGTTGGTAGTCAATGGTGAAGTCTCTGCCACAGTGTCTACTCCTAACACTGGCAAGAACTCTACTGCAAGCACGCACACTCTTGTGCGCTCGAAGATGACAGCATTCAAAAGTCATGCTGACAGCACTGGCTCCTTAGCCAAGTCTGTTCCAGCGTGCAAATTCAACTCTAAAAGTCACGCTGACAGTACTGGCTCCTTAGCCAAATCTGTTCCAGCGTCTCTCTAAAACCAAAAATCACGCTGACTGTATTGGCTCCTTAGCCAAATCTGTTCCAGTGTGTATTTCCAAAATCAAAAGTTACGCTGACAGTACTGGCTCCTTAGCTAAATCTGCTCCAGCGTGTAATTTCACCCCTAAATGTTACGCTGACAGCGCTGGTTCCTTAGCCAAGTCTGTTCCAGTTTGTACTTCCAAAGTTAAAAGTCACGCTAACAGTATTGGTTCTTTAACCAAGTCTGTTTCAGCGTGTATTTCATCTAAGAAGAATAATTCTTTAGCTATCTCTTCTTCTTTGCCAAGTTCTACTAGAACTGGGGGTGGTCTTCCACACAAAGTCCCTTCGAAAAGGAATAATTCTTTAGTTGTTCCTTCTGCTCCTGTAGTTTTTACTTCAGGAACAACTTTGACTGACAATTTTGTTAGTCAAAGAAAAGGAGATGGTCTTTTGACTACTCTTCCTTCTGGACATTCTATATCTCAAACCTTGAATGAGTCTAAGAAGAAACATTCTGTAATGTCTTCTTCTATGACTTCTTCAAATTGGACACAGAATTTGTCCATAAAAGAGGGTTTGTTACCAACTCCTAATCCAAGGGATGGTTCTATTTTTCCTTCTCTGCAAATATCCAGATCAATGGAAGGAAAACTCCAAGTTTCCAAAACTAATATGTCACCTCCAATTGATCTAAGAACAAAACTTAGCACTTCTAGTGTTAAGAAACCACATCAGTTGGAAACAAGGATAAAAGATCCAGATGCAGAGTATGCTAGAAACTATGTGGCTCATATTAATCATTCTTTATATAATCAAGAGCCATCAAGAACCAAGAACAGGAAATATACTCCTCAATCTTCACAAACAGATTTACGAGAATATCTTCAACAGAAGAGAAGGAGTAATTCTGTGTCAAAAGAACATGCTGAGTGTGACTTCCAGCCAAGAGTCATAATTCAATGCAGATGTCAATCAATGGCTCATGACCATGTTGATCATGAATGTGACTTCCAGCCAAGAGTTACAATGCAGTGCAGATGTCAAACTAAACGACAATCTGTCTTCAATCGGATTCAGTGTGAACCTATGCCTGATGAAGATGAGCCTTTGTTTGCTTCTGTCAACATGACCTCTCGGGATGCTGGGGGTAGAGCTGATAGTCCAGATGGAGTATATAGAAACACCAGAGCAAAAGTCTTAGCTTCTAGTCAAAGAAATTTGATCTCTGAAGATGATTCTGAATTTCTAGGAGAATCTAATTTTCCACCTCTTCCTACTGGGGGTAGTTCTCCTTTAAATGATTTTGATGCACGAAGCAGTGATTCAGAGCATACAACATCCACTAATTCATCAATAATCCCTCGTACAGTCACTACATATATGGTGGATGGGAATACTGAATTGAACAATGAACCTTCCTCTTCGGTGACTCCTCAGGACCAAAGAATTGCTTCTTTGGAACAACAAATGAAGTCTATGGCTGATACTATGAAGTTGATGTATGAACTCATGACAGCTCAGTTGCAGAATCGACAGACTGTATCAGATGCCATACCAACTGACACTGATATAAGTCCGGTACAAGTTCCTCCAGCAGTACAATCCAGTACTCCTGGACCAGCTCAACCAAATCCTAGTCTCTCTGGAGCTGGGGGTAGTGCTTACAATGCTGTTCCTCCTCCTAACTATTCTCTACAAGTTACAACTCCACAATCTTCTGGAGTTGTTAATGAAGAATTGAGGAATCTCAAAACTCAATTCGAGGCATTCAAACAGAAAGATGGTTTACAAAGGTTAGGCATCAAACAACCTTATCCGATAGAATGGAAGCAAGTATCGTATCCTCCTAAATACAAGCCTCCTACTATCTCATTCTATGATGGAACCACTTCTCCAAGTCAGTTTATTAATCAATTTGAAGTGATGACTGACCAGTTGCAACCAAGTGACGCCCTCCTTACTCGGGTGTTTATTGGATGTCTCAAGGGAACTGCTTATGAATGGTATAGAAGTCTCCCAGATGGGTGCATTACCTCATTTGCCGGTTTCAAACAGATGTTTCTTGAACGTTTCTATGAAGGGCTCAATGACATGACTATGTCTGCTCTTATTAGAATCAAGCAGAAAAATAAAGAAACTACAGAGGATTACATTGAACGGTTTCGAAGAGAAGCTCTGAAGATGTCTCTTGGAACTCCTGATGCTGTCACCATCGATACATGCAAATCAAACTTGTTGCCAATCATCAGCATGTGGACAGGATCCACCCAATTCCAAGACTGGCCTTCTTTCATAGTTAGTGCCAAGGCTGCAGAAATTAGTGCTGAAACCTTCAAAGGTTTAGGAGTGCAGATGACTCCCAAAGAAACAGGTCAAGGTACTAACAATAAAAATAATGCTCGCAAAGAAAAAGAAACTCTTGAAGTTAATCTTCAGAGAAAAGATGCCTCAACTGTTCAAACTTCTCCTACCTCTACAACTCAACAACCGAGAACACCTCGCCCCAAAGAAGAATACTCTTTCGATGATGACGATGTCCTTGGTATCTTTGAATGTCTGCTGAAAGATAATAAAATACAATTACCTGAAATCAAGAAACCTGATGAAGATGGTAAGACAGATCATCCCAAATATCACCTTTACACAAGACGACATGCTATTGGAGGATAATCGACATGATCGGCCTCTCTACTACACTAGTTATATCGATACGATGAAGATAGATCGTATCCTCATTGACCCAGGGTCTGCTATAAGCATAATGCCAAAGAGTCTATTGGATGAACTAAAAATCCCTCTTCATAAGCTCTCTAAGACGGTTACTACTATATTGGGATTCAATCAAAGCCGAAGCGAGCCTTTGGGAAAAATTCATCTGAAGCTTCAGATAGGCGATTTCAGATCCAAAGTCACTTTCTATGTGATTGAGATCGTGGGATCCTATAATCTTCTTCTTGGGAGGCCATTTCTTTATAAAAATAATGTGGTGCCTTCTACTCTTCATCAGTGTTTTAAGTACATTGATAGCAATGGAAGAGTACAAAAAGAAGTTGCTGATATAAATCCCTTCCATGGGGTTGAAGCTTATTTCAATGATTCCCGAATGTACAAAGAAGAGTATACAAGGGTCATACAAGCTATGGAGAAAGAGGATTCACAAAGTGAGACTTTAATAATCCCTGTTAAAGGTCGAGCTACTCAGCAACAATCTCCCAAACCCTCTGGAGAAGGTTCTTTCATCATTCCAGTGAGTGGACGGATCTCTCCGTTGCCTCATTCGTCTGCTCAAGATACAATGATCATTCCTGTTAGTGGACATACTACAATTCTTATATCTTCACAGGATACTCTGCTAATTCTAGTTGGAGGGCGGATTACTCTTCCATCTCAAGCTTCAAGGGAGCTCACCTCGTCTGAGCCATTTGTTATCGATCTTAATCGAAACAAAGCTTCTTCTCATTCTTCTTCCCCTTTAGTCATTGACTTGGCTAAAATCTCTAAGGCTCAGCCTTCTCCCAATGTAAATATTGCTGCTTTTACATTTAATGAAAAGTCTCCATCTTTGCAGTACGCTGATGTGTGTAATTATGTTCATAGATATTTACATTTGTTAGATGACTTGAGCACAATAACCATAGGAGTTGTACAGACTGTTCATACAGATGTATCTCTAGAACCTGTACAATCTTCATACTTTCTAGTTCCCAGCAGAAAGCCAGGAGACATTCCAATACTCTTTTACAAAGGGCCCCAAAGTCCTTCTGATTTAGAAGATGATGACAAAAACGATGATACTGGAAGATTACAACTACGTCGCTATAGTCAGCAATCTAAAGACATCATCAAAAATATGGGCTATGACTTCAGGACTGCCTCAATAGTGGAAAAGGAAGAAAAATGCCTGTTCGTATTCCTCCTCTGAAATATGGGAGGACGAAATGCGGATTAGGCTATATTGCTCCTACTCCTTTCATCAATATTATCCATGAAGATCCTGAATCTGACGAAGATAAGAGATCTGATTCTTCTAGTACCACTTCTTGGGATTCCGATACGAGTATCGGTAATTTCTACTGCAATATTCTGTCTTCCAACATGGTTTCCATTGACCGTTCTGAAGAAAGTGATGAAGACGAAGAAGAGTTTGAAATCTCACCTGAATCAGAACAATGGGCCCAAAGATTAGATAATCAATGGGAGTTCCGTTTCGAGCAAAAAGAACCTCTGACTGAAGATAAACTTGTTCAAATAGATGTTGGTGAAGAGGGATCTCCTAAACCAATATTCATCAGTGAAAGTCTTTCAGAAACTGATATGCAAGACATGATCAAACTTATTCGTGATTACATCGACGTCTTCGCTTGGAGTTATGAAGATATGCCAGGGCTTGATCCACAAATTACAACTCACAAGCTCAATATCATGCCGAATGCTAAACCGGTCAAACAACAACAGCGACGATTTCGTCCAGACATTATGGATGCAATTGAAGCTGAAGTTAATAAACTCATGGCCTCCGGGTTTATTAGAGAGGAACAACATCCCGATTGGGTGGCTAACATAGTTCATGTCCTTAAAAAGACTGGCAAGATCAGAGTATGCATAGACTTCCGCGATCTCAATGCGGCATGCCCTAAAGACGAATTCCCTCTACCAATCACTGATGTCATGATCGATAATACCTGTGGATTTGAACGGATGTCATTCATGGACGGGTATTCTGGATACAATCAGATTAAAATGTTTCCAGACGACGAGAAGCACACTTCTTTCAGAACGCCGATTGGTACATATTGTTATACAGTTATGCCATTCGGTCTCAAGAATGCAGGAGCAACTTATCAACGAGCTATGAGCACTATATTCCGTGAACATCTGCGGAAAACAGTCGAATGCTACGTTGATGATATTGCAGTCAAAAGTCGACAAAAGGAGGATCATATCCAAGATTTGAAGACTATTTTTGATCTAATGCGTAAGCATCAATTAAAGATGAACCCTACTAAGTCCTTCTTAGGCGTCTCTAGTGGTAAATTTTCCGGCTTCGTCATTACCTCTAAAGGTATACACGTGGATCCCGAAAAGATCAAAGCCATCCAAGAGATGCATCCTCCACGCACCTTAAAAGAGCTACGAGGATTTCAAGGAAGGATCGCTTATATCAGGAGATTCATCTCTAATTTGTCAGGACGCTGCAGACCATTCAACAAACTTATGAAGAAAGGTGTCTCTTTTGTCTGGAATGATGAATGTCAGAAAGCATTCGATGATATAAAACAATATCTGATGAGCCCTCCAGTATTGGTACCTCCCGTTTCAGGAATTCCATTTCTCCTATATACTCGAGCAATGAGTCATTCATTGGGTGCATTACTTGCTCAAAAGAATCAAAATGGCCATGAACAAGCCATCTACTATCTCAGTCGTACTATGACCGGAGCTGAACCTCGATATTCACCGGTCGAAAAAGAATGTCTAGCCTTGATGTTCGCTGTTCAGAAGACACGATATTATATCATTGGCCAGACTATTCATGTCATCTCCAGGATCAATCCTATACGGATCATGATGAAGAAACCCAGTGTTTTGAATTCTCGATTAGCTAACTGGGGAATCCTACTAGCTCAGTATGACATGCATTATATTTCTCAGAAATCAGTCAAAGGACAAGCTTTAGCCGATTTTCTGGCTGCTCATTCAATTTCAGAAAATTCAAAACTCTATGACGAAATTCCAGATGAGGTCTTAGATTCAAACCAAATTGCTGAAGAAGATCCTACTTGGCGTCTATTCTTTGATGGAGCTTCAAGGATAGGTCCTAATGGTGATATTGTCGCTGGAGTTGGAATCGTTCTTGTATCGCCAGAAGGTCTTGCTATCCAAAGAGCTTATTCTCTCGACCAGCCGTGTTCAAACAACGTAGCTGAATACAATGCATTGCTTATTGGTCTTCAACTCGCTAAGCATCTGAATATTCAACATTTGGAGGCGTACGGAGACTCTAAACTCATTGTCAATCAGATAAGGGGAACTTATGAAGTTCGCCATCAAGATCTGGTTCCTTATCATAGATCAGCTATATCTATGGCTTTTTCGTTTGAAGAATTCTTCATTGAACATGTTAGGCGAGCATGTAACACGGAAGCTGATGCTCTAGCTAATCTTGCGGCGGTGTTAGCTATTCCGATTTGACGGCAACAAATGATTATTGTTCGCAATCGAGAATTATTTCATCTGGAAAATAACCTAACTCTAGGGCTTCCAATTGACATTGAAGAATCAACATCTCATGATGTCAACACAACAAGAGGATTTGGATTTAGTCGTAAATCTTTGTCATCTTCATCTGATTCCAGCATGGAATTTATCTTTAGCAACTCGACCGAGAATCAAAATACGGATATAGATTGGAGACTTCCTTTCTTAGATTTCGTATTATATGATATTCTTCCGGATGATCCTAGTGAGGCAGCATCTATCAGACGACGATCACTCAGATTCTATTACAATCATACAACAAAGACCTTATATCGTCGAGCTTATGATGGTTTACTTCTTCGATGTGTTGCCGGTGACGAGGCTCAACAAATTATTCGCAAAGCACATGATAGAATTTGTGGAGCACATCAGCCTGGACCAAAACTTCAAGACCGTATTCGACGTATGGGTTATTATTGGCCCGCTATGGTATCAGACGCCATCGAATATGCAAAGAAGTGTAAAGCTTGTCAAATCCATACAGATTTTATTCATCAATCCTCGGAGTTTCTACATCCAACGGCAGCGTCATAGCCCAAGCTTGGGGCATGGACATTATCGGCCCGATCAATCCGCCGTCATCCAAGGGTCATCGGTTTATTCTTGCAATAACCGATTACTTCTCCAAATGGGCCGAAGCCATTCCTTTATCTGAAGTTAAGACGTCCAATGTCATCAGCTTTATTAAGCATCATGTCATCTACAAATTTGGTGTTCCTCGACGCATTATTCATGATAACGGACCACAGTTTGTCAGTCAGAAGTTTACTCGATTCTGTGATGATCACCGGATCAATAATGTGGCTTCTACCGCGTATAATCCGGCAGCTAACAGATTAGCAGAAGCTTTCAACAAAACTATCATCAAACTCCTAAAAAAGTTTGTCTCTACTAACAAACGTAATTGGAGTGAGAAGCTCGGTGAATGTTTGTGGACTTATCGCACTACAGTTCGTAATGCTACTAAATGTACACCCTTTTCTCTGGTGTATGGTTGCGAAGCTGTTCTTCCATTAGAGATTCAAATTCCTTCTTTAAGGAAGCAATCGCTAATGAACTCACTGCCGAAAATAATGATCGTCTTCGACTTCAGGAATTAGAAGCTCTAGATGAAAAGCGATTATCTGCTCAACAGAATATTGAATTCTATCAAGCTAGAATCTCAAGAGCTTTTAATAAGAAAGTCAGAGTTCGATCGTATCAGAAAGGAGAACTTGTTCTAACAGTCAGACGTCCTATGACTATGACTCATATGAGCAAAGGCAAATTTGACGCAAAGTGGGAAGGACCCTATATTGTGAGCAGAGTTTTCTCAAATGGAGCTTATCAACTCTCAGAATTGGATGGTCGAAAAGTTTTGATGCCTATTAATGGCAAATTTCTTAAAAAGTACCATGTATAAATGTAAATGCTTGTAATCATCAGACAAATTCATGTTTAGAAATAAAATTTTTATTTTATTTTAATCATGAATGATGGTACATGATATTAAGGAAGATTATTATCATCCTTTTCTACATTTGGACGTGGTCCACTGCCGTCCTTCTCGAAGACGTGATCAACAAAAGAGCCGAGGATCTCCTTGCTGGAACCTACGAGGAACTTACAAGCGGCCATCCTCATGGCTTCTTCTTCTTCAGTCCTTCCTGGTTCGAACAGGAAATCCAGAATGTCCCTTGGTGGCTTGGGTGCAAACGAACCTTCGCCTGCTTCCGCCTTCTTCGATTGAACTGGATCTACAGGGTGTTCTTCAGTGCCTTTCTGAACCTTCATGGCGATTTCAGCCTTCTTGGATGCTTCTTCAGACGATATTTTTATGTTTGAAAGAAGGAGTGTTCGTTCTTGTCAGATTTCTGCTATATTTATAGGCAGAAGCTCCTCAAATAATGAAGCGTCACATTCATCCGACGATTCACACGTTCATTAATGCTTGACGGTTCATCCGTTCATTTATTACATTTATCCGACGGTTCATTCGTTCATCTGACGATTCGTCCGTTCATACTCTTCTATGCCGAATCTACTTGCTCATTTGTCACTTGTCATTTTTGACCTCTGCATAGAAATTAATCTATTTTCTTTTGAGTTCCTACATATTATCACGTCCATACTACCTCTGATAATATTACGTACTCTAAATCAGAAAAGAAGATTTCATTATCTATCATGTCCACAATTCATTCAAATACAAATCATTGAGCATAGAAGAATTATCATTTCCACTCTCATATTATCATAAAAAGTCTATTACATGTTCTTAGACTTTCTTACAAATCATAATGGAAATCTATTACAAATTTTGGATTTTCATTCTACGCCGCAACAATAACCTAATAGAGATCTATCTTCTTCCTTGGATCTTCTCCGTCGGACCTTCTCCGTCAGGTTCGTTGTTGGTGGCAGTTCCTGACTGTCTGGGTCCCAGTCACGACCAGATCAGCAGGAATCAAACTCTGGTCTTCTCTCTCAGACGAGAGAAGAAACACAGAGTATGGCAGCCCGAAGGCGTGTTGCTGCCAATACAACTGGTGGATTGGGAGTGACCTTTCAAAGGAAATAGGAATGTATTCCACATTGGGATACAATTCCTGGTTCTGCCTTGAAAGGAACTCTACTACCCGATTTCTCGGGGTAGAGTTGACTCCACCATCCAACTCTCGTGTATAAAGGCTCTTCCTACCATCTGAGGAAGACCCTTCTATCCCACGAAGAGTTCTGAGTTGTCTGATTTGCGCGTCAAAAGCGCATGAGCTCCCTGATGTTGGTGTCAGAAGAACGCTCCCCACAGCATCCAAATCGCCAATGCCAGTTCTAAAGAAAGTTTTCAGCCGAGCTTCTGCAGAGAACAGCAAGGAAAAAAAGAATTAATCAACAGAAATGTCATTTGGCACACACTGGCTAGTCAGGCATATCCTGTTCAGTCAAAGACAAAAATCCATAGTACGCGTACTACATTGGACTTACCTTCAAGTTTGGTGCTAAGAATTGGCAAACCCATGTTTGATACAGTGTACAGAAATCGTTGCTTTCCTATTTGGGAATGAAATCTCACAAACATTTCATTATCAGAGAAGAAGAAGAATAGGAGATGAGTATCTGTGAAACTCATCTATCTATTTAAAGGACAAAGTACAAGCCTATTCTTGGAAAAGATCCGCGTAAATAGCGCTCGTAAACCATAAAATGAGTGTCACGTGTACTTTGGAAGACAACGCAACATTGAAAACAGTCAAAAAGTGCCACTTAATATTCTTCATTAATGCACGCTGTTCAAACACAAAAGTTGTACTACATTCTTCAAGACAGGCACTGATGGCCTTACAAAAGACAAAAGAAGAAGTGCAATATTTTCAAAAGAAAACAAAAGAAGCATAAAAGACACGCTCTATTTTACAGAGCGGCTGAGCTTAGTGCCCAATTCTTCTACGCTCTTAACCCCCATGCGGTGTAACAGAGCCTTCAACATTTCACGCTGCTCTGCGAGGCTGCGCCCATCAGAAGAAGACGAGCCATCCAAGCCAAAATAACTCAAGAAATTCTTGGCTAGTTGAGTAGGGTCATCTTTGAACTCGAAGACAAAAGGCTCCGGTTCCGTACCCCCAAAAGTAGGGTCGCCATAGGAACAAAAACCCAACTTGCGTGCTTCTTCTTCAGCTTCTTCCTTTGGTGTCATGTTGACGTAAGATGAAGATTAAAAATGAATCCTCTTCCTGTTTATATAACAGAGCTCGCCGGCGGTTCATATTCCACCATAAATTGGATACAATCAGTCTCGAAAAATGAAGAGTCATCATGATATTTAATAAGTTCATTTGGATGTTTTCAAAGAACTTCGAAGTCTTTTCGACTTCCAAAAATTTTTTTAAGTCATCTCAGCGTGACTGATTTCATTTTATCACCTTGATTGCAAAATATTTTGAAATAATAAATCATTTTTCGAAAACTTTGAAGGGGGTTTTATAGGCCTTAAAAATGACAGTCACGCTGAGTTGATCAGGACAGAGTCAAAAGTCACGCTCAGTTGATCAGGATAATATTTACAAATCACGCTGAAGAGACAGCTCATCATTTGTCAGAGAGTCATTATGACTGACAGCACGACAGTCGAAGAATGTCTCTTCGTATGCCACGTATGTACGGAACTCGAGAGATCACAGCCGACTATTGCGTGATTTTCGAAATCTTCTTCAGCAAGACTCAGCCTTCGTCAAGTTGGCGTACCAAAAGAGTTTCTTGTCATTTAATGCGACTGACAAAGCAATCACTGTCAGAGATTTTGTGTCAGTCGAGGCACGCCAAATCGTGATAGCTGGCAGTCTTATCTCAAGTCTGCGTGTATTGTGAGATCTTCATCTCAAGTTTGCGTGGATTCTGAAGTTTTCTTCCTCAAGTCTGCGTAGATTTTGAAGCTTTTTGCCTCGAGTCTGCGTGGATCCTGAAGCTTCCTGCCCCAAGTTTGCGTGGATTTTGAAGCTTTCTCCTCCGAGTCTGCGTGGATTTCGTCTTCAACAAAGTCTGCGTGGATTTCATCAAATTGGAGTACGTGGCAGCCATGCCACTGATCTCTCGTCTGCGTGTCCTGTAACTTGCACACGACTCATGCATGATCGCCATGTGTCCAACAGTTACAGGCCACGTCCAGTAACTTCTCACAACCTTGCGTATGTTAAATCCTGCATGATTTTCAACTAAGCACAGGCTGTGAAGACAGTTATCTTTTCAGTTTTATTTTTGACTCTATAAATAGAGTTCTTTTTCTCATTCATGGTACAGATACATAGTTATCTACTGTCAAAATTTTGAGAGCTTTTCTTCTTCGCATAGTCTAAGGGATAAAGTGATCGTCTTCTAGATCAGATTCCCACAGTTGTAATTTTCCCAGAAACACAATAAATAAAGAGAATTTATTTATGGAAAACAGCAGAATCCACCACCATCTCAGGGCCAAGCAAAACCCTCTCGCCGACATCATCCCAAGACAAGGGAGTACGGCACCTCCGTCCGTATAGAGCCTCGAAAGGTGACATCTCTATACTGGCTTCGTAGCTGTTGTTGTAAGCAAACTCTACCAAGTGAAGGTGGTCCTCCCAAGATCCCTCGAAGTCCAAGACACAGGTACACAGCATATCCTCGAGGGTCTGAATCGTCCTCTCCGACTGTCCGTCTGTCTGGGGTGGTATGCGGTACAGAACTTGAGCGATGTGCCCGAGCTAAGCTGTAAACTCCGCCAGAAGTAGGAAGTGAATCGGCTGTCCCGATCCGAGACTATACTCACTGGAACCCCGTGCAATCGGACTATCTACCGCACGTACATCTCGGCCAACCTCTCCGTCGACAAACCCACCTTGAAAGGCAAAAAGTAGGCCGATTTGGTCAATCGATCAACAATGACCCAAATCGCATCCTTCCCTCCTGGAGAGCGCGGAAGCCCAGATACAAAGTCCATAGTGATATGCTCCCACTTCCACTCAGGAATGGGTAGTGGCTGGAGCAATCCACCGGGTCTCTGCCTCCCGGTCTTCACCTGCTGGCACACCAAGCATCTCGAAACGAACTGAGCCACCTCACGTTTCATGCCATACCACCAAACATGCTGTCTCAAGTCTCTATACATCTTGTTGGCTCCTGGATGCATAGAGTACTGAGAACGGTGCGCCTCCTGAAGAACCTCCTCCAGAAGTCCTCCGCTCGGCACGCACAATCTGGTACCATGCCTCAACGACCCATCCCCTGCTATAGAGAACTCATCCAACAGTCATGTCTGAACCTGCTCCCTGATGACTCTCAGAGCCTCATCCTCAAACTGAGCTGCCCTGACTCTCTCCATCAGCTCCGACTGCACCTGGAGACCCCACATCTGCGCCTCGAACCCTGGAACTATCAGCTCTATGCCCAAGCTCTCCAGACCTGTCAGAAGGTGACGATCCATCGTCAAACACATGGCCACGGGATACCTGCTCAAAGCATCCGCGACCACGTTGGCCTTCTCCGGATGGTACTGTAAGGATATATCAAAATCCTTTATCAGCTTTAACCATCGCCTCTGCCTCATATTCAGCTCCTTCTGG
This sequence comes from Iris pallida, assembly GCA_029216955.1. Lineage (NCBI taxonomy): Eukaryota > Viridiplantae > Streptophyta > Magnoliopsida > Asparagales > Iridaceae > Iris > Iris pallida. Next base: position 10,630,536 of record JANAVB010041219.1, read on the forward strand.
GTAAACACGTACTTCAAGCTCTTGTGATCAGTATAGATCTCAACTCGCTCTCTATACAGATAGTGTTTCCACAGCTTCAAAGCAAAGATGACCGCTGCCAGCTCCAGATCGTGGGTAGGGTAGTTCCTCTCATGAGGACGTAACTGCCTAGATGCATAGGCAATCACCTTCCCGTGCTACTGAAGCACACAACCCAAACCCCGTCCTGAAGCATCACTGTAGATCGTATAACCACCAGATCCAGATGGCAGCGTCAAGATAGGAGCTGTAGTCAACCTCGCCTTCAGCTCCTCGAAGGCGGCCTGGCACTCCGCGGACCAAATAAACTCCTCGTCCTTCCTGTTAAGGCGGGTCATCGGCTGGGCAATCCTGGAAAAGTCCTGCACGAACCTCCGGTAATAACCTGCCAGACCCAGAAAATTCTGAACCTCTGCTACTGAGGTCGGCGTAGACCAGGACTCCACCGCAGAAATCTTCTTCGGATCCACTGAAATCCCCTCGCCAGAGACAACATGGCCTAGGAACTCTACGCGATCCAAGAAGAACTCGCACTTGGACAGCTTCCCATACAGCTGCTTCCTCCTGAGGGTGTCCAACATAATCCTCAGGTGCTCCTCGTGCTCCTCTGGTGTCTTCGAATAGATGAGAATGTCATCAATGAAGACCACCACGAACTTGTCAAGGTACTGATGAAATACCTTGTTTATCAAGTTCATGAATACCGCCGGGGCGTTGGTCAACCCAAACGGCATGACTGTATACTCATACTGGCCATAGTGAGTCCGAAAGACAGTCTTCGGAATGTCATCCCGCTTCACCTTCAGCTGATGGTACCCGGTACGTAAGTCGATCTTCGAGAACACCCTCGCCCCGCTCAACTGGTCAAACAAGTCATCAATCCTTGGCAAAGGATACTTGTTCTTGATGGTAAGGTTGTTGAGCGCCCTGTAATCAATACATAGACATACCGCACCATCCTTCTTGGGGACAAAAAGAACTGGCACACCCCAAGGGGAAGAACTAGATCGAATAAAGCCCTTGTCCTCCAGCTCGTCGACATGTTTCTTCAGCTCCGCTAACTCACTATTGTTGATTCTATAGACGTTCTGGGAGATAGGCTCAGCACCCGACACTAGGTCTATAGAAAACTCAACATCACGATCTGGCGGCATCTCGGGCAGCTCCTCGAGAAAGACATCTAAGAACTCAGCAATAAGTGGATGTGGCAACACCGGCCCCGCCAACAACGCTCCGCAGAATCCATCTCCCTGCTCCACTGTACCCCTGGTGAACTCATACTCCGGCTCTCCCGGCGGCCTAAACAGAATCCTGCCCCCTCTGCAGTCGATGCTAGCATGGTGCATGCTCAACCAATCCATACCGAGTACCACATCGTAACTCGGAAGTGGCATTACGAGCAAACACGCACTCAGCTCCCGGCCTCTCAAAGAAACTCTCCGCCCCTTACAAACATTATTAACCAGGATGATGCCATTCCCAGTCATAATCTTGTAAGTCCTACCAAGATACTCAGCAATGATATTGTGCCTAAGAGCAAAAGAAACAGACACAAAACTGTGCGTAGCACCAGAATCAAACAAGGCTAAAACTGGAAAAGAATCGAGCAGAATAGAACCTGCGACAACATCCGCAATAGGCTCCATCTCCTCAGCTGCAAGAGCAAAGGCTCTACCCTGACCACCCCGCTGCTGGTGGTGCTGAACGAACCGCTGCTGCTGGATCGGAAGTGGACTCCTCTTCTGCACTGCAGGAACTCTCGTCGGTGCCCCCTGAGCTGCTACCGCACCACGGCCCTCCCTGCGACGGCTCGTAGGACAATCTCTCAACTGATGTCCAGCCTCTCTGCAATAGAGGCACAAGCCCAGCCTCTTCCGACAGACCTCCCAGATGTGACCGGGCTTCTTGCAGAAGTTGCAAGGAGCCCCATGCTGTGCCTGCCTCTGCTGAGTGTGCTGTACCTGCTGCTGAACCGGTGCTCTGGCCTGCACCTGCGGCTGGTGATGCTGGAAAGAACGATGCTGAAGCTGAGGGCGCTTAGCAGCCCCCGCGCTGCTAGTAGCCCCCGAGAAAAGATCACGCTCCCTCTTGGGCTTCAAGCCCCACTCCCGCTCTACCTTGCGGGCCTCCACGTAGATCTGGGTATAAGCCTCATAGAAGGAGGGAATGAGGATCTTGATATCCCAAGTCAGCCCCTCCCTGAAACGGCTCACCCTGATCTCCGGGTCTCGAACCATGTACTCTACGCATCGGCTCAGACGGCCGAACTCCGCGGCATACTCCTCCACAGATAAACTGCCCTGATCCAGATCCTGGAACTGCCGCACCAGGTCGATCTTGTCCGTAGAGGAAAAGAACTTCTCCTTGAAGAGGAGCTTGAACTCTGCCCAAGTATGGCCCTCTCTAGCTAGGACTGGCTCGTTTCTGAACCAAGTGCGTGCAATGTCTAGCAACTGTAAACCTACCACCTCGACCTTCAGGTCGTCTGCCAGGCGGGAGGCCCTCATCTGCCGCTCGATATCCTCGAGCCAATCATCTACATAGACCACACCCTCGATCCCGCTAAAGTCACGGGGCCCGAGCTTCTTAAAGTCCTGGATATCTCCGTACCTAGTACGCGTCCCCGGATGCGGAGCCCTCTGCTCCACGGCTGCAAGGGCCAACTGATGGGCATCCTCCATGCCCTGACGCATCGCATCTATCTTCCTCTGTTGAGCCTCGGCCTGGGCTCTCTGAGTCTCCAACATCTGCTGGAGGAAGGTAAGCATCTGCCCCATATCTGTAGGTAGAGGAGGTGGAGGTGAAAGTATGTCTGCAACTAGCGTTGGAATCCGCTGCGCAGCAGGAGGAAGAGCGCCCGCATCAACCACTGGTTCTACGGCTGGAAAAGTCGTAGCAACCCTGGGGTCAGCCCTCGTAACTAGCGGAGGAGCGCTCCCAAGAGCTGCTGCTGCCGACACCCCGACTGCAGCAGGAGTATCCGGATCAGGTCCGCGAGTCATAGCATACCTCTCCGCGTCCGCGGACTCAGGATGCTGGGACCTGGTCTGCACCATCCTGAGGATAGAAATAAAGAAGATATCAATACGGCGCAGGAAATATTATATCAAAGAGGACAATTAGAATGCAAAATCAATATCAAAGACGGTAAAGTAAGATAAGGAAGGAAAGATCCTACTGTGATTGAGCACTCTTAGCCTACTACCTCCTATATGTAACACAGGCTCGTAGTCAACACTCTCAGACGAGTGCCGCCACGATATCGCACTAATTGCGACTTCAGGACCTGCGTGGGCCACCACTAAAAATGTGTCACGACCCGTACCCGCTATAAGGGCACATGTACGTGACAACGCCCAGCCCTCACCGTAAAAACGGTGTGGAACGCTGCAGGTTTTGTACTCTAACAACAGTTTATATATATATATCAAAAACCTGTCGAGAATATGGTCAACTCCAAACGGAGGACAAGCAATGAATATATATGAGTACTCAATCACAACTCTAAGATGATAAGTAAAGACTGAAAGATAAAGACAACAAGACGATAAAATAATAACCTGTCAAGTCCAAACACAAATAATATACAAGTCCAAGTCTCTAATACAATCCATAATAATAACAGTCTCAAAAGTAGCTGGAGACAAGGTCAGTATAAAAGACCTACTCTAACTAAGCAATAGGTAAAGTCTCGTCAGGCGGAGCTAAGCCCTGCTAGACCAAAGTCTCCAAGTCTAAGCCCACTACGTCATCCGGACCGTAGTAGGTACAGTAATCCCCCTCATCAGCATCTGTAATATTTTGTCAACATATCCAGTCAGGATGGAACGAGTACAATCAACTAACAACAGTTCACAAGATATGACAAAAGCTATAAGATTGTAAATAGAGAGTATTTACAAGAAAATCATGGAATATATATGTGAGTATCATGGCAAGGTAAGCTGTAAATCTAGAGCTAGAACAAGGCAAGTAAACTGATCATGGCATGTACAAGAATCAAGAATCATATATCTAGGTGTGTGAGTATTAGCTACAACATGTGGCCGGATTGGGTCTGCACAAGGTTATGATCTAGCCAATCATACGTGTGGTGTAGGATTGGCATTCACAAGGTTCATAATATATACAAGGCAGGTATTGACCACACATCTACACTAGTACTCCCCGTCTCCGACTGGTAGAGTAGATCCAAGCAAGACATGTTACGATACGGGATTCTATGAGAAGGGAGCAAGTCTCCTCGAGAATCGGTGTCCATATACTGCACAAGAACTACAAGGGAGCTTGCACAAGATATACCAAGATAACGAGGAATAACATCTTATATCGGGATCCATGAATACCAATCTGTGTGACCAATATGTCGAGAACAAGCATATCTACACTAATTACATGAATTATAACAATCATCGTAAATTGAAAAAGTGTCAGAGAATGTACTCGCCTGTAATAAGATATGATATGTCAACGGGATCAAATGCTGCGTCTCGAGGACCTATAGAGAACAAGACGTATCAATACTCTATTTAGGAAATAAAGTCAAATCAAATTAAACCCTATTAAGTCATTCTAGGTCTAGCTAGGTCAAACTGGGTCAATGCAAGTCAAACGGAATTAATCTAGGTCGATTTAAGTCAACGGTTGACTTACAGTTGACTTTTGGTCAACTGGTCAACTCTGGTCAACTTTAGGTCAACCCTAGGTCAATCCTAGGTCAATCCTAGGTCAATGGTGACTAATAGTTGACTTTTGGTCAACTGCCCAAGTTTAATGGAATTTGGGACTAAATTGGATAAAGTGTTGACCCATAGTTGACTTTTGGTCTAAAAAGTCAACCGTGGTCAACCTGGGTCAAGACTAGGTCTAGACGACAATTTCTAATCATTACCAACCCTTACAACCCATATCCAAGTCCATCTTGGACTTCGAAACTCAAATCTTGGCCGTAGGCCAATTTCCTAATTTACCCTTTTCTAAGGTAAATTTCTAGCCTAGGTGGAAACCTAGTTAGCCTACCTACGCTTGGTATTTTGACCCGTGCTCCCTAGGGTAGTGAGATACTAGCCTATACATATATTACCTACCAAGATACCTAGGTAAAGTGGACGTCTAGTCCATCTTACGGCCCATTGCCGATATCTTGAATATTTCAAGATACGTAATGGTACGGCGCGATACCGGCGCCCTACAACCCCGATTTCAACTCGGGAACCTACCCGCAAAGTCTAATCTATATAATCTAAGTCTCCCCCAAGTTTCGTCGCGATCCGATACTCGGAGCTCAAATTCACCTTCTAACTCGACCTCCTCTAAAATCCTCTTCTAGTTCTTACTCTAATTCTTCTTCTTAACTCTTCTTCTAACTCCTTCTTCTAACTTCTTCTTCCTATTCCTCCTCTAATTCTTCTTCTAACTCTTTCTTCCTATTCTTCTTCTAATTCCCTTTTCTCCTTTCTCTTATTCTAATTCTCTTCCCCTCTAATTCTAATTCTTTTCTTTCTAATCTTCCATCTTAACTTCTTCTCATTCTCCTTCCTAAACTTCTATCTAACCACCTAACTATCCATCTATATATATATAACATATATATATATATATATATACCTATATATATGGGGGTTTAAATAGGGGCTAAATGGCTAAAAGGGGGGGGGGGGTTTGCCACTGCAGCTGCTGCCATTGCAACTGCTGCTGCTGTGGCCCTTGCTGCCACTGCTACTGCTGTGCATGCTGCTGCAGCTGCTGCCAATGCTGCTGCTGCAGTTGCTTCTCCTCTTCTTCTTCTCACTTCCTCCTATCTTCCTCTATATATATATATATATATATATATATATATATATATATATATATATATATATCTATATATATATATAAAAAAAAAAAATATATATATCTATATATATATATATATATATCTATATATACATATCTATATACACAAACACACACACATCTATCTACATATATATAAATACACACACACACACACACACACACACATATATATATATATATATATATATATATATATATATATATATATATATATATATATATATATATATATATATATATAGACACACACATATATAGATATATTTATATATACATACACACTCACACAAACACTCACACACTCACAAACACACACTCTCACCACCATTTCATGACACTCATTCCCACCACCACTCTCACACACCATCACCACTACCATTCCTCTACACACACATATATACATATAATTATATATACACATATATATATACATATATATACCACTCTTAATAGAAAACTCCTAATTAAAACCCTAACATAGATTTTTAGGAAACTTATGAAATCTATGGGCAAATGGTGGAGAATGAGCTCCTCTCCATTTATTGTGAAGGAATTAAATGCAAAAGAGTAATAAATTGAGAATTAAATGCATACCTAGAATAGGTTTCTTGGAGGAAGAAGGAGTTTTGGAAGAAAGAAAGAAATTAGAGAGAGAAAGAGTTTACTTTGTGAAGAAGAAAGAGGGGGGGGGGGTTCTCCTACTTGGCCGGCCATGTGGTGGGGGGGGGGGGGGGGGGGGGGGTTATTGGGTTTGGGTGAGATCCAATAACCCTCCAAACCCATTAGACTTAGGTTGGGTTGATTCGGGTTTGGTTCGGTTCGTTTCGGTTTAAAATCTAAATACTAATTAAGCCTCTAAAATGACTAATTAGCCATGGCAATAGGATTTATGGTTTCTAGCCTAATTAGGATGGTATGTGGGCCAAGCCCAGCTAGTATGTGGGTCCCACTAGTGTCCAGGCTACCCGGGTCTCCAACTTAAGTCCGAATTGGATAAAATCCAAACCAAACCAAATAAATCCCTAAAAATTATATAAAATCAAATAAAATTCCTAAAAATTATAAAACTTGAAAAATGATGAAAATACCCCTAATTCGAAAACTGGGGGTGACAAACACTCCCGTGCATGCACGAGACATCCTGGAGTCCGTGTCCGAGTCCGAGTCCGCACAACAAAAATCAACTTGCATCCTTGTTGGATTTAATCCTTTTTCCTTCTAGGAAAATACTCCCACATGGCACAAACTTGTGCCCCACTACACCTCATGTGCACACCTCAACACAAGCAATGTATTATATTGAGATACTCACCATTTGGTGTAGCCGATGTGGGACTATCTTTTCTAGTCCAAAGGCAAAAATGCTAACAATTCTTCTGGCAGTCCAACATAAAAGCTGGACGGCCAGAAGAATGGGCAGTCCAAAGTTACACATGCTGTGACTTGGACTGTCCATTCTTCTGGCAGTCCAACATTCAGTCTGGACTGCCAGAGAGTTGGGCAGTCCAAAACTAAAGTTGGGCTCTCCTCCCCACAGACTGGCTCCAAAGCCCACCCCTTCGTCTTCACCCAGTGCCAGGCCATCCACGCCCGCTCCGTCTTCCCCTGCCAGGACACCCCTGTAAGCCCCTGATTTTCAAAATTTTTTTTATTAGTGTTAATTAATTTTTAATGTTATTTTAGCCTTAAAATAATTAATTAGATTTTTAGGAATTTTTCTAGAATTTTAAAATGATTTTTAAATGAGTTTTAAATGTTAAAATATCAATTTGCAATTTCCTAAAATGTTTTAATTAAGTTTTGCAATTAATTAGATTGTTTTAATATCATTCTGTAATTTTTAGAATTGTTTTTATGGTAGTATGCAATTTATTAAATTGTTGAAATAGTATTTTGTAATTAATGAATTGTTTTTAAGGGTGGAATGCAAATTTATATTTGCATTTAGTGACTTAGGGACCTATTCGTAAATTCCAAAAATCCTGAGGACCTAAGTGTAAAACCCTCACCCACCCCCCTGCCCGACGACCGACGACTGCCCGACCGCCGACCTACTTTCCTCCGCCATTTCCGGCCAGCTCACTGCCCCCCGACCGACCTAGCTAGCCTATAAATGACCCCCTCTCTCCCCTCAGCTCGACCATCACCACAACCACCGCCCATAGCCCCTTTTCCTTCCCCGACGAACTAAACCCTAACCCTACTCCGGCGACCCCCAGCGCCGCCCCCACAGCGACTTTCACTGCCAACCACCGCCGTCGACAGCTTCGCCACAGCACGGCGAGTCGATCGCCACCGCTCCGCCACGACCACGACGCCCCCAGCCGACGATCGCCCGTTCGAAACTCCGTTCAAACGCCGGACACGTACGTGTCACTCCTCCCCTGTGTCGTATCGTGTCTCGTTCACACGTTTTTCGTTCGCACCGGACACGACGACCCCAGCCCCGTGCTCGGACACGCGAGTTAGGACTCGTGCGTGTCGTGCATGGCCCCGACACAAGACTCGGCTGTCCTTCGTGTCCTTGACTGTATGGACACAGGACTCATAACATGAACTAACGGGTTTGGGCTTTGCTTAACGGGTAAAAACCCATTTAATTTCTGTGCTAAATAAATGTAAACCTAACCCTAACTCTAACAAACCCACCGAGCTGGCCCACTGGCCAGCCCGAACGAATTAACCCCCCCCCCCCCCCCCCCCCCCGCTGGACAGGGTTCGAGCCCCCCTTTTTCTTTCTTTCTGTTTCCTTTTTCTGTTTCTTTTTCTTTTATTTATATATATATATATGTATATATATATATATATATATATATATATATATATATATTAGTATACATGTATATATGTATATACTGTTTTTACAGTATTATATATATATATGTATATATATTTAGTAAATTTTGTGTATATATATGTATATACTAAAATATATGTATATATCTTCATGTATATACATATTAATATATATATACACTTTATTATTAAAGTATTTTTCCTATATATATGTATATATGTTTATACATGTATATTTGTACTCTATAAATTAAGTATTCTCCTTACAAATATATATGTACTTTTAACACATGTATTTATATTTTTCACTATGCATAACTTTGCCCTATTAAAATATTAATATTTATTTTGCATTTCTACCACTTAGTATTTTTTGTATATTTAAATTACTGCAACCATTTGGTGTCCAAGCCTAGCATGGGTATTTGGGCTCAAATGTGTTTTCACACATTCAAGACCTGTACAAGTCATATTGGACTTGATTCATGGTCTTGGGTCCTGTATTTGAACTTTGGTTCAAATTATATACATGGACAAAATACGCAGATAATTAATTATTGTGTGCAATGCTGTTTTTGATTTTCTAAAAATACTTAAAGTATTGCTAAAATTATGGAAAAATAGTTTTTAGATACTTTGTTAAGTTAGCTAATTTAGTATAATTTTTGTAGTATTTAATTTACTGTTTTGCCACTAGGTTGGCATATGAAATCAAAACTCATTTTCTGTATACTTAGGAAAACTGATTTTTATAAAATATTTGTGCTGGTTAATAAATTCCAGAAAAATTATAATAAATTTCTATAGTTAGCAAGGATCGTTTTGGTACTTTGTTTTATGCAAAATTAGGCTTTTTGTCTATCTCTAAAATTGTTAGAACACAATGATATTTTGATTTATTTATTGATTAATTACGACTTGTAGCTTTTTGTGTTATTTGGAGTTTTAGTCGTATTGAACCCCATCCCTCACTAGTGTAAAGACCCTAGAAAGTTAGTTAACGTAGTGTGTCACCCCACATTGGTCTCCTATGCCAAGTCATCATTTTGGCTAGGTGCCCAGTCACAAGTCATGTCACACCAATTAGTGTCCTAGTGTTTTAGCTTAGTGTAAAAGCTAAGTTTATGTATGTATTTCTACAGTGACGAGTTACCGGACATCCATAGCACTTTTATCGCAGCTTGTTTTGTTAGAGGCAAGTACATCTACAAACTCATTTACTGTCTTTTAATGCTAGAACATGTATTAACCATGTTAAATGCTGATCCTTGGGGTAGCAAGTTAAAACGTCACATGTTGTACTTTCCATTACTACCATGCTTAGAACAGTCTTGATGTATCTCTCACATGATTAGAACATGGGTTATGGGGAAACTGATAGTATTGTACGTGATCATGACCCCCCTATAGTAGCGAGCTTGGTCGCATTTTATATGCATACCTTGTCCGTAGGCCAATACTGCTCTATTTGTACGTTGTACATCTATCGCTTGAGTCTTATACGGAACGTACATTATATACATATGCCCACTGCATTTTGTATATCTATTGACCGATCACGTACCTGCTACAGTTTTAAACATTACATATACATCTGTCTCTATGACATATGTATCCTTGCCATGATAGATTATGATGACATGATTGTGATACGACATGAGATAGATGCCATGTTCCTTATGTTACTATGATACTATGATCCCAGTTGTACCATGACGACATGTTTCCAGTATTTCCTGTTTTGTAGACTCATCACACCATGATCCTTGTTGTACATCTCTTTCATTATATGTTCAGTACTTTAGTTGTAGAGGTTGTACTTGCTCCTGTCCTGACAGGATAACGTTGTAGGTATACTTACTGAGGAGGAGTTGCTCTGTGATTCGTATTGTGGAGTTACTGCCGAGGACCCGACTCTGCTTTACATGGATGTTCCTGCGGGGAGACTCGTTTAGTTTGCTTAGCTGCTTGGGATACTTAGTGTAGTCATGTATTAGACTATGTATTTTGTAACTGGACATGTATCCAGTTTTACATTTCAGTTTCACTTGTACTTGGATATTTTACTATATACGACGACTTTTGTGTTTGGAGCATTTATGATTCTTCTTCACTTATAGAATTGTTAGCACATTTAGTCTTATCTTGTTATCTCTAGAACAGCTTACTGCGCTTTATCTTAAGCGTAGGCTGGACATGGCTCGGCCCGGCCCAACAATTTGGATAACGGGTCGTGACATGTTTTTTTGGCGGCCCATGCAGGTCCTGACTAAACTGTTTGGTTACGTTATTGTACCAAACATGCCTGCAATTAGGAACATAAGGTAATTAGACAACATTAGGAAAGACGCTTAGAACACCTAGAGGAATGCTAGGATTGCAACATAGGAAACACATCACATGTTTTGCTATTATAATTAGATTTTCTTGCATATGATTGCTTACTTTAAACAAGTCCTTATAAGTCTTTTATGTGTAATTTAGATGGTGCTTACTCGTTCGTCCTAGCATTTTACCCCCGAGAATGGGGCCCTCCATTTCCAGTCAGCTGACCAGTTGACTGATACACCTCCACCTACCACATTCCCCCACTCCACAGATCCACAGACCCAGATACCACCTTCCACATCCCAGGCCCAGCAGGACCCGATACCTCCACCACCCCCTATCACTATACCCACCCAGGCTTCCGTCACACTCGACGGGACCCAGCTGCTCACACTGATCCAGGGATTCCTAACAACCCATCAGGAGCAGACTACCCTACTCTACCAGAGCCTAGAATTGGCCCGGAGCATTAAGGAGCGTCTTCTGTCTAGCAAGAGGCCGGCTTCTGTACACCATAAGGGACCGTCCAAGCGTCAGGCTTTCCAGCAGAGAGCACCGACGCCACCCCCGCAGACTTACCATCCCCCTACACCACATCGTCAGACCCCGCCGGTTAGAGCCCCGGGACCCCGACAGCAGCAGAAAGGAGCTTTTTGTGTATACTGCAAGAAGCAAGGCCATGACTTTCTCGTCTGTAGGAAGAGATTGGGTCAGTGTTTAGCTTGTGGGTCTGCCATCCATCAGATTCGGGACTGCCCAGTAGCCAAGGGACCCCAGGGGAAGACTTATAGCCTAGTCCTTGAGCCGGAGCCGGAACAGGTTTCGGGAGGTTAGTTTTGATCGTAGTCTTAGTCATTTGTTGCATTGCTTGCTATGTTAGAATATTGTAGGGTCTTCAATCCCTATGAATTTCGAGGACAAAATTTTTCAAGGAGGGAAGACTTGTAAGCCCCTGATTTTCAAATTTTTTTATTAGTGTTAATTAATTTTTAATGTTATTTTTAGCCTTAAAATAATTAATTAGATTTTTAGGAATTTTTCTAGAATTTTAAAATAATTTTTAAATGAGTTTTAAATGTTAAAATATCAATTTACAATTTCCTAAAATATTTTAATTAAGTTTTGCAATTAATTAGATTGTTTTAATATCATTCTGTAATTTTTAGAATTGTTTTTATGGTAGTATGCAATTTATTAAATTGTTGAAATAGTATTTTGTAATTAATGAATTGTTTTTAAGGGTGGAATGCAAATTTATATTTGCATTTAGTGACTTAGGGACCTATTCGTAAATTCCAAAAATCCTGAGGACCTAAGTGTAAAACCCTCACCCACCCCCCTGCCCGACGACCGACGACTGCCCGACCGCCGACCTACTTTCCCCCGCCATTTTCGGCCAGCTCACTGCCCCCCGACCGACCTAGCTAGCCTATAAATGACCCCCTCTCTCCCCTCAGCTCGACCATCACCACAACCACCGCCCACAGCCCCTTTTCCTTCCCCGACGAACTAAACCCTAACCCTACTCCGGCGACCCCCAGCGCCGCCCCCACAGCGACTTTCACTGCCAACCACCGCCGTCGACAGCTTCGCCACAGCACGGCGAGTCGATCGCCACCGCTCCGCCACGACCACGACGCCCCCAGCCGACGATCGCCCGTTCGAAACTCCGTTCAAACGCCGGACACGTACGTGTCACTCCTCCCCTGTGTCGTATCGTGTCTCGTTCACACGTTTTTCGTTCGCCCGGACACGACGACCCCAGCCCCGTGCTCGGACACGCGAGTTAGGACTCGTGCGTGTCGTGCATGGCCCCGACACAAGACTCGGCTGTCCTTCGTGTCCTTGACTGTATGGACACAGGACTCATAACATGAACTAACGGGTTTGGGCTTTGCTTAACGGGTAAAAACCCATTTAATTTCTGTGCTAAATAAATGTAAACCTAACCCTAACTCTAACAAACCCACCGAGCTGGCCCACTGGCCAGCCCGAACGAATTAAACCCCCCCCCCTGCTGGACAGGGTTCGAGCCCCCCTTTTTCTTTCTTTCTGTTTCCTTTTTCTGTTTCTTTTTCTTTTATTTATATATATATATATATGTATATATATATATATATATATATATATATATATATATATATATATATATATATATATATATATATATATATTAGTATACATGTATATATGTATATACTGTTTTTACAGTATTATATATATATGTATATATATTTAGTAAATTTTGTGTATATATATGTATATACTAAAATATATGTATATATCTTCATGTATATACATATTAATATATATATATATATACACTTTATTATTAAAGTATTTTTCCTATATATATGTATATATGTTTATACATGTATATTTGTACTCTATAAATTAAGTATTCTCCTTACAAATATATATGTACTTTTAACACATGTATTTATATTTTTCACTATGCATAACTTTGCCCTATTAAAATATTAATATTTATTTTGCATTTCTACCACTTAGTATTTTTTGTATATTTAAATTACTGCAACCATTTGTGTCCAAGCCTAGCATGGGTATTTGGGCTCAAATGTGTTTTCACACATTCAAGACCTGTACAAGTCATATTGGACTTGATTCATGGTCTTGGGTCCTGTATTTGAACTTTGGTTCAAATTATATACATGGACAAAATATGCAGATAATTAATTATTGTGTGCAATGCTGTTTTTGATTTTCTAAAAATACTTAAAGTATTGCTAAAATTATGGAAAAATAGTTTTTAGATACTTTGTTAAGTTAGCTAATTTAGTATAATTTTTGTAGTATTTAATTTACTGTTTTGCCACTAGGTTGGCATATGAAATCAAAACTCATTTTCTGTATACTTAGGAAAACTGATTTTTATAAAATATTTGTGCTGGTTAATAAATTCCAGAAAAATTATAATAAATTTCTATAGTTAGCAAGGATCGTTTTGGTACTTTGTTTTATGCAAAATTAGGCTTTTTGTCTATCTCTAAAATTGTTAGAACACAATGATCTTTTGATTTATTTATTGATTAATTACGACTTGTAGCTTTTTGTGTTATTTGGAGTTTTAGTCGTATTGAACCCCATCCCTCACTAGTGTAAAGACCCTAGAAAGTTAGTTAACGTAGTGTGTCACCCCACATTGGTCTCCTATGCCAAGTCATCATTTTGGCTAGGTGCCCAGTCACAAGTCATGTCGCACCAATTAGTGTCCTAGTGTTTTAGCTTAGTGTAAAAGCTAAGTTTATGTATGTATTTCTACAGTGACGAGTTACCGGACATCCATAGCACTTTTATCGCAGCTTGTTTTGCAGAGGCAAGTACATCTACAAACTCATTTACTGTCTTTTAATGCTAGAACATGTATTAACCATGTTAAATGCTGATCCTTGGGGTAGCAAGTTAAAACGTCACATGTTGTACTTTCCATTACTACCATGCTTAGAACAGTCTTGATGTATCTCTCACATGATTAGAACATGGATTATGGGGAAACTGATAGTATTGTACGTGATCATGACCCCCCTATAGTAGCGAGCTTGGTCGCATTTTATATACATACCTTGTCCGTAGGCCAATACTGCTCTATTTGTACGTTGTACATCTATCGCTTGAGTCTTGTACGGAACGTACATTATATACATATGCCCACTGCATTTTGTACATCTATTGACCGATCACGTACCTGCTACAGTTTTAAACATTACATATACATCTGTCTCTATGACATATGTATCCTTGCCATGATAGATTATGATGACATGATTGTGATACGACATGAGATAGATGCCATGTTCCTTATGTTACTATGATACTATGATCCCAGTTGTACCATGACGACATGTTTTCAGTATTTCCTGTTTTATAGACTCATCACACCATGATCCTTGTTGTACATCTCTTTCATTATATGTTCAGTACTTTAGTTGTAGAGGTTGTACTTGCTCCCGTCCTAACAGGATAACGTTGTAGGTATACTTACTGAGGAGGAGTTGCTCTGTGATTCGTATTGTGGAGTTACTGCCGAGGACCCGACTCTGCTTTACGAGGATGTTCCTGCGGGGAGACTCGTTTAGTTTGCTTAGCTGCTTGGGATACTTAGTGTAGTCATGTATTAGACTACGTATTTTGTAACTGGACATGTATCCAGTTTTACATTTCAGATTCACTTGTACTTGGATATTTTACTATATACGACGACTTTTGTGTTTGGAGCATTTATGATTCTTCTTCACTTATAGAATTGTTAGCACATTTAGTCTTATCTTGTTATCTCTAGAACAGCTTACTGCGCTTTATCTTAAGCGTAGGCTGGACATGGCTCGGCCCGGCCCAACAATTTGGGTAACGGGTCGTGACAACCCCCGCCGCCCGCATCCGCTACTCCGCCCTCCTCAACCTCCCCTCCCCCCTCTCCTCCGTCATGTCCGCCGCCAAGACCCGCTCCGCCCGCCCCCCTCCCCTCCGTCCCGGAGGAGGCCCCCCTCGCCGCCCCCGACGACCTCTGGTGCGCCGACGGCCGCCTCGTCGAGGAGTTCTCTATGGAGTAGCCCATACCGCCCTACCTCTTCGCACTCGCGGCCGGGGAGAGCGGGGAGAGGGAGGTGGGATAGCCATGATAACTTTTTCGATGGCAAACTTGTAGTTAAAAAAAAGGGCTAGCCTTGATAACAATTGGATGTTCCCATATAAAAAAAAATTTGGGTCGAAGCTCATGAGTTCATAAATTTTTGGGATAGCCATGTTCTTTGCGGTGCTACGCCGCTATGACATGGCTTATAACCGAGGCTTTACCCCACCTAGGTACCTCATCGTAGTGTCATACTACTGTAGCATGAGGTCACATGCCTCTTTGTAGTGCCAAACTACCCAGCATGAAGCCTTGCGCTTCTGTGTGGTATTACGCCGCTATGACATGGCTCACAAAGCCGAGGCTTTACCCTACCTGGTACCTCTTCGTAGTGTTATGCCACTGTAACATGAGGACATCATCCTCTTTGTAGTGCTGTTTACCTCTCTTTATTACGATTATCATACAGCATTAGGCTACATGCCTATTTGCGGTGCTACTACTCCGCTGTGACTTGGCTTGCAAAGCTGAGGTATTACCCCTACCTGGGAACCTCATGGTGGAGTCACCCCACTGTAGCATGGAGTTACACTCCTTATAGTGCTGCGCTACCGTGCTTCCTGTAAAGCACTCCAGGCATTCACTCTGCCTGAGAACTCATTAAGGCATTTAAGCCAACCTTCCCACAGGATTCGTTTTCCGCAAAAAACAACAGTAGACAACAGTGGTAGTAGGTCCGTAACCTCTCCATGTCATAGAGGACAAGTACCCACTGTTCCTGATATTCTTCTGGTTAATAGTCCTCCCTTGAACCAAAAGCTAGATGCCTAGTAGATTTCTCTTTGAACTAATAGCATAAAACTTTATGGTAGGATTGTAATAACACAATATCAGAATGCCTTCAAGCCCATTTTACAAGCTGTGTCATCGACCAGCTGGCGCTTGAGGCCCTTGGTGAACGGATCCGCCAGGTTCTCCTGACTCTGAACATCAATCACTGCAATAACACCCCTCTTGATGAGATCGTGTACTGCCATGTCCTTCAACCGCACAGTCCTCTTCTTCCCGTTGAAGAGGTCATTTGATGCCACCGCCGCAGTCGCCTGATTGTCGCAGTATATCGGTATCGCCGGTATTTGCGCCCCAACCACTGAAAGATCATACATAAGCTCCCAAAGCCATTCTGCTTCCTCCGCTGCGGTATCAAGTGCAAAAAACTCAGATTCCATGGATAACCGCGAGAGCATAGTCTGCTTCTTCGATTTCTACGATATAGCAGCTCCACCTTTTGTAAAAATGTATCCGCCTGTGGACCTCTCGCTCTCCACTTCTGGGCACCAACTGGCATCACTGAAGCCTTCCACTACCGGTGGATCTCCGCTGTAGTGCAGTGCATATGTCTGAGTCTTCTTGAGATATCTCATAACCCGTTTCACAGCTTTCCAGTGCTCAATGCCTGGGTTGCTCGTGAAATGACTCAGTATTTTTACAGCGAAGGCTATGTCAGGCCTTGTGACAGTAGTAGCATACATCAAACTCCCGATTACGCTTGCATACTCCAGCTGCCTGATACTTTCCCTTGAATTAGGCTTCAGTTTCAGATCACACTTGTACGGCGTATCGATCCCTGGAAGATCCTGATATCCGTAACGAGTGATCATCTTCTCAACATAATGAGACTGTGACAGCACTAGTCCAGTGTCTGTCTGGATGATCTTGAGTCCCAAGATAACATCAGCATCCCCCAAGTCCTTCATACTGAACTTCGTCGAGAGGAACTTCTTTGTCTTCATGATACAGCTTATATCCGTACCTAGGATTAGCATGTCGTCCACGTATAGACAACGATGACTCCTCTTCCGTCAGCAAACTTCGTATAGACACACTTGTCTGTTTCACTGACACTGTAGCCATTTGACCTTATGACTTTGTCAAACTTCTCATGCCACATTTTGGGAGCTTGCTTTAAACTGTACAGAGATTTTACCAACTTGCAGACTTTGTCTTCAAGACCTTTGATGACAAACCCTTCTGGTTGTTGTATGTAGATCTCTTCGGTCAGCTTGCCATTCAGGAATGCCGTTTTTACATCCATCTGATGTATCACCATCTTATGTATCGCTGCGAGAGCAATCAACATTCTGATGGTGGTCATCCGGGCTACTGGAGCATACATGTCAAAGTAATCGATCCCCTGCTTCTGAGAAAACCCTTTGGCCACCAACCTGGCCTTGAACTTGTCAATAGTTCCATCTGCTTTCATCTTATTCTTGAAGATCCATTTGCATCCGATGGGTTTCGCTCCTTCAGGAAGATCAACCAACTCCCAAGTGTTATTTGAGGTGATGGAATCAATTTCATTGTCAATCGCCTCCTTCCAGAAAATATCATCTCTGGTCTTCATCGCCTCATCATAGGTAAGCGGATCTGCTTCCACATGATAGGTGATGAAGTCATCTCCGAAGTTATTCGGCCTCCTCGCTCGCTTCGACGATGGCTCAGCGAGTTCTGGTTCAACCGTTGTTTCAACAACAACATCTTCTTGGACTACTTCTTTATTGAAAATTTTAGTTTCTTGCGCACCCTTATTGTTCTCTGGTTTATTCGTAAGAACAATATTCTTGTGCCTTGTAAATTGTCTTCACGAGATTCAATGATATGATTTGACTCAATATCAAGAAATCTTCGAGCATCACTCTTCTCGGCATACCCCAAGAAGATCATCTTCGTAGTCCTAGACCCCAGCTTCTGAATCTTCAGATCTGGGAGCTTCACATAAGCCAGAGACCCCCACACTCGAATGACATTCAATTTAGGTCTGACTTTGAACCAGTATTCATGAGGAGTTACGTCTGAAGTTGCATGCGGCACTCTATTTAGAATAAAAGTGGTCGTTAATGCAGCTTCTCTCCATTAGCATTTAGGAAGTGTCACGCCCTAGAACCAGAATACTGGAGAGCGGGGGCTGACATGGCCAGCTACGTATATTGAAATAGAATACATCTCAACTATACGGTCACGGCTGTCTAGATATGAGGGTTTACTACAAGCCAGCAGTCTCTTAAGGTCAAGCCTATTGTCTCAATCTCAAGCAATTAACAGAGTTACAAGATATTAGAGCATCAAATATATATATATAAGGCGTCCCAAATATTACATATTGGATGATCATGAAGCTAGTCGTACAAAATGATGGGACTAGCAAGAGTTCAGTCATACATGATCAACCCTAGGATTTGTTAATCATGTTTTACAGCCCGTAGGCAGACAGTAAGTAAATGTGCATCGAGCTAACAGGTGCTCGTCGGCTAAATGCCTCAAAAGAATAAATTTACATATAAGTGGGTGAAACAAAAAGGGAAAACCCACTCGTAGCCCGGGTTCCGTCTAGTGTTCACCATTGGGCTGGAAGCTTGGTAGATCCTCGGGAGCTGCTCCGAAATCTGGCCACACAAAACCAGCTGGGTCAAACCCCAGAAAGAGCAAGTGCCACAAAGGAGGCCACAAATAAGAACAAAAGCCAGCATATCAGAACATAAGAATAAAAGAAGTACAAGTAGTAAAGTACACAGAGCGATAGATGACTAGGGACGTGGAACCATTTCGGGAACCAGGTTACAATCCTTAAACCAGACAAGGACCGGGGTTGTAACCCTTCGCCTGAATAGCTCACTGTCTCTACTCATTTATCGTTAAGACAAGTAAAACAAACATGCTCAGGAGATAGCAGGTACTGGAGCTAGACAAGACTTAGACAAGGCTGGACACCATCCATTCGCAATCGGCCAAACAAATACTACGGCTTACTACTTTAACTAACTAGGGTTATCACAAACCTAATTACTAACAAGATGCAAGTGAGAAACTCCCAGTCCCAAGCCCTGCAGACTATCCAATTATCCTTCCGCGGGTTGAGAGTTATAGGTGGGTACATTGCCCGGGAGACAAATGTACCCTTAGGTGACTTAGAGGGTGCAACACATGACAGTGTGCTGGAAATGTGCTCTACTCGTTGGCAAGCTACAAGTCCATTAAAGCGCCCAGATAACGAGATTGCCTGTGACTGGGAATTCTCCATGTTCTAGTTTGATCTAATCATTAGCCTAATCCAATTTAGCGCGAGTCCCTGGCCGTGGTACCCAGGAAGTCACGTCCTAGACATGATGCAAGACAAGACAAGTGGATTGTACAAGCAAGCAAGCAGGAACACCCACGGTGTCAAGTTGATTATACGAGTCAAGTTACAAGTCAAGTCAGGAGTGCGCCGCCACGGGCCACTATCAAGTTATCAAGATAAATCATGTCAGGGTACTGTCAGGAGTGCGCCACTACGGGCCACTATCAAGTCAGGTTGGTCATGTCAGGAGTGCACCACTATGGGTCACTGTCGTGTTATGCTAGTTCCTTGTCATGCCATGCCATGTACAATAGTCATTCCAAACATATTAAGTAAAATCAAGTTCATGACAAAAGACGTAAGGATATAAAATGGACGTAAAATATCTAATAAAATACCAATATATATAGGACTATAGAAGAGCCAAGCTTAAAGAAATAACCAAAACTCCAAAAGCCAATGGATTGCGCAAGGGGTCAGGGAGTTGGATTGCGCAGGTGTCAGTTGCGCAGGGTGCCAAGTGCGCAGGGGCACAGGGCACAGGGGCAGATTGCGCATGAACAGACTGCGCAGAAGTGAACTGCGCATGGGTGGATTGCGCAGGAACAGACTGCGCAGAAGTCAACTGCGCATGGGTGGATTGCGCAGGAACAGACTGCGTAGAAGTCAACTGCGCATGGGTGGATTGCGCAGGGGTTACTTTGCGCATGGCTGGCTTGCGCATGGATGGCTTGCGCCAGCGCAATCCAGCACAGCGCAAAGCACTGGCTGAGGTCATGCGCAATCGGCCCTGCGCTAAAGAGCACAGGCCGGGGGTGCACAATCGGCCATGCGCTAAAGAGCGCAAGGCAGAGGGATGTTCTTCCTGGCCGAGAGCAGTTCCAAGAACACCAAGAACTTTAATTCTTCATAACTTTGCCAAATCAAAACCAAATCTAGATTTTCAAAGTTCTAACTTGAGTAAAATCGAATTCTCTTCCACATGGAAGCATCAAAACAAGCAAAAATCAAAGTTTAATAGATCAAAACCAAGGATTTTTGAAAATGGTTAAAACCTAGATCTAGAAGAATGAAAGCTCCAAATCACAAAATGTCAAGTTCTAAAGTTGTTCTCCATGGCCTAATCAAGTTAATGGACAAATAAAAAGTGGTGCTTATTTGATGGCAAGGTGCACTTGCCTATGGGTTGGGGAGTTGTGTGGAAGAAGGAAGAAGAAGAAGTTGAAAGAAATTGATGGAGTTATGGAGGAGAGAGAAAAGGTTGGTAGGTTTTAATGAGGGTGGTTGTGATGGAATGGAGGTGGAGAATAGGCTAAGGTGTTCCACTCATGATGAACCAAACCAAATCAAACCAACTCCATAAAATAAAACCAAGCCATGGTCCAAAACCCATTTACGAGAAACCAAAATCCGCAAGTCGAGAAAATAAAATACGTGCCAAAAATCAAATTACGAGTACAAATACGAAATACAGGAATTGGGGGTGACAGGAAGACCCGTAGTTAGCAGCATTGAATTTATCATTTCTGTCAACGTTCTGTTCTTCTTCTCCGCTATTCCGTTAGATTGATGAGAATACGGAGCAGTAGTCTCATTGATGATTCCATGTTCTTTGTAGAATGATACGAATTTATGAGACCTATACTCTACATCTCGATCACTTCTGAGTAGTTGTAGATCGGTTTAACGTTCAGCTTTAGCCCTGAAGTCTCTGAACAACTCGAATGTTGCATCCTTCTACTTGAGAAGTCATGCGAACGTGCACTTCGAGAAACACTTCGAACCGGCCTCTGTTGAGAATTGATAAGTCACAGATATCTGATTGTACTAACTCCAGATGATCAATATTTTAGTTCAATCGTCTGAGCAGCTTTCCAAAAGTCTTGTATCTGCACAGACCTTAAACTTCTCCACCTCCTTACCCCCACATTCCGAAGATAAGGTCCCGGTAGGACAGCTTGAGTCTGCTTCTGTCATAGAACAACTCTCAGTCCACTCAATGAAGTAACTTCATCGCCATCAGCAGAAGTTCGAACATTCCTTCAGCACCTTACATCTTTTCGAAGCATGTTCCTCGCCAAGAAATTACCATCTGGTTAGTAAGAATGTCCATCTTTCAAGTCTGTATCAGATAACAGACTTTCTGAGATCAGATCGCCGAAAAATCTCTGGTACGTGCAACACACATTCCAGTGTCCTTGTCGGTGGTTAATAACCACTGTCTCGATCTTCAGAACTTCTGCTAGATATATGTTTGCCATCGAGACCTTCGTCATAACATGGCTCGTCCTTGGTGAACAACTCTTTTGAGAGCACACAAGGTCAGATGCACTAGTGTCGGACCACTAGTCAGCTACCACGTTAGATAACTCAACCTGTGCAACAAAAGCAACCAAGTTAAGTAATCAAAATAACCAAGTTTAGCTATACCTGCTATTTTGGTTTAGGCTTGGATTTGCATTCACTCATGTAGTGGCCATTTTTATCACAGTTGAAGCAAGTCACGTGGGACTTGGACTTCTGTTGCTTGAACGAAGGACCATTCACTTTTAGATTTAGTGGAGTCCTTCTTCTTGTGATGAGAAGCCACCTGCTTCCCCTTGAACTCTCTTGTCTGCACCAAGTTGGCCTTAGCTAGTTGTTTAGACAGAGAGTCCATTTTCTGTTGAGATCGCATTTCGTTCTCAATGTGGATCTCTTGTAGAAGATCTTCCAAGCTAATGTCCAGCTTCTTTCGATGCATTCTAGCATAGAAGTTGCTCCAACCAGAAGGAAGTTTCGAGACTATCCCTCCAACGACAAAACTTGTTGACGAGGGGCATCTTCTCGTCATCTAACTTCTGGCGCAACTTTAGGAATTCCTTTACTTGAGATAGCATCACCATCTCGTCTTCGAAGAGCCACTTGTGGTACTTCTCGACGATGAAGATTTTGGAACTGTTCTCATCATCTTCATATAGCTTACCCAAAGAATCTCAGATGTCTTTGGCATTCTCCTTCTTGGAATATGACTCAGCCAGAGAGTCTTCCATAGAATTGAGAATCAGCAGTTTACATATGCTGTTTTCTCTCTTCCATTTGCTCTGCTTGACGAGTGCAGCAGCAGTAGCATCCGCAGTTCCTCCTTCTGGAATCGTCGGTTCATCCTCAATCAACACATGGTCTACGTCCACGAGTTGAAGATTAAGGGTGACCTTCCTCTTCCAGATTTGGAAATGTTCTCCGTCGAATTTTTCCAACTTGTTAAAGCTGGTATCGATGAGAGAAGCACGAGAGTTTTCCATCTACAAGAATCTTGCTTTGAGATTGTTATTTCCGGGGCTTGATCAAAGATGGTAGACTCGATGTCGAGATCAGAGGTTCAACAAACGTTCACCTTCTGATTATTCTCGAGATCCAAGAGGAACTCTATAATATGAATCTGATTACAAAAGCAACAATAATCAGAAAGTAAATCTCACGTTCTTCCTTGCAATTGCAGTTGCAGACGGATAAAACTGAGTTACAACTCAGATGAAGGAGAAGAAAGAAGAAAGAAGAAGAGAAATGGTTCTTGCTGGGGTGATTAAGATCACCGTTGCTCAAAGCAAGATTCGTCCCACCACGATCTGCTTCCAGGAACCAGCAAGTTCACGAAGAACTTCTGGAACGCTCGTAAGTCAAAATTTGAGACTTGAACGGGCTTCCTGGACTTTACAGACTCCCTTAACTCTCTTCTTGGTGCATCTTTCAAAGGAGGCCAAGGGGCTCTATTTATAGAGTGGAGTTGAGACTTTACCTCTTCTCCTATCCGATGTGGGACTAAAATACCAATGCTCAAAAATAGAGTTTGATATTTTAGATCATCCCACAATCAGCATAGAAGTGTGCCAGTCCACGCCTACCCCCCGAACACTCCCGTGCATGCACGAGACATCCTGGAGTCCGTGTCCGAGTCCGAGTTCGCACAACAAAAATCAACTTGCATCCTTATTGGATTTAATCCTTTTTCCTTCTAGAAAAATACTCCCACATGGCACAAACTTGTGCCCCACTACACCTCATGTGCACACCTCAACACAAGCAATACATTATATTGAGATACTCACCATTTGGTGTAGCCGATGTGGGACTATCTTTTCTAGTCCAAAGGCAAAAATACCAACAATTCTCTGGCAGTCCAACATAAAAGCTGGACTGCCAGAAGAATGGGCAGTCCAAAGTTACACATGCTGTGACTTGGACTGCCCATTCTTCTGGCAGTTCAATATTCAGTCTGGACTGCCAGAGAGTTTGGGCAGTCCAAAACTAAAGTTGGGCTCTCCCCCCCCCCCCCCCCCCCCCCCCCCCCCCAGACTGGCTCCAAAGCCCACCCCTTCGTCTTCACCCAGTGCCAGGCCATCCACGCCCGCTCCGTCTTCCCCTGCCAGGACACCCCCGCCGCCCGCATCCGCTACTACTCCGCCCTCCTCAACCTCCCCTCCCCCCCTCTCCTCCGTCATGTCCGCCGCCAAGACCCGCTCCGCCCCCCCCCCTTCCGTCCCGGGGGAGGCCCCCCTCGCCGCCCCCGACGACCTCTGGTGCGCCGACGGCCGCCTCGTCGAGGAGTTCTCCATGGAGTAGCCCATACCGCCCTACCTCTTCGTGCTCGCGGCCGGGGAGAGCGGGGAGAGGGAGGTGGGATAGCCATGATAACTTTTTCGATGGCAAACTTGTAGTTAAAAAAAAAAAAGGCTAGCCTTGATAACAATTGGATGTGCTCATATAAAAAAAAAAAATTGGGTCGAAGCTCATGAGTTCATAACCACTCAATTCAAGCTTAAGCTTGTAGTATATAATTCAAATTCATCAATATTTTGAGTTCAAAAGAGTTTCTCGTAAGTGGTCGTGCTCGCGAATCTTTTAGTAAGACGAATTTGAACTTAATTTTAGGTTTATCTGAATGTTCGAGCTTACCACCGACTCTATTTTTTCTCCTGACAGAACAGAGCTGTAGAAACAAACCTATTATTTCCTTAAATGCCTATCTAAATTGCGAGGTCATTTATATCGTCTTCTCGATCGTCTGCACGTCAACACGAGGAGGTCGGTCATAATAAACTCTCGAACTCACACAGACAGAGAGGAAAGGAAACGATTAGGACGTCTGGCGATTAAATAAAAAGAAAATGCTAACTTGTCCGCAAGCGAACTAGTCCGTTCGTCTGCGTGACCGAACCCCATTGGTATTCTCCTATATGCATGAATTCTATGTCGGTTGACCTGCCAATAAAATAATGCCACATAACGGACGGACTGGCCCGCAGCAGCCTAGCTAGCAGCGCCCCTAAATAAAAGCTAAACGTTGTTTAGGGTCCGCAGCGGCCAAGCTAGCAGCGCCCCTAAATAAAAAGCTAAACGTTCAATCCAAAATCCTTCCAACCAGATCATTGCGCACTGTTGTTGTTTATGTTTTTTTAGAAAGAGAGCAGAAAGGGAAAAGAGGGTGAAGAAAGGAGTGTGCCTGCCACATGCCTAACTGCATAATCAATTGATTAATCTGTGTTCTCTCCATTAATTAATCATAACTGTTCTCTTGCTGAATCATTTTGCTTCCAGGAAGGCTTTTGGTTTGGTTCTAGGAAAGGAAAAGAAAATAAATCAATTGCCCTTTCTTTTCTTTTGAAGGTAAATGTCCCAACCATGTTCTTTTTTTCCATGCATCAGCTTTTTGTATCCATAGTTATTTATTTCTTAAATAAAAAATATAAAATTTGTATGCATAGCAGAAAATACATGATTGGGATACTCATTTTTGGAATATCAGATCTGCTTCCTTTTTCTTAAGGTCTGGTTTGATTCACGGGAAAAAAGAAATTAATTTTGTTCTTTCTTTTCCTTTGAAAAATTGTAATTTTTATCATCTTTTTTTCGGAATTTGGAAAAAAAAAAGGAGATAAAGTAAATCCTTGGAGGTGGACAGGGGAATCATTTTTTTTCTCTTTTTTGTTTCTTTGATTTTTTTTTCTGCTCATATATTAGTTTTGTCGTCCAAACACATGAAATGGATGATTTTTTTTTCCCAAAGTCATAATTTTGCAAAGCAATCGTGGTCTTAGGAAATTGTAATTTTTATAAAAAAAAATTCTTGTGTTTTGAATGGTCAAAAATATTAGGCGGAAAAATAAATCATTGGATGAGAAAGTGAATATTTGGGGTGGGTAGGGAGCCATTTTTTGAGATCAATTTTCTTTCTGCTCATTTAATTTGGCATCCTCCAACCCGTACTTAAAGGTTCAAATGGGACGTGTTTATTAGCTCATTTATAACCAAACCTGTTCACTTCTCGTACAATGCTGCATTGACACCTGAGATACACGCCAAAGTAATAAGGCAGAGAAATAATGAATTTTAGTGATGCATGGAGTAGGAGTTAGCTTTCACTTTAATGGGTTTGGTCTCGGTCTCTCTCGTTTCAGTGTAGGAAATAAATGCATTCTCCAATCCGGACTTTGTTTGTTTCTATTGCTTGTACTTATGTAATTGTCTCCACAAGTAAGTAATTGTCTCCTACTCCATGGCATCCAAAAGGGTAATAATGAGTTTTAGTGATGCGTGGAGTAGGAGTTAGCTTTCACTGGGCTTGTTTGTTTGATAACAAGGATTTGAATTTAGAAATCCAAAATTCAAATCCAATTGCAACCAAACATAGAATTTTAGTTTATGATTAATAATTATAATAATAATAAATAAATAAATAAATAAATAAATAATTAATTAATTATTATAATTATAATTCGGCTTAATTGTAATTTAATACCCTCAACTATTTTCATTTTTCAACTTGATACCCTAAACTTTTTTTTAACTTGTTATCCTGAATTTTTTTTGGACAATAATGTCCATGCTCAAAACTAAAAACTACCTCCAACCCCCTCCCACTCTCCAACCCCCCTCCCTCCCGTCCCGCCCTCCCCCCCCCCCCCCCCCCCCCCCCTCCTGTCCCGTGCTCCCTGTCACGTCCCGGTCCCGTAGGACCGATCGTCCTCGCTAAGGCATGATGCCGCACGAGCCTAGGTTGCGCTCGTGCAAGGCGGGTTCCATAACGGTCGATTTTAGCGGCTTGCAACGGAGTTGTCGCACAGAAGTCCCAAGCAGAAATATTGAATAACATGAGCAAAAATTTAAAGCAAAACACAAGTCATCAAACTGCTCTTTATTGATATTGAAACATAAGATTACAAAGGCGCGTAGCTAAGATTACAATCACTCAAGCTCACTCTTCTCATAATTATAAGTCACTCTGCTCTCTCTCATCTCTCAATACAATTTGAGTAGTCCAGCGGAAGCTTCGGATAGGCGATGTCTATACATTATGTCACGTATAAGTTCCGACTTCAAGCGGCCGCACGCCTCGAAACGCCAAGGAACTTCGTACCTCGACGCATCCAAGCGAGCTCCGCGCCAACGAGCTTCTACCTGTGCCTGCACATAAACACTGTGTGGGTGTCAGTACTCAACTGTACTGATGGGGTGAGCTCCTCGCCCACCCATACAAAACCAACACGTTCATTTACTTTGTGCAATATAATCCCTTATGATTGTCTTTCTATTCTTGCCTTAGGATCGATTTTAGGACAAAGACTCTTGGTCTATTTGTGTCAGACTATTCTCGTGCCATTGCACCGATAACTTGATTATCGTTGTGTGTAAAACCCGCAATATAGGTATTATTGGATTTTTGGAATTAACGAATTTTAGTTGATTATTAGATTTTGGTTGCCTTAGAGTATCCTAGTTAATTGGTTAGCTAGTTAGGTTTATTATTATTATTATTATTATTATTATTATTTAAGTTGGATCAGGAAAATATTATTTTTAAATTAATCATTGGATTTTTGATAGTGGCCAAGTCCCGATCCCGTGCCCGGGGTCCGACTCCGTGTCCGGACACCAGATCCTGTTTTTCGAACCCATCCTCGAATTTTGTTAATCATAGAAATTTTCTAACTTAGTCTAGGTTCCTTAATATTATAGTTATTATTTTATTAGTGTTACTATTACTCTTTTTTTTTAAAAAAATTATTTTTCAAATCCTAAAATCTACCCGAGCCCCACCAGCCACTGGACTCGGATCCCCTCTCCCACGTTTCCTCCTTTCCCTCCACTCCACCCACTCTCTCCATTCCCTTCTTTCTCTCCATACTTCTCTCATTCTTATTTAATTCTGTTCCCTCTCACAACACCAACACCAGCACTTCCCTGTTTCCTTCCCATCACTCCCTCTCCAGCACACCCTCCTCTTCCCACTCCCCTTCAAACAACGCAGCCGACCCTCTCGCCGACGCTGACCCGCGCGCCCCTCGGCCAGCCCGCGATCGCTGTAATGACCCGCTCCGCCCTAGCGGAACGCCGATTCAAACGGCAAGTGCAACGACTCAAACGAGCCGTCGACCCGAAGAGTTGGCATCGACCTGATGAAGAATCGATGCAAGACTTATATTGGCCCATAGAAGATGAATCCAGACTTAGACTTTCAAAGGCGCGCTCGGAGTATCGCTTGGCCGATACGAACATCGCTAAGGTGGGTGGCTCCGATGAACCCGTCTTTGCTTAGCCTAGACACATAATAATACGGACACTATTGCTAGAATCGCTAGGCGATAACACCGCGCATGCTAATAAATGAATCAATGCACCTAGCTAAGGGAATAATCCCATCTTGTATGCTTGTATAGAATATAGAAAAGAATATGAAAAAATGTGAGAACTCTCGCACCGCGCTCCATGCTCGTGCTAAGGCACAAGCTTACGTTCAAGTCCCTTATGCGTTCAACAATGAAACAATGAATGGTTTACAACAATGAAACAGAAGACTATCGACATAGTCATTCCGAGTAGAGTATAGCAACATTGGAAGACTTCGGGACCGATGGGTCGCCAAGGCGACTCCCGCACGGGGAGTTGCATAATGTATGAATGAATGAATCAACGAATGAATGAATGAATATGATAATGAATGAATACGTGAATGAATCAATGAACGAACGAACAAGTGAAAGAAAGAAAGAAAAGAATGAATGAATGAAAGAATAGTTAGCGACAGGTGTGACGGGCACGTGCAACGGGGCTCGCTACCCGCGCTGCACGAACGCCAACCTGGTCGATAACGCATTATGGCTAAGGGTTAGCCTACGGCTCGGAGACAGCCGTTAAGTTAAAAATGGCAAACAATACGAAATGGTCGTGGACAATCCCCTCGTATACGGGAGGAGGAAGATATAAGGGATTCCAGCGGCATGATCAAAGGGAGGATCGTGGACGGCCTAGGCGGAATCAAAATGGCTTACTGTCCAGGCTGGGTGCGGGCTTGGCCACCCAGGAGACATAAGTGCGGAGTATTTCAAAAGACTATCAGGGTGTTCTAGCCGCACGCTATGATAGGTGAGAAATTACCAAGGGAGAAAGGGTCCAAAATGGCTTGTGGTGCCAGCGACCGGTGCATATAGATTAAGTGGGCTTTGCTGGTGGCAGTCCACGTGCAAGTCCTTGCATTGAAACAAAGTAGTCTAAGTTAACTAAATGAAATTATAACGCCCCAGAACCAGAATACTGGAGAGCGGGGGCGTACATAGCCAGCTACGTATATTGAAATGGAATCCACCTCGGTATACGGTCACGGCTGTCTAGATATATGAGGGTTTAACTTCAAGCCAACAGTTTCCTATGATCATGAACAAGCCTATTGTCTCAATCTCAAGCAAGCAATAATAAGATGTCAGAGCACCAAATATATAATAGCAAGGCGTCCCATACATTACATATTGGATGATCATAAAGCTAGTCGTACAAAATGTCAAGACTAGCAAGAGTTCAGTCATACATGATCAACCCTAGGATTTGTTAATCATGTTACAGCCCGTAGGCAGACAGTAAGTAAATATGCATCGAGCTAACAGGTGCTCGTCGGA
Organism: Iris pallida; assembly: GCA_029216955.1. Lineage (NCBI taxonomy): Eukaryota > Viridiplantae > Streptophyta > Magnoliopsida > Asparagales > Iridaceae > Iris > Iris pallida. The sequence continues at coordinate 10,660,153 of JANAVB010041219.1, forward strand.
TAAACGCCTCAAAAGAATAATTTTATAATGTGGTGAACGAATCAAAAAGGAAAACCCACTCGTAGCCCGGGTTCCGTCTAGTTGTCACCATTGGGCTGGAAGTTCGGTAGGTCTTCGGGAGCTGCTCCGAAATCTGGCCACACAAAACCAGCTGGGTCAAACCCCAGAAAGAGCAAGTGCCACAAAGGAGGCCACGAAATAAGAATGAAAGCCAGCATATCAGATCATAAAGAAATAGAAGAAAAGTACCATTAATAAAGAGTACAACCAAACAATAAACGACTAGGGACGTGGAACCATTCCGGGAGCCAGGTTACAACCCTTAACCAAACAAGGACCGAGGTTGTACCCTTCGCCTGAATAGCACCTTGTCTCTACCCATTTATTGTTAAGATAAGTAAAACAAACATGCTCAGGAAAAATCCAGGTACTGGGACTAGACGAGACTTAGACAGGGCTGGACACCATCCATTCACAAGCGGCCAAGCAAATACTACGACTTACTACTTAACTAACTAGGGTTATCATATGCCTAATTACTAACAAGGTGCAAATGAGAAATTTCCAGTCCCAAGCCCTGCAGACTATCCAATTATCCTTCCGCGGGTTAAGAGTATGGTTGGGTACATTGCCCGGGAGACAATGTACCCTTAGGTGACTTAGAGGGTGCAACACATGACAGTGTGCTGGAAATGTGTCCTACTCGTCGGCAGGCTACAAGTCTATTTAAAGTGCCCAGATAACGAGATCGCCTGTGACTGGGAATTCTCCATGAACTATAGTTTGATCTAGTAATTAGCCTAATCCACATTCAGTACGAATTCCTGACCGTGGTAACCAGGGAGTCACGTCCTAGACATGATGCAAGACAAGACAAGACAAGTGGATTGCACGAAGCAGCAAGAATGAACACCCACGGTGTCAGAGTTGGTTATATGAGTCAAGTTCGCCATCACAACAGCATCAAGTCAAGTTACAAGTCAGGAGCGCGCCGCCATGGGCCACTATCAAGTTATCCAGTTACAAGATTAATCATGAATCACAGTTTACAAGTTAAGAGCGCACCCCGTCGGGTCACTACTAAGAAGATCATAAGTACTAGGATCATAATCACAGAAATCACGAAAGCCGTACTAGTCATAAGCAAAACACCGAAACCGTGCCAGGTCGTGTTGGGTGGAACAAGATCTCAGAACTCTAATCAACAAAAGAGAAGCCAAGCCTAAGGAAATAAACAAAACTACCATGGGCAAGTAGATTGTGCTGGGGTTCCTGGGGTCGGGTTGCGCTAGGGTCAGATTACGCTAGGGTCGAGCTGCGCTGGGGTCGGGTTGTGCTAGGGTCGGGTTGCGCTAGGGTCAAGCTGCGCTGGGATTGAGCTGCACTAGGAAGTGAGCTGCGCTGGGGTTGAGCTGCGCTGAGAGAGTGAGCTGCGCTGGGGTTGAGCTGCGCTAAGGGAGTGAGCTGCGCTGGAGCTAAAGAGCGCCAGCGGAGGGGCACGGTTCGTCAAAGGGCGCTGAGCGCGGGTCAGCCCAGCGCTAAAGAGCGCTGGCCGAGGTCTTCTTCTCCAACAGGCTGAGAAGAGAACCCAAGAACACCAAAATTCCAAATCTCATAACTTGGCCAAATCAAAACGAAATTTAGATTTTCAAAGTTCTAACTTGTGTAAAATTGAATTCTCTACCACATGGAAACCTCAAAACAAGCAAAAATCTAAGTTTAATAGATCAAAACCAAAAAAATCCGAAAATGGTTAAAACTTAGATCTAGAAAAATAGAAATTTCAAATCACAAAATGCCAAGTTCTAATGTGGTTCACCATGGCCTAATCTAACTAATAGACAATTAAAATAGGGTTCCTATTTGGTGGCAAGGTGACTTGCCTATGGAGGTTGGGTGTTGTGTGGAGGAAGGAAGAAGAAGATGGAGAAAATTAATGGAAGAGTAATGAGGAGAGAGAAAAGTTAGGTGGGGTTTTAATGAGGGAGGGTGTGTTATGTTGAGGGTGGAGTTTAACTAAGGGTAGTCCAAAGCAAACCAAACCAAATCCTCTCCACAAGAATAAAACCACGCCAGGTCCAAAAACTCAATTTACGAGAAAACCAAAATCCGCAAGTCGAGCCAAAATACAATTACAGGCCAAAATCCAAGAAAATAAAATACAGGTCCAAAATACATAGGGGCCTAATCAAATACGTATTCCGAAATACGGGCGTTACAGAAGTGCCTTCTGAACAGGCTTGAAATGTAACACACTAAAGGATAAAGAGTACTTCGTGAAATCGAGTTAGAAAACACGCCTATGTCGCGCTAGGACCTGAGGCAAGGACTCGCCCTTAGCATTGAAAGTTTATATGAATTGTTGACTAACTTGGTTTACTTTGGACAGGAAAGGTCGGACGGTAAGTATGGGTAAGTCGTGCATGTTTTTTCATGCGACACTTGAATTCGGCAACACGAGATAGGTCATGAAATATGCCATGAAACTGACCCTAAGGAAAGATTAGAAAGACAATGAATGATAGACGGTGCACAAAAGTAAATAGAACGTGTTTGATAATGATAGCATTGTGGGCGAGCTAGCCTCCCCACCAGTGCATAACAATGTACTGATAACCCCACAGTTTGCTTGCAGGACGCAGGAGATATCTTCGGGTGCGGAGCTTTCCTAGAATGTACTAAGGCGCGGAGCTAAGTCTGGACCTTTGAGCGTTGCAAGGAGCTGAAGCACCATATACAGGACATAATGTATCGGAACATCGCCATGAATCATTCCATCTTGTAAGCCATTTGGCATGCCTTTTATGTTTCAGAGAGAGAGAGAGCTTGAGCGATTTGTAATCTCGGCCTAGCGCCACTTTTAAACTTCTTGAATGTCAATAAAGAGTTTTGAATTCGTTTCAATTTGTATTCATTTACTTTCCGCTGCAAATAGGGACACTCTGTGCGACTCTGTGGCCTAGCTCAAATCGGTCGTTTCTGGGATTAGCCTTGCACGGGCGCAACCTAGGCCCGTGCGGCATCACGCATTAGCGAGGACGATCGCTCCTGCGGGAGCGGGGCGTGACAACCGCCTTCACGGTCGACCCCCTGACCGCGCACCCCTCCGCGCGACCACGCCCCCCCCCGGCGGCCCCGTCCAGCCCGAGCCCCGCTTGGCCACCGTACCCTAGCCGCCCGCCGGAGCCAGCGCCTCCGCCCGGCCATCTCCAGCGCCCCGACGACCCCAGTGGCCGCCCGCTCCAGCGCAACTCCGACGCTCCCCCGGCCCGATTTCGACCGCGCCCAGCCCCGATCCCGCGAGCAGGAGCCCCGCCCGGCCGTTGTCCGCCCAGCGCGCGTCCACACGTCTCTGGGCTGTTTGTCCCCGTCTGGTTGCCTTTCCGCATCCTGCCTTTGCCGTTGTATCGTATCGATCTGCTGTCCGGTGGCTTCTCGTGCATCCCGACCCCTGTCCCGCGAGTTGGCCACTGTCCGGACGCTATTCCGGCTTTTTCCGAGTTTTTCTCGCGGCCTTCCGGTGACCCGCAGGTTTTCTGATCCGCTTCTCGGCCGTAGTCGTCGCCTCTCGGCCACCTCGAGCTCCGTCCGTTGTTTCTGTGCCCTGATCCACTGTCCGCAGCATCTCGTTGGTCCAGATTCGCTGTTCCCGTGGCCGATCTTTGCTGTTCGCGTATTTTGGAGTTTTCCCGAGTCCGCAGAATTTATTTTTCTCCTATTTTCATCTGAGAGCTCTAGCCGAGCATTTAAGGTGTAACTTCGTGTCCCCGTGTCCCTCCCGTAGATAGTCTGTGATGACGTGGTCCCGATCCCGTTTCGGAATTCGGTATTTTGATATATTGTTGGTTTTGGGTGATACGTAGAGTATCGGTTACGTCGTGGCGTATTTTCTATTTCGGATATGTTGTGCTGTGTTCATTTTTGGGTTGGATATTCATTTTTGGGTTGGAAATGTTTGATCCCTGGTTTGGGATATTTAATTGTGTTGTGGTTAGCATCCTCCCAGGATTGGGTTGTCCCAATTACAGAGGAGATACTGCCCAAATTTTTAGGAAATATTTTAAAAAGGGATATCCTTATAAAAATTAGCAATTTGAATAAAATCTATTTTTCCAAAGAAAACCGGTCTTTGCAAAATGACTTATAGATTGGATTTTGTTGGTTTTTGGATTTTTATCGATTTCGTATCACCAGTTAGGCGACGACCATATCGGTCGAATGAGCCTCGACGAAACGTAAACGATACAGGGTCACATGTACGTTGAGGCGTAAGCCGCAACATGAGATTGCACGACCAAGTCTGAGACTCTTTAGTTTTTATTTTAATTGTAATTTATTTTAGAATTGGTATTGCTTTTAGTATTTACGGTGCAGGGCCTTGGCCTACTGTTTGGACTGTTCGCGACACTCAGAGCTCGTCTTAGGATTAATTAATTTATGTAAATAATTTATAAAGGGCATAAGCCCAGTTTTTCTTTTATTTCTCTGTGACCCTGTATTGTGTAGCGTAGCTTTTTATTATTTTTCTGGAAGGTTAATTTTGCCGTTAAACGCGTAGAATATAAAATGGATATATATTTTTTCTAAAGAAAAATTAATAAGTTTTCTCGCAATAAATAATCTGGTAATTTAGCAATTCACATATTTTCTCATTTAAAAGAAAAAAAGCCTAGTTTTATATATATATATATATTTAAAATATAAAGTTTTGCCAAATTAACCGGTAATTGCTATTTTTTCAATTAATCAGTAACCGACTTATTCAATTAAAATGATAACGAACATAGATTGCGACGCTAGACATTTTCCGATAGATTAATTAATAACTTAAAATCTGACTAGGGTCTGCTTCTAGAGATTGTAACTAGCACACCTAGAATGGTTTCATTATGGTTCTAAGTCAAGGCTCTCAACTGTAGGATCTCGAAGACATACTTAACTTCCTCCTCGGTACCGACATTCCCGATCCAGTCAATCAACAGAGGTAAGTTACGGTTATGTTTTCTTGCATTTTATTTAGTAATTGTCAAGTTGCATGTTTAAATCACATTGCTACACGGAACCCTCTCCTAGGGTTCAAATATTGATTGATATTGATTGTGGAGATTGGGGGAATAGTGTAGCTTTATGACCAATACCCCTCATATTACATGATTGTGCGAGCTTATCCCTCTTACACACGAGGATAAGCCGTATCACGTCACTAGGATGCTATTGTACAACCCAAGCCGGTCATAGACGTTTACACATTCAAATCATATTGTTTTAAATTGTTAAATTGCTGGAAAATATTGTTTCAACTGTTTAGCCTGCACTTTTCCATTATTATTTGAAATGTGAGATACATTTTCGTACTTGCTCCCTCCTGACTGGAGACCAACATTTTTAGGTGACATTGAGGATGCTGAGCTATTGTACAATAGCTACTATGACCCGGTATTGTACCCTGTGGTGTTGCCAGAGTCCCCCTTGGAGGACGCAGAACCTGAGGCTGATGAGCCGACTGTCTAGCTAGTTGTTTTCTTGCTTTCTAGTTTTATTGTATTGGAGTTTGTTAATTTGAATTCAGCACTTTATTTCAGTTCTTTCATTTCCAGTTGTACTTTTCAATTGTTGAAAAAAAAAATTTAAATTTTTTTCCGTATATTCGAGTTGTGACAAATGTATAAATGTTGTTGTGAATACCTGCAATTAGAACAGCTTACTGCCGCCGTCTCACAACGGTACATGCTGGACATGATCCGATTCGACCCAATAATTCGGGATCGGGTCGTGACATTGTGCCTTAATACCATTCTCATGCTAGCAACAAAAATGTACCGACTCGTGCTTGTCTTTTGCGCCATACGTTGGGACGTAACATGTTTCGTGTCATCGACTTGGTCCGTGCTTCAACATCGAGACCGTGCCTCGCAATTTAGCATGACTTAACCAAACTTGCCTTACGGCCCTTCTTGACTTAACTCGAAATGACTCAAGTCTGACTTATGCAACTCTATGCCAACGACTTAATACTTAGCGCCACATTTCGTGTCGAAGCGCGCATTTTTTCTATAGCCAAATCTTAGGCTTCTTAAGACTTGTATCGCAACCGTGCATACCATCTTTATCCTATTTGTATTGTGCTTGTACTTTCTTTTATTCGATCGACCCTTGTGCATGCGAATTGTCGCTCAGCACGCTAACTTATCTATATGAAAGGTCACTAGCAATGTCAAGCTATCTTGGACCTTAATTGGATAATACGGTACGTTCGTATACAATAAGCCATGATCTCGCCGATTTTTTCGTACTACCCGCTCTATGGCGCACCCCTCGGGTCAGGTCACACACCATCCGAGGGTCCCGCAGGCATGTTTCTCCTAGGCTAGATCGGACCTGTGGTCGCAGGTACCGTTTGAGGAACAAAATCATCCATGTCGACAAGTTGTCCAATGACCATGCATATCACGCCCCAGAACCAAAATACCGGAGAGCGGGGGCAGACATAGCCAGCTACGCGATCCCAAAGTACGTTAATACTCTGAAATCACGTATAAGCTGTCAAGACATGGGGGTTACTCTACAAGCCATCAGTCAATCCTAGGATTTAACAATCCTAGGTATCTCAATCACAGGCAATTATACAAGAGCAAGGAGTACGATCATCATACATACAATAGTAAGGCGTCCCGAACCATATATACATGACTGATCATGAAGCCAGTACCAAAGAACTGATGACTAGCTAGAGTAGTAGTCGTACATGATAAGGACTAGCTATAGTCTAGAATACACATATCATGTTTATGCCTGTAGGCTACAATTTCAAGAAAAATACCAAAACACGAGCTAAACACGTGCTCGGGGCTAAAACGTTACAAGAGGAGACTTTACATATCAGTGGGAGGATGAAGAAGAAACCCACTGAGGCACTCTGGTGCTCCGGCTGGTCACCGTCGAGTAGATGGTGCGGTAGATCCTTCGGAATCTTCTATTAGAACCTGGCCATGCAAAACCAGTGGGGTCAGACCCCAAATAGCAAGTACCACAAAGGAGGCCGAACTATGAACTTAAAACCAGCAATCATAGGCAATCAACAGGGAGAGAAAGCAATAAGTAAAGGAGGATCGAGATTCGTGCAGTACCAATGCACTTATCCTGAACATAGGAAGACAGTAAGTAAATCATCATTTGACCTAAGGTAAACTGGAGAACATGATAAATAAATAGAGCTAGGCAATATACGAAGAGAGGACGAAGGTACTATTCTGGAAGCCATGTTACAACCCTTAAACCAAACAAGGATCGGGATTGTAACCCTTCGCCTGAACAGAACTTCGTCTCTGATCATTTATTGCTAGAGGTGACAATCATTAAGTGACAATCAGAGAGTGACAATACAGAGTACGATACATTAGAGTGACAATCATTGCCACCATTATCCTGGAACAATTAGGAACTGGATCTAGACAAGACTTAGACTGGGAAGGTGACATACGATGGGATAACCATGGGACTATTCAGATAACCAGGTTACAACCCATAAACCAAACAAGGACCGGGGTTGTAACCCTTCGTCTGAACAGAACTTGGTTTCTCCCCACCATTTATCGGCAAGATAAAATAAAAAATCAAGACATGTAACAATCATGCACAAGATCAAGACAAGACTAGACAGATTGAACTCCATCCAACATTTACGGCCAATTATTGCCTACGGCTTTCTACATTAACTAGCTAGGGTTATCACAAGCCTAGTTACTAACAATATGCAGCGAGAATTCCAAGTTCGGTTACCTGTTTGTTACTACCTGAGTGATCCCAGCAAAGAAAAGGAAAAGATAGCATGATATAGCAGACACACTGTAGTAAGATACATGTGTCCTAAGGTACCACACTCGACGGCGGGCTGGAAGTGCGCTCATCTCGACGGATAGCAACAAATCCCAAGTATATATATATAAGGCCGGGACAAAAGGGGCAACAGGTAACTGGGAAATTTTCCATGAACTATTTGATCAATCTAGTCATTAATCCTAGTCATATTCAGTATGAATCCCTGACCGTGGAAAACCAGGAATTTATGTCCTAGACATGATGCAAGATAAGACGGGTTCATTTGTACAAACACAATCACCCACGGTGTCCAGGCCATTTATTCTTGTCAAGTCATGCTAGCCGTCGCAACAGCCTTCGAGATATATCATGTCAGGTTTATCATGTCAAGAGTGCGCCACGGCGGGCCACTATCAAGAATTATTATGTCAAGAGTGCACCACCACGGGTCACTATCATGTCATGTTACTTGTTTCTGGTTACTGGTTACAGGTTAGAGTGCACCATGACAGGTCACCATCGTGTCAAGCAATTTCATTTATTAAAGAACTAGCAAGCTATTAAGTGGGGTCGTCGCAATTTAGGCCAGAATAGAAAATACACAATAGCAGTCAGAAACTTCATGAAAGAAACTTGCATAAAATAATTAAATAATATATTCTGGAAGCCAAGGAAAAGATCTACAACTTTCATGTTGGGAGTGGGAAGAAATTCTGACCACAATTCAGGCAAATAAAATATTTAAACAATCAAAGTGGTCCCCATGCGGCCCAAAAGTGGGAGAACATACATGCGGCCAAAGAGAGTGGGAGGACACCCATGCGGCCAGCCAAAGCTTATGCGGCCAGAAAATAACTGAAGGGGCCATGCGGCCAGCAAGAAATATTCATACAACCAGAAAAGACAAGGAGAGTGGGACCCGCAATAAATGCAATCATCCACTCAAGCAAAAGAAAAGGGGCACGTGGCCACTCCAGTACGGAGGCCATGTGGGTCCCAACAATAAATGTAGCAAGGAAAGGGTTCACGTGAACCATTTAATTAATAGTTCACGTGGCCGAGAGAAATAAATATTATATGGCCATATGGCCAACATCAAAATTTTTCACGTAGCAACCATTAAACAAGGGCCATGCGGCCAAAATATTACGTAGGCCATGCGGCTAAAATAATAATATATAGGCCATGCGGCCACAAGGTAAGCTTGTATTTTAGCAAGCAAAAAATGTCATGGGGCCCACAAAATACAACTGTACAAATATTGTCCTGCGGCCTATGCAAAATAAGGCCACGTGGCCAAGCAATTATTACATTATATTATAATAAGTCATACAAGTAGAAGAGGCCATGCGGCCAAAATAATTATAAAGGCATGCGGCCAAAGGTGCAATTGGCCATGCGGTCACAAACAATTGTTTACGTAGGCCATGCGGCCACTAAATAATGCATGCGGCTACTAACATTACATGCAGCCAAAATATCACATGCGGCCGGCTAAGCAAGATGCATGCGGCTCCAACTATCTAGTTGCCATGCTGGCAGTGGCCATGCGGCCAAAATAGAACAAATGCATGCATGCGACAGAAATACCAATTTAAGGCCTTGCAATTATACTGCAAAGGCCATACAGGCTATTACAAATTCCATGCAACCATTAATGCTTGCAAGCTAAAATGCATGCAGCAAGCTAAAGATCCCATGTGGCCAACCACATAAGTGTGCATGCGGTCTCAACTAAATGCATGCGGCCAAGCTTTACAAGCTTATGCGGCCGAACGTCAATAATTGCTATGCAAAAAATGCAAGTAAAAGGAAAGGCCATGCGGCAATAAATGGTTTAAGCCAACCTACACTTCATAAAATGGCACACAGCAATTTTGTTAGCAATTTTGTTAACATGCTAAAGAAATGGCCTAAGCCACAGCAAGTAACAAATGCATGCAAAAGCATGCAAGCCATGCAAATAGCCAAGCTAAATAAGAATAATGCAACTAAGCCATTCTTAAGTAAGCAAAGCAATTTGCTTTAATGGCCAAGCAATTGTTGCTCATGCGGCCAACATTAATAATGTAGCATGCGGCCATTTGCAAAATACAAAAGCCTATGCGGCAAACAATTTACGCATGCGGCTCAAAATTGCAAGCAAGCATGCAACTAATGAAAATTTACAAAAAAAATGGCTTCCCACAGAGAAGATGTCCATGGAAAATACCATAGCCTCCATGCTCCACCAACTCTACAATGGGAACCCAAATCCAGACTTCATGTGTCAAATTTGGGTAGAATGAAATTCTCTACAACATGGAACCATCAGTTGACAAAATATACAAGTTGACAGATCAAAACCCATAAAAACCGAAAATACCACGAAGCTAGATCTACAACAATCCACGCAGTAAAACCGAAAACTCCAAGTTCTAAAGATGCTTAGAATCATGCAAGAAAGAAGATAGAACAAACAGAAATAAATTTGTTCAAGGTTCGGCAAGGTGTACTTGCCTCTCTCTAATGGCTAGGGTTTCGGTAGAAAAGAAATGAATGAGGGTGAATGAGGAGGGAGAGAGAAAAGTGGCTTATATAACAAGCTCAAGTGATCTACACCATTCATTCCTCTCCACTCAATCTAAACCATACACCTCATCTCATGAGAAACCAAACTAAACCAAACCAAACCAAGTCAAAGTGGAACCGAACCAAATAAAACCAAATCCAAGTTAAACCAAGTCATGAAAATCCTACACTTAGGAAATTTTAAAATATCACGCAAATCGATAAATATGAAATACGGCTCAAATAAACACGTATCCGTATAAAATACCGATACAGTGAGACGGGTCTCACAATGCAAGACTCAAATCGATTTACCATGTCCTTCTATATTTATGACCGTGCTTTCCAACTTTCTATCGAGACTCCCAAGTAGCGGAACCGATCTCGGTGACAACCAGTCGCGTGAACTTTCTATCGAGACTCCCAAGTAGCGGGACTGATCTCGGCAAAAACCAGTCGCGTGAACTTTCTATCCTTTTAAAACCAAGGAACGACTATTGCGTAGTCTTCCAGCTTAACTTGGACCAAACATGTTTCTTTAACTGTGGCATACTTACCCTTGAACCTACCGTGGCTTGTGCCTTAAACCAACTTGTTTTCTAAGCGACACTATCGCTCAAGTCATACTTTATATGACGAGCCTTGGGATCGTGGGACTATGCGACTTGACAACCGCATAAAACATGGGACAGTGCTTGCTATGACTTCTATAGCGCAACAAAACTCTTGCCTAACTTAATCGTGCAACAACTTAACCAATGGGACGAGCAAGGGCTATGCCAAGCCTTGTATTATAGAAATGTGTCGTGCACGCATTTGACTTGAACAACCAAGTTATTTGGATGCCTAAACCTATGCCACGTATCGTGCAACGGAACTTAAACCCATGGGACGAGCAGAGGCTAGGCTAAGCCTTGGATGATGGGACCGTGCATGATTTATTAAGCATTTATGCGGGCGACACCTATGACTTAGGCTAATTCATAACTTTGTGACGAAGACCGACTTTGCTTCTCCCAAGCCACGGGACAAAGGACCGAGTGTCATTTTGAAAGCCATCGTACAATACTTCTAAGCCAACCGTGGGACATTTTCATGTTCTAACTCAATCGACCCAAGTTGGGATTATTCCCTTAGCTATGTAGATACGTCTCTTTTATTATCAAGCCTACTTGTGCAGCTGAAAACTTTCGTTTTATTAGTGTGAAGGCCAAGCTGAGGCAAGTTCACCGAAGCCACCCACCTGAGTGAGGAGTCGCCTCGATCGAGCAGGTCTTCGAGCAGCCGTTGCATGTGTAAGTCGAACGCCATCGGCATTTTGACTCCTCTGATTGACTGAACGGGACGGCACATTACACTATACACCACTCAGAAAAAGTTTAGTCCTTGAAACTAATTGAGTACACTTATTGACTTATAATTCGACTCATCATCCAGTGACTTTCGCACGCACTCGCCTCAATCGATATTCAAGTTTATTTCCAAACTAACGATCGCACTATTATCAATCTTTTACTTGAGACACGATTTTGAAATCCTCGATACCCTTTTGTTCCTTTAGTCTTATTTAAATTCAACGTATCATTTGGTTGGATCGTACGCATATTCCAGACGTTCCTAAAATATATGTATTTCAGCCAAGCCTTATAATAGAGAATTCACCATTCTACTCGAGTCAGATCATGCACATATCCATGCGTCTCTAAAATATATGCATTTCAGCAGAGCCTCATGAGTGGGATTTTTCTCTAGTTGAATATTCTATCCATCCATACTATTTTCCAATCCTATCAATCCTCCAGATCAATCATGCCAATATTATCTCTCAAAATATGGACGTCTCGTCTAACCGTTAGGCCTTCTCTCAAGGCTAAAGTCAATGTCAGGATTGGAATCATAGTTCCCCAACAATAATACCAACACTGACCCCAATCCTAGGGTCAAACCAAAGTTAATAATACGGGATTTTCTACCCAAGCTGATCACTCCAATTTCTAAACTTCGAGCATAGATTCCTTCTATTCGCACTCGCAATACTTGGTCCAAGTGGTCCGAGTCATTCACAAAGTCATCCTATGATAAGTTTTGTTCAACCGATTCTACGACATATCAATATCACTCGTCCAACAAATAATTCGTATAGTCTATCTCTTCGAACACGTTCAATATAATCCACCTATCCATCCTTCCAAGTCAAGCATGCTACAACACGATTTGTCACTAAACCATAATCCTCATTCCTTATTCCCTAAGTCGCTTGTCACAATTCACATATTCGATCACAAGGTCGTCTAACATAGCAATATGTCACGCCCCAATCTCACGCAAGTCTGATTATCCATAGTGGATATGAAATCACCATGCACGCTTCTAAGGAATAATCATCCTCATCGGGGCGTAACTCTTGCTTTGAGTTCAGACTGATTTATTCTCGATATGTAGATTGGATCTACTCAATCATCAAGTTTTACTTAATCGTCAATCACAAGTCCGACCAATCCTCGAATTCACCTTCGCATCAAACCACAAGTCGAAACAATCCAAATTGCCATGTTCTGATTTTCTGAGTTCGATCATTCCAACGACATGAATCACCATATTAGCGCTCACGTGGAACGATCGTTCCAAATCTGACGTGACGCATGTGCGAGTCTGGAGTTGCACTCGTGTAAGACAAAATTGTCGACGTTGTGGTTATCATCGAAGAATCAAGATGCTTTCTTTACATCTAATTATTTCTTTCAATCAAAATTCCCAAGCATAGTATCCATCGAACATTTCATACGATCGTTATTTTCTGACTCAGAGTACCCCCGAGTTATCGTATATCGATCTTTGATACGCCTCAATACCATCGATGATATGCATAACCTGACGATCTTTATTTGCAATGAATTTCGAGTCGTACGACTAATGCTATTGTCCGAACTGGATAATATCCTCAATATTCAAGATCAAATTCGATCATTATCCCTCGAACTGGCTACAGGTTCAATTCGTTCACAACCAAAATCACGTGTATTCATCCGACTATCGTAAGTCAACGAGCAACATCTATTCCAATCCTTAGAGTATTATCAAATATTCGAATCATTTTTGTGCATGCTATCGTTCGATCGTGCTAACTTTTTGTATAGATTCATATCAATTTTTTCGATCGAGTCATCCATTTGTACACCTTAACTTTTCCTCGATTCAAATCGCCTACTCAATCATTTCAACGTTTCATTTGCGCAATCATAATCCCGCGCGTGTCATTTCTAGTTCGTCTGAATCAACTTATTAAACTTCAAGATTACATTTTACTCAACGATACTCATCTAAGGCTTTGCATACAAGTGACGCTTGCTGATAGACTCATTGGCATCCCGCATCCTCAATCGATCAACATTCTCAAGGCTATCCGATACACCACTCAGGGATGAAGTCATTCGATCAATCATCAGAACAAGTTTTGAATCATAACTGATTACTTCAAATTTTCGTTCGAGCCATTCCTAAAAAATCCAAGCACAGTTATCTATATCGCATTGATGATAACATCGTCTATAGCACCCCTATTGATAGTCATCCCACATTCTATGAATCAAGTCAAACTCATTCATATTTCAATACGATTCGAATTTTGCACTCGACTTCTCTAAGGTCGACACAATTTTGGTGTATATGCCTAGCCGTCTTAGCCAACCGTACAAATGTAATGCCTTTTTCAAAATATTTAAACTTATTGTATGGACATCCCGTGGGACATTTGAAAGAGAGCGTACCAACGATACTGATTTATGAAAACAACATCAGAGTTTATGAAACATCAGAGTTAAAGAATTCAATTGAAAGTTCAAGGACGTAAAGCCATGCTCTGATACCATTATGTCACATTTCGGTCCCCTAGGACCGATCGTCCTCGCTAAGGCGTAAAGCCGCACGAGCTTAGGTTGTGCTCGTGCAAGGCGGGTTCTATAACAGCCAATTTCAGCGGCTTGCGACGGGATCGTCGCACAGAAGTCCCAAGCAAAAACGTTAAATAACAACAGCAAAAATTTAAAGCAAAACATAAGTCATTCAAGCTCTTTATTAATATTAAAAAATAAGATTACAAAGACGCGTAGCCAAGATTACAATCACTCAAGCTCACTCTTCTCATAATTACAAGTCACTCTGCTCTTTCTTCTCTTAATACAATTTGAGTAGTCCAACGGAAGCTTCGGATAGGCGATGTCCATACATTATGTCCCGTATACGTTCCAACTTCAAGCGGTCGCACACCTCGAAATGCCAAGAACTTCGTACCTCGAAGCATCCAAGCGAGCTCCGTGCCAACGAGCTTCTACCTCTACCTGCACATAAACACTGTGTGGGTGTCAGTACTTAACTGTACTGGTGGGGTGAGCTCTTCGTCCACCCATACAAAACCATAACTTTCATTTACTTTGTGCAACATAATCCGTTATGATTGTCTTTCTATTCTTGCCTTAGGATCGATTTTAGGACAAAAACTCTTGGTCTATTGTGTCAGACTATTCCCAAGACATTGCACCGATAACTTGATTATCGTTGTGCCTTAATACCATTCCCGTGCTAGCAACATAAATGTACTGACTGGTGCTTGCCTTTTGTGCCATACGTTGGGACGCAACATGTTTCATGTCATCGACTTGGTCCGTTCTTCAACATCGAGGCCGTACCTCGCAACTTAGCATGACTTAACCAAACTTGCCTTACGGCCCTTCTTGACTTAACTCGAAATGACTCAAGTCTGACTTATGAACTCTATGCCAACGACTTAATACTCAACGCCACATTTCGTACCGAAGCACGCATCTTTTCTATAGCCAAATCTTAGGCTTCTTAAGACTTGTATCGCAACTGTACATACCATCTTTATCTATTCGTGTCGTGCTTGTACTTTCTTTTATTGACCGACACTTGTGCATGCGGATTGCCGCTAGCACGCCAATTTATCTATATGAAAGGTCACTAGCAATGTCAAGCTATCTTGGACCTTAATTGGATAATACGGTACGTTCGTATACAACGAGGCATGATCTGCCGAATTTTCCGTAATACCCGCTCTATGGTGTACCCCTTGGGTCAGGTCATACACCATCCGAGGGTCCGCAGGCATGTTCCTCCTAGGCCAGACCAGTCCTGTGGCCGCAGGTACCGTCTGAGGAACAAAATCATCATTGTCGATAAGTTGTCCAATGACCATACAAGACTCAACTCGATTTACCATGTCCTTCTATATTCATGACCGTACTTTCCAACTTTCTACCGAGACTCCCAATAGCGGGACCGATCTCGACGACAACCAATCGTGTGAACTTTCTATCCTTTTAAATCCAAGGAATGACTATTGCGTAGTCTTCCAGCTTAACTTGGACCAAATATGTGTTCTTTAACCGTGGCATACTTACCCTTGAACCTACCGCGGCTCGTGCCTTAAACCAACTTATTTTCTAAGCGACACTATCGCTCAAGTCATACTTTATATGACGAGCTTTGGGATCGTGGGACTATGCGACTTGACAACCGCATAAAACATGGGACAGTGCTTGCTATGACTTCGATAGCGCAGCAAAACTCTTGTCTAACTTAATCGTGCAACAACTTAATCGACTCAAGTTGGGATTATTTTTTTAGTTATGGAATGCGTCTCTTTTATTATCAAGCCTACTTGTGCAGTTGAAAAGTTTCATTTTATTAGTACGAAGGCCAAGCTGAGACAAGTTCACCTGTCACGGCCCGGTTCCCAAGATAACTCAGAGCATGTAATACTTCTCCCCAGGCTACGTACCTGTACAACGAATACCGTATTGTACCCTGCAATTGTCCCCTGTAAGGTCCTGGATACGCATAGATATAAGGCATAACCACAGATCCACAATTTACATAACATTCATTTGTCCAAAATATTACATACTTGATCAAGTTTCCCAAAACAAATAACATACATATTATGTTCATGGTTCTTCAATTCATGCATCATATGCAAAATTTGAATTTGCATGAGGGCCAAAGTGGAAAGAAATTTGATTTGTGAAAAATTAAAGTTAGGAAAAAAATTTAAAAGGATGAAAATAAATAAACAAATATATATAAAAAAAAAGGCTATGACATCACCGAAGCCACCCACCTGAGCGAGGAGTCGTCTCGACCGAGCGGGTCTTCGAGCAGCCGTTGTATGGCTAAGTCCGAACGCCATCGCATTTTAATTCCTCTGATTGACTGAGCGGGACGGGACATTACACTCCCTCCCTCTTGCCTCCCCCTCCTGGGCGCTGTAGCACATGTCATATCCTATATTTTTCAAAAATATGCATATGGCCGTATACGATATTTATGGTAATTTTAATATTTTGTATTTATTTAAATTTTATTTTAATCTTGGATCTTGATTTGGTAGGATTTTTAGGCCTGGAACTTGGTTTTATCACTATCGGTATCATTTATTGAAATTTACATTGTTAGCATCATTATAGGATTTTTCCTATTATTATTGTTATCACCATTATTATTATTTATTAATAATTCTACATCTACCCCCTTTTTCCTAACCCTAACCTAACTCTCCCCCACTCTTCTCACAGCCGCCCCCCCAATTTCCTCTCTCTCTCACTCTCTGCTCTCCTCTCCCCTCACTCCCCTCCCGAGCTCACCTTCCCCCTCCCTCGTTCTCCTCCCAGCTACCACCACTTCAGCCGCCACCGCCATGGCGACCACCCCCATCATCTCCGTCGCCTCCCTCACCACCACGCCTCCATCTGGCACTACTAAAATCTGCTAGAATAGCGACGATATTAGCGACGGCAGAAAAAGCAGTAGCTGATAATTCCTATAGCGACTCCTAGTGCTACACGTCGTTGACCGTCGCTGCGTAGCGATGTCAGCGACGTAGTATTTTTTACGTCGCTGACGGGCGACGTTTTGCGACAGACGTACCTTTTATCGCTGTATTGCGACGTTTTGCGATGTATACTTTATACGTCGCTGTATTATTTCATATAGGGTTCCTGGTCCGATCGAAATCACAAAATTTTCACCCAAAATTTTTCTTCCCGCTCGATCCCCCTCTCCCCTCTCCCCCCGGCGAACCCTCCCCTCCGGCGACCCCTCCCTCCGGCGACACCCTCCCCTTCTTCCCCCGGCGACCCCGCTCGCCGCTGACCCCTCCCTCGCGACCAGCCTCCTCCTTCGACGAAGGAGCCTTCCTCGCTGCCTTCCTCCTCCGACGAAGCCACCCTCCTCGCCGCCTCCATCCTCCGGCGAAGCCACCCTCCTTAGGTAAACCCTAGCCCTAGCTATCTAGACACAGACACGGATACGAGAACCCTAACCCTAGCTGGGGTGGTCTTTCTGTCGAGGGGGAGAGAGGGGTAGGGGTGGGTGCAGGGGGTGGGGGGTCTTACTATCGAGGGGTGGAGGGAGGGGTGGGTGTACCCGGGGGTGGGGGGGTCTTGCTGTCGATGGGGGCAGGTTGGGGTGGGTGCAGGGGTAGAGGGATTGGGGCAGGGGAGGGGGGTCTTACTGTCGAGGGGTAGGGGGGAGGGGGCAGGGGTGGGTGGGTGCAGGGGTAGGGGAAGGGGGCAGGGGTAGGTAGGTATAGGGGGGCAGGGGAGGGGGGTCTTGCTGTCTAGGGGGAGCAGGGGAGGGGGGTCTTGCTGTCGAGGGGGGTAGGGTAGGGGAGGGGGGCAGGGGTGGGGTGGGGCAGGGGTAGGGGGGAGGGGGCAGGGGTGGTGGGTGCAGGGGTAGGGGGCAGGGGGGCAGGGGACAGGACACAGGACACACAACACACAATACATACATATACCTATATATATAAATACACATATCTACATATATACATGTATATATACTCACACACTTACATACACACAAATACATATATAAATATATATGTATACAATGTATATACACAAATACACATATATATAATCAAAAATCCATTTGAAATTCATTTTAAGAATCTGAAATGTTGACGATATATACCAAGGTTCACAATATCGGTGTCGGAATCGGTATCGGACTATTCCTATGATATTGGTATCGGCGATATCGGTAGTATCGGCGGTATCGTATCGGAGTATCGGACTTTGGTATCGGAAAACAAATAATTATTAATAAATTATTTACATTTAAAAATATATTTTATACATTTAGGCATAATTTTAAGTATTTCAGCATTATTTCTTAGTAGTTTTGAAATTATATGAAATAGTAGTCACCCTTACCGATTGGTTTTGCCGAATTGACCGGAACAAAGACCCCCAATGTCGGTATCGGTCAATATTTGGTATCGGTCGGTATCGGATCGGAACATGCCAAACCGTATCGGTATCGGCCGTATCGGATCGGTATCGACCGATACTTAAACCATGTTATACCATGGTTTTGCCTTTTAGTTGCAGGAATATGAGAGTTATTAGATGCTAAAGTAGGATATTAATTTATTAGTTATGATAGAGAGGGTGACATGTTAAATGCTGCAGCTGCATCGTAGCTCAGGGATATGACTGAGAGGGTGACATGGTTGTACATTAAGGGTCTTTGAGGAGGTGACATGTTGTGAAAAGATATATCCTTATAGTTCTCCTACGTAATATTAAAGAAAATCCGTAGGAGAACTATATTAAGGATATATTTTTTCGTAACATGTCATCTTGTCAAAGACCCTAATGTACCAACCATGTTACCGCGATATTGGTATTGGGATACCAATAGCGATAAGGTAAAGGGTACCAATAGCGATAAGGTAAAGGGTACCAACTTAAGGTATTGGTATTGGGATACCAATAGCGATAAGGTAAAGGGTACCTTGGTAGATAATGACTAGAAATAGGATATTTGACTTAGATTTGACCTTGTTTGACCAAGGTTGACTATTTTGACTGAAAGTCAAAGTAGAGTCAACATCTGACCTAGATTGGACTAAGAGTTGACAAAGTCAACTGTAGGTCAACCCTTGACCTACTTTGACCTTGTTGACTTTGTTTGACTTAGCTTGACCTTGTTTGACTTTGTTTGACTTAGCACTATGCAAGCTAGAGAGGGTGTGTTCCTCCTGGATTTTTCGACTCTATGGAGCATTTGCCGATTCATCTATCCTATGAGGTACGTGTTGGTGGACCGTCGAATATCGATGTATCCGTTCGAGCGACATTTGAATCACCTAAAAAGAAAGGTGAAAAATAAGGCACGGGTCAAGGGTTCTATTTGTGAAGCGTATGTTCTCGAGGAGATTACAAACTTTTGTTCGATGTATTTCAAGCCTCATGTTGCAACTAATAGAACGAGAGCTTCCAGAAATGACGACGGAGATCATGAAAGTAATGATACAATACTAAAGGTATTCAATGCTCCAAGAAAGCCATCGGGTAAAATGAAAGAGAAGAGATATCTGAACGATGATGAGCTAACGGCTGCTCAGGTGTATGTATTACTCAACTGCGACGAGGAGAAAGTAGAAAAAACTGGAGGGGTAAGTAATTAATACGTCTACATTATTCTAATAGTGTTGATATTATACTATTACATTAATTATACGATGTTGTTTTCAGCATATTAATGATGATGTGAGGTCAGGTAGGCCACACATAACAGAAGAAGAACTAGAACAAGAAATGAGGCGTTATTTTCTATCATGGTTGAGTGCATATATAAGACTTGAGAACTCTAAAATTACCTTTCTGTATATGCACTTGATTGAGAATGAGCTTAATTGCTTCTTTGTGGTATTTAGGTCGATTCATACGCAAGACTTTAGAATGAGTCTATTAGAACGCTAGCCAAGGGACCAATTTATGCTACAAAAATATGGCCAAGCTACTGTGTTAATGGGTTTAGGTTCAAGTCAACAACTTGCCCGATCAGAGACAACTTTGTGGATCGACTCCACCAAAAATAGCTGTTTGTGTATCAGATCTTCGAACTACAAAGATGTTGATGCGGGCAACGATTTCTATGACGTGCTACGGGAGATCGTGGAGCTGACATATAGTTATAGAATAGAGCCTGCTAAGATTGTGTTATTCAGGTGTGATTGGTCGATCTGATTGAAGGTCAAGGTTGGAAAGTAGACAAGCACGGTCTTGTTGATAAAACTATCGGCGTCGATATCAAGCCTATGAACCATTTGTCCTATCAAGTCAGGCTCAGCTCGTGTACTTCACAAGTTATCCTAAACGGGAAACAACAAGGTCGGACTGGTGGACAGTATGCAAGACCAAAGCTAGAAATACCTTTGAGGTTGACGATAGCTTATCAAGAGGATGAACTACCTCTTGTAACAAATATTATAGAAGTGGACACGACGGAAGTTCCTCATTACACATCTAATTATGTAGAAGAAGTAGAATTATCTGAAGAGGAAGATGCAGATGAAAGTGAAGATGTAGAGGGGAGGAGGAAGAAGAAGAAGAAGAAGAGAAGAAGAAGAAGAAGAAGTAGATGAGCTAAACGAACTAGATGAATTTTCAGAAGAGGATTAAATCTGTACGTTTGTTTTATCATCATATTTGACACTTTAGTGACACTTCTATCATATAAATCTGTGACACTTCAGTGACACTTTATTGAAACTTTATCTGTGACTATGATATTTTTCAAAAATCTGTGATGTCTATCATATAAATATGTTTTTTTGTTTTATTGTCATATGTTATTATCAAGTATGACTAGACCATCTGGACGACGCGGAGGATTTTATATTAGGCAGTCCCGTCAGCCTCGGACTGGGATGGAGATTCCGTACCCTCATCCTCATCTCCGAGTACGCCATTGTACGGTTCTGTTCCCGATCCATTACCGGGACAGGGCAGTTCCAGCAGGTTGGCGACTCCTCCATCGTCGTAGCCTTCCTGATCCCGCGTCCAGCATCCCTGACCCGTCCAGCATTCCTCCTGTCGACGGCTCTATGGGGGGAGCCGACGCGAGCATATGGAGGACGGCGTTCAGACTCGTCCTGCAGGCAGGAGGTGAGAGCGACCCTCCATGCGCTCCCGGGCGAGACGCGTATGGAGATTGGACGGATGGGCCTACGAGTAAGTTAATTATTTTCAAATGATTTATGTACATATATTCATGAAAATTATATTGTTTAGATATCGGCCTTCTGCAGTACAGAGACAGCTGGGGGTTTCTGAGGCAGAACTATGGTGGGCCTTGGATTAACTACTCAGATACTCCCGCAGATATGAAGGCCTTTTGGTTCGCCCACTTCAAGGCAAAAAATTTGTTTATTTTTAAATTTTAATAATCATTTGTGTATATTATACAACTTTTGTATTTTACTTCTTGTAGAGGACCTATTTCTATCCACACAGGGCGGCGAGGATCGAGGACCAATTTTCTGCCGTCGCAGCCAAGCTCATCCGTGATGCGATCTACGACCAGAAGTCTCGTGATCGCTCGGACAGCCGATCCATGGTTGGATCACGCCAGAACAGTGGGCTGCGATGAAGGCTAGATTCAGCGAGCCCAAGTACCAGGAGCGGTCTGACAAGGCCAAGGTGGCGCGGCGAGCCGGTAAGTGGTATGGTGGCTCCATTCCGATGACGGAGCATTTTCGTCGTGGTACGTTTCCTATGACGGACATTAATTTATATATAGTTCGATAGAATGTTTAATACTAATAATAGATAATATATTTAACAGGTAAAAAAGGGTGAGGATCCGAACATGGTGATCGTCTTCCTGGTCACCCATCGGAGGGGGGAGTTCATTGACGAGAGGGGCGATGCAGGCATATGTACGTTTATTCTTTATATAATTTACTATAATTTAGAAAACAGGAAAATAGATATCAATATAGACTTTAGCAAACACTTACACGTTAGCAAACATGTTCTAGGCCGAGTTTGTTCGGCTACAGAAGGAGGCGGCTGCTGCTGCTAGTGCGCCAGCAGAGGGAGGGGCTGGTACTTCCTTCCAGCCGCCTACAGCTCCATCGCCGGACGACTCTGGATGACCGCCGTTGGCAGTCTTCAGAAGGGTACGTACTACGGTACGGGATCCTACGGCGCGTTTTTGGCTTCGGAGTCACCGGGCCCCCTCTGTCAGTACGTAGTCTCCGACTTCGCAGGTAGGGCTGCAAATGAGCCAAGCCGTTCGCGAGCTGCTCGAAGCTCGGCTCGATAAAAGCTCGTTTGAGCTCGGTTCGTTTAGTAAACAAGCTGAGCTCAAGCCTCATTTTCGAGCTCGTTTAATAAACGAGCCAAGCTCAAGCTTAGAAGTATTCGGCTCGTTTGAGCTCGTGAGCTGGCTCGTTTATGAGCTTGCGAGCTGGCTCGTTTAGAAGCTCGTTTAGGAGCTTGCTTAGAAGCTCATTTGTTTGTTGATATATATATATATAATATATATTATAATATATATATATAATATATATTATATATATATATATATATATATATATTATATATATTGTGTGCATTATATATTTATATGTCCTTATTAATTGATATTAAGGAACTTTTTAAATTAAAATTTTATAAATAAATTGTTAATTCAAACCTAACTAAATTGAAATCGAGCTCGTTAAGCTTGAAATCAAGCTTAATCAGCTTGAAATAAAGTTGAGCGAGCTTGAAATCAAGCTTAAGGAGCTTGATTTGAGCTTATCAAGCTTGCTTATCAAGCTTGAATCAAGCTTGCTTATCAAGCTTGAATCAAGCTTGCTTATCAAGCCAAGCTCAAGCTCAAACCAAGCCAAGCTCAAGCTTAATATAAACAAGCTTGAGCCAAGCTCAAGCTCTAAAATTAAAATTTTATCAAGCTCGAGCTCGAGCTTGAGCTCGATTAATTCTAGTCAAGCCAAGCTCAAGCTTACAAAAGCTTGGCTCGGCTTGGCTCGTTTGCAGCCCTATTCGCAGACGTCGTCACGAGCTCAGGATATTCGTCATCAGATCGAGGAGCTGCGTCGCGAGTTGCAGCAGCAGATTTCTGATGCGGTCGAGCGACGATCCGACCCTCGATCGTCACCGGACGATTTGATACGGTCGAGAGCAGTATACAGGAGTGATGAGTCTGCAGCAGGCTACAGCTGCCAACTTGCACACGCTCACCGAGTCTACGCAGCGCACAGAGCGTAGACAGGTCGAGCTGGAGGGATCGCAGAGGAGCATGTCTGCCTCACTCACTCAGGTATCGGCTTCGCTTGAGGCGAGTACTGAGAGGGTGGTGAGTACCCTTGCTGTTTATGGTGAGCGACTGCGAGAGCTGGAGCAGATACGTCCTCCCGGTCCATCGACGGTGCCGACTCCAGACATTGTACTGCCCTACTGTCCTACGGTGCAGCTCACACAAGAGAAGTATGAGTACATGCTATCCCAGATGCACGGCAGGGGTCCTCAGTGATCCAGTAGATTTTTTTATCATCTTTGTATTATTGGCCCTATGGGCCCATTCACCGTTCTGTACACTGATTTTGAATTGTTTGACTCTGTTGGACATGTATGTTTGTTGGACATGTATGTTGGTGATATTTAATTTATTGGTATTTTCATTGAGTACATGTATGATTTTAGTTGTAGACTGTTATGATGGGAGACTGTTATTCATCTATTAGTTATAACTGTTATGATGGGAGACTGTTAATTGTGATGATATCTGCGACGGGGATGACAAATATACCTACGCTGGGTTATAAGAGCGTTGATCTGATATACAAAGGAGGTGCTGCCCAAATTTAAAAAAAATATAATGTGTATTTTTGTGATGATGTGTGTCTGTGTTTACAGTGAATGTGAAATGCAGTGTTCGGAACCATCGACAGTTTCGATTACTATTGTATGTTTTATCTTGGATAGAAAGAGCAACAGTTCAGGGTGTACTTCTGAGAGTTTCTTTTTCACGTCCTTCACTTTCTCGGGACGTCGTAAAGGATCCCGAGAAGGTGAAGGAAGTGAAGAGGAAGCTCTGAGAAGTGCACCCTAAACTGTTGCTCTTTCTATCCAAGATAAAACATAGAACAGTAAGCGAAACTGTCGATGGTTCGAATACTGCATTCACACACACTGTAAACACAGACACACAGCATAACAAAAATACCAATTTTTTTTAATTTTTTTATAACATCTGCGACGTATAGCGACGTTCTGCGACATTTTGCGACGTCCTGTACACGTCGCTATACGTCGCCAAATAGTGACGTGACGTCGCTATCTGTCGCTATACTGCTGACGTGTATATGACCACCTGAGAGCCGACGTCGCTAAGGTTGTCGCTAGGCGTCGCTAAAATGCTGACGTGGCTGCCATGCCATGTCATCATATGTAAAGTTGACGGCATCGCTAAGTGGTCGCCCTACGTCGCTATACTTGCGACGTATGATGACGTCTCTATCTGTCGCTAATATTGCGACGTCTAGCGACACTAAACGTGACGTCGCAACTAGCGACGAATTGCGACAAAATTGTAATCTGCGACAAGCCTATAAGCGACATCTATTTTTCGTCGCTAAATACGTCGCCAATAGAAATTGGCGACAGATTTTTCTTTTTAGCGACGTACTCTGACGTCGCTAAAAGGGATTATTTTAGTAGTGCGGTGCCACCGCCATGGTCACCCCCTTCAGCCACCAGCGCCACCGCCACCACAACTTTCAGCGCCACCATCATTATCGTCGTCGCCCGCCACCAGTACCACCACTTCCTTTCCTCTCTCCTTTCTCCCGGCCTGGCCAAGCCCCATGGCCGCCGCCCACCTCGACAGCTGTAAACCCCCTAAAATTTCACTACATTTTATATATTTGTTTTATACGGATACTTATACGACAAGTGCGAGTACGTACATACGTGATATTTATTATTTAGTTATTTTACATAAATAGTTTATTTTAGGTTTCGTAAATATAGTAAATAGTTTTGTTTTCGAAATACATAAAGAGTAATAATTTGTATATAAATATTTTTTCGTAAAAATTTAGTCAAAGTTTATTTTCATTATTATAAAAATGTTTTTATTTATACAAGTATAGGTAATGATTTAAGAAATGATATTTTTCTCTTTTTATGTACTATACTGGAAAAATATGTTTTATGTAAAATATTAATTGCATGCGAGTACATGAAATTCAATTCATGTATATTTTAAATTTTTAAAATTATTTTAGTAATTATTTTAATTTATTAAAAAGGTATTCAAATAGTCAAATATTATTGTAATTTTCAAAATTATTTATTATTATTTTTATATTATTTATAAAAATTTATTTGAATTTCTCTATTTCATTAAACTTATTATGGGTATTTAAATTTGAAATTATTACTTTTAATATGCTTTTTAAATATGGAAGTTATCAATATTAAATTTGGATTTGAATATATACAGATTAATTCGAAATTGGATTAGATTTGGATTTGGATTTGGATTGAATCGATTTTAAATTGATTAAAATTTAAAAGTGAGATATCAAAAAGGGGTTTGCAACTATCATAATTCTTATCTAAATAGTAGCTTCCACCTCCTATATAAGGAGAGGCTCATTATTCTCTGTTCCATTAATTTTCTCCACCTACAAATGTGTTTGTGCATCGTGTCCGTGCACATCAAGTCATATCCATTACTTCTTCTATTTTCATCCAAATTGATTAATGTTCTCATTAAAGAAATTCTTTTTCCCTTCCATCTATTTTCTCTTATCACAAATTTTTACTATCCTTTTACCGATCAACCAAGTCCGTCTATCTAGTAGTCCTTAAATTTCGAGTACGAAAATTTTCAAAGGTGGGTAGTTGTAACTCATCTTTCCGAAATTATATTTTTTAAATTATATCTATATATTTAATTTCGTGTTTAAAAGTAATTTTCGTAGAAATTTTGTAAAAGATATTTTGTGTATTTTGTTACAAAAAAACTAGTTTAAATTAATGGTTTGAAATAATGTTTCTAAAAAAATATTCTCGAATTTTTTTTATTTGAAATATGAAATATTTTTTTATTTTTGGTCTTCTAAAAATTGGTTTTAAAAAAAAATTGAGCGATAAAAGGTTTTTTGTCTATTTATTTTTAAATAAAGATTGGATTTATAAAGAAAGTTTTATAATATTGATGACATCGAGTATTATTTTGATATGTTAATCAGTTATTTGATATATTTGAATTTATTTAAATTATCTTGATGGTTATCAACTATACTTTAAATTATGTTGATAATTTAAATATTGTTTGAAATACTTACGATGACTAATTGGAGCATTACGATTTGTCTAATCTAGATTTGAAATATTATTTGATTAAATAATTACTTTTATTTGATTTAAATATTTTGATAAATATTAGATATTATTTTAAAGTTATTATGTTGAGTTTGATTGTATTTGGATTCATATGATTGAATTATTTGATAATATAGAATAATACTTAAAGTTATTATGGTGATCATTTAAATGATTGCAATCAAATTGTTTTCTTTTAAAATAATTTATTTGA
Source organism: Iris pallida (assembly GCA_029216955.1). Lineage (NCBI taxonomy): Eukaryota > Viridiplantae > Streptophyta > Magnoliopsida > Asparagales > Iridaceae > Iris > Iris pallida. The sequence continues at coordinate 10,686,946 of JANAVB010041219.1, forward strand.
TTTAAATTTATGGGAAGATTTATCCATAGAAATTATTATCCTATTGGAATCATATCTAACATTAATTAGATCGTTTCTTATTTAAACCAATCCTATTCCTATCCAAATTAGTCGGTAATTATGATCATCCTTATTGATTTAGTTCTAATCCTATCATAATTTGCTAATTGCTAGCCATTATATATATCTATCGAATCTATGAATAAAATCATCTTTCAAACCATCCTTGTCAAAATTTCTCTCTTTTTTTGTCATAACTAAGCCCAAAATCGTCATAAATTCAGTCTCAATTTTTAAAGGTTGTAGCAACTTCCAATGACCATAACTCCCAACTCCGGACTCCGTTTGACCTCCAGTTTTTTTGTTGGAATCATATTGAGGTATATTTTGAATATAAATTTTATTTTCATAAATTCGGAACTTAATTTTCTAGAAAATTTGTGGAGTGTCAGTTGTCCGAAATCTGACACGTTTTAGTGTTTTGAGATTCTGGGAGAACCATGAATCAGAATCACGAACCGTTTGAAGTTTCAGAATGCTGACATAAAAATACACATCATATATTTTTTCCAAAAATTTTCCAGTATTTTATTTTTGGTTTTTATTTTAGAAGTTTGTCACATCGTCTGAGTTCATCTTGTGTAGCCTGTGACTATTCTGTACCCAACGGGATTGCGTTTTCACCACAAGGACCTCAGGCAAGACACCTTGCCCTTTGCTGTTTTATTTATTTTAGCTCATATTTCATGCATTATTTTTTATGCAAATAATTATGATACATGGCATAACCTGTTAGAACTTACTATTTATTTATATTTCCTGCTATGTAATTTTTCTTACACATTAAACCTAGATTTAAGGGACCACCTTGTGTGTTGCATTCATTGCCTTGACATGTCGACAACGAAGTTGTGTGTCGCATGTAGACACGGACGTACGTAATTGGCTGGCCACCCATACGTACAAGCCGTGCGATAAGAATAACCGCTAATAGAGGTTGCATGCTTAGTTTGACTTAGCGGTTTGAAGGTTTTCTGTTGTGGATACAACATAGTAGGCATTGGGCTTCGATGTACTTTTGCTTTTATAACCCGTGAGCTCCGCCGGAGACGCGGGTCAGATTACCCATGATTACTGACGGCCACTGGCATTCTGCGGAACGTTATGCTCTTACTGATTGGGCCTCTGGTGCCCCAAGGGGGACTATACCGATCCTATTTAGCCAGGGCCATGCGTAAGAAGGATTGTTCTTAACTACATTTCACTTAGACTGGGTAGGCACCTTTATCCTTAGGTACGAGTACTTTTGGTTTGGGTACTTGTATCTGACCGTGGCTTGGAACAATAACTTGTCGCGGATTAGTTCGTCACATCTTGTCCTTGTTTGGTTGTAGGTGTGGCTTACTACTTCGATGAGAAGTATGAACCTTGTTGGGGTCCGGATACCATATTAGATTCATGGCATGAAAAGATACATCACCGTGAATTAGTTTACCATCCTGTCCTTGTTGGTTGGGGGGATGGTAAGCTAGTTCAATAGGTGTGTATTGGACCATGTATAATTCAATTGACTTATTTATTTGAGCAATATTTATTCAGTTTATATGGCATGATATTATGTGTCTTGTTACGTCCCTCTAAGGACCTGGTTATCTCGTCAGGTGTGTGCTTTTGTCTTTCGCAGGTGTTCTAGCTCTAGCCGTGATCATCGCTATTTTTTCGATGATTGCACTTGGATCGTCTTCGCTTCGCTCGCCAAAATCATTCTTTTGTATATTATGTATTTTTTTTCATTGTTGGTAGTGGATTGTCTCCGCCCAACTACATGTACCAATGACAATTCTTAGTTGATTATATTATATCTTTTATTCATTTATTTGTGTGGATGAGATTTTATGGTTCTACTGCATTTTACAGCTTATGTATTCATACGAGGTTTCCATATATTGGAGTGTACTTCGTATGTATACAGTTGGCATGTCTACGTTCTTAGTCCTACGTATTTTGGGACTGGGGTGTTACATATTTTGTGGTGGCCCATGCAGGCCAAGATAAATTGTTTGGTTGCTACGGTTGGCCTGACCAACCCTGGATTGTTTCCAGATTGCCTATGACCGACCATGTGGATCTTCTAGACTTGACTTGGGAGAATGTGTTTCAGTTCCCGACCATGCTAGGAACTGTGAGAAGGTATACTCATCTGCATTATTATCCTGTATTGTAGATTTTCTGATTATCATATGAGTATTTCTGCTTTACATATGATCTCTCTCTTGCTTAGTATTTCATTGTTGCCTGTGGATATGAGATGGGATTTAGGCCATAGAATGATTGCATGCTAGGATACCCAGCAAGATTGACAGCCGTCATCATCGTATAACATATTCGTACCTTATACGGTGTAGCTGGCCGACGTCCGTCTCCGTATTTCGGTACTGGGGCATGACAGCACAGGAGGAGGATGGAGTGGGGCACCGGGGCCGGAGGGGGGCTGTGCGGGAAGGAGGGCTGGCCGAGAGGGGGGTGTTGTGCTGGGGGGGTGGCCGGAGGGGGAGTGGGGGGGAGGGAAGGACAAGGGTATTTTCGAATTTCTTAAATTTTAGGGTATGAAGTTGAAAATTAAAATAGTTGATGATATTAAGTTGTTGAGTAAAAACGTTTAGGGTATGAACTTGAAAAACCAAAATAGTTGAGGGTATCAAGTTACAATTAAGCCTTATAATTATAGTTATGATTAATAATTAAATTATTATTATAATTATGATAATATTTATAACTAACAAATTTTAATTAAGATTATAATAATGATAAAATTTTAATAATATATTAATTACTAAAGTATAAATTATTAATTCTGATAATAATTATGATTAATATATTATTAATTAAGATTATAATAAAATAGTAATTAATATTTATAATTAAGCTTATAATTAAGACTAATAAATCATTCATTAAGATTATAATCAAATATTTATTTATTAATTATTAATTCAAATTATAGTTATGATTAATAAATTATTACAATTATGATTAATAATGGTTATAATTAAATATTTAATTGATGAACCGTAATATTAATTAAGACTATAATGTTGACTAATAAATTATTAATTAAAATTATAGAAATTTGAGTAGTACCCTATTTTATTTATCCATATTTAAGGTGCATCCCACACAGCTACAAGAATGTAAAGTACCCTCCTACTTTTGACGAAAATGTCTCCAACTAACGGTCAATTCCTTTAACAAAAATTTTTGACCAAATATTCCCGTCTTTTTTCCTGTGCCCCTTTTGCTGCCCCTTCCCGTCGCGTGCCTACGCTTCCCCTACCGTCGCGTCCGCCGGAGACCCACCCTCTCACGTGCCCCCCTCCCGGCTGCCACCCTCCCCGCTACCGCCATCGCAGCAGTAGTAGAAACACAAGCAACAACGATAGCAGTAGCAGCGACGATAATAGCGACCGGCGGCGCGCGCAGCCAGCGGCCTCTCCCGCCTCGCCTCGTTGCGGAGCTGCGCCTCCCGCACCTCCCCCCTCTCGCCTTGTCATGCGGTCGCGGTTGTGCCCCCTGCACCTCGTCGGTGACGGCCGGAGAAGGGAGGGGGGGTGGAGGGCGGGGGTTGGTGGCGGCCGGAGATGGAAGGGGTGGATCGATTGTTAACCGGAGAGGGAGGGCGATGTTGGCCGGAGGGGGATCGGTAGGGGTGGTATAGGAGTTTAGGAAGAAGAGATAAGAAAGGTTTTATCGTACAAAAATATCGGTCAAAGAGGTTGACCGTCAGCTATGGACGATTTTCGTCAAAAGCGGGAGATAACTTACATTAAGGTAAAGGACACGGGTGCACCTTAAATATGGAGAAATAAAGTGGGGTACAACTCAAATTTTTCCTTAAAATTATTATAATATATTAATTATTAAATTATTTAATTATAAATTATTTGTTTTTAAAATATTATTAATTAAGATTACAACAAAATAGTAATTAACAAATTATGATTAAGATTATAATAAGACTAATAAATTATTAATTATGATTATAATTAGATATTAATTAATAAATTATTACTTAAGATTATAGTTATGATTAATAAATTATTAATTAAGATATAATTATGATTAATAAAGTTATAAAATTTTAATTGAGATTATTATAAAATATTAAATAAAACTATTATCTAATAATATTAATTTAAATTATAATTACGATAACTAACTATTATGTAAAAAAATTATATAAAAATAATAACTAATTATTAGTTATAAAAAAATTAATTTTTTAAATAATAATAATGACTAATTTTTATTTAACTAATAGTTAATTCTTAATTAACTATAATTAAATATTTTAAAAATAATAATTATAAAAACAATATATAGAAATATCTAATTAATTAAATTACTAATTAATTATTAATTAGTATTAACAAAATATTTAATAGAAAAATAAAATTATTAAAATAATAACTAACTTTTTCCTCCCAAATTCAACTTTCTCTTTCTTCCAAATCCAAAATTTGATTTGGTCATACTTTCCATATCCAAATCCATCTCCAACCAAACATAGGATTAATTAAGATTGGACTCCAAATCCATAAAATCCTAAATCCACCTCCAAATACGGTTTACCAAACAAGCTGTTAGTGGGTTTGGTCTCAGTCTCTCTCGTTTCAGCGTAGGAAATAAATTCATTTTTCAATCCGGACTTTGTTTCTATAGTTTGTATTTATGTAATTGTCTCAACATGTAAGTGAGTGAATTTTCAAGTGAGTGAAAAAAGAGCGGTATCACTTGTGGAAAACACAGATATAATCATATAAGAGCATCCACAGTGGATACACTCCAAACACATACTTCAAATTATTAAAAATCGTGTCAATTATTACTTTTGAAGTGTCTCCTTGATATTGGCACACAATGGTACACTCAAAACAAATACTCCAAATTAATCATTCCTCTTTTTTCTCGTTATTTTTCTTCCATGTTTGGTATAAGAAAAAAGTCTCCCTTTTTTTTCCTCTTTATTTTTTTTTCTTTTTGGTAATAATGTTTAATTTGTGGGCAAAGAAATTAATGTAGCGGAACTAGAACACGCTCCAAATATGGAGTGTCTTTTAGCTTTCTAGTAATTTTCAATTATGGACAAATATCCTTTGTAGCTTTTAAGTGCTATAAAATGTAACTAAGTCAAAATATAACACTTGAAATTTTTCTCATGCTCCAAGTGAGTGAAATTTCTAAGTGCTTGAAAAAAAAATATGATATCATTTGTGGAAAATGCGGTGTGAGACAAACTAGAAAACTAGAGTCGATTCATAAAGTATTTGGATTGGTCTATGTTACATAAAAGGGACACCATTTGTTAATTTCTGGATTAATCCCAATTGTCTATATCCCAGCCTTATGCGTGGAACTAAACTAATCAACTCATTTGTTACACCAATGCTCAACCGAATGGAATATATAACCCAACAATTGTTATTTTTCAACTTAAATTTATGTATCTACAAAATCCTAGAGGAACTCATGAGTTCATAATTTCTAAAACTCATCAATGAGAAATTGTTGTATTACATGTATCTCTTTCTTTTTATTTCTTTTAAGAGCCTAAAAAGACAAATTAAAGGATCTAAATAAAAAAATTGTACAATGTCATAACCCTATTGCAAATTATTGGTGTGAGTTCCTATTTGAGTTTCTAAAGTCGAAATGATGTATATATCCCCATCTATGCATTGAATGTACCAAATGGTAAATAGCAAGAACCCTTAAAGTGTAGTCACAATTTAGGAAATAATTTTATAGTAAATTTATTTAAAAAGAATAAAATATTATTTTATACTAGAAAATTGAAATTTAATTTAATTGTCAATTACAATGATTGAAAGAAAAAAAAATTGATTTTCGTTGAAGACAAATATACGTCCAAAATTTTTTCATAATTTGTTGCGTTCTATTGCGATTTCCACCGAAACTTGCCACGTTATCGATACTCCTCTCACTTATGTACACTCTCCGCTAACGTGGGCTCTCATTTTTCAACACCGATCTTTCTACTACCAACTCCAGCGTCGATGGATATACTGTAATCAATCATGTAAGGCTACAACGTCTTAATTCTAACCACAGTTTTCATGTGTTGTATTGGAATTTGAATTTCATATAAATACTAACCAAATTGTAAGCGAGGCATTCATTCTCAAATCAAAATTACAGTTTAAAATAAATTATGGACCTGCTACGTTGTCCATAGTTTGTAACTGCGAACGTGATCGCCGACCGACATGGCGACCGGCCATTGTCCTACTGGTCCGGATGGAATCCGGAGATAGCAGGAGAGGCCAATGGGTGACCGTCACGTCGGCTGGCGGTCACATCCGCGTTACAAACCACGGACAAAATATCATTTTCGAATAAATTAAAGGTATGTTTGATTGATTACAAGATGAAAAATATGTAAAAAATAAATTAATTCCACGGAATTAATTTACTAGGAAAAAAATTATAGAAAAATTTTCACGGATTTAATTTGGATGTTATATTGTAGTTATTTTTCATGAAAAATTATTTTTCATGAAAATTGATATTTTTCTATGGGCTGGACCAGTTTTTTTTTCAATATTTTGAAGGAAAATATAAAAAATGATACGTCTTTAGAAAATAATTCTATGAAAAATATATGCTATCAAATACTACCCAAAAAAAGGCTCAATAAAAAAAGTCAAATGTTAAAGGCCACCCCTTTTTACTAAGGGCCACCAACTTAAAAATTTTAAAAAATTACAAGTTTGTCATTTTCAAAACACTAAGGGCCACCAAGTTTTTATTTCTTCTTCCACTTTTCTCAATCCTCAAACCACTCTCAATCCCCACCTCCATTGTTGTCCCCACCCCCCCATTGTTGTCCCCACCTCCACCATTGGTGTCCCCTCCTCCATTGTTGTTGTCCCCACCATGGGTGGCTACAGTGACTGCAGGCCAAGCCTGCAGTCCTAAGTAAATTGAGGACTGTAGGCCTAGCCTGCAGTCCCCAATTGACAGAAGCTCAGGTATGAGCTCATTTAAAAAAAATGGATAGCTACAGTGTCTGCAGGCAAAGCCTGCAGTTAAGTACATTGAGGACTGCAGGCTAGCCTGCAGTCCTAAGTACATTGAACTTCTGTCTACTTAGTCTCAAATATATATCTGTATCATACCTGCGCCTGCAAACTAAGCACGAAATGAAATAATTAAGTACGGGTGCACATGGAAGACAAAGGTTCATATATTTGAGACGAAGTAACAATGATTTCAAAACTGAAAGAATTATGTCTGGTATTATTTTGCTATATAGTGAATTCAATATGATACACCAGGATTAAGAATTATGTCGAGTTGAGGAGGGGGGAACGAACGGGGAAGGGGGGGCTGTCGGGTTGGGGGGGGGGGGGGGGGGTGGGGGCGAACGGGAAGGGGGGGCTGTCGGGTGGAGGAGGGGAGAAACGAAAGGAGATTTTGTGGAGGAGGGGGGAATGAACGGGAAGGGGGGTTGGATTTTGGGTTTTTTGTTTTCTTTTTGTTTTTTGTTTTCTTTTTTTTCTTTGATAGTCCTTAGTAAAATGGTTCATTTGGTTGTCCTTAGTAAAAATAAGAGTGTAGGATGGTTGTCCTTAGTAGATTGATGACCCTTAGTAAAAAGGGGTTGGCCTTTAACATTTGACTAGAAAAACCTAAAAAAAAAAGTTCAAAAACAAATTTACTCCCAACGTCCCACGTAAAAATTCAAACAACACAACCCTCCGTGGCAGCTTGGTAATTTGATTCCAAACCGCGGTGTCTAAGAAGTCATTCCAGCCCCGTTCCAGGACCCCGCCCGTGCTCTCCACGTTCCGCCCACACGCACACACTTTTGTCTATATACCTCTCTCTCTCTCTCTCTCTCTCTCTCTCTAAGCACTTCTCTCTAGAAAGAAGAAGAAGAAAGAATGGTTTTGGAGGGGTGACCGGAACACAGCAGCGGTCGGAGGAGGAGGATCTGCTTGAGCACCACCGGGAGGACCACTTCACCGCCGGCGAGGTCGTCAGGGATGTCATCATCGGGGTCTCCGACGGGCTCACCGTCCCCTTCGCCCTCGCCGCCGGACTCTCCGGCGCCAACGCCGCCTCCTCCCTCATCCTCACCGCCGGCCTCGCCGAGGTCGCCGCCGGAGCAATCTCCATGGGTCTCGGCGGGTAACTAACCTTACCTACCGCCGCTCCGAAATCTTAAATTTTCCTGCTTAATTTTATGACATTTATCACAATTTCGTGAAAATTGTAAATTCATTCCTCTTACGCCCTAGACTAATTTGCAACTAGATATGGTAAACTTTGGTATTTTATTAAATTATTACTACGAATTTCCAAACTTTGTAACTTATTCCCATGAACTTCCAAGTTTGAAACGCACATGTAAGAGAAAAAGGATTCAATCTCTATATATTTGGAAATAAATATTACAACAACAAAAAAATTATACAAGTTTTGGTAAAGAATATACATGGGATTATCACTAATAATAATGACATTATTAAAGGCAAATGTTAAGGGCAATACGAATTTATTTGGGACAACATACATTGATTTGGCCTTCTTAAACTGTCAAAATTTTAACAGTTCTAGAAAATATGTATGCCAAAGTTTTGCCAAAAATTGGCAGTTCATATAAAATTAGGACTACCAAAATTTTGGTAGTCCTAAAATAACAACTACTACAAAATTTTGCAGTCCTAAATAACAAGAATGCAAAAAAATTGATAGTATAGGATTGTCGAAAATATGTTACGACTTTTGTAATGTCCTTATCATTTACCTTAATAAGGCTATCTTAGTTGGTAAAGTTTTCGAACACATGTGATAGGTCTCGATTCAAATTAAAATTATGCACATTAAACCATTTTTATTATTGTGTTCACTATATTTAGACCTGACTAGATCTTTCGATCTGGTATTAAAGACCATGAACTATAATTTATTTTTACAAGTAATTAACATATTACAAAGTAATTAATATAAATTAATTTTTATTTTGTAAGTTAATATCGGAGTTAAATGATATTAAGTTAAGAATAATTTCAAATTTGGAGGTCCATGATAAGAAATTAATAAATGTTTTGAAAGTTTATAGTGCAATTTGTAAATGTGGAATTTTTGGTGGCAAGTTATTGTATGGTGTAATTAATGTTCAGCGTATCAAATTTTATATGCTCGATTAATGCATTCGGAACAAATTACTATATACCATTTCTAAGCGGTTATACCCATAACTTGTCGTTATGCTAATTGAACGGACACAAATCACTGTGCGTACACGTGGCAGGTATCTAGCGGCGAAGAGCGAGGCGGACCACTACCAGCGCGAGATGCGGAGGGAGCAGGAGGAGATCATCAACGTCCCGGACACAGGTGTGGGTCCTCTGTTTACCTTCTTATTTTTTTGCATTTTGGTCCTTCACTTTTTCACGTATTTATTTTATGTCGCGAGCAGAGGCGGCTGAGATCGGAGAGATTTTGTCGCGTTACGGACTGCAGCCGCACGAGTACGGACCCATCGTCAGCTCCCTCCGCAAGAACCCCCAAGCCTGGCTCGAGTTCATGATGAAGTGAGCAGACATTTATTTATTTTCTGTGTTCAACTTTGACTATGTTGCATGTATGGACACAAAATCTACTATGCGTAGGGATACGACGACACACGAACATGGTACTATTTAATGTGCCTAGTATATATGTTTTAACATTAGGCTGTGTGTCCATAAGTGTTTGTTCAGGAATTATCTTACTTATTCATAGGTTTAGTGTGATCTCAATTTAGGTCGGGATCGCGAGTGATCCTCCAGAATCGACTTAGAATAAAGATCAAAGGACAACCAAAACTAACTTCGGATAGAACAATCCAACTATATGGGTTGCAGGGCCAGCCCCAGGAGCGGGCATGGCCCAGGGCAAGCCGGACGACGACCCGAGCCCCCAAACGAAAGAGAGTACCAACGTGAATATATCTTCAATACAACTAGTATATATCATGTGCCATTCTTAACCAAAAATATTGTGGAGTATGTGGTTATAATGTTAGACTTTTACTTTAGAGCCTTGTTAACAATTCGGCAAACGGAAAAAATTTCGGACGACAAAGTACGAGTATAAATCGGTTCAGTGGTTAAGAGAGATGCATGCGGCCCAAGTGGTCGGGAGTTCGAGCCTCACTGGAGGCGAGTTCGCCATAAGTACCCATTGCTTCAAAAAAAAAAAATCGGTTCAGTGCAAATAAAATACGTTCAAAAATTCGGTCAAATATTCGAAAATAGAAATATTGATGTTAGAAACTTCACATCCTTAAATATATTGTCAAATTTAATTAGTTAATTAAACAGGTTTCCACCACGTTTTTTGTGCCAAATTTTTCAATAATTTATACGAAACACGTTTAAAACTTCACATGCTTAAAATTTACGTACTGGTTTAGATCTGTCAAAAGAACGCAAGTATTATACGTTTCTGAAAGATACGAAAAAATTAGTGTATAAAACGAGTTTTATTCGGGTGAGTACTAACAAGGCTTTAGAGGTCATTGGTTCAAATATTTGTGTCAACAAGTTTTTGTTACATTTACATTTTTTTTACATTATGTATAGGAGATCCATTTTGGAAGTTTCGTCTTGGACCTCCATCAGCTCATGGCCGGTCTGGCCAGGACAACCACGATAACTATCCAAGGCCACGAACCAGGAGGGTCTAAAAAATTAGTTTAGACGTAAATATATTAATAATCTTGTACTAAAATAGAACTACTATGTACCAATTGACCTCTTTTAACAAAAATAACCTTTGTTCAATTCTTGGTAATTATATTTTTTTAATATATTTTATATTATATATGAGGATTCTATTTTGAAAGTTCGTTTCGGACCCCTCCGAGCTCAGGATCGACAGCTGGCTCTGTATGTGTTCGATGGGGGACACGGCAAGCCCACATTTCTGTGCTTTCTAGTTTTTTTTTTTTTTTTAAACGCAGTATATATATATATATATATATATATATATATATATATATATATATATATATATATATATACTAACATAAGTGCACGTGCCTTGCACGTATTTTAACATTTCTTAATTAGTTTAGGAAGACCAAAAGATAGTCTTCCTAATTACTAAGTTGTCCTTATTAAAATTAATGAACTATTTTTAATTAGTATAAGTATGTAAGGGTATTTTCGGAATTCAAAAGTTTTACCATCTAAGTTTTTCTATATATATATATATATATATATATATATATATATATATATATATATATATATATATATATATATATATACAAAACACAAAGGTTTTTGAATCCTAGGGCTGACTGTGCCAAGATAAAGAGTGGTTGGGATTTAATCTTGGTGAATCAACGGTTGTGAAATTTATGGGGAATCCAAAGAGTGGGGTTTGCACTCATAATGGTTGTGGATGAGAATTATTGAGAGTGGGGTTTTATGGGGAATGAGCATTATTGAGAGTGGGATTTTATGGGGAATCCAAATAGTGTAGTTTGTACTCATAATGGTTGTGGATGAGCATTATTGAGAGTGGAGTTTTATGGGGAATCCAAAAAAATTCACATCCAGCAGTGGTTGGGATTTAATATTTGATGGGGGCCTCATAATTATTATTGTTCGTTTAAAATTGGGGGTCCAAGATTTTGAGGGGGAATACCTTAAATGAACCATGCCCTATGGACACGGATTATGACTAGTATATATATATATATATATATATATATATATATATATATATATATATATATATATATAATGTTTATTTTTATTTTTTTTATAGAACAAGCTCATATCATGTCTATTCCAACCCATTCTAGTACACTCAAATATACATTTCTGAATCTGCCCTGATTTTATATGTTTGTAGGTTTGAGCTGGGTTTGGAGAAGCCGGAGCCGAGGAGGGCGCTGGAGAGCGCGATGACGATCGCGCTGGCGTACGTGGTGGGTGGGCTGGTGCCGCTGCTGCCGTACATGTTCGTGACGGCTGCTCAGAAGGCGATGCTGATATCGGTCGGGGTCACGTTGGTGGCCTTGCTCTTTTTCGGGTACGTCAAGGGCCGGTTCACCGGCAACCGGCCGATCATGAGCTCGCTGCAGACTGCATTGATCGGGGCCGTTGCCTCCGCGGCGGCCTACGGCATGGCCAAGGCCGTTCAATCTGCATGACGGTGGAGTCACACATGCAGCTTGCTCAATAATGTGGGTGTGCCAGGAGAGTTTGATGTATGGATTTTAGTTCAGGTATTATTAAGGTTTAGATGATGAATCATAATGCGTTTCCTCAGTTTAAAGTAAATTAGTATTCGTAGCTTGTCTGACACAATCTTGATTTTATTTTGTTATTTGTTTTATTAGTTTCATTTCATCTAATTTAGTTCGTTTTAATTTCTTATTTGAAATCCAACATACACGTACAATTGGGGGGCTCGAATCTTGTCGCCCCATTTCGATGTCCACTCTAATACCACTAGACTAGAGAGCTGGGACTATTTAACTAAAATGTGTTATATATATATATATATATATATATACTTTCGAGTGCGTTTGCATAAAAGAAAAAAGAAAAAAAATCTACATTAATTATAATTGAAATATAAAAATTTAAGTTATGATAGAATATTTTAAATATAATTTGAATATATTTTAGTTATGATTTATAATAAATATATTTTTAAACTTTTAGATATGTGTTTAGTTAGATAATATAATTTAGTCAGTCTAAATATAATTTAAATTCTAAAATATTTTTGTATTTATACATATTCATGCACTTGGGAGGATTTTAGGTTTTAATTTTAGTTTAAACTAAGTGAGAAAAATAACTAGGTTACGGGTCTTAAATTTTTTTTTTTATAAACGAAAATAGTTGATGAAATACATACGACTTAGACAGCTCAATCTTTAGTTGTTTTGAAGTCTCTTTATATTAGTAGAGATAATATTAGAATGACGGAAGAGTAACAGGGACTTGGTCGTGTGTATTTAGACAGGATGCTCAATTTGGAATCTACATAGTTTCTAGCTTCTTAAAAAAAAAAAAAAAAAAAAGGAAAATATACATTATACACAGTTATCAAATGTTAGTATACCACAGATTGAAATACTCTATATATTTAAGGGAGGAGACATTTCATAACCTGTCTTATCGGTAATGGCAAGTGGGCTCCGGTCCGTAAATTTTGTTTTCTTCTATCAGTCAATCATACTCATCTCGTTTCGTTCTAGTCTACTTTAATCCATCCAAACTTAGAATTTTTTTTTTCCGTTCTTGTTTATTCGTAAAATTTTTGGAACCTGGTTATTCAAACTCTTTATCCAAAGTTTGGAACAAAGTGAATGAGTTGGAAGTGCAGATCACACTAATTGCTGGCATTCTACTAAAGAAAATACTTTTTTTTTTGTCTGCGGACTTGGACCACGGTCCTGACCTACGGACCACGTGTCGTCAAAAGATTGTTCTCCAGCTTCCTCCTCCGCTAACTTCCGGCTCCATTCATTTTCGGTCAATTGGAAGGCGACACGTGGCTCACGGACTAGAATTTCGATTCAAGTTCGCGGATAATGTAGCACGTCCGTTCTACTAACTCAACATAAACAAGATTGTTTGGACTTGTATTTTACTTTACAAGACGTATATTGTGGTTTACAAAATCTTCTCTCCAAAAAAAAAAAAAAAAAAACACTTTGTTTTATATGAGAAGAGAAGTTAGACCTAAAGGAGTCCAATGCCCCATGTATGTGAAAGTGGTTCAGCACATTTGGGCTATTTCTTGTCTATAGTGACAACCTTTATTTGAGAGTGAGAATCTAGTCAAAACTGCTACTGCCATCTTTGTGATGGATCATATGCGTAATCTTCGGTTACTGTGGAGAGAGCGGAAAAGGACAATGCTGGAGACAGAGCCAACGGGGTGGTCTTCTTGTGGTTTTGCAGGATCTCAAGATACAAACATGTTTCTGAATTTGTTGGTGATGCCGTGTCCCATTGAAAATTCAAAGATCGAGGACACAGTAAGACTCTCTTGCATTCATTCACATGATCGCTCATACAATGACTTTAGGGTGCCCTCGAGCTCATCCCATTTTTTTAAAATATACATTTAAATTTATTTTTGTGAATTTTTTTTGTGATTCTAGCTCACTCCAATATATTCCAACTCGAATTTCTGGTCTGCCCGTAGTTGTAATATTTTAACTTTTAAACTTTCGAAGGTCAAAATATAGTTGAAGTTTTGTCCTTTGTGGAAAATATTGGATATAATTTATAGTTAAGATCACATGCACAATAGTAAATAAGATACATTGATATATTGATGAAACAAAAGTAACATCAATACTAATAATAAGTAAACATCTCCTTAAAAAACCAACAATGCTTGAAACAAATAAAAATTATTTGAAAGCTATTATTTTATAGGCTTAATTGCTAATTGCTACCCTCAACTATCACACTTTTTCAAGTTGATACCCTAAACTTTTTTTCGTAACAGATTGATACCTCAACTATTTTTTTTTTCGTAACCCTTATCCCTTCCCTCCCTCCACCCCCTCCCCCACTCCGGCCACCCCCCTGCTAGCTCCGGCCGACCCCCCACCCCCCCCACCCCCCCCCCCCCCCCCCCCCCCCCCCCCCCCCTCCTCGCTTCCGGCCGACCTCCCTCCCCCCTCTTCGCTTCTGGGCCACCTCCTGCCCCCGCCTCCCGCTCCGCACCCCCCTTCCCAGCCCCCCTCCTCCCGCTGCCGAGCCCTAGGGGAGAGGCGGGAGCGGACGGACGGCCGGAGCGAGAGGGGGGGGGGGGGGGGGGGGTGGCCTGAAGCGAGCAGGGGGGGGTGGGGGGAGAGCTGCGCCGGAGCTAGCAGGGGGGGGGGGGCGAAGCTAGCACGAGGAGGGGGGTTAGGGATAGGGACATTTTTGTCCAAAATAATATCCGGGTATCAAGTTGTTACAAAAAAAAGTTTAGGGTATCAAGTTAAAAAATGGTAATAGTTGAGGGTATCAAGTAGCAATTAAGCCTATTTTATATAGTCTTTATACAATATTTGCTCCCGAAATATAATTTTAAAATCATACTCTTCAAAACTGCTATATGCATTAACATATATAACTACCATTTATTTCAGTTAAAGTAGTTTTTTGGGCTTTCCAAGATTTAAATATTTAATATGTATTCCATGTTCTCTATATTTATCATTTAAAAGTTGGGATAGACTATATGACTTGTATCTCTAATTTTATCAATTATTTTTTTAACCCATACAGTAGTAGCTAATGAATGATATTTTGTTGTAAGTTCACCTAACCAAGAATATCAACTTTCAACTACGTACAAATAACAAATGTTCCGCATTCACTAATAGCTTTAAACTTTCGTATTACAACTTGGTTCATCACATTATATACAATTTCTCAGACATTGTTCATAGTAGCTGATATCATGTCCCGATTCCTGCTGTTTTAATCTTTAACTAATTATTTTGCATCTATAAATCAAAAATTAAGATATTAAAATTTAGCATATTAGTATAGCAAATTATACACAAATTGTACAAAAATCACATATTTCTTTCTCAAACCAAAAACATATTCCCAACCTAAATAAACAAAAGCAAAAAAAGAAGAATTATAGATCGACACATTTAACTCACGAATTATCATAAAATTCAATTAAATTATATTAACCATGCATGAAACTAGAATTTATAATTCAATATGTATAACTCGTGCTTCTTCCTCTTTTAATTTATTTAGGACTAAGAAGAAAGAAATTCTTCTTCTCTCCCTCAAACTCTCTTTCTACCTCACTCTATTCTCTCTGACAAGTGATTCACACAGCCACAGCGAATGAGTCAACAATGGTGATAGCAAAAGGGTGACGACTATCGGCTGTGACTCCTACGTTCCCTCCGTCGCAACGAAGGACACTCAATCCGACCCAAACCCAAACTCTTCCTCCATCGCACAGCTTCCAGGGCCTCCTTGCGCTCACCCGCATCACCGGCTCCAACGTCAAAGAGACCTCCGGCTTCTGCAAAAAGTGCAGTCGCATGGGCCACCTCACATTTAAGTTTTGCAACTTTCTAAACATCAAGGCCTCGTTTGATTCGCCGAATCTCCGGATTGGAAAAAAAAAAGTGATTATTTTTCTATATTTGAGTGTCCAAAGAATTGAGGAGGAAACTAAAATAATTCTAATGGAAGAAAAATTAGGTGGAAGATTGATTCTATCCATCCAAAGAAAATCAATAAACATTAAAGTTTTCCAAAAAAAAAAAAATGACAAGGAACTGGTTTCCCTTCCATTCCGCAAACCCAACAAGGCCCAAAGACGCTTCAGTTCCGCAAGGAATTTCGGAATTTTTATTTTGGAAGCGGAACGGAAGATTTGATGGGAAGACAGGAAGTGCAAAAGTTTCCTAAGTAGTTTTTTTTTTTTTTTTTTTCACTTTATAGTTTTGATCCAAACACCTAAAATAAATTTGTTATGCAACAAAGTGTCCACTTCCACAGTTCCTAGTAGTTCCTAATAGTTCCTGTACCAAAGTCTTTGGATGGGTTTGGGCCTCGTTTGGTTCGCGGAATCTCTGGGTTGGGAAAGGAAAGTGATTACTTTTTTTATGTTTGGGTGTCCAAGGAATTGAGGAGGAAATGAAAGTGATTCTCAATGGAAAGAAAATTAGGGAGAAAAGTGATTACATCCATCCAAGCAAGGAATCACTTTCCCACATTGAAGTATTCACTTTCCTTTTCAAATTTTTTGGCATTGCCAAACATCGGAAAGAAAAATCAATGGGATTAAAGTTTCCCAAAGGAAAGGAAATGACGAGGAATTGATTTTCCAGAGGCCTCGTTTGGTTCGCGGAATGGAAGGGAAAAGAAATCAATTCCTTGTCATTTCCTTTCCTTTGGGAAACTTTAATTCCTATTGATTTTCCTTTCCGATGTTTGGCAATGCCAAGAAATTTGGAAAGGAAAGTGAATACTTCAATGTGGGAAAGTGATTCCTTCCTTGGATGGAATCACTTTCTCCCCTAATTTTCCTTCCATTGGGAATCACTTTCCTTTCCTCAATTTCTTGGGCGTCCAAACGTAGGAAAGTAATCACTTTCCTTTCCCAACCGGAAGATTCCGCCAACCAAACGAGGCCTCGAGATGAAGACTACTCTTCTCATTATATAGTAGTGTAGATGAACAGATTTAGTTGGTAAGTATAGATGAGTACATTTTTGGAACAAAAACTTTCACGATAAAGTTTACTCTTCTTATTTTATAGTAGGAAATTTTTGACTTTCATCCCACTTGTTAATATGAATTTGTACTTACATCCCACTTTTTAATTTTTTTAGACTTACATCCCACTTTTTGTCACGAAAAATATTTATTTTGTCATGAAAAATATTCGTTTTGTCACGAAAAATATTTTTCGTGACAAAAGTAGAATGTAAGTCAAATAAAATTAAAAAGTGAAATGTAAGTACAAATTCATATTAATAAGGGGGATGAAAGTCAAAAAAAAAATCCCTTTATAGTAATATAGATAGATACCTATCCAAATTTAATCCATCCTCTATGCAATCTAATAAGAGTCAAATGAGGTAGCTTATAACCCCTTTTTCTTGTATCTTTGACTTTCTTCTGTTTATTACTAAGAAAATATTCATATAGTTATCTGCTTGGATTGTTCTCTTTTTGTGTTTCTCGGTACGTTCCTCTAAGATATGGCAAAATACACTCAGGGGTGGCCTCCAGCATTTTGCAAGTCCTAGGCAAGTCATAAAAATGAGACCATCATCTCTCTATATAATTGTTTTTATAAATCAAATTTAATTAGAACAAAATATTTAAGTCCAATTCAATCAGTAATTTAATTATTTAAAATACAATCAACTTCAGATTTTAGTGTAAACTAATTAAATATATAATTATAATTCAATCTAATCTATAATTTAACAGCTAACCAATATATAAACATTATCGTGATTTAATCTAATGTAATCTAATATAATCCATTAAAGCTATCTTAAAGCATATGCTTTCATTGTCGCTGGCTTCCAAATCCTAAAGTAAATCCTCTCTAAAAGTACTTCTGATGAAATCTACCACAAGAAAGAAATTAAAAAATTAGAAAATTACTGCAAAAAAAAAAGAAAAGAATTACTACTTAGTCATACACAACGTTGAAAAATTGTAGTATAAAGTTGCTACATGAAAATTTAAGAAAATGCTAGTCCACGATATAAAATTTAGCTTTCAGAGAAAGGTGGATAATTTTATGATTTGGTTTGGTCGAAGCTAACCAAAATCAGATCCCAAACAATCTTCTTACAAATTAAAAGAAAGGTTTTTTTGGGGCATCAAAACATAGTTTCAAATTAAGAAGATTAGATTACAACTTGATAACCTCAATTATTCCTGTTTTTTAACTTGATACCTGATTTTGATAGGTATCAACTTGATACCCTAAAATTTTAAAAAGACAAAATTGCTCCCGTCTCCCTCTCTCACCCTCCCCTCCATCGACTGCACCACCCCGGCCTCGCCCCTCCTCCCCCCGGCCGCGTGCAGGCCCCCCTCCCCCACCCCAGCCGCGCACAACCCCTCCTCCTCCCAGTGTGCAGCCCCCCCTCCCTAGGGCTGCAAACGAGCCAAGCCGAGCCAAGCTGTTGTAAGCTTGAGCTTGGCTTGACTAGAATTAATCGAGCTCGAGCTTGGTAAGTTTTTTATTTTAGAGCTTGAGCTTGGCTCGAGCTTGTTAATATTAATCTTGAGCTTGGCTTGGTTTGAACTTGAGCTTGGTTTGATAAGCAAGCTTGATTCAAGCTTGATAAACAATCTCGATAAGCTCAAAATCAAGCTTGTTAAGCTTGATTTCAAGCTCGCCCAACTTTATTTCAAGCTCATTAAGCTTGATTTCAAGCTCGCCCAACTTTATTTCAAGCTCCTTAAGCTTGATTTCAAGCTAGTTAGATTTGAATTCAAGTATTATAAACATAATTAAAAAATTCCTTAAGATTAATTATTAAGGACATATAAGTATATGATGCACACAACTATATTGTTATGCAAACATATATAAAATTAGAATTCAACAAAGAACAAACGAGCTTCTAAACAAGCTCCTAAACGAGCTTCTAAACGAGCCAGCTCGTGAGCTCAAACGAGCCGAGTACTTCTAAGCTTGAGCTTGGCTCGTTTACTAAACGAGCTCGAAAATGAAGCTTGAGCTCAGCATGTTTACTAAATAAACCGTGCTCAAACGAGCTTTTCTCGAGCTGAGCTTCGAGCAGCTTGCGAACGACTTGGCTCATTTGCAGCCCTACCCCTCCCTCTCCGTCGCTCGCAACCCCCCCCCCCCCCCACCCAAGCCGCACGCAGCTCCCCCGCTCCCCAACCCCGGCCGCACACAATGTCACGCCCCAGAACCAGACTACTGGCAAGTGAAAACAGACCAGGCCAGCTACGTAATACCAAAATACAGCACAAAATTACGTATCCGTATATAAATATCGATACTGTGAGACAAGTCTCACAACTCTCTCATCCTTAGAAAAATTATGTCCTCGAAATTTTCTAAAGCCAGTCGAGCATGAAATCCAAACCAGAAGCAAAATCACGGTAATCAAAACAAGGCATGGTATGCAACTAATTGAAGGCAACTGTAATGTAAATAAATGCGTAAGTAATAACACAACCACATTCAAGAAGGACTGGAGACATATGAATAAATATGTCTCATGAGTTAGTTGAGTAGGGACCAACGTCCTCGCTGGCCTACGCTGACTCCAAAAATAGATAAAGGTCAGGTCTCAAAGTAAGTCGGTACCAATGACTTAGTCTAAGATATGACTCTACCCATGACGTATCTTCGTAGTCGAGACATGTGATAAATATCATGTATCTTGAGGTACGATGACAGAAGAGTGGGACAAGAAACCCGTCTTCACTCACCGAATAAGTCAAACCGACCATTGTACTCCATATATAGATAGAATATAAGGTCGCCGACAAGAACCCAAGATATACTACCACTACCTGGCCTGCTACTGAAAGACAAATCCCAAGGGAATAACTGAAAGAAGACCATGAAGATGGTGTCATGACCTGCACCCGCTTTTCGGGATACGAGTGCGTGTCCAAGCCAAGCCTACGCCGCGGTATCGACGGTAGTACGCTGTTTAGCCCGCAATAAACAAAGTGCTCATAAATACTAGCTGCTCATTCACAACAACTAAATCAACTTTACAAAATTTAAGAGTTTTACATTTGAAGAAGAATATAAGCTTTTACAATTATATAAAACTACCACACAACTAACTAGTCTTCTATGGTTTGGCCTTCGAGTCTCTATCTCCCCCTCGTATGGTCCATAGCGCAAGAGTAGGCACATCAACCTCACCTATAACAACGATCCAGTCAGGAAAGGAGCAGAGTACAACCATATTGTAATTAATGTTGTTAATTCCAAAATAAGTTAGAACAACGAGAAACCATGATGGCAACGAGTACATAAAGAACTAGCAAGAGATGAACTAACATGATATGAACTAACACTAGCAAGATATGAACTAGCAAAATGAAACTAGCAAGGTATGAACTAACGAGATATGAACTGGCAGAATGTAAACTAGCAAGATGTGATCTAACAAGATATGAACTGGCAAGATGTAGACTAGCAAGATGTGAACTAACAAGATAATGGACTAGATAAAGGAAAAATAGGAACCACTATGTGTGTGTGAAATACTTTTTAATACGTGAACGGCTGGGCTAATACGGCACATCATACGATGGCTATCCACAATAATAGGGTACGGCTAACTCATACGTGGGATGTATGACTTAGCTATCCACAATCAAAATAGTTGGATTTGTTCACGTACTTACTGAGTATTTTCCCTTCCGACTCTCTAACAATCAATAACGATCAATGGTACACTAAGAAGGATACAATAATTACGGTGTCACGGTCGTGTCTCAACGAAATATCAAGCAATGTCTCAACGGGATATCAAACAAGAAAACGATAGAGAAAACATTATAATGAACTAAAACATAAATGCAATACTGTACTTGTCTGAATCCTTGCATAAACCATAGTCACAAGTCGAGGATGAGGGAGTTGCCAATCTAGAAGCTGTCAAGCTATAATACATATCGCACCACGAACCGTGCACGAAAACCACAAATTAATTCTAATATTCTAGTTCTAAATTCATGGAATAGTGGCTAGTTGGGTTACTAATCTAATAATAATTAATTCTAGAATAAATTACTTAAAAACATCATTTAACCTAATAATAATCTAAATATAATCTAAACATGCAAGTTTGGCCATCAAAAGTCATGTTTCTAATTTTTGGAAACTATGGCACGCAAATCGAGGCGTACCGTTGACTATCTAGTCAAACGCTGTGAACTCTAGATTTTGAAAGTACACCTTGGTATATTTCAGTACCACGAGTGCGTTTGAATCAACCGTACCCTAAAATCATGCTTTGGTCAAAAGATATCGCCGTTATGGCTAATCGTGACCAAAACGGTGATCAACCGATCAATTCTGAGTTCAACAGAATAACTAAAATACTAGATGAACGAAATAATTTTTGGAAAAAATATATGTCGTAGACCTCTGTTTAGATTTTTGATACTTTAAACGGATCGTGATTTCGATTTCTGGTTCTCCCGGAATCTCGAAAATACCGAAACGTGTCAAATTTTGGACAACTAGCACTCTACGAATTTTCCAAAAATCTAGGAATAATATATACGAAAATAAATTACATATTCAGAAATTTTACCTCGAGATGAATCTAATAAAAAAACGGCACGCTAAAATCACGTCGGGGTTGACGGCAATCGCCTCGGGAAGTCGAGATCTATACTAGAACTCTCTCTCAAAAATGCGGCTAAAATTTTTAAGTTTTCGTAAATTAATAACATATATATATAGGAGAGAGAGAGAGGCGGTGCTGACTCATTCTGGCGCCGACAGGTGGGCTAGGGGGCGCTGATTGGATGCTGATTGGCCTGCTGACTGGGTAAATGCTGATTTAAATTCAGAAAATAATTTAAAAATCAGTTGAGAGCCAAATAAACTCAAATAAAATTCTAAAAATGATTTCCCTCATATTAGTTCCAAATAGCATCATAATAAATATTGGAAGCCATTAAAAATATATAAACCTTAATAAATAAATACTTAAATACTCCCAAAAATTATGAAAAAAATTCTAGAAAATATAAAATAGCGTAATGAACCGTAAAAAAATATTTGGGGTCAATATTTGCTCTTAGGCTAGCACAATAAATTCCAGAAGTCCTAGAAAATAGGTTTTTCCTATATTTTATTATCAAAGTAATTCCAGAAAATACCAAAAAAATCTAAAAAATTTAGAAAATAGTTTTTGAGGTCCTAGAACCTAAATAAAATAATGGGTCCCAAAAATAACCCCAAATGGCCATATAGTAAATCATAATCAAATAATAATTAAAAAAATTGGGAAGTGGGCTTACAAATCTACCCACCTTAAAAAAAATTTGTCCTCAAAATTTCGGAGGATACGATTAAACATCTAGATAAGATTAGGAATCTAGCAGAAGAAAATCAAACAGGTTTTAAAGATTGCTAGGAGCCAAATAACATTCCAAAGATAAAAGGATAAGATAAAAAGGTTCAAGAAATAAAGGAAAAGAATAAGAAATAAATCAATAGTCATATGTCGAAAGGATGTAGTCTTTATAATATTCAAAAACCATATGTATATATGAAGTCACTTTACCAAAAATTTATGCCCCGTCAGTGTACATCTGGCTGCAGTAAATCCTTGGTATCATGACTCAAATATAATATGGTATCGAACACTCTATCAACTCTATCCAATATTGACACACTACATCAAAGGATCAAATAATGCAACTAGGATATAGTTTTAGTAATATTTGACAACCTACGCTTACTTGAAATTATTTCAACTTAGGGGTTATGCCACGCCAGTGCGCTGCTGGCTGCCGTGAACCCGCAGTATCAATAATTCAAATAAAAGGGGATAGTGCGTTTCTGCCTTACCATTGTAAGTCATCAAAAATTATTTCAACTATATCCATAAGAATTTCAAAGAAACTTCTATAAATTCAAACAAGTTAATCATGATAAGAAAATGTAAGTATCTGTTCTTGAATAAAAGTATCAGTTTTGAAAATAAAACGATCACAAAATGAACGAAGACGACTTGAATTAATATATAGATAATTGAACAAAGATTAGAAATTTAAAATAAAATGATTGCAAAATAGTTTTGAAAATAAAACGAGGTTTAGAGAAGGCAGAAGATAAAATGGCACAAATGTTCAAAATTTGGAATTGAATTCTATGAAGGCCTAACTTACCAAACGTATATTCTACCCACCTTGGATCCTACCAACATCTAAAAACAAAATAACATATTCTGTCACTCCCCGTTCCCGGAGTGCGTATTTTTATACATGTACAACTCATGTATATTTATTTAGTATTTATCATATATTATTCTGTATTTAAATTCCTTTAAATTTTCATGTTAATTAATTATCTGCTCTTTAAATTCCATGTTAATTTATTTCCTGCAATTTTTATTTCTGCTTTTTCTTCCTGCTTTTATTCCCTGCTTTTAGTCTTGCTTATTTGGTTCGGCCTTATTGGGTTTCGGATTGGTGGTGGACAACCCGGCCCAACTCCCACCTACCACCCTTCCTATTTAAAGCTTCCATCTCTTTCTCTCTCCTTATTACTTCATTCTCACCATTACTTCTTCTTCTTCCTCTCATTACTCTCCACCACCTACCAGCAACAGAAAAAGGCAAGTGCAAACTTGCTTCTCAATCACCCATTTTTATGGATCATTATTCTTCCTCTCATGATCCTGAGAGAGTTTAGTGTTTGGCATTTGTGATTTCTGTGGCTTGTTTCCTCTAGATCTAAGTTTGCATTTTCGGCTGTTCATGGGTTTTTGATCTCCCAACTTTGCGTGTATTTCTCTGACACTGGAACAAGGCTCCATAGGGCGAGTTCGGGAGATGTTGTACGCACACGTTCTTACGTGCTCGCGTGAAACATCAGCCCAGTCACGCACACGTCTTTACGTGTTTGTGTGTATTTTTAGTCAAGCTAACGTTCTTATGAGCTTACGTGTATTTTTAGTCACGCTCATGTCTGTGCGTGTCTGCGTGACTTTTGAGTTACGTTCACACTGTGCGTGTCTGCGTGACTTTTGAGTTACGTTCACTCTGTGCGTGTCTGCGTGACTTTTGAGTTATGTTCACACTGTGCGTGTCTGCGTGACTTTTGAGTTACGTCCACTCTGTGCGTGCGTGTATTTTTAGTCACGCTTGCGTTTGCGTGCGTGTATTTTCAGTCACGCTCGCGTTGTCTGCGTGAATTTTGAGTCACGCTCCTGTCTTTGTACTGCGTGCGTGACTTTTCACGCTCATGTCCCTGAGCTTGCGTGCGTGACTTTTCACGATCACATTGTGCGTGACTTTTGGCGTGCGTGACTTTTCACCCTCACGCTGAGCGTGCGTGCGTGAATCACTTGTCATGCCTCACTTTTCATGCTCACGTTTTCCTGAGTGTACTACTTTTTACGCTCACTCCTTCATGCCAGACTTGGCGTACTTTTCACGCATACGATTCTTGCGTGACTTTTGGACTTAGCTTAGACTTGTTAGCATGACTTCCTGACTTGGGAGTTTTATTTGTTCTATATTTTATTCATTTAATGTTGGCATGATAATTCTCTATTATATCCTTACGCCTTTTGTATGAACCCGAAAATCTTAGCATGTTAATATTTTAATACCTATGGTTGTGTATTAGTGCCAAGTGTCTGGATTGGTATATGGATATCCAGTGAGACTGGAACTTGACCTCGAGAGTTATAGACTCGACCCTATTTGATGCTAAATGACTTTCATGCCTTGTCACCATTAATGAGGATGGTTATCTTAACCAATTGATCATGCGTTCCTAGTTGGAACTAAGAGACTGGCTAGTCGTCTTATTAAAATGAATGAATGAGACACGTTCATGTTATGAACTATTGCAATCTACTGGCTGATCCCGAATATTGACATACATGCACATGCAGGCTTCAATCTATTTATTTAATTATTTATTTAGTTATTTTTCTACAAAGAAGCATGTGTACTTATGGTCAAGGCATGATTACCGTAGTTAGATTTGATTGTTGCATTACGCTATGTAAAACCTGCAACCTAACCGCACTGGTATCGTTGTAGGGTTGTGCATATCGTACCCCGTACGAAAGTACTCATTGAATGACCATGATCCACGGCATGGAACTTCACTCAACGTAGAGACTATTAAGTTAAATAAAATAATGATTGTATGGAGAGAATAGATTCCCGAGTTCTTACATGGCAGCCCCCTTGGAACGAGTAGTACCCGACGGGCCGGCTGGTTTCCACAGATACTGTAAATCTGCCACACGGGCAGGGAACAGTATCTGCTTTTATTATTATTGTATATTGTATATTGACGGGCGTCCTGCTAGGACTCGTCTAATTCATGCATGGCGCATATGATTGACTGGATAGACTAGCCTTGCTCGCACATAGTAAGAACTGAGGAATCTTTATTGCATTATTCCAAGATAACTTGGGACTCACAATAGCAAGCCGTAGGATTGATTGGCCGTTCAAGATGATTTGTTTGTGTACTGTACTACTCTGTTACCTAACTGGGATGATCAGAATGTCAGGACATGACGGGCCAACTTCTGTCCTTGTTTGGTTGGAAGGTTGGTTCGAAGTGTCGTGATGTGATGTGAATCCTAGTAGCAAGCAGAGATCTATTATTATATTCTTTTACTTACTGGTTTATGTCCTTCATATCGTCCTTTCTTGTGGTACTTGCTATTAGAGGTCTAACCTCTCTGGTTTTGCATGGCCAGATTTAGAGCCGGTTCCCGAGGACTCAGCGTACTTCTACCTCCAGGATGGTCAATACTAGAGGAATGATTGCAGGAGGACTCGAGTGGGTTCCTTACTTCACCGCTCGTTTTGTTATTTACCTTTATATACTTAGCCGTTTGACACCGACATGTTAGTCGGATTATCTTGTACTTACTTTTACATAATTGTAATTAAGTCAGACTGCAGCTGATAACAATTGTGTATACTTGCTATATCATCTGGCTATGTTTTATAAAGCCAGATCTCAAGAACATTTTGACTGAGCGTTTGGGACGCCTTACTGCTTTATCTTACATGTTCTCTATTACTGTTTCTTGCTTGAATGATTGAGACAATAGATGTGAAATGACCATAGTAAGACTCTTATGTAGTATGCACCCCCTTGTCTGGTTAGACAGCATTGATCGTATTATACGGTATTCATCTACCCGTAATACGTAGCTGGCTGAGTCATTCCCCCGCTCTCCAGTATTCTGGTTCTGGAGCGTGACAAGGTTTTAGTGGTGGCCCATGCAGGTCTGATTTCAGACTTGTGGGGTGTTTTGATTTATAGGATGTCTCAATCACACATGTTTCCCCTTGATCTCCTGATTCGTTATTCTCAACTCTTGTTTGATATTTCGATATTCTTTGACTTCATTGATCCTTCATGTCCGGTCGTTTGATTGTTCTCTTGTCCCTTTTCTTAGGGGCACTTTGTCCGCATCGGTCAGAGCTGGACAGCAACAACAAGGGCAACATGGGCAACATGACCAGGTTGGTCAGCAACAAGGGCCAGTCTCACCTCAGGAGACTATCCAGGAAGAAGTGATAGTAGAACCAGCAGTTGGACTGCAGTATCCGGAAGTTCCAAACCCACCCATAGTTCCACCTACCCCTGTGGAAGTGGACACACCAGCCCTTCTGGAGATCATGAGAGGAATGATGGCTGCTCAGCAACATCAGATGTTGGCCCAGCAGCGCATGCACACTCAGCTACAAGAGCAGAATGTGTTCCTCAACCAAGGATTGCAGACGGCTTTGGAAAGAGGAGTGAGGACTGATTCAGGAGCATCAGCCAGGTTTTACAAGTACAACCCCCGCCGTTTCGAGGGCACGGAGGATGCCATCTCAGCAGATGCATGGCTTAAGGATATGGAGGCTATTCTGACAGCGGCTAAGGTACCGGCGGAAGAACGTGTGGATCTAGTGAAGTTGTTACTTCAGGATCTCGCACGTGATTGGTGGGAATCAGAGGAAGTGGGCATCAGACGTCCTGTGGCTTGGGACGATTTCACAGCAAGATTCAAGACCAAGTACTATGGAGTTGTGGCGCAGTTTGAGCTACAACAGAAGTTTATCAACCTCAGGCAGGCCGGCAAGACTGTAGATGCTTATGCAGCGGAGTTCTGCAGATTGAGTAGATTCGCCCCAGAGATGGTAGCAACAGAGCGCCAGAGGGCCATGAGGTTTCAGCAAGGGTTTCATCTCGAACTTTTGTAATTGATAGAGGGGCACAATTACCAAACTTTTGATGAGATATTGACGGCAACTCGAAGGCATGAGCTCACCATTCAGAGGCTTGCGACAAGGACTAGGGGTCAGAAGAGATCCCACAGTCAGATTGAAGGAGGAGGGGGAGCAGCGCCCCGAACAACATCACCATCCACTGGCATTCGTATCCATGATGTGGCGATACGAGGACCAGCACCACCCAGGCAGCAGCAACAGCAACAGAGGAAGAACCAGCAACCCCCGGCGGGCTGTACTTATTATGGGAAGATGGGACACACTAGAGATGTGTGTCGGACATTGAATGGACTATGTCTGATATGTGGAAATTCAGACCATCAGGTTACCACATGTCCCATGAATTCGAGGTCAGGAGGACCAGGGCAG
The DNA here is from genome assembly GCA_029216955.1 of Iris pallida. Lineage (NCBI taxonomy): Eukaryota > Viridiplantae > Streptophyta > Magnoliopsida > Asparagales > Iridaceae > Iris > Iris pallida. The sequence goes on from JANAVB010041219.1 coordinate 10,714,860, forward strand.
CAGTTTCCTGCTCTGCCAGCACCAGGGTCAGGCCAGTATCGAGGACCAGCGGTGGCAGTTAGGCCATTGGCACAGCGTCCGTTAGTACCGCAGGCTCAGATATTTCGACAGCAGAGACCGCCGATACAGCAACACCAGCATAGACCATCCCAGCATCATCAAGGCAGGGGCCAGCAGCAGCACCAGGCTAGGCCGCAGCATGGAAATCAGCAAGGAGGTCGAGGGCAAGCATTCACTCTGTCCTTGGAAGAGGCATTGGCATCGGAAGATGTTGTGGCAGGTAACATTCTCGTCGCCTCATATCCCGCAGTAGCATTGTTTGATTCGGGAGCATCCCATTCATTTATATCTGCACGATTTGTGACACGACTAGGAATGGAGTTCGAGGCATTGCCAGGGAGGTTGAATATACTCACTGGTAATGGGGTCGTAGGGGTTAGTAGAGTTATTTTAGCGTGTAGCGTTGTAGTTTGCGGGCATTCTTTACCTGCCCGGTTGATATAATTTTCTGTTGGAAATTTCGACGTTATCTTAGGCATGGACTGGCTGAAAGACAGTCATGCGACAATAGATTATCGTAGAGAGAGTGTATCTTTTGATATTCCAGGCGCAAAGAGATTTACCTTAGTCAGATCAGAGGCAACTCAGCATGAGCAGGGAGTAGTGACGGCAATGGAGGAAGTTCAGATTCCGAAGGTAGTTGAAGAATTTCTAGACGTATTTCCTGAAGAACTTCCAGGTCTACCACCAGTTAGAGATATTGAGTTCAGTATAGAATTGGCACCAGGAACTAAATCGATATCAGATCGAGTTTACAGAATGGCGGATTCAGAGCAGGCCAAGGTTTATCAGCACATAGAGGAATTGAAGGAGAAGAAGTTCATCCAAGCTAGCGTGTCACCATAGGCAGCACCAGTGGTACTTGTGGGGAAGAAGGATGGGTCATCCAGATTGTGCATTGACTACAGGAAGCTTAACGCAGCAACAGTGAAGAACAAGTACCCATTACCCAGGATCGACGACTTATTTGATCAGTTGAGCAAGGCTAGAGTTTTCTCCAAGATAGATCTTCGTTCAGGGTACCATCAGGTGAGGGTTTGGAAGGAAGATATTCCCAAGACAGCATTCCGGTCGAAGTATGGGCATTACGAATTCTTAGTAATGCCGTTTGGTTTGACCAATGCTCCAGCAATATTCATGGATTTGATGAACCGCATCTTTATGCCATATTTAGACCAGTTTGTCGTTGTGTTTCTTGACGACATTCTCGTATACTCTGCTAGTGAAGAGGAGCATAAAGACCACCTCAGAAAAGTGTTGCAGGTTCTGAGAGAGAACCAGTTGTATGCCAAGCTCAGCAAGTGTGAGTTTTGGTCGGATCACATTTCATTTTTGGATCATATCATATCAGGAGCTGGAGTAGCAGTAGATCCCAAGAAAGTAGAAGCGGTAGAGAGTTGGCCAGTACCCAAGACCGTAGCAAATGTACGGAGTTTCTTGGGATTGGCAGGATATTACAGAAGGTTTGTGTCAGACTTTGTAAGGCTTTCAGCGCCCATGACCCGCTTAACCCGAAAGGATGTGTCATTTGTTTGGTCGGCAGAATGTCAGGCATCATTCGAGACTTTGAAGCAGAAGTTGATATCAGCACCTATTCTTACATTGCCAGTTGGACCCGGAGGTTTTACAGTATATGATGATGCGTCAGGTAAAGGACTTGGATGTATCCTTATGCAACATGGGAAGGTGATAGCGTATGCATCTAGGCAGCTTCGGAACCACGAGAAGAATTACCCAACTCATGATTTAGAGTTAGCGGCAGTAGTATTTGCTCTAAAGCTATGGAGGCATTACTTATATGGTGACCGAGTGGAGATGTACACAGACCATAAAAGTCTGAAGTACATCTTTACTCAGAAGGAATTAAACATAAGGCAGAGAAGATGCTGGAGTTGATTAAGGATTATGACGTGGAGCTTCAGTATCATCCAGGCAAGGCTAATGTAGTTGTTTTCCATAAATAAATTCACTTTATTTATTGTGTTTCTGAGAAAATTACAACTGTAGGAATCTAATCTAGAAGATGATTACTTTATCCCTTGGACGATGCGATGAAGAGAACTCGAACTTCGAAGAACTTGGACAGCAACTGGGCAATCTCTCTGTTCTCTCTGAAAATGACTGTGGTTCCTTGATGAAGGTGAAGAAACTCTCTTTTATAGAGTTTTGGATAACTGTTCTGAAGCATACGATCAGTCAGTTACTTGACGTGTGCATAACTGCAGGGACGCGTGACGAATTCTGATGGAGACACGTTGGAGTGCAGTTGAAAGTAGTGGAATATATCTAGGAGAGATTGATGGCATGAATGCCACGTTGCATAACTTCTGAATAAGTGGGTAACTGAGTACAGGACACGTGAGAACGTGTGTTGACTGTACATTGAAAATCATCCTGAATGCATTTGCTGTGATACGCTGTCTTTAAAGAGGAGTCATATGTTAGCTTTTGAAGGCACATGTCTTGCATACACTAACTTGGATCATATAAAGCTGATACGCTCACTTGATTGGGAAGGAGTCGTATGGAGTCCATACGCTCACTTGTTTGACAAGGAGTCGTATGGAGTCCATACGCTCACTTGGTTGAGCAAGGAGCCGTATGGAGTCCATACGCTCACTTGGTTGGGCAAGGAGCCGTATGGAGTCCATACGCTCACTTGGTTGGGCAAGGAGCCGTATGGATTGAGGGAGTAGACACGTGGCTGTCCTCAATCTTCTCAAATACGCCATATCTTCAAATACTGTCAAATATCTCTCGAGCGTCGTGCTGCAGATATGATGGCTGACAGACTGTCAGAAATGACAGTAATGATGGCTCTTTATTTATGATGGCTGCTGAGCTGTCCTCGTAAGAGACAAAATCAATTCTCGAAAACCTATATGACGGCTAATCTTCATAGGGCAGCTGTCTTTGCACGAAAGACGAAGTGTCAGATTCATCCTTCATTAAATACATGCTGTGCTGTCATCTAAAGAAATAATAAAATATTCACTGAGCGTACGGCCTTTGGATGAGCGTATAGCCTTGAGCGTATAGCTTTGACTGAGCGTATGGTCTTGAGCGTATGACTTTGGCTGAGCGTATGGCCTTGAGCGTATGACTTTGGCTGAGTCTCGTGTCAGCGTGTCATAATTTTTCACACCCTACAAGACCCCCTTCAAAGTTTTTGAACTTTATGAATTTCAAAAGTTCGAAATTACTTTGAACTTAAAGTGGGAATAGGTCTTGACACGCTGGCATGAGTTTGTTATCTTTCTCAATATCAGTGCAAATCTTTAGGGATTCTGTTTAAAGAACGGCCGCCGTTTGAACTTCTTCTTTTCTTCTATAAATAGGTCTTTCAAAACCTAATTTATTTCTTTACTTCTGCATTCATCTTCGAGAGAGAAAAAGCCCCAAAACTCAAGCCTTTTTCTTCTTCAACTCAATCTTCATCAATGGCGCCCAAGGTCAACGCTGCTGCGAAAGGAAAGGGGAAGGCTCCTGCAGAGTCATCTCAGCCTGCCGCCGTCGCTGCTAAGAAGACTACTGACGAGCGCGTTCGACGAAGTGAACGCCCATTGAATCCCCTCTATGGTGAGGATGGTGATGATGAACAGTAACTATCCCCTATTTAGGGCTCTGGTTAGAACAAAATCATAAAACATATTCCCTTTTTAGGGTCAAATACGTCAGAAAATACGCTTCCCTCTTTAGGGTTTAGCCGTATTTCATATTTTTTGTTTATACGAAAAATATGTTTGGAGCGTATTCTGTAAGATACACGTATCTTTGATAAAAAATGTCAAAATACGCTGTCTTGAGAGAATACGCTATGTCAAACTGTTTCACTGAGATACGCTAACTCCTGTGTTAGCGTATGTTTTTGATGATCATCTTGTCAACCATACGCTGATACGCTCAAGCTGAACATAAACTGAACTTTTAAAATCATTCACTTAAGATAGACTGAGCGTAAAAAATAATCTCTGAATCTGTCATACGCTTAGGATAAACTGAGCGTATATGGATCTTTGAGTCTGCCATACGCTAAGGATATACTGAGCGTATGTTGAACTTTGAGTCTGCCATCTCTTGGTGTTGAAGATTTCTAACTTTTCATTCTTCTTTTGCAGTGGATATTCTGGCTCAGGAGGCAGAATTTGAAGGATGTGTAGGAAATAACTATAAAAGTGACCTATTACATGTTCGTTTTCCCCAATTTGATGGACCTTCTACAAGGATAGCTCTTTTAACAAATCAGAAAAATGACACCTTGCTGAACTTGATGAGTGGACTGCCTTTACAGAGTGTGGATGGTGTTACTCACTCGAAGCCAGCATTTCTCTTTGGAGATGCTATTGACATAAATTCCCAGCCTGCTCTGGATAAAGTATCATACTCTTATTATAGGGATGGTGATGTAAATCAGCCAATGTATCTGACTGGTATGTCAAAAAGCATCAACATAGCTCGCTTATTTCATGCGAGTCATCAGAGACAAATGAAGTGGGACATCACTCCATCCCGTCAAGCAAAAGCTGGGTGGATAGGATATCGTCAAGGAAGATTCTGCAGTGGTACTGAACCACATGTCACAGCTTTGCGAGGACTGCTACCTGCTACCATTCCTCCCGAAGACTCGGCACTTCTGAAGCCAGTTAGAGTCCCAATTTTTGCAAACGAATTTGCTCAACTAGAAAATGCCGTCTACCCAAAACAGTCTATGAGGCTTACTGGTCTGGTGAACCCGGAAAATACCAGATGGACTGCTCTTGTAAGATGGATTTTGAAGAACTTTGGTGAACAGTTAAAGGTGATAGGCCTATATAATGCCATCAAGTACACTGCTTATGCTTTTAGGCCAAACCCGAATTTGTTCTTGGCGTTAGCGGAGAGGTATAACTACCGTACCGGCACCTTCATGATTCCAAGAGGCGAGATGGGATTCGCCCTCCATGAAATGGCATATATTTCTCAGCTGCCAACAGGAGATTTGCCATATGAAGAGTATATCCCTTTTATTGATGAAATGGATAAAATCTTCGATGCCAACCCAATGGTTCTTCATGTCTTTGAGGAATTAATGTGCCATTACAGTATTTGTAAGGCTTTTTATAAAGGACAAGGTGGAGAGGGAGATTCCAACTGTTATTCCTCTAAGTGGATGGCCTATTTATTCCAAGGCCGCACCGATGAAGTTCAGAAGAAGAAGAAGACTGAGCAATATGTCGGTGAATTTAAACCTCTGAGTCAAGCTGAGATTGACAAGCTCATCCGGGACACCACTCATGACGACATCATCATTGAAGAGGACGAAGGCACTTACAAAGCCGGTGATAGGTTGGAGACCTATATTAAGCAGGGTGGTCGAGAATTATCTGCTGAAGGTCATCTGGCCGGATTTATATCTCTCTGGCTGAGAAAATTTGTAGTACCTGGCACATGTTCAGCAGACAGGATGTACAGAGGAGTTGTCTTTGCAGCAGTCCGTCTAACTTTCGGGTATAAGATGGATTTGCTGACAGCAATGACATACCGTCTGAATGCTGGATTAAGGGCATATACAGACAGGATGTTTGAATTGGCAAAGAAGCGGCTCACAACTTTTCCTCGAGTAGAAATGCCCTTTACATATTTATTTGGGTGGCTGCTTCTCCATTTAGAATCTCTCATGAATGCTGGGATGGCTAGACCAGATGACACCTTTCTGGAAAGATACAGTCACACACCAAAGTGGAAATATGATACTCTGACGGACTGTAGAACTATATTAAACAGGGAAGAGTTATGGAGTTTCACTTGTGTTGCTCCACCTGTTAGTTATGAAACCATGCCTGGGAGGTTGATTGATGGCGTTGGTGCCAATAAATTGGATGAGATTCAACATGAATGGCTGAAGAGGATCAGGCCATCTCATTTAATTTGCCGCCGTGACAACATCACCTAACTGGAACCATATCTTCCGAGTAGGTTTGCTCGGCAATTTGGTTATGATCAGTTGCATGTGGGCAATGCAACGACATGTTTTGGCTACCAGGGTGGATTAATCGATGGCGCCAGAGCTTGGATATACTACATTGCTAAAGGTACAGGAGCTACCTTTTCCATGCCAGATCCAGTCACTTATCGGAGAGGAGCTAGAATATTGGCATCTTATGCCAAATTCTATGTATCAGCTAATACCTTTGATGAAAAATTCAGCATCTTAGGTAGAAGCTTTATTCATGTTGAAAAGAAATCAACCAAATCAGCCCTGCCTAGAGATTGTCATGACCAAGAAGATCCTCTGGCTACTGATGAAGTTGATGATGAAGTTTTAGAGACTTTCTTCTCTGATGACCTTCATCAACCATTACATGTACCCATCGGAAGTGCTGAAGAGAGTATATCTACCGACAGTACACCGAAGAGGAAGCGAGGCAAAGGTGCTGCTGGACCTGCTGCAAAAAGAGTTACTCGGGCAGAGACTCAAAATCGTGGAGGAATTACTATTCCAGGGACTTCTCCTGCTTCCAATCGAGTCAGAGATGCTGATGAAGCAGGTAGTAACTCAAAAGACGCTTATTCTACTGTTCCATTAACAAAAAGAATAGGAAGGAAAGTGATAGTTTCAAAAACTAAATCCGTGATTTATCTGGATGCAGAGAGTCCCACCAATCGTGCCGAGCGATTGGCTTTAGAAAAGCAAACTGCCTTTGCTTTTTCTGTAAAGACAGAATCCATTGAAGAAGATGTGCCTGAACCTGCTGGATCATCCATGCCTTCTAATATAGAATCAATTCCGCCAACGGCCGATGATGCGCAGGTGATTAGTCAACCTGCAGTAGAGGCCGAGCATCAGACTGAAACAGCTAATGACTTACTGATTTCGGGAGAATCAGTGAAGGAAGCCACTACTCTCAGACCAATTGCTGAAATTTCGGAGGGCAATAAGGGTGACGACGAACAGGTTGACTATGAACCTTCGTCTCATTCTTTTGAAGAAGAGGACATGGAGATAGATGATGAGTCCCCATCTAAAACTCTAATTGATGTACTGAAGACCATTGGTCAACACTCTGGGTTGACTCCAGAGCCGGAAAGGCATATAGAAATAGAAGTTCAAGTTCCGAGTACTTCTGGGGCGGGCAGCAGTGAAATAAATCCCGTGTCAGAAAGCACTCTAAACAGACTACGAGCCGGGCTGAATGATCCGAAGGAAACTGAATATGAACCAGCTCCAGGTAATATTTTATTCATCAAAGTTTTGTCTTGTCTCTGCTTTATTGTTTTTTTAGTTTTGATCATGCTTCTTTGATTCCAACAGCTGTAGGAACTGCACCGGCTATGAGTTCTACTCAAGCCCCACTTGTCCAAACTGATGTGGGTGAGGGGAGTTCACATTTGCCGAGTTCTCCAAAAGTACTCACTTCAGCTCCCAGAATAAAGACTCCTCTTGCTCCTTCTTCTACTGTTGCAGCGACTCCCGGTTTTGAAACAGGGATAACAAAGATCATGGGGATGTATTCAGATATTATTTATTCGTATCTGGATACCTTCTCAAGGCGACTTATGAAGGATGAAACTATGCCCTTTTCGAGTCTTCGAGAGGCGATTAGTTTTCCATTTTCAGCTTTGAGACATGCTGGTTATGAGACCCAATGTGTCTTTTTTGAACATCTCCTGAATAATTTAGAAGCAAACATCCATAAATACTGGGAGATCAAAAATGAGGATATTAATTCTTTGACTGCAGCTGAGATTGCCCAATTAGAGAATGAAGCTCAAGCTCAGCATATTGCTTTGACAGAATTCCTCGCTCAGTCTTCTAAAGAGTTAATGGCGAAAGACGAAGAAATAATAAGTACTCGTCAGAATGTGGAGCGCCTAGAGAAAGATGAAGCGTCAAAAGCTGAAGAGCTTAGAAAGTTGAGGGAAGAGCTAGCTCGTCTTCAGGAGCAAATTGCCTCCGTGGAAAAAGAACAATCAGAGATTGCTACTGATCGTAAATCTGAAGCTGAACGCTGTCAATTTTTACACCAAGAGCGAGAATTGATACAAACCAATCAGATTGAAGAGACCAATCGCCGTAGCTCTATTATTGTGGAATATGACCAACGGATGATTGGAGCTGAAACAGCAGAGCGAATCAAGAAAACTCATGAAGAAAAGATAAATAATGTAATCGTTCATATTCAGGAGATAATTACTCCTCCTAAATAGATCTTTTACATTTATCATGTATTGAAGTTTTGGTACCCATTTGTAATCAATGTTTTGATTTTGATTGAAATGAATATTTTGACTTGATTTCAATTCTGTGGATGATATTTTTGTAGAAAACATGTTCAGAGGTAAATAATATATGACATATTTCAATAAAATAGAATATACAAATAAACTTTGTAACTCTATCATGATATTAAACCAAAGATAATTTTAGTTTAATACTGATTAGAGAGAACAGAATTCAGATATAAAAATATCATTGGATTCTATTTTCCATGATCTTTGGACTCGAAAATCAAAAGACGAGATATCATTTTCATAGAATAGAAAATATGATACATACTGAGATAGAAAATTCAGAGGTAATATGGATATGATTTTCTATACAAGATCTTTATTAAATCCACTGGGGATCTAATAAGACAAAATATCAAATTTTCTGGAAAAATAATACATGGTAGAATATCAGTTTTCTCTGGGGATAACGATATCGAGATAACTTTTGTAGAGAAGAATTAACTTTGATTTTATATTTGATGGAGAATGATGAAAATATTATACATAATATTTCTTTAAGAATTTGCCATTGATAGGCATCATCGTGACTTTCCCATCCATAGAGGCAAGCTGGTATGCTCCGTTAGAGAAGACTTTGTTTACTACGAATGGGCCTTCCCATTTCGCATCAATTTTACCTTTGCTCATATGTGTCATGGTCATAGGACGTCTGACAGTAAGGACCAGTTCTCCCTTCTGATATGCTCTGACTTTGGCTTTCCGGTTAAAAGCTTTTGAGATTCGGGCCTGATACAGCTCGATATTTTGTTGAGCATACAATCGTTTTTCATCTAGAGCTTCCAATTCTTGAAGTTGAAGACGATCATTGTTCTCTGTTGTAAGTTCATTGGAGATTGCGATTCTCAGAGAAGGAATCTGGATCTCGAGGGGAAGAACAGCTTCACACCCATATACCAAAGAGAAAGGCGTGCATCCGGTCGCATTACGAACTGTGGTACGGTAGGCCCATAAACATTCACCAAGCTTTTCGCTCCAGTTGCGTTTGTTGGAAGAAACAAACTTTTTTAAGAGTTTGATGATCGTTTTATTGAAAGCTTCTGCCAATCCATTTGCTGCTGGATTATATGCTGTAGAAGCTAAATTATTGATCCGATGATCGTCACAGAATCGAGTAAATTTCTGACTGACGAACTGCGGTCCGTTATCATGAATAATACGACGAGGAACACCAAATCGATAGATGACATAATGCTTGATGAAGTTGATGACGTTAGAAGTTTTGACTTCGGATAACGGGTTGCTTCAGCCCATTTGGAAAAATAATCGGTTATTGCTAGAATAAATCGATGTCCTTTTGATGATGGTGGATTGATAGGACCAATGACGTCCATGCCCCAAGCCTCAAAGGGCCATGATGCCGCTGTTGGGTGTAAGAATTCTGACGGTTGATGGATAAAGTCTGTATGAATTTGACAGGCTTTACATCTCTGAGCATATTGAATGGCGTCAGCCACCATCGTGGGCCAATAATAACCCATACGTCGGATACGATCTTGAAGTTTAGGACCTGGTTGATGAGCTCCACAAACACCATCATGTGCTTCACGGACAATCTGTTGTACTTCTTCACCAGCGATGCATCGGAGGAGAAGACCGTCGTAGGACCGACGATATAGTGTCTTCGTTGTATGATTATAATAGAATCTGAGAGATCGACGCCGGATAGACGCTGTTTCACTCGGATTATCGAGAAGTATGTCATATAATACAAAGTCTAGAAACGGGTGTCTCCAGTCTTCAGTTATGGCTTCTGTTTCATTAGAAAAGACATATTCCATAGTAGAATCGGAAGAAGACGAGGACACTTTGTCAAACTTTAATCCGGTATCAAGGTTGAGAGAATCTTTGTCTGGATTATGGGGAAAAGCCAAAGCCAAATTATTCTCAATACAGAATAGTTCTCGGTTATAAACCACTATCACTTGCTGACGTCTGATTGGTATGGCTAATACAGCAGCAAGATTAGCCAAAGCATCAGCTTCTGCATTATAGGCTCGTCGAACATGTTCAATAAAGAAACCTTCAAAGGAGGAGGCCATAGAGAGTGCTGCTCGATGATAAGGTATCAAATCCTGATGACGAACTTCATACGTTCCTCTGATCTGATTGATGATAAGCTTGGAGTCTCCATAAACTTCCAAATATTGAATATCTAGATGTTTAGCAAGTTGAAGACCGATGAGCAACGCATTGTATTCGGCTACATTGTTTGAACATGATTGATCCAGAGAATAAGCCCTCTGAATAGTTAGTCCTTCTGGGGATACAAGAACAATCCCAACTCCGGCGACAATATTGCCATTAGGACCTATTCTAGATGCTCCATCAAAGAATAGACGCCAGGTAGGAATTTCTTCAGAAACCAGATTTGAATCCAGAACTTCATCTGGAATCTCATCATATAATTTAGAATCTTCTATAATCGCATGAGCTGCCAGACAATCAGCAAGAGCCTGTCCTTTAACTGACTTTTGAGGGATATAATGCATGTCGTATTGAGCTAACAAGATTCCCCAATTAGCTAGTCTGGAATTGAGAATACCGGGTTTCTTCATCATAATCCTGATGGGATTCACTCTGGAAATGACATGAATCGTTTGACCAATAATATAATGTCGCGTCTACTGAACAGCAAACATTAATGCTGGGCATTCTTTCTCGATTGGAGAATAACGCGGTTCAGCACCTGTCATTGTGCGACTGAGATAATAAATAGCCTGTTCATGGCCATCTTTATTTTTCTGGGCGAGTAATACACCGATAGAATGATCCATGGATCGAACATATAGAAGGAATGGTATTCCCGAAATGGGAGGTACCAAAACCGGAGGGTTCATGAGATACTGTTTGATATCGTCAAATGCTTTTTGACATTCTTCGTTCCAGACGAAAGATACACCTTTCTTCAGAAGTTTGTTGAATGGTCTGCAGCGTCCTGATAAGTTGGAAATAAATCTCCTGATATAAGCAATTCTTCCTTGAAATCCTCGTAGCTCTTTTAAGGTGCATGGAGGACGCATCTCTTGAATGGCTTTGATCTTCTCGGGATCCACGTGTATACCTTTAGCGGTAATGACGAAGCCGAAAAATTTGCCACTAGAGACACCTATGAAGGACTTAGTAGGGTTCATTTTAAGTTGATGCTGACGCATTAAATCAAAGATAGTCTTCAAATCTTGGATATGATCCTCCTTTTGTCGACTTTTGACTGCAATATCATCAACATAGCATTCGACTATTTTCTGGAGATGTTCGCGGAATATAGTGCTCATTGCTCGCTGATATGTTGCTCCTACATTTTTGAGACCAAACGGCATCACTGTATAACAGTATGTACCGATCGGCGTTCTGAAGGAAGTGTGTTTTTCGTCGTCTGGAAACATTTTGATTTGGTTGTATCCCGAATATCCATCCATGAATGACATTCGTTCGAAACCACATGTGTTATCGATCATGACATCGGTAATTGGAAGAGAAAACTCATCTTTAGGACAAGCTGTATTGAGATCGCGAAAGTCTATACAGACTCGGATCTTGTCGGTCTTTTTGAGGACAGGAACGATGTTAGCCACCCATTCAGGATGTTGTTCCTCTCGAATAAATCGAAAGCCATAAGCTTGTTGACTTCATCTTCAATTGCATCCATAATGTCTGGACAAAATCGTTGTTGTTGTTGTTTGACTGGTTTAGCATTTGGCATGATATTAAGTTTGTGCATTGCAATCTTTGGATCTAATCCTGGCATATCCTTATAACTCCAGGCGAAGACATCGATATAATCATGAATAAGCTTGATCATGTCTTGTTTATCTGTTTCTGAAAGACTTTCGCTGATGAATATTGGTTTAGGGGACCCCTCTTCACCAACATCAATTTGGATCAGTTTATCTTCAGTAGGAGGTTCTCTCTGCTCGAACCTGAATTTCCATTGATTATCTAATCTTTGAGCCCATTGTTCTGATTCTGGTGATATTTCAAACTCCTCCTCATCTTCATCATTTTCTGGTAGGCCATCGATAGAGACCATATTGATGGATAGAATAGAACGATGAAAATCGCCAATACTAGTGTCAGAATCCTAAGAGAGGGAATCGGAAGACTCAGATCGTTCGTCTTTATCGGATTTTGAATCTTCATGGACTATGTTAATAAAGGAGGTAGGAGCAATGTAACCCAAACCACATTTTGTCCTTCCGTATTTTAATGGAGGAATTCGAACAGGCATTCTTCTTCTTTTTCCATTATTGAGGCTGGTTCTGAAGTCATAACCCATATTCTTGATGATATTTTTGGACTGTTGACTGTAGCGACGTAGTTGTAACCTTCCAGTATCGTCGTTTTTGTCATCTTCTTCCAGATTAAGAGGATTCTGGGGTCCTTTATAGAAGAATATTGGATTTTCTCCCTTCTTTCGAATAGGGACCACGAAGTCGGATTTTTGTATAGACTCTAATGATACGTCTGTATGAAGAGTTTGAACAACTCCTATAGTTAGTGGCTCTAAGCTATCTAGCAATTGTAAATAACTTTGTACATGTTACAGACATCAATATACTGCAAAGGAGATGCTTCATTAATATTAGATACTGTATTTACAACAGAAGGCTGAGCCTTATCAGACTTAGTCAAATTAACGACAAAAGGGGGAGAGGAAGAGCGATCAGAAATTTTGTTTCGATTAAGATCGATAACAAAAGGCTCAGAAGAGGTAAGCTCCCTTGAAGAAGATCGTGGATAAGTAGTACGTCCACTGACTGGAATGACTAGAGTATCTGGTCTAGTCTGAGAAGATGGAGGGGGAGTGGCACGTCCACTGACGGGAATTATCAGCGAACTTTATAGAGTTTGGGAAGACGATACAGTAGTACGTCCACTGACAGGAATTATCAGTGAGCCTTGTGGAGCTTGGGCAGGTGATGAAGTAGTACGTCCACTGACAGGAATTATCAGTGAGTCTTCTTCAGACGATTTAACAGACTGCGGAGGAGTGATACGTCCTTTTACAGGAATAACAAAAGTGTCGACTTTTGATATCTCATCATCGTTATCCATAGCTTGCAAGACTTTTGAATATTCATCTTTGTATATGCGAGCGTCATTGAAATAAGCTTCGACTCCCTTAAATGGATAGAGATCTGCAACCTCCTTTTGAACTTCTCCATTATCATCAACATATTTGAAGCACTGATGAAGAGTCGAAGGAACGACATTATGTTCATGCAAGAATGGTCTCCCCAATAGAGCATTGTATGAGCAACCATGATTGTCGATGATGTAAAAAGTAACTTTAGTGCGAAGATCGCCTATTTGAAATTTGAGGCGAATCTTGCCCAAAGGCTCACTTTTTCCTTGATTGAATCCCAAGATGGTAGTGATAGTGCTAGAAAGACTATGCACAGGTATCTTCAGTGCATCTAGCATAGTCTTTGGCATAATACTGAGAGCGGATCCTGGATCAATCAGTAGATGGTCAACCTTCATAGAATCGATATATCCTGTATGATATAAAGGACGGTCATGTCGATTATCCTCTAGTAGCATATTATCCTGCGTAAAAGTCATGTTTGGAATTAATTTCAATACATTATGGCAATGAGAGACAGGTTCTGTTTCCAACTTCTTGAGGAGAGTTAGGCAGGTTTCTGCTTGTAGCAGTGCTTCACTCACAGTTTCTCGAGTCTCCTTAGAGAGGCGTAAGAGCTCGAAGATTGATAATTTAGCTGGTGTATTGGCTAGTTGAGCCAATATATCAAAATTATAAGGCTTTTCAAGTCCTGTAGGAGATGATTTCTTCAATGGTTTATCGAAGCGAACTTGTTGTTTGCCTTTGTCAGCTGCAATTGGCTTAGAAGGAACTGTCTCAACAGGATCATTTGAAGGCTCTTCAGTAGAGACTGGTGTTGGAGCTGTAACCGGAGGGACATCAGGAGTTTCTCCAGGAATGTCAGCATAATCTTTCAGATATATTTTTCCTGACCGAGTTCCAGCATGAACTTCGACTTCAGATTCCGGTTCAGGGTCTATGGAAACCATATTGCAATTCTTTATCTTGCTCTTGGTTCTTTTATGCTTGATGAGAGCTTCATTCCAGAAACCAAGGCCAACACGAGATTGATTATGCCTCATAGTGATGGCTAAAGGTGCTCGGAGTCCTTTGCCTGAGTTCAAACCAGGAGCAGTGGCTAGATCATAACCCATCTTCGCCATTAATTCACGAAATTATGAACTGTATAGATGAAATGCAGGCTTGTACTTATCTTCAGATTGAGGTACAGATTTTATCTCCGTAGGGAGTGGATTTTCTGTCAAGATGAAAGTAGAGGTTAGATAAAAATCGGGTGTGAAACTAGAAGTCACATTGCATGACTTAGTCTTCCCGAGCTTCTTTTTAGATGAGGGAGTCTTCCGAGGAGAAGAGGAAGACGTCTCAAATTTCGTCATTAAATCCGGGTGGATCCACATGATCTCTCCCTTCTTAGTTGTGACAGGAACAAGTCCTTTATTCTGTGCTGGTGGGATGTTCACAACTTCGAGAGTTGCTTTGGGGATAGGAACAATCCTACTTTCCACCATTAAAGGAGGGAAGTCACCGAACTGCATTGTAATTACATTTGCTGTGACTGTCTTGTCTTTGGGTGTCAGTGTCACAGCTCCTGATTTAATCATCTCTTGGATCTTTTCTTTTAATACATAGCAAGACCGGATTGTATGACCCAGCATTCTATGATATGGACAGTATTTTGGATGATCTGTCTTGTTGGCTTCATCAGGCTTTTTGATTTCTGGCAATTGTATTTTGTTACCTTTGAGCAAGTATTCAAAGATACCCTGAACATCGTCATCGTCGAAAGAATATTCTTCCTTCGGCCGAGGAGGTCTCTGTTGTTGATTTGTTGGAGCTGGGGTAGCTTGGGTAGCCTTTACCTCTTGACTACTGCTTTGGAGATTGACTTCAAGAGCCTCTTTCCCTTTGCGATTATTGGATCGAGTACTATTGCTAGCACTCTGATTTGATTCCTTGGGAGCCATTTGTACCCCCAGGCCTTTGAAGGTCTCAGCACTGACTTCAGCAGCCTTGGCACTGACGATGAAAGAAGGCCAATCTTGAAACTGAGTGGACCCTGTCCACATACTGATGATTGGTAAGAGATTCGACTTGTAAGTGTCGATAGTAACAGCATCGGGAGTTCCAAGAGGCATTTTGAGGGCTTCTCTTCTGAATCTTTCAATGAAGTCCTCAGTAGTCTCATTATTTTTCTGTTTAATTCTTATAAGGGCTGACATGGTCATGTCATTGAGCCCTTCATAGAACCGTTCAAGAAATATTTGTTTGAAACCGGCAAATGAGGTAATGCACCCATCAGGGAGACTTCTATGCCATTCGTAAGCCGTTCCTTTGAGACATCCGACGAACACCCGAGTGAGAAGGGCATCGCTTGGTTGCAACTGATCAGTCATTACTTCAAAGTGGTTAATGAACTGACTTGGGGAAGTAGTCCCATCAAAGAAAGAAATGGTTGGAGGTTTGTATTTTGGTGGATACGACACTTGCTTCCATTCTATCGGATAAGGTTGTTTGATGCCTAACCTTTGTAAACCATCCTTTTGTTTAAATGCCTCAAATTGAGTTCGGAGATTACTTAACTCTTCAGTAACAATTCCGGAAGATTGTGGAGTTGTAACTTGTTGAGTGTAATTGGGAGGAGGGACTGCAGCATATGTACCACCCCCAGCTCCAGACTGACTTGGAGTGGGTTGTACAGGAACATTAGATTGTTCCCCCGGAATAGTAGAGGGTTCCGAGTTTGGAGCAACAGGAGTATTTAATACCACTGGAGGGGCTGTCTGTTGGACTTGCTGAGTTTGATGCTGAGCTTGCATAAGAGTGTGCATAGCATTCAATGTATCTGCCATAGCTCGCAACTGTTGTTCCAAGGAAGAAATCCTCTGTTCATGAGCTTCTATGCTAGTTGAAGGTTCATGATTGCCGTCTACCATGTAAGTGGTAATCATTCGAGGAATAGATGATGAAACAGTCTATTCTGAATCATCGCTGTGAGAGTCAGTATCTTTTTTGGGGCTATTTACAGGAGTCAATACAGGAAAATTGGACTCTCCAAGGAAGTCCTCTGTGATCTCCGGATTACCACTTGGATGAGAAGAAGAAGAGACCCTGGCCAAGGCTCCGGTCCTGGATCGGGTGCCGAGATAAACACCATCTTCAGAATCTGATATAGCATCAGACCGTATGCTACCCCCAATATTTCTGGAAGTCATGTTGACAGAAGCATAAAGAGGTTCATCTTCATCCAATATTGGTTCATATTGAATCCGTTCGAAAATAGATCGTCTTTTTGGTGAACAACAACACTGAATCACAACCCGAGGTTGGAAGTTGCAACCATGCTTTTCATGGCAAATATGAGCAATGTCATAGCCAGATGGAGTGTCGATTCTCCGTTTGTTCTGCAAATGTTCCCGGAGATCTGTAGGGATAGATTGGGAAGTATTTGAAGATAGTTTCTGTGTAGAAACTTGTCTTTTATTCCTCTGTCTTCTCGGTTCTTGAGTGTATAAAGACCGATTAATTTGAGCAACATAGTTATTGGCATATTCTGCATCAGGGTCTAGTATACTTGTCTCAGTGGAACTGAGACGATTCTGGTTAAGTTTTCTATGCAGATCTGTAGAAGATATGACTTTGGTATCAGTCTTGGATACTTGTAATTTGCCTTTCTCAGATCGAGAAATTTTAAGAGAAGGAAGATGGACATTATTCCGACTGGGGGTCGGTAATAAACCATCTTTAGAGGAAGTAGCCAAAAGGCGTTTTCCTTTGTTTGATCTAGTAAGAGTACTAGTCAAATTAACTCCAGAGGTAAAGACCTAAGGAGTAAAGGAGTTGACTAAAGAGTCTTTCTCCTTGGTTGGCACAAGATGTGCAAGTTGTGGGGGAATCATTTGTACATTCTGTGGAAGAGAACCCCCAGCTTGCTTTTGAGAAATAGTCAAAGGACTGTATCGATTGGCATACGCTGATTTTAATTTAGAATTCTGGTCATACGCTGCCTTTTTATTAGCATACGCTGGCTTTGGCTTAGCGTACACTGCCTGCTGTTGGCTTTTGTACGCTACCTTTGTCGTACGCTGCCCTTTGACTGTCATACGCGCAGAGTCATTAATGGCTAAAGAGCCAACTGCTGTCGTAAGAGTAGAGGGAGAATAGACTTTGACATGTCCAGAGATGGTTTTCCTTGGACACACTGACTTGGTTAAAGAACCCACTTTGTCTGCGTGACTAGGAGAAGCCACTGTTGCCGTGTTCAGAGAAGCCGAAGCATGCTTCGTTGAAGTTGAAGACGTGTTCTTGTCAGCGTGAGAAATGACAGAAGCGTCTCGGGCTGTCGAAGAAGACTTAGGGACATAGACAGAGTGTCCCTTCTTCTTGGCAGCAGGAAGAGCGGAGGAAGCAGTTCGGCCCTCCTTCGTCTTGAGCATTTTTTCGTAAGCAGATTGGTCGAATTGTACGACCATCGTCTTCTTCGTCGAGCCGATCGACGAAGTATCGCATTGAGTTGTTGCTATCTCGTTGGAGGAGACAGCTTTCCCCAGCAAAGTTGCCAATTTGTTTTCCATAAATAAATTCACTTTATTTATTATGTTTCTGAGAAAATTACAACTGTAGGAATCTAATCTAGAAGACGATTACTTTATCCCTTGGACGATGCGATGAAGAAAACTCGAACTTCGAAGAACTTGGACAGCAACTGGGCAATCTTTCTGTTCTCTCTAAAAATGACTGTGGTCCCTTGATAAAGGTGAAGAAACTCTCTTTTATAGAGTTTTGGATAACTGTTCTGAAGCATACGATCAGTCAGTTACTTGACGTGTGCATAACTGCAGGGACGCGTGGCGAATTCTGATGGAGACACGTTGGAGTGCAGTTGAAAGTAGTAGAATATATCTAGGAGAGATTGATGGCATGAATGCCACGTTGCATAACTTCTGAATAAGTGGGTAACTGAGTACAGGACACGTGAGAACGTGTGTTGACTGTACATTGAAAATCATCCTGAATGCATTTGCTGTGATACGATGTCTTTAAAGAGGAGTCATACGCTAGCTTTTGAAGGCACATGTCTTGCATACACTGACTTGGATCATATAAAGCTGATACGCTCACTTGATTGAAAAGGAGTCGTATGGAGTCCATACGCTCACTTGGTTGGCAAGGAGTCGTATGGAGTCCATACGCTCACTTGGTTGGGCAAGGAGCTGTATGGAGTCCATACGCTCACTTGGTTGGGCAAGAAGCCGTATGGAGTCCATACGCTCACTTGGTTGGGCAAGGAGCCGTATGGATTGAGGGAGTAGACACGTGGCTGTCCTCAATCTTCTCAAATACGCCATATCTTCAAATACTATCAAATATCTCTCGAGCGTCGTGCTGCAGATATGATGGCTGACAGACTGTCAGAAATGACAGTAATGATGGCTCTTTATTTATGATGGCTGCTGAGCTGTCCTCGTAAGAGACAAAATCAATTCTCAAAAACCTATACGACGGCTAATCTTCATAGGGCAGCTGTCTTTGTACGAAAGACGAAGTGTCAGATTCATCCTTCATTAAATACATGTTGTGCTGTCATCTAAAGAAATAATAAAATATTCACTGAGCGTACGGCCTTTGGATGAGCGTATGGCTTTGACTGAGCGTATAGCCTTGAGCGTATAGCTTTGACTGAGCGTATGGTCTTGAGCGTATGACTTTGGCTGAGCGTATGGCCTTGAGCGTATGACTTTGGCTGAGTCTCATGTCAGCGTGTCATAATTTTTCATACCCTACAGTAGTGGCAGACGCTCTCAGCAGAAGAGGCGACGCATTTATGTTGACAACGCAGAGGCATATCTTAGAAGACCTTCAGGAGATGGGCATCGAAGTTATATTTCCTAGTGATGTAGGAGTTCTAACTAGTCTACAAGTCCAATCTGACTTGGTAGACAGGATCAAGGCAGCTCAGGCACAGGACCCGAGGATTCAGAAGCTTAGGGCAGAATGTGAGTCAGGGCTCAGGAAGGAGATGAGGATTCATGAAGATGGTACACTTAGGTTTGGATCGCGTCTATGTGTGCCTAGTGGGGATATCAGACAGGAGGTTATGGTAGAAGCTCACAGTTCTCAGTATTCTATTCACCCTGGAGGGACCAAGATGTACCAAGATATCAAGCAGCATTTCTGGTGGAACGGGATAAAGAGGGAGATAGCTAGATTTGTTTTCTGTTTCTTGGTATGTCAGCAAGTGAAGGCAGAACAGCAGAGGCCAGCTGGGTTATTGCAACCGCTTCCTATTCCGGAATGGAAATATGAGCATATTACAATGGACTTTGTGACCGGTTTACCAAGATCGCCAAGTGGTAAAGATACTATTTGGGTGATAGTAGACCGACTTACGAAGGTAGCTGTCACGCCCCAGAACCAGAATACTGGAGAGCGGGGGAATGACTCAGCCAGCTACGTATTACGGGTAGATGAATACCGTATAATACGATCAATGCTGCCTAACCAGATAAGGGGGTGCATACTACATAAGAGTCTTACTATGGTCATTTCACATCTATTATCTCTATCATTCAAGCAAGAAACAGTAATAGAGAACATGTTAGATAAAGCAGTAAGGCGTCCCAAACGCTCAGTCAAAATGTTCTTGAGATCTGGCTTTACAAAACATAGCCAGATGATATAGCAAGTACACACAATTGTTATCAGCTGCAGTCTGACTTAATTACAATTATGTAAAAGTAAGTACAAGACAATCCGACTAACATGTCGGTGCCAAACGGCTAAGTATATAAAGGTAAATAACAAAACGAGCGATGAAGTAAGGAACCCACTCGAGTCCTCCTGCAATCATTCCTCTAGTATTGACCATCCTGGAGGTAGAAGTACGCTAAGTCCTCGGGAACCGGCTCTAAATCTGGCCATGCAAAACCAGAGAGGTTAGACCTCTAATAGCAAGTACCACAAGGAAGGACGATATGAAGGACATAAACCAGTAAGTAAAAGAATATAATAATAGATCTCTGCTTGCTACTAGGATTCACATCACATCACGACACTTCGAACCAACCTTCCAACCAAACAAGGACAGAAGTTGGCCCGTCATGTCCTGACATTCTGATCATCCCAGTTAGGTAACAGAGTAGTACAGTACACAAATAAATCATCTTGAACGGCCAATCAATCCTACGGCTTGCTATTGTGAGTCCCAAGTTATCCTGGAATAATACAATAAAGATTCCTCAGTTCTTAATATGTGCGAGCAAGGCTAGTCTATCCAGTCAATCATGTGCGCCATGCATGAATTAGACGAGTCCTAGCAGGACGCCTGTCAATATACAATATACAATAATAATAAAAGCAGATACTGTTCCCTGTCCGTGTGGCAGATTTACAGTATCTGTGGGAACCAGCCGGCCCGTCGGGTACTACTCGTTCCAAGGGGGCTGCCATGTAAGAACTCGGGAATCCATTCTCTCCATGCAATCATTATTTTATTTAACTTAATAGTCTCTACGTTGAGTGAAGTTCCATGCCGTGGATCATGGTCATTCAATGAGTACTTTCGTACGGGGTACGATATGCACAACCCTACAACGATACCAGTGCAGTTAGGTTGCAGGTTTTACATAGCGTAATGCAACAATCAAATCTAACTACGGTAATCATGCCTTGACCATAAGTACACATGCTTCTTTGTAGAAAAATAACTAAATAAATAATTAAATAAATAGATTGAAGCCAGCATGTACATGTATATCAATATTCGGGATCAGCCAGTCGATTGCAATAGTTTATAACATGAACATGTCTCATTCATTCATTTCAATAAGACGACTAGCCAGTCTCTTAGTTCCAACTAGGAACGCATGATCAATTGGTTAAGATAACCATCGTCATTAATGGTGACAAGGCATGAAAGTCATTTAGCATCAAATAGAGTCGAGTCTATAACTCTCGAGGTCAAGTTCCAGTCTCACTGGATATCCATATACCAATCCAGACACTTGGCACTAATACACAACCATAGGTATTAAAATATTAACATGCTAAGATTTTCGGGTTCATACAAAAGGCGTAAGGATATAATAGGGAATTATCATGCCAACATTAAATGAATAAAATATAGAACAAATAAAACTCCCAAGTCAGGAAGTCATGCTAACAAGTCTAAGCTAAGTCCAAAAGTCACGCAAGAATCGTATGCGTGAAAAGTACGCGAAGTCTGGCATGAAGGAGTAAGCGTAAAAAGTAGTACACTCAGGAAAACGTGAGCGTGAAAAGTGAGGCGTGATAAGTGATTCACGCACGCACGCTCAGCATGAGGGTGAAAAGTCACGTACGCCAAAAGTCACGCACAATATGATCGTGAAAAGTCACGCACGCAAGCTCAGGGACATGAGCGTGAAAAGTCACGCACGCAGTACAAAGACAGGAGCGTGACTCAAAATTCACGCAGACAACGCGAGCGTGACTGAAAATACACGCACGCAAACGCGAGCGTACAACATCTTCCGAACTCGCAATTTTGTGAGTACTTTGGGTGATAAAGATACTATTTGGGTGATACTTAGATCGTGATTTCGCGAGCACGTAAGAACGTGTGCGTACAACATCTCCCGAACTCGTCCTATGGAGCCTTGTTCCAGTGTCAGAGAAATACACGCAAAGGTGGGATATCAAAAACCCATGAACAGCCGAAAATGCAAACTTAGATCTAGAGGAGACAAGCCACAGAAATCACAAATGCAAACTTAGATCGTGATTTCGAGAGAGTTTAGTGCTTGGCATTTGTGATTTCTGTGGCTTGTTTCCTCTAGATCTAAGTTTGCATTTTCGGCTGTTCATGGATTTTTGATCTCCCAACTTTGCGTGTATTTCTCTGACACTGGAACAAGGCTCCATAGGGCGAGTTCGGGAGATGTTGTACGCACACGTTCTTACATGCTCGCGTGAAACATCAGCCCAGTCACGCACATGTCTTTACGTGTTTGCGTGTATTTTTAGTCACGCTAACGTTCTCATGAGCGTACGTGTATTTTTAGTCACGCTCATGTCTGTGCGTGTCTGCGTGACTTTTGAGTTACGTTCACACTGTGCGTGTCTGCGTGACTTTTGAGTTACGTTCACTCTGTGCGTGTCTGCGTGACTTTTGAGTTACGTTCACACTGTGCGTGTCTGCGTGAGTTTTGAGTTACGTCCACTCTGTGCGTGCGTGTATTTTTAGTCACGCTCGCGTTTGCGTACGTGTATTTTCAGTCACGCTCGCGTTGTCTGCGTGAATTTTGAGTCACGCTCCTGTCTTTGTACTGCGTGCGTGACTTTTCACGCTCATGTCCCTGAGCTTGCGTGCGTGACTTTTTACGATCACATTGTGCGTGACTTTTGGCGTGCGTGACTTTTCACCCTCACGCTGAGCGTGCGTACGTGAATCACTTGTCACGCCTCACTTTTCACGCTTACGTTTTCCTGAGTGTACTACTTTTTACGCTCACTCCTTCATGCCAGACTTGGCGTACTTTTCACGCATACGATTCTTGCGTGACTTTTGGACTTAGCTTAGACTTGTTAGCATGACTTCCTGACTTGGGAGTTTTATTTGTTCTATATTTTATTCATTTAATGTTGGCATGATAATTCCCTATTATATCCTTACGCCTTTTGCATGAACCCGAAAATCTTAGCATGTTAATATTTTAATACCTATGGTTGTGTATTAGTGCCAAGTGTCTGGATTGGTATATGGATATCCAGTGAGACTGGAACTTGACCTCGAGAGTTATAGACTCGACCCTATTTGATGCTAAATAACTTTCATGCCTTGTCACCATTAATGACGATGGTTATCTTAACCAATTGATCATGCGTTCCTAGTTGGAACTAAGAGACTGGCTAGTCGTCTTATTGAAATGAATGAATGAGACACGTTCATGTTATGAACTATTGCAATCGACTGGCTGATCCCGAATATTGACATACATGCACATGCAGGCTTCAATCTATTTATTTAATTATTTATTTAGTTATTTTTCTACAAAGAAGCATGTGTACTTATGGTCAAGGCATGATTACCGTGGTTAGATTTGATTGTTATATTACGCTATGTAAAACCTGTAACCTAACCGTACTGGTATCGTTGTAGGGTTGTGCATATCGTACCCCGTACGAAAGTACACATTGAATGACCATGATCCACGGCATGGAACTTCACTCAACGTAGAGACTATTAAGTTAAATAAAATAATGATTGCATGGAGAGAATGGATTCCCGAGTTCTTACATGGCAGCTCCCTTGGAACGAGTAGTACCCGACGGGCCGGCTGGTTCCTACAGATACTGTAAATCTGCCACACGGGCAGGGAACAGTATCTGCTTTTATTATTATTGTATATTGTATATTGACGGGCATCCTGCTAGGACTCGTCTAATTCATGCATGGCGCACATGATTGACTGGATAGACTAGCCTTGCTCGCACATAGTAAGAACTGAGGAATCTTTATTGTATTATTCCAGGATAACTTGGGACTCACAATAGCAAGCCGTAGGATTGATTGGCCGTTCAAGATGATTTGTTTGTGTACTGTACTACTCTGTTACCTAACTGGGATGATCAGAATGTCAGGACATGACGGGCCAACTTCTGTCCTTTTTTGGTTGGAAGGTTGGTTCGAAGTGTCGTGATGTGATATGAATCCTAGTAGCAAGCAGAGATCTATTATTATATTCTTTTACTTACTGGTTTATGTCCTTCATATCGTCCTTCCTTGTGGTACTTGCTATTAGAGGTCTAACCTCTCTGGTTTTGCATGGCCAGATTTAGAGCCGGTTCTCGAGGACTCAGCGTACTTCTACCTCCAGGATGGTCAATACTAGAGGAATGATTGTAGGAGGACTCGAGTGGGTTCCTTACTTCACCGTTCGTTTTGTTATTTACCTTTATATACTTAGCCGTTTGGCACCGACATGTTAGTCGGATTGTCTTGTACTTACTTTTACATAATTGTAATTAAGTCAGACTGCAGCTGATAACAATTGTGTATACTTGCTATATCATCTGGCTATGTTTTGTAAAGCCAGATCTCAAGAATATTTTGACTGAGCGTTTGGAACGCCTTACTGCTTTATCTTACATGTTCTCTATTACTGTTTCTTGCTTGAATGATTGAGACAATAGATGTGAAATGACCATAGTAAGACTCTTATGTAGTATACATCCCCTTGTCTGGTTGGACAGCATTGATCGTATTATACGGTATTCATCTACCCGTAATACGTAGCTGGCCGAGTCATTCCTCCGCTCTCCAGTATTCTGGTTCTGGGACATGACATATTCTCTTAAAAAAATTCATCGATTTATCCGTGTCGGGATTCAATAAATCTTTAGCTAAATCATATGGCCTATTTAAATATCGTAACTATCCAAGGGTCAAATTGAATAAGGGACTCCTAGTCCTATTCATTCTCCTAAAATTAAATCAATCCTCATTGTGAATGAGCATTTTCTATTCGCAGGCTTGCAGTAGTAACACTAATATTGGTACTACCACTAGTTTGCTGATTTACAAAAATGAACCTGTATGGGCCACCATAAAAACTTATCACGACCCGTACCTATTTTTCGAGATACGAGTGCGTGTCTAAGCCCAGCCTACGCCGTTGTATCGGCGGTAGTATGCT
This sequence comes from Iris pallida, assembly GCA_029216955.1. Taxonomy (NCBI): domain Eukaryota; kingdom Viridiplantae; phylum Streptophyta; class Magnoliopsida; order Asparagales; family Iridaceae; genus Iris; species Iris pallida. The sequence continues at coordinate 10,739,928 of JANAVB010041219.1, forward strand.
GTCTAGTCCACAATAAACAAAGTGCTCATAAATACTGTCATGACCCACACCCACTGTGAGGGTACGAGAACGTAACAACGCCCAGCCTACGTCGCAGTGTCGGCGGTTGAATGCTGTCCTAGGTCTCAATACATCTAACAGTATAAGGCTAAACAGTTTATACTCCCCGAGTGGGGGTGACATAGCAGAAAGTAAACTCAATCACAACTAAGGAAGAAGAAGCACGATATGATAAAGAACTCAAGGAAAATACAGATGATCAAATTAGTCTAAGATAACATCCCAGCAAATATCCAGAGTACAAATCTCAGCTACTGAATATGAAAGAAAATATACAACTCAGAATCTCCAGACAGAAATAAAGTCTAGCTAAAACAGTCTCAAGACAACATAAGTAAGATAGGGCCTAACTAAGCTAGTCTAGGCAATGGGGGTAATGTCCTCAACAAGAGCTGGGTCCTCCTGAGAGTCCAGCTCACATGTGTCGTCTAGGGCTGCCCCGTAGAAGGTATCCACACATGCCTCCTCCTCGTCCTCTGTAATATTTTCAACAGGTCCAGTCAGGACCGGAGCGAGCACAATACATCTCAACAGTTCATAGCAGGTTAGAAAATATAATCATGCAGTAAAGTAAGATATAGATACTGGAGAAAATGCAGTATGTAAACAGAGAGAGAGTTGTAATAGAAATATCTACTATAAATAGAGACTAACAGTGGCTAGTGAGTCAGAGTACAATATAGACATGTAAATGGCATAGGATGATTCTGATGCTACAATATGGAAGGATTCTGATGCTACACTACTTGGATATTATTCACATGTCCACTTCTACTCCCCCGTACCCCCAATTAATATACAAGGATCCAACCAGGTTATGTTATGATTCTATGTAACGGCCCCCGAAGGGTGGTACATAGTAGTCCCATAAATGGAGATTTTGGAAAACCCAATAAATGGGATAAGGATTCAAGAAAAACTCTGTGATCATAAGAGTATATGTCACAAGTGATCAAAGAACCAAATGAAGCATAGTGATACGCCATGTAAGTGAAACGCACAGAACATGTAGTACCCGATGCTCCCTGAAGGGATAACATCTCAAGAAGGAATCCATATAGTACTAATCCGTGTGACCAACGTGACAGTATCAAGTAAAGTAATTTAATGCAGGAAAATAATTCTAAGCAGGATATAAAATGATCAGAGAATGTACTCGCCTGTATCTGAGTGTCCGGATGAAATGTACTGTCCGAGGAGAGGTGTCTGGCTCCTAATCAGAGCAGAACAAGTCACAACAAGTCTAAAATGATATAATGAAGTCCTACTATGCATTCTACATGATTCTAGTTCAATCTAGACCAAAGTCAACTCTTGGTCAACTCTGGTCAACCCTAGAAGTCAAACTAGGTCAACCAAGTCAAACCTAAGTCAACTAGTCTATACTAGTCTAACAAGGCTATTCTAAGTCTAACAAGACTACACTAGATCTAACTAAGCTATTCTATGTCCTACTAGTCTATACTAGTCACACTAACCATTACTCTACATCACAAGCCTAAACAAGGCTATGCTAGGCTATATTAGCACCCACAGACTATTAAGTCAACAATCAAAGCAAATTATATATACTATACATTATACATATATATATTATACTTTAGACATATGTACATATATACATGATACATACCTATAGGCATACCTATATATACACATCTCACATAATACATATATATGCATGTAGGAAATAGGAAACATATGTGTATATGTGTGTGTGAAAACATGAGAGTGAGTGGGAGGAAACATGTGTGTGCAAGAGTGTGATATATGGCATGTGAGTTCAATGTGTGGTGTGAAATATGGTATGTGTGAGTGTGAGAACATGAGAGTGAGTGCTATGTGAGGATGTGTGTGAGAGAGCATGTGTGTGCAACTTGTGTGTGTGTGTTAGTGTCAAGAGAGGTTAAAAGAATTCTGAAATCAGTGGCATATTAAAACAGTGAACATATAGGCTAAACAGTGAGTATAGGAATGGGAAATCTGGAACCTAAAACAGTGTGGTAATGCATAAAAATCAGTGAGTGTTCAATGTAAAATCTGTGAAGATACTTAGAAACTCAGTTCAGTCCAATCCTACTCAGATTTATACATTGAAGAAACATTAATTCAGTCCATCAAAACTCAGTTAAAAGCCTAGACTTTGCATTCTCAGATTTTTGAACCAAATCATATCCAATCAACCCCAAATTTGACACACAAATAGAAATCATATAGGGGTACCACATTGAGGTTTTAAATCATGCAATTAATAGTGTCAAATAGGTTAAATAGGATGTCAAAATCGAAATTGGAAAACTGGGAACACAGGAAATAGGAGACTGATATTTAAGTATCAGGAAAATTGGGAAATCGAGAAATGAGCATCGAAAACAAACTAATATGCAAAATCAGTGGTTGGTAAAGCAAGTACATATTGTGTACGTGTCATTCAATAGGTTTGTGTTCAAGCAAGAGGACACAAACGTGTCCAATCGATTAAAAAACCCAAACAGTGCACACAGGCACTGTGCAGTGTGTGCACGCGTGTCGTGCACTCGACACGACACAAACTGGGACTCGTGGTTGTGTCCACACCTAGGTTAGGTCTAGGTGCACGTGTCCAAACGCCTGCAACGTGTCCACAGTGTCGCATATCCAATGTATTAAGCCGTATCAGTGGCTTAAAACGACCGTGCACTGGACAGTGCAAACCCCGTGCGCGACTGATAACTCTCCAACCCGAGCACGAGACCCAATGAAACTTTGGGGGCATGATGTCAGTACATGCCCCCTCGTGTCCACCAAGTTTCGTGTCGGATCATCCCGTGTCGTGCCCTGCAGAAGCCCCGAGTAGCAGGGGATGCGCCTAGGCCGCGCGCGCGTGTCCCATCACGTGTGCACGAGTGTCATAGCGATACAACACGACCTCGATTCAAGCCCAGTACACTAGAAACATGCAAGCCACTCCAAAACGACATTTCCTATTCAAAAACTTCTACAAAAACGAATCGAAATGCCCATTGGGGCATTTCGTCGAACACCTGTAGCCATCACTGATACGTGTCCGATACAGACACGTACAGGACACAAAAATCTACAAATCCTATTCCTACAGGACCAGGACACTTAGGGCTAGGCATTCATGCAATTAAAACCAAATTTTAATGGGTGGAATAGGAATTTACCTATGGTGTTCTCCAACACAAAAACTCCTTGAATGAGGATTCCCAAAAGCCACCAAACTCCCTCAAATTGATAGAAAATTGAGATAAACAAATTCCAACAGCAAGAAAACATCAATTAGAACCTATTACAAATTGTTTGGATTAAAAAGGAGTTAAAATGGATTTTTTAGGGATTTATGAAGTTAGGAAAATACCTCTTTCTAAACTTGCTATTTCCTAAAGAGGCTAGCCCTAAATGGAGGAGAATATTTATAGGGGGGATTCCCAATATGGTGCATATGTGGCCGGCCACTAGAGATTAGGGTTAGGGTTAGGCATTAGTTAATGGGCTTTGGGCTTCTATGGCTAGTTATTGATTAAGGGTTCAACCACAAGTCATGGCTTATGACTAATAATCTAACTTGAGTCAAATAACCAAAACATGGGTCAACTCTAGTCTAACTAGGGTGGAATGACCTAACCAAGTCCAAATTCAACTAGTGTTAGCTCCTAGGTTAGTCTACCATGGTCATTGCTAGTCAAAGTCAACTCAGTCAACCTTCATTCAAATAATTCCAAAATAAATCCTAAAAATTCCCATAAATTCAAATAATTTCTAATAAATTCAAATAACCCCAAAAATGAAAAAAATACCCTCAAACTAGAAATGATAAATAAAATACCCTAATCACAAGGCTAGGCTCTAGGTCAACCAGTCTCCAAGGTTACACTATCAAACACCAAAATCATAAGTCATGTTTTAAAATAGTTTCAAATGATTGAAAAATTACCTAAAATTATAATATGAAATAAATATCAATAAATTATAATTATAATTACAAAATTTCAAAATTACCCTCATTTGGAAAACTGCGTGTTACAATCCTATCCACCTTAGAAAAATTTTGTCCTCGAAATTAAAGGTGATCGTACTCCTTCTAGGTTAAGCCTCTAGCAATCATAGTCTCAGATACCTATTTAAATCATACAGTTGAAAAGTGTAACCTATGGGGTCATGGCATGTATTATCAGTCTGGGATCCCATCTAGTTACACCAACATGCTACAGTACTAGGCAATCACAAAGTATCAAAACACACAAGCAATCTAGGGTGCTAAACTAGAAAAGATACAGAAATAACAATCATCAAGACTGTAAGGCAGTCTACCCTCCTATATAAAAACTGGTACTTATCAAAAATAAAATATAATAAAGATAACTACCAATTATCTATTAAGGGATACTATTCAAGAAAATTAAAAATCAAAGTTAAAGAATGAAAGTCAATTGCATGGAATCCAATCACAATGTGTATATATAGAGAGTGTGTTAGAGAGGGAAAAGCTAGCATTATATAAATGTTATGTGGTTTGTGTGTGTATGGGTATATGTGGACATGTTCATATGGTTAGATAGTAGGCATGTGTATAGGAGGATTTGGGTTTCAAGACAATAGCTATCAAGTTACACTACTCATGGCATATTGGTTAAACAATCAACAATACACAACCCATTTGCTCATAACATGCATGGCTAACCATATATATATATATATATATATATATATATATATATATATATATATATATATATATATATATATATAGGTAGAGATTTAGTTATGTATCTATATACATTATAACATGTATGCATAAACTCTATATATATCTATACAGGTATATGAACATAACATAGAGAGGAAAGGTTAGGTTTACATGGCAGTGTATACTAAGTTAGGGTGTGTGTGTCCTTGTACAGGGTATAGCTTAGTATTGAAAGGTTAAATCCAATTTTAGTTCAGCATTTACATACAAAATCTTGAAAATGAGCTAATATTTAAACCAGGGTAATATTAACATAATACAGTTTCAGATTTTTAGGAATTTGAAACATCACAACTAACTCAATGCTCCCAACACATCCTAACATGATGGAGATGAACCCTAACTTACTATCCATACATTTATCTATGCATACAGTTCAATATTACATATTAAATCTGAAATCGAACTAAATATTTGAAATCAACATAAAAATGTAATCATGTATTCAGTTTTAGGATTTTGGAGAAATTCGAACATCAAACCAACCCAATGTTTATCACAATATAACATGTAAGGATATGAAACCTAACATTATATTCCTTCATACAACAATGTATATAGCTCAAAATATTACATTAAAAAAAATAGCAATTTTGAAATAACATTTAAAATCCAGTATTAAGGGTTAATATGCACACAGTCTTAGATTTGACAAATTCAAACACAAAACTCAACCAAATTTTTTTTTGAATTAAAACCCTATGTATAGCATACATGTGCAGTGATGTAAACATAACTAATAACATGAAATTTATATTTAATTTACGAATTTAAACAGGAAAAAGCAGAGAACCAGTCTCTGATACTGTACTGTATCAGAATATTGGGGTTTGAGAATTTAAACATCAACAACATATTAATACGTATTTAGATAGATTGGTAATCAAAGTGTAGCATGCATACGTATCAGGCAAGGGTCTGCATACTACCTGTAAAGGTTGATCAAACATGACTGAACTCAACACAAAGAGAACTTAACTAAAATAGAAAACTGAACCAAATATAGGCTAAACAACATGTCAATAATCCTATACAACCATGACCTATAGATACTAACCAAACCCATATCCCATATGCCAATACCCTCTGCAATCTATCTATGTATATAGACCTCTCAGTCTTAGGTGCAGCTACAACTATACTCTAGGACAGGGTCTAGTCATGGGTGCCTCTCTGGGAAGGGTAAGGGAAAATAATAACAATCATGAAGGCTGTAAGGCATACTAAAATCCTATATATAAACTGGTTGGTAATATAAATAACAGGGAAATCATCTACAATAGGTTACTATTCTAATACCAATGCTAACTATCATCTCTAGGGTACAGACACTCTACAAGTCGTCATATCATTTCACTATGAAGATCTACCTATGAACAAGCCCTACAAACTAAATATTCCTACTCCTAAGTTATTTACAACAACAGAAGGGTATGATGTTTAAAACCTTCTCAAGATACAACATGTTAATCATATGCGTCTATCTAAAATCATGTTGTCCAGAGTCTTTATCATGCTAGTGAGCAAGGCTACGATAATCACAGAGTCATTGACTAAGGTACGTACCCTTAGGTTCATGGTATTTAAAATTTCTGCATTGCCGCATGCGACGGCAAAAACCTTAAATTTTTATACCCGAGAAATACATCCAAAATCTGACTACATGTCCTCACTATGCCAACTAACACGACCATCGAAGATTCTAGATTCCATAACTGAGGTGACCTAGCCCATATGATTTTCTCAGAAAGAAAAAAAAAGAAACAAACATAACAAAATAGTAACATAACAAAATTAATCAATCAACAAGGAACAGATGGAATCGGATTTCAAGGTAGTTATAAAAGACAATTTCAGGAATGAAATTGAGAAGAACGGAACTTGCAGTAAGATCTCCAATGGTCTGTGCATCCTCGACTGTCCTGACGATAGCTCGCTCCTGCTGGTTTCCCCTGGTCTGCTGCTGATGCTGCATGAACTGCTGCTGCTGAGAGAAATCAGGATTGACGGGGAAAGGTCTCTGTACAGACGGAGGTGCACCTCCAATGTAGCAGAAATGCCAACCTGAGTCGGCACAACAGAAGCTGCGGTCTCGAGGCCCTGATGAACAAGACAAGAGGTGGCCAGCCTCTCGATAGTATCCCCCGAACCGAAGTGATGAGATCATGTCTCCATAACCATCATGAAGACAGATCAAAACAAGAAACAATTTCTGAGAATGAAACAAAATTTCAAAGAAGGACAGTTTATATTCAAGGGAAAAAAACAATAAGCAGCAAATTTAGATTAAAGGGATCTGATAAGGAGTTTTTCCCAATGTGATTGAGTACCTTCAAAATATTCTAATCCTACTGCAGGCTGTAGTGATATTCTAGTTCGAATACCACTACATAAACTCGACCTGCATGGGCCACCACTAAAAACGTGTCACGACCCACACCCACTGTGAGGGTACGAGAACGTAACAACGCCCAACCTACGCCGCAGTGTCGGCGGTAGAACGCTGTCCTAGGTCTCAATGCATCTAACAGTATAAGGCTAAACAGTTTATACTCCCCGAGTGGGGGTGACATAGAAGAAAGTAAACTCAATCACAACTAAGGAAGAAAAAGCACGATACGATAAAGAACTCAAGGAAAATACAGATGATCAAAATAGTCTAAGATAACATCCCAGCAAATATCTAGAGTATAAATCTCAGCTACTGAATATGAAAGAAAATATACAACTCAGAATCTCCAGACAGAAATAAAGTCTAGCTAAAACAGTCTCAAGACAACATAAGTAAGATAGGGCCTAACTAAGCTAGTCTAGGCAATGGGGGTAATGTCCTCAACTAGAGCTGGGTCCTCCTGAGAGTCCAGCTCACATGTGTCGTCTAGGGCTGTCCCGTAGAAGCTATCCACACAGGCCTCCTCCTCGTCCTCTGTAATATTTTCAACAGGTCCAGTCAGGACAGGAGCGAGCACAATACATCTCAACAGTTCATAGCAGATTAGAAAATATAATCATGCAGTAAAGTAAGATATAGATACTAAAGGAAATGCAGTATGTAAACAGAGAGAGAGTTGTAATAGAAATATCTACTATAAATAGAGACTAACAGTGGCTAGTGAGTCAGAGTACAATATAGACATGTAAATGGCATATGATGATTCTGATGCTACACTATGGAAGGATTCTGATGCTACACTACTTGGATATTATTCACATGTCCACTTCTACTCCCCCGTACCCCCAATTAATATACAAGGATCCAACCATGTTATGTTATGATTCTATGTAACGGCCCCCGAAGGGTGGTACGTAGTAGTCCCATAAATAAGGATTCTGGGAAACCCAATAAATGGGATAAGGATTCAAGAAAAACTCTGTGATCATAAGAGTATATGTCACAAGTGATCAAAGAACCAAATGAAGCATAGTGATACGCCATGTAAGTGAAACGCACAGAACATGTAGTACCCGATGCTCCCTGAAGGGATAACATCTCAAGAAGGGATCCATATAGTACTAATCCGTGTGACCAACGTGACAGTATCAAGTAAAGTAATTTAATGCAGGAAAATAATTCTAAGCAGGATATGAAATGATCAGAGAATGTACTCGCCTGTATCTGAGTGTTCGGATGAAATGTATTGTCCGAGGAGAGGTGTCTGGCTCCTAATCAGAACAGCACAAGTCACAACAAGTCTAAAATGATATAATGAAGTCCTACTATGCATTCTACATGATTCTAGTTCAATCTAGACCAAAGTCAACTCTTGGTCAACTCTGGTCAACCCTAGAAGTTAAACTAGGTCAACCAAGTCAAATCTAAGTCAACTAGTCTATACTAGTCTAACAAGGCTATTCTAAGTCTAACACGACTATACTAGATCTAACTAAGCTATTCTAGGTCCTACTAGTCTATACTAGTTACACTAACCATTACTCTACATCACAAGCCTAAACAAGGCTATGCTAGGCTATATTAGCACCCACAGACTATTAAGTCAACAATCAAAGCAAATTATATATACTATACATTATACATATATACATTATACTTTAGACATATATACATGATACATACCTATAGCCATACCTATATATACACATCTCACATAATACATATATATGCATGTAGGAAATAGGAAACATATGTGTATATGTGTGTGTGAAAACATGAGAGTGAGTGGAAGGAAACATGTGTGTGCAAGAGTGTGATATATGGCATGTGAGTTCAATGTATGGTGTGAAATATGGTATGTGTGAGTGTGAGAACATGAGAGTGAGTGCTATGTGAGGATGTGTGTGAGAGAGCATGTGTGTACAACTTGTGTGTGTGTGTTAGTGTCAAGAGAGGTGAAAAGAATTCTGAAATCAGTGGCATATTAAAACAGTGAACATATAGGCTAAACAGTGAGTATGGGAATGGGAAATCTGGAACCTAAAACAGTGTGGTAATGCATAAAAATCAGTGAGTGTTCAATGTAAAATCTGTGAAGATACTTAGAAACTCAGTTCAGTCCAATCCTACTCAGATTTATACATTAAAGAAACATTAATTTAGTCCATCAAAACTCAGTTAACAGCCTAGACTTTGTATTCTCAGATTTTTGAACCAAATCATATCCAATCAACCCCAAATTTGACATACAAATAGAAATCATATAGGGGTACCACATTGAGGTTTTAAATCATGTAATTAACAGTGTCAAATAGGTTAAATAGGATGTCAAAATCAAAATTGGAAAACTGGGAACACGGGAAATAGGAGACTGATATTTAAGTATCAGAAAAATTGGGAAATCGAAAAATGAGCATCGAAAACAAACTAATATGCAAAATCAGTGGTTGGTAAAGCAAGTACATATTGTGTACGTGTCATTCAATGGGTTTGTGTCCAAGCAAGAGGACACAAACGTGTCCAATCGATTTGAAAACCCAAACAGTGCACACAGGCACTGTGTAGTGTGCACAGGCTCGTGCGTGTGAGCACGCGTGTCGTGCACTCGACACGACACAAACTGGGACTCGTGGTTGTGTCCACACCTAGGTTAGGTCTAGGTGCACGTGTCCAAACGCCTGCAACGTGTCCACAGTATCGCGTGTCCAATGTATTAAGCCGTATCAATGGCTTAAAACGACAGTGCACTGGACAGTGCAAACCCCGTGCGCGAGTGATAACTCTCCAACCCGAGCACGAGACCCAATGAAACTTTGGGGGCATGATGTCAGTGCATGCCCCCTCGTGTGCACCAAGTTTCGTGTCGGATCATCCCGTGTCGTGCCCTGCAGAAGCCCCGAGTAGCAGGGGATGCGCCTAGGTCGCGCGCGCGTGTCCCATCACGTATGCACGAGTGTCATAGCGACACGACACGACCTCGATTCACGCCCAGTACACTAGAAACATGCAAGCCACTCCAAAACGACATTTCCTATTCAAAAACTTTTACAAAAATGAATCAAAATGCCCATTGGGGCATTTCGTCGAACACCTATAGCCATCACTGATACGTGTCCGATACGGACACGTACAGGACACAAAAATCTACAAATCCTATTCCTACAGGACCAGGACACTTAGGGCTAGGCATTCATGCAATTAAAACCAAATTTTAATAGGTGGAATAGGAATTTACCTATGGTGTTCTCCAACACAAAAACTCCTCGAATGAGAATTCCTAAAAGCCACCAAACTCCCTCAAATTGATAAAAAACTGAGATAAACAAATTCCAACAGTAAGAAAACATCAATTAGAACCTATTATAATTTGTTTGGATTAAAAAGGAGTTAAAATGAATTTTTTAGGGATTTATGAAGTTAGGAAAATACCTCTTTCTAAACTTGCTCTTTCCTAAAGAGGCTAGCCCTAAATGGAAGAGAATATTTATATGGGGGATTCCCAATGTGGTGCATATATGGCCGGCCACTAGAGATTAGGGTTAGGGTTAGGCATTAGTTAATGGGCTTTGGGCTTCTATGGCTAGTTATTGATTAAGGGTTCAACCACAAGTCATGGCTTATGACTAATAATCTAACTTGAGTCAAATAACCAAACCATGGGTCAACTCTAGTCTAACTAGGGTGGCATGACCTAACCAAGTCCAAACTCAACTAGGGTTAGCTCCTAGGTTAGTCTACCATGTTCATTGCTAGTCAAAGTCAACTCAGTCAACCTTCATTCAAACAATTCCAAAATAAATCCTAAAAATTCCCATAAATTCAAATAAGTTCTAATAAATTCAAATAACCCCAAAAATGAAAAAAATACCCTCAAACTAGAAATGATAAACAAAATACCCTAATCACAAGGCTAGGCTCTAGGTCAACCAGTCTCCAAGGTTGCACTATCAAACACCAAAATCATAAGTAATGTTTTAAAATAGTTTTAAATGATTGAAAAATCACCTAAAATTATAATATGAAATAAATATCAATGAATAATAATTATAACTACAAAATTTTAAAATTACCCTCATTTGGAAAACTGGGTGTTACAAATACTAACTGCTCATTCACAATAACTAAATCAACTTTACAAAATTTAGGAGTTTTACATTTGAAGAAAAATATAAGCTTTTATAATTGTAGAAAACTACCACACAACTAACTAGTCTTCTATAGTTTGGCCTTCGAGTCTCTATCTTCCCCTCGTATGGTCCATAGCACAAGAGTAGGCACGTCAACCTCACCTATAACAACGATCCAGTCAGGAAAGGAGAACAGTACAACCATATTACAATTAATGTTGTTAATCCAAAATAAGTTAGAACAACGAGAAACCATGATGGCAAAGAGTACATAAAGAACTAGCAAGAGATGAACTAACATGATATGAACTAACACTAGCAAGATATGAATTAGCAAAATGAAACTAGCAAGGTATGAACTAACGAAATATGAACTGGCAGAATGTAAACTAGCAAGATGTGATCTAACAAGATATGAACTGGCAAGATGTAGACTAGCAAGATGTGAACTAACAAGATAATGGACTAGATAAAGGAAAAATAGAAATCACTATGTGTGTGTAAAATACCTTTTAATACGTAAATGGCTGGGCTAATACGGCACATCATATGATGGCTATCCACAATAATAGGGTACGGCTAACTCATACGTGGGGTATATGACTTAGTTATCCACAATCAAAATAGTTGGATTTGTTCACGTACTTACTGAGTATTTCTCCTACCGACTCTCTAACAATCAATAACGATCAATGGTACACTAAGAAGGATACAATAACTACGGTGTCACAGTCGTGTCTCAACGAAATATCAAGCAATGTCTCAACGGGATATCAAATAAGAAAACGATAGAGAAAACATTATAATAAACTAAAACATAAATGCAATACTGTACTTGCCTGAATCTTTGCATAAACCGTAGTCACAAGTCGAGGACGAGAGAGTTGCCAATCTAGAAGCTGTCAACCTATAACACATATCGTACCACGAACTGTGCACGAAAACTACAAATCAATTCTAATGTTCTAGTTCTAAATTCATGGAATAGTAGCTAATTGGGTTACTAATCTAATAATAATTAATTCTGGAATAAATTACTTAAAAACTTCATTTAACCTAATAATAATCTAAATATAATCTAAACATACAAGTTTGGCCATCAAAAGTTATGTTTCTAATTTTTGGAAACTATGACACGCAAATCGAGGCATGTCGTTGACTATCTAGTCAAATGCTGTGAACTCTCGATTTTGAAAGTGCACCTTGGTATATTTCAGTACCATGAGTATGCTGGAATCAACCGTGTCCCAAAATCATGCTTTGGTCAAAAGATATCGCTGTTATGGCTAATCGTGACCAAAATGGTGATCAATCGATCAATTCTGAGTTCAATAGAATAACTAAAATACTAGATGAATGAAATAATTTCTGGAAAAAATATATGTCATAGACCTCTGTGTTAGCTTTAAGAAACTTTAAACGGATCATGATTTCGATTTCTGGTTCTTCCGAAATCTCGAAAACACCAAAATGTGTCAAATTTTGGACAACTAGCACTCTACGAATTTTCCAAAAATTTAGGAATATTATATATGAAAATAAATTAGATATTCAGAAATTTTACCTCGAGATGAATCCAATAAAATAAATGGCACGCTAAAATCACGTCGGCGTTGACGGCAATCGCCTCGGGAAGTCGAGATCTCTACTAGAACTCTCTCAAAAAAAGGCGGCTAAAATTTCTAGATTTTCGTGAATTAATAACATATATATATATAGGAGAGAGAGAGAGGGAGGCGGTGCTGACTCATTCTGGCGCCGACAGGTGGGCCAGGGGGCGCTGATTGGATGCTGATTGGCCTGCTGACTGGGTAAATGCCGATTTAAATTCAGAAAATGATTTAAAAATTATTTGAGAGCCAAATAAACTCAAATAAAATTCTAAAAATTCCAGAAAAATTCTAGAAAATTTTAGAAAATTCTAGAAAATATATTTAACCTTCTAGAATATAACTAAAATGCTTCCCCTCATATTAGTTCCAAATAGCCTCATAATAAATATTGGAAGCCTTTAAAAATATATAAACCTTAATAAATAAATACTTAAATACTCCCAAAAATTATGAAAAATTCTAGAAAATATAAAATAGCGTAATGAACCCTAAAAAATTATTTTGGGTCAATATTTGCTCTTAGGCTAGCACAATAAATTTCAGAAGTCCTAGAAAATAGGTTTTTCCTATATTTTATTATCAAAGTAATTCCAAAAGATACCAAAAAAATCCAAAAAATTGTTTTTGAGGTTCTAGAACCTAAATAAAATACTGGGTCCCAAAAATAACCCCAATGGCTATATGATAAATTATAATCAAATAATAATTAAAAAATTGGGAATTGGACTTACATATGGCACATGAGACTCCCAAGGTACTACCCTCATGCAGATACTACAACTGCTCCTGGGACTACGCATACAACTGTGCTCTGAGCTGCCTAACCCTCTAAGCTCACGATGGTGGAGGATACTGTGCTAATGGTTGAATATAAAGTACTGGCCCTAAGTGCTCATCTACTGCTGGGGGTGATGATTGAGGCGACTGAAAGGACGGCGGTGGTATATCTGGTACAGATGGTCGTTGTGAAACCCATAATTTTTTTAATTAATTAATTCAGTATTATTTTTATTTATTATAATTAATATTTTTGAAAATTTTAGAGTTTAGTAAAACCCGTAAAATTTTTATAATTTGTTGCTAAATTATTATCATTTTAGGAAAAACCATATTTTTAGAAATATTTTTATTCCTGGATTTTAATGTTGGTCCTGACCCGTCCAGACCTATCCCGAACCCATCTCGAACCCAAGTTCAGTTTTTCGAAGTTAATTCGGAAGTCCCTTATATATATATATATTTATTTTATTTGTTATTTAAAAGAAAAAGAATCTTTTTCTTATTAAATTCTTTATAACTCTTTAAACTTTTTCTCTCTCTTTCACTTTCCTTTCACCAGCAAAGGAAAGAAAGCTTTTCCTTTCCCTTCCAAACCGTCGACTTCTTCCTCCCCTTCCATTCATGGCCGCAGACTCCACCCTTCCCTCTTCCGAAACTGCTGCGACCCTTCCTTTCCCGTAACCCCCACTTCACCCCTATAAAACCCTCTCCTCTCCATCACACTTCTTCATCCACCTTCCCCAAAGCCCTAGTCCACACCCTAACCCCAAATCCGGCGAACCCTCCGTCTGAGTTGCGCCCCGCTGCCCGTCGGACCTCGACCACCCGACCGTCCGATCTCCTTCGGCCGCCCCGACGACCTTCCGCGCGAGCCACCCGCCGTCGGATCCCCCTGCGCGGCCCCTTTCGGCTGACCCCGCGAGGCCTTTCCCGCCGCCGTGCTTCCCCGAGCCACCCGCGGCCTTCTCGAGCCTCGTTGGCCGCCCTCTGTGCGAGCCCGTGCGCCGTTCGCCTCCCCGAGCGCCCCGATCTGCTGTCCAGCACCTTTGCGCGCGACTCCAGCGCTGTTCGGACTCGATCCGCAGCTATCCGCGTTCCGTTCCCACTGTCCGTGGATAATTCTTTCTATATTTCACCTGAGAGCTCTAGCCGAGCATCTGAGGTATATTTTATGTGTCCCTGTTGTTTTCTATAAATAAATTCACTTTATTTATTGTGTATCTAGGAAAATTACAACTGTAAGAATCCGATCTAGAAGACGATCGCTTTATCCCTTAGACTATGCGAAGAAGAAAAGCTCTCAAAATTTTGACAGTAAGTTAGATAACTATGTATCTGTACAATGAATGAGAAAAAGAATTCTATTTATAGAGTCAAAAATAACTGAAAGGATAACTGTCTTCACAACCTGTGCCTAGTTGAAAATCACGCAGGATTTAACATACGCAAGATTGTGAGCAGTTACTGGACGTGGCCTGTAACTGTTGGACACATGGTAATCATGCATAAGTCGTGTGCAAGTTACAGGACACGCAGGCGAGAGATCAGTGGCATGGCTGCCACGTACTCCAATTTGATGAAATCCACGCAGACTTGTTGAAGACGAAATCCACGCAGACTTGGGTCAGAAAGCTTCAAAATCCACGCAAACTTGGGACAAGAAACTTCAGAATCCACGCAGACTTGGGGCAAAAAGCTTCAAAATCCACGCAGACTTGGGGCAGAAAGCTTCAAAATCCACGCAGATGTGGGGCAAGAAGCTTCAGAATCCACGCAAACTTGAGACAGAAAGCTCAAAATACACGCAGACGTGAGAAAGGAACATATAAGTTCAAAATACACGCAGACTTGAGCCAGAAGGCTCAAAATATACGCAATATTGAGGCAGAACTGCTAGCTGTCTTGATTCGACGTGCCTCGACTGACACAAAATCTCTGACAGTGATTACCTTTGTCAGTCGCATTAAATGACAAGAAGCTCTTTTGGTACGCCAACTTGGTGAAGGCTGAGTCTTGCTGAAGAAGATTTCAAAAGTCACGCAATAGTCGGTTGTGATCTCTCGAGTTCCGTGCATACGTGGCATACGAGAAGACATTCTTCGACTGTCGTGCTGTCAGTCATAATGACACTCTGACAAAATGATGAGCTGTCTTCCAGCATGATTTTTAAATATTGTCCTGATCAACTCAGCGTGACTTTGGACCTTATTCTGATCAACTCAGCGTGGCTTTCATTTTTAAGGCCTACAAAACCCCCTTCAAAGTTTTCGAAAGTTGAAAAGACTTCAAAATTTCAAAATACTTTGAAAATATCCAAATGAATTTATTAAATGTCATGATGACTCTTCATTTTTCGAGACTGATTGAATCTAATTTATGGTGGAATATGAACCGCCGGCGAGCTCTTTTATATAAACGGGGAGAAGATTCAGCTTTGATATTCACCTTACGTCAACATGACTCCGAAGGAAGAAGCTGAAGAAGAAGCAAGAAAGTTGGGTTTCTGTGCACATGGCGACCCTACTCTCGAGGGTAAAGAACCGGAGCCTTTAGTTTTCGAGTTCAAAGATGACCCTACACAACTAGCCAAGAACTTCCTGAGCCACTTTGGTCTGGACGGCTCGTCTTCTTCAAATGGGCGCAGCCTCGCAGAGCAGCGTGAAACGCTCAATGTTCTGTTACATCGTATGGGAGTCACTAGTATAGGGGAATTGAGTGTCAAGCTCAGTAGCTTCGAAAAATAGAGTGTGTCTTTTCATGCTTCTGTTTTCTATAAAAAATGTTGCACTTCTTTTCTTATGTAAGGTCATCAGTGCCTCTTTGTCTTTGCTTGTACTCCGAACAGCGTGCATTAATGAGGAGCATTAGGCGACACTCTTTGAATGTTTCAAATATTGTGCTATTTTCCAAAGTACACATGACACTCATTCCGTAGTTATGAGCGCTTTTTACTCAGATCTTTTCCAAAAATAGGCTTGTACTTTGACCCTATTTAAATGGATAGGTGAGTTTCGCACATACTCATCTCTTTATTCTTCTTCTCTGAGAATGAACTTTTTGTGAGATTTCATTCTCAACAGGAAAGCAATGCTTTCTAATGTTCTCTTTCTATGCACTATATCAGACATTGGTTTGCCAATCCCTAGCACCAAACTCGATGGTAAGTCCAATATAGTACGCGTACCATTTTTATTATTGAAGATAAGTTTATGTTCCTGACTGAACAGGGTGCGCCTGTATTTGCTTGGCCAGTGCACGCTATTGGTTGATTTCTTTTTCCTTGCTGTTTTCTACAGGAGCTCGACTGAAAATTTTCTTCAGAACTGGTATTGGTGATTTGGATGCTGTGGAGAATATTCTTCTGACACCTACATCAGGGAGCTCATACGCTTTTGACGCGTAAATCAGACAACTCAGAACTCTTCGTGGGATAGAAGGGTCTTCTTCCAATGGTAGGAAGAGCCTTTATACACGGAAAGTTGGACGGTGGAGTCAACTCTACCCCGAGAAATCGGGTAGTAGAGTTCCTTTCATGGCAGAACTAGGAATTGTATCCCAATGTTGGATACATTCCTATCTCCTTTGAGAGGTCGCTCCCAATCCACCAGTTGTATTGGCAGCAACACGCCTTCGTGCTGCCCTACTCTGTGGTTCTCCTCTCGTCTGAGAGATAAGACCAGAGTTTGATTCCTGCTGGATAATCAGGAATTGCCACCAACAACGAACCCGCCAGAGAAGATCAAAGAAGAAATAGATCTCCATTAGATTATTGTTGTGTACATGGAATGAAAATCTAAAATTGTAATAGATTTCTATTATGATTTGTAAGAAAGTCTAAGAAAATGTAATAGACTTTTTATGATGAAATGAGAGTGGAAATGATAATTCTTCTATGCTCAGTGATTTGTATTTGAATGAATTGTGGACATGATAAACTTTTCTGATTTAGAGTACTTAATATTATCAGAGGTAATATGGACGTGATAATATGTAGGAACTCAAGAAGAAAAGATTAATTTCTATGCAGAGGTCAAGAATAGAAAATAACAAATGAGCAGGTAGATTCAGCATTTATCCAGAGGTTATGAAAGCATAATAAATAACGAATCCCCATAATAGAAGATTATGAACGGACGAATCGTCAGATGAATGTAATAAATGAACGAATGAACCGTCGGATGAATGTAATGAACGGATGAACCGTCGGGCATTAATGAATGTGTGAACCGTCGGATGAATGTGACGCTTCATTATTTGAAGAACTTCTGCCTATAAATATAGCAGAATTCTGACAAGAACGAACACTTCCATTCTTCAACATAAAAATGTCATCTGAAGGAGCATCCAAGAAAGCTGGAATCGCCCTGAAGGTTCAGAAAGGTACTGAAGAACACCCTGCTGATCTAGTTTAGCCTAAGGAAGTAGAAGCAGGCAAAGGTTCGTCTGCATCCAAGCCACCAAGGGACATTCTGGACTTCCTGCTCGAACCAGGAAGGACTGAAGAAGAAGAAGCCATGAGGATGGCCGCTTGCAAGTTCCTCGTGGGTTCCAGCAAGGAGGTTATCGGATCTTTTGCTGACCACATTTTCGAGAAGGACGGCAGTGGCCCGCATCCAAATGTAGAGAAGGATGATAGTGATCTTCCTTAATATCATGTACTATGATTCATGATTAAAATAAAATAAAATTTTATTTATAAACATGAACTTGTCTGATGATTACAAATATTTATACATAATACTTTTTAAGGAATTTGCCATTAATAGGCATCATAACTTTTCGACCATCAAGTTCTGAGAGTTGATAAGCTCCATTTGAGAAAACTCTGCTTACGACATAGGGACCTTCCCACTTTGTGGCAAATTTGCCCTTGCTCATATGAGTCATAGTCATAGGACGTCTGACTGTTAAAACAAGTTCTCCTTTTTGATACGCTCGAACTCTGACTTTCTTATTAAAAGCTCTTGAGATTCTAGCTTGATAGACTTCGATATTCTGTTGAGCAGATAATCGCTTCTCATCCAGAGCTTCTAATTCCTGAAGTCGAAGACGATCATTATTCTCGACGGTGAGTTTATTAGCGATTGCTATCCTTAAAGAAGGAATTTGAATCTCTAATGGAAGAACAGCTTCGCATCCACACACCAGAGAGAAAGGTGTACATTTAGTAGCATTACGAACTGTAGTACGGTAAGCCCACAAACATTCACCGAGCTTCTCACTCCAATTACGTTTGTTAGTAGAAACAAACTTCTTTAAGAGTTTGATGATGGTCTTGTTGAAAGCTTTTGCTAATCCGTTAGCCGCTGGATTATATGCAGTAGAAGCCACATTGTTGATCCGGTGATCGTCACAGAATCGAGTAAATTTTTGGCTGACGAACTGTGGTCCGTTATCATGAATAATGCGTCGAGGAACACCAAATCTGTAGATGACGTGGTGTTTGATGACATTGGACGTCTTGACTTCAGATAAAGGAATGGCTTCGGCCCATTTGAAGAAATAATCGGTTATTGCGAGAATAAACCGATGACCTTTTGATGACGACGGATTGATCGGACCAATAATGTCCATGCCCCAAGCTTCGAAGGGCCATGATGCTGCCGTTGGATGATTCTGAGGGTTGATGAATAAAATCTGCATGGATTTGACAAGCTTTACACTTCCTTGCATACTCGATGGCATCTGATACCATAGTGGGCCAATAATAACCCATACGTCGAATATGGTCCTGAAGTTTTGGTCCAGGCTGATGTGCTCCATAAATTCCATCATGTGCTTCACGAATAATTTGTTGAGCCTCATCACCGGCAACACATCGAAGAAGTAGACCGTCATAAGCTCGACGATATAAGGTTTTTGTAGTATGATTGTAATAGAATCTGAGTGATCGTCGTCTGATAGATGCTGCCTCACTCGGATTATCTGGAAGAATATCATATAATACAAAATCTAAGAAAGGAAGTCTCCAATCTTTATCTGTATTCTGAGTCTCAGCTGAATTACTGAAGATGAATTCCATGCTAGAATCAGATGAAGATGATAAAGATTTACGACTAAATCCAAATCCTCTTGTTGTGTTGATATCATGTGATGTTGATTCTTCAATGTCAACTGGAAGTCCTAGAGTCAGGTTATTTTCGAGATAAAATAATTCTCGATTGCGGACAACAATCATCTGTTGTCGTCTAATCGAAATAGCTAACAGCGCAGCAAGATTAGCAAGAGCATCGGCTTCTGTGTTACATGCTCGCCTAACATGTTCAATGAAGAACTCTTCAAATAAAGAAGCCATAGATATAGCCGATCTATGATAAGGAACCAGATCTTGATGGCGAACTTCATAAGTGCCCCTCATCTGATTGACAATGAGTTTAGAGTCTCCGTACGCCTCTAAATATTGAATATTTAGATGTTTAGCGAGTTGAAGACCAATGAGTAATTCATTGTACTCAGCAACGTTGTTTGAACATGGCTGATCGAGAGAATAAGCTCTTTGGATAGCAAGACCTTCTGGTGATACAAGAACAATTCCAACTCCAGCGACAATATCACCATTAGGACCTATTCTTGATGCTCCATCAAAGAATAGACGCCAGGTAAGATCTTCTTCAGCAACTTGGTTCGAATCTAGGACTTCATCTGGGATTTCATCATAGAGTTTTGAATTTTTTGGAATTGAATGAGCAGCCAGAAAATCAGCTAAAGCTTGTCCTTTGACTGACTTCTGAGGAATATAGTGCATATCATACTGAGCAAGTAAGATTCTCCAGTTAGCCAATCGAGAATTCAAAACACTGGGTTTTTTCATCATGACCCGTATAGGATTGATCCTGAAAATGACATGAATAGTCTGGCCAATGATATAATGTCGTGTCTTTTGAACAGCGAACATCAAGGCTAGACATTCTTTTTCGACCGGTGAATATCGAGGTTCAGCTCCGGTCATAGTACGACTGAGATAGTAAATGGCTTGTTCATGACCATTTTTATTCTTTTGAGCAAGCAATGCACCCAATGAATGACTCATTGCTCGGGTATATAGGAGGAATGGAATTCCTGAGACGGAAGGTACCAATACTGGAGGGCTCATCAGATATTGTTTTATATCATCGAATGCTTTCTGACATTCATCATTCTAGACGAAAGAAACACTTTTCTTCATGTGTTTATTGAATGGTCTGCAGCGTCCTAAAAGATTAGAGATGAATCTCCTGATATAAGCGATCCTTCCTTGAAATCCTCGTAGCTCTTTTAAGGTGCGTGGAGGACGCATCTCTTAGATGGCTTTGATCTTCTCGGGATCCACGTGTATACCTTTAGAGGTAATGACGAAGCCGAGAAATTTACCACTAGAGACGCCTAAGAAGGACTTAGTAGGGTTCATCTTTAATTGATGCTTACGCATTAGATCAAATATAGTCTTCAAATCTTGGATGTGATCCTCCTTTTGTCGACTTTTGACTGCAATATCATCAACGTAGCATTCGACTGTTTTCCGCAAATGTTCACGGAATATAGTGCTCATGGCTCGTTGATAAGTTGCTCCTGCATTCTTGAGACCGAATGGCATCACTGTATAACATTATGTACCGATCGGCGTTCTGAAAGAAGTGTGCTTCTCATCACCTAGAAACATTTTAATCTGATTGTACCCAGAATACCTGTCCATGAATGACATCCGTTCAAACCCACAGGTATTATCGATCATAACATCAGTGATTGGTAGAGGGACGAATTTAGGACATGCCGCATTGAGATCGCGGAAGTCTATGCAAACTCTGATCTTGCCAGTCTTTTTAAGAACAGGAACTATGTTAGCCACCCAATCGGGATGTTGTTCCTCTCGAATAAACCCAGAGGACATGAGTTTATTAACTTCAGCTTTAATTGCATCCATGATGTCTGGACGAAATCGTCGCTGTTGTTGTTTGACCGGTTTAGCATTCGGCAAGATATTGAGCTTGTGAGTTGCAATTTATGGATCAAGTCCTGGCATATCTTCATAACTCCAAGCGAAGACGTCAATGTAGTCACGAATGAGTTTAATCATGTCTTGCTTATCAGTTTCTGAAAGACTTTCACTGATGAATATCGGTTTGCGAGATCCCTCTTCACCAACATCTATTTGAACAAGTTTGTCTTCAGTCGGAGGTTCTTTTTGCTCAAATTGGAACTCCCATTGATTATCTAACCTTTGGGCCCATTGTTCTGATTCAGGTGAGATTTCAAACTCATCTTCGTCCTCCTCACTTTCTTCAGAACGGTCAATGGAGACCATGTTGGAAGACAGAATGTTACAGTAGAAATCACCGATACTCGTATCAGAATCCCAAGAAGTAGTACTAGAAGAATCAGATCTCTTATCTCGTCAGATTCGGGATCTTCATGAACAATATTGATAAAAGGAATAGGAGCAGTATAGCCCAATCCACATTTCGTCCTCCCATATTTCAGAGGAGAAATCCGAACAGGCATTTTTCTTCCTTTTCCACTGTTGAGGCCAGTTCTGAAGTCATAGCCCATATTTTTAATGATGTCTTTAGATTGCTGACTATAACGACGTAGTTGTAATCTTCCAGTATCATCATTTTTGTCCTCATCTTCTAAATCAGAAGGATTTTGGGGCCCTTTGTAGAAGAATATTGGACTGTCTCCTGGCTTTCTGCTGGGAACTAGAAAGTATGAAGATTGTACTAGTTCTAAGGATACATCTGTATGAACCGTCTGTACAACTCCTATGGTTATTGTGCTCAAGTCATCTAACAAATGTAAATAACTATGAACATAATTACACACTTTAATATACTGCAAAGATGGAGGCTTTTCATTAAATTTAAAAGCAGCAGTATTTACATTGGGAGAAGGCTGAGCCTTAGAGATCTTAGTCAAATCAATGACTAAAGGGGGAGAAGAAGAACGAGAAGGAATTTTGTTTCGATTAAGATCGATAACAAATGGCTCAGAAGAGGTGAGCTCCCTTGAAGTCTGAGATGGAAGAGTAGTCTGCCTTCCAACCGGGATTAGCAGAGTATCCTATTTTATATGTTAAGATACAGGAACTGTAGCATGCCCACTGACAGGAATGATCAGTGTATCTTGAGTAGACGACTGAGGTAATGGAGAAATCCGTCCACTCACTGGAATGATGAAAGAACCTTCTCCGGAGGGTTTGAGAGATTGTTGCTGAGTATTTCGACCTTTAACAGGGATTATTAAAATCTCACTTTGTGAATCCTCTTTCTCCATAGCTTGTATTACCCTTGTATACTCTTCTTTGTACATCCGAGAATCATTGAAATAGGCTTCAACCCCATGGAAGGGATTTATATCAGCGACTTTCTTTTATACTCTTCCATTGCTACTGATGAAGAATAGAAGGCACCACATTATTTTTATGAAGAAAGGGCCTCCCCAGAAGAAGATTGTAAGATCCCACGATCTCGATCACATAGAAAGTGACTTTGGATCTGAAATCACCTATCTGAAGTTTCAGGTGAATCTTTCCCAAAGGCTCACTTCGGCTTTGATTGAATCCCAGGATAGTGGTAACCGTCTTGGAAAGCTTGTGAAGAGGGATTTTTAGTTCATCCAACAGACTTTTTGGCATTATACTTATAGCAGACCCTGGATCAATGAGGATACGATCTATCTTCATTGTATCGATATAACCGGTGTAGTAGAGAGGCCGATCATGTCGATTATCTTCCAGTAGCATGTCATCTTGTGTAAAGGTGATATTTGGGATAATCTCCAATACACTGTTGCAATGTAAGCAAGTGGCAGGTTCTGCATCTGGCTTCTTTAACTGTACAAGACAAGAATCAGCTTGAAGAAGTGCTTCACTTAACGTCTCCCGAGTCTCTTTGGAGAGACATAGAAGTTCAAAGAGGGACATTCTAGCTGGAGTATTAGCAAGTTGAGATAAAATATCGAAGTTATAAGGTTTCTGAAGTCCAAGAGGAGGGGACTTCTTGATTGGCTTATCAAACCGAGCCTGTTGTTTGCCTTTCTCAAGAGCTGTGGGCTTGTAAAGAGCAGGTTCAACTGGTGCAGTGGAAGGAATAGGTGCAGTGGATGATTCTTCTTCAAGAGGAACATTACGAACATCTTTGTCAGCAGGAGGGATATTAGGAGTATCCTCGAGAATCTTGGAATAATCCTTTAAATAAGATTTTCCTGTTCGAGTAGCACCAGCAAGTGCTTCTTCTTTGTCTTTTGGCTCTGTGTCAGGATCAGATTCGAGAGAAGTCATATAACATGACTTAATCTTTCCAGCCTTCTTGGACTTTCGAGAAGTAGTCTTTTGAAGAAGAGGAGATTCAAAATCTGCCACTAGATCAGGATATATCCACATAATTTCTCATGTTTCCATAGTAATTGGCACCAATCCTTCATATTGTGGAGGAGGAAGATTCACTATGTCAAGAGTTGCCTTGGGAATAGGAATGATCCCACTTTCAAGGAGTTGAGGAGAAAAATCTCCAAATTGCATAGAGACGACGTTGGAAGTGACGGTCTTCTCTTTTGGAGTAAGAGAGATAGCTCCAGATTTAATCATTTCTTGGATCTTTCCTTTCAGTACATAACATGTACGAATTGTATGACCCAGCATTCTATGGTATGGATAGTATTTAGGATGATCCATCTTCCCAGCTTCATCAGGTTTCTTGATTTCAGGTAATTGTATTTTATTACCTTTCAACAGACATTCAAAGATACCAAGGACATCGTCGTCATCAAAAGAGTATTCTTCTTTAGGGCGAGGTGCTCTTGGTTGTTGAGTTGTAGAGGTAGGAGAAGTTTGAACATTTGATGCATCTTTGCTCTGAAGATTAACCTCAAGGGTTTCTTTTCCTTTGCGAGCATTAGATTTAGCATTATTGTTAGTACCTTGACCTGTTTCTTTGGGAGTCGTCTGCACTCCTAAACCTTTAAAGGTTTCAGCACTAATTTCTGCGGCCTTGGCACTAACTATGAAGGAAGGCCAGTCTTGAAATTGAGTAGATCATGTCCACATGCTGATGATTGGTAACAAGTTTGATTTGCATGTGTCGATGGTGACAGCATCAGGAGTTCCAAGAGGCATCTTCAGAGCTTCTCTTCGAAACCGTTCAATGAAATCCTCTGTAGTTTCATTATTTTTCTGCTTGATTCTAATAAGAGCAGACATAGTCATGTCATTGAGCCCTTCATAGAACCGTTCAAGAAATATCTGTTTGAAACCGGCAAATGAGGTAATACACCCATCTGGGAGACTTCTATACCATTCATAAGCCGTTCCCTTGAGACATCCAACAAACACCCGAGTAAGGAGGGCGTCGCTTGGTTGCAGTTGGTCAGTCATCACTTCAAAGTGATTAATAAACTGACTTGGAGAAGTGGTTCCATCATAGAAGAAGATAGTAGGAGGCTTGTATTTAGGAGGATACGATACTTGCTTCCATTCTATCGGATAAGGTTGTTTGATGCCTAACCTTTGTAAACCATCTTTTTGTTTAAATGCCTCAAATTGAGTTTTGAGATTCTTTAATTCTTCAGAGACAACTCCGAAAGATTATGGAGTTGTAGCTTGTAGAGAATAGTTGGAAGGAGGAACAGCATTATAAGCACTACCCCCAGCTCCAGAGAGACTAGGATTTGGTTGAGCTGGTCCAGGAGTATTGGATTGTACTGCTGGAGGAACTTGTACTGGACTTACAACAGTGTCAATTGGTATGGCATCTGGTTCAGTCTATCGATTTTGCATCTGTGTTGCCATGAGTTCATACATCGACTTCATAGTATCAGCCATAGACTTCATTTGCTGTTCCAAAGAAGCAATTCTTTGTTCTTGAGGAGTCAAGGAAGAAGAAAGTTCATCAGTATTTCCATCAACCATATAAGTCGTGACTGTACGAGGGATTATTGATGAACTGGTGGATGTCGTTTGTTCTGAATCATTGCTTTGTGCATCAAAGTCAATTATAGGAGAACTACCCCCAGTAGGAAGAGGTGGAAAGTTAGATTCTCCGAGAAATTCAGAATCATCTTCAGAAATCAAAGTCCTTTGACTAGAGGCCAGGACTCTTGCTCTTGTGCCTCTATATACTCCATCTGGACTATCATCTCTAACCCCAGTATTCCGAGAGGTCATGTTGACAGAAGCAAACAAAGGCTCATCTTCATCAGGCATGGGTTCACACTGAATTGCATTATGACTCTCGGCTGGAAGTCACATTCATGACCAATGTAGTCCTGAACCATTGATTGACATCTGCATTGAATTATGACTCTTGGCTGGAAGTCACATTCAGCATGATCCATTGTCATAGAATTATTCCTTCTCTTCTGTTGAAGGTGTTCTCGTATATCTATCTGTGACGACTGAGGTACATCATAGAACAATCTTTGTGTATTTTTAAGAATATATTTCTGGTTCTTGGATTTTAATGGCTCTTGATTATATAGGGAGTGATTAATATGAGCCACTTAATTTCTAGCATACTCTGCACCTGGATCTTTCATTTTCATATCCGATTGGTGTGGTTTCTTAACACCAGAAGTGCTTCCCAAACGGGTTTGATTAAGTTTTGTTCTTAGATCAGTTGGAGGTAGCACATTGGTTTTTGAAACTTGGAGTTTTCCTTCCATTGATCTGGATATTTGCAGAGAAGGAAGTGTTGAACCACCCCCTTGATTAGGAGTTGGTAACAGACCCTCTTTTATAGACAAATTCTGTGCCCAATTCGAAGAAGTCGTAGAAGAAGACATTAAGGAATGTTTCTTCTTAGACTTATTCAAGTTTGGAGACATAGAATGTCCAGAAGGAAGAGTAGTCAAAAGACCATCTCCTTTTCTTTGACTAACAAAATTGTCAGTCAAAGCTGTTCCTGAAGTAAAGACTACAGGAGCAGAAGAAACAACTAAAGAGTTATTTCTTTTCGAAAGGACTTTGTGTGGAAGACCACCCCCAATTCTAGTAGAACTTGGCAAAGAAGAAGAGATAGCTAAAGAGCTATTCTTCTTAGATGAAATACACGCTGAAACAGGCTTGGTTAAAGAACCAGTGCTGTTAGCGTGACTTTTGATTTTAGAATTACACGCTGGAACAGATTTGGCTAAGGAGCCAGTACTGTCAGCGTGACTTTTAGGATTGAGATTACACGCTGGAACAAGTTTGGCTAAGGAGCCAGTACTGTCAGCGTGATTTTTGACTTTGGGATTGCACACTGGAACAGATTTGGCTAAGGAGCCAGTACTGTCAGCGTGACTTTTGACTTTGAGATTACACACTGGAACAGGTTTGGCTAAAGAGCCAGTACTGTCAGCATGACTTTTGAATGCTGTCGTCTTTGAGTGCACAAGAGTGTGCGTGCTTGCAGTAGAGTCTTTGCCAGTGTTAGGAGTAAACACTGTGGCAGAGACTTCACCATTGGCTACCAACTGATTCTTAGGGACATAGACAGAGCGTTCTTTCGACTTGGCAGTGGTGGTGGAGGCTGAAGTGGGCTTGCCACCCTTAGCCCGCTGTATTTCTTCGTAGGCGAGTTGATCGAATTGGATCGATATCACCTTCTTCGTCGAGCCGACTGACGAAGTGTCGCATTGAGTTGTTGCCATCTCAGAAGAGGAGATGGTTTTCTCCAGCAGAGTCGCCAATTTATTTTCCATAAATAAATTCACTTTATTTATTGTGTATCTGAGAAAATTATAACTGTAGGAATCCGATCTAGAAGACGATCGCTTTATCCCTTGGACTATGCGAAGAAGAAAAGCTCTCAAAATTTTGACAGTAAGTTAGATAACTATGTATCTGTACAATGAATGAGAGGACGAGTCTGATTTTCTTTTCCGGAACCGACTCTTCAAACCCAGTCATAAACAAAGGCAAGTACGGTTGTGTTTATTTTTCAATTTAGTTAATAACTGTAATATTGCAAGATTAAACCACATTGCTACACGGAACTTTTTTCTAGAGTATTGATTGTTATTGATTGTGGGATTGGGGGAGTAGTGTAGTGTATTATGACCAATACCCTTCATATTGTATATTGATTGTGCGAGCTTACCCCTCTTACACACGGGGATAAGCCGTATAGTATCACTAGGATACTATTGTACAACCCAAGCCGGTCATAAACATTACATACTCAAATCACATTATTTTTAATTGTGGAAAATTGCTGGAAAAATTGTTCAAGTATTTAAACTATTTAAATTGCAAATTTCTAATTATTAGTTGAATTGTTAAATTTTCATAATTGTACTTTGCTCCTTTCCTGACTGGATCCTCCACCCCCAATAGGTTCCTTTGATGAAGCTGAGCTATTGATAAATAGCTACTACGACCCGATGCTTTATCCAGCTGTGCTGCCAGAGTCCCAATCGGACGATGTTAATCTTGGGGCTGATGAGCCTACTTTCTAGAGGATGATTTTCTTTTTGTTTTGATGTTGAATAAAAAAAATTATTTTATCAGTTGTATCAGTTGAATATTTTATTGAACAAGTTTTTATTATTCGAAATTTAGATGTTGTGACAAAAGATATTATGTTGTTGTGATTACATGCATTTGGATACAGCTTACTGCCGTCATCGCACAACGGTGCAGGCTGGGCATGATCCGATTCGACCCAACAATTTGGGACCGGGTCATGACATGTTTTTAGTGGTGGCCCATACAGGTCTGATCAACAACTTAGGTAAACATATCTAGAAATATTTAGAACACTAGAACATTAATTTGTCACAACTGTCACGACCCGTTACCCAAATTGTTGGGCCGGGCCGAGCCATGTCCAGCCTACGCTTGGTTAAAGCATAGTAAGCTGTTCTAAGAATAGACAATAAAGGATCTAAGTAGCTAACAGTTCTAAAATCATATTTAAATGTTCATCACAACACAGCATCTATAAGCGAAGGTAACATAAGCACAGACTTAATAATACATAACCAAAGTATCTAACTGGAGACAAAGTCCAGTATCCAAATATAAGAACATACCAAAGTCTCAGTCTCAAAACATATAAAAATAACTAATCAAGGTTCTCCGCTGGGGCCTCTTCTGGAGCTAAGGCCAGGTCCTCAAAATCAGTGCCATAACATGTAACACATATCATTTCCTTCTCGAAAAGTGAACCTATAACGTTATCCTGTCAGGACGGGAGCAAGTACAACCTCTACAACTAAAGTACTGAACATATAATGAAAGAGATGTACAATAAGAAACATGGTGTGATAAGTCTATAAAATAGGAAATACTAGAAACATGACCTCATGGTACAACTGGGATCACAATATCATAGTAACACAGGGAACATGGCATATCTGGAATCATGGTATATCTCATAATCTATCATGGCAAGGATACATATGTCATAAAGACAGATGTATATGTAATGTTTAAAACTGTAGCAGGTACGTGATCGGTCAATAGATGTACAATGTGCTGGGGCACATAATGAAATGTACTTCCGTACAAGTGAAAAGGCGATAGATGTACATACGCACAAATCCGCTTTGAGATAAGGCCTATGGCGCAGTATTCATATAAAATGAAACTTTGCTCGGTACATACGTACGGAGAAGGGGGTCGTGATCACGTACTCAACTGTCAGTTTTCCTATAACCCATATTCTAAACATGTAAGAGATACGAGAACAGTAAAAGCATGTGAAAGATACCGGCAGCGGTATAAGCATGACAGGTACTGGGAGCCGTATGAAACATGTGAATACTCCGAGTAGTATAAAGCATAGTGAAACATGTACTGAGAACCAGTAAGAAGCATATGAAGATATGATAACTGTCCTAAGCATGGCAAGTACTGAATGTAATACAACATGTGAAGATATAGCTTGCTACCTCAAGAATCAATATTTTAACATGGTTAATACATGTTCTAGCATTAAAAGACAGTAAATGAGTCTGTAGATGTACTTGCCTCGAGCAAAGCAAGAATACTAGTACGAAGATATAGATGTCCGGTATCCTGTCAATAATGATACACAATCTCAGTTCTAAGCTATGTTCAATAATACACTAGTGGTGTGACACGACTCCTAACTGGATACTAGCCAAGTGGGAACGTAGCATAAAAGTCTAATGTGGAGTGCCACTATATCCAAACTAATGATCGAGGGCCTTTACACTAGTGCGGGGTGAGGTCCAATACGCCTATAACTCAAAACAACACAAAATATTGAAAGTCGTAATTATTCAATAAATAAATCAAACTGTACACTGAGTTCCAATAATTTTTGAGATAGACAAAAAGCTTAAATATATATAAAATAAAGTACCAAAATGATCCTTGTTAATTATAGAAATTTATACTAATTTTTCTGGGATTTATAAACCTTCATAAATATTTATTAAAAATCAACAAACACATGTATCCTGAAAATGAGTTCTGTTTTCCTATTTTTATAAAATACCAAAAGTACTTATTAAATACTGGAAAAATTATAATAAATTATCTAAATTAACATAGTATTTTAATACAATTTTTCTAAGGTTTTTACAGCGATTAAAATATATATAAAAATTCAAAACCAGAAAGTAACAATTTATGGAAAAATAATTAATTATAAATTAAGGATAATACATAATCAAAATCTACAGATGTTGTTGGATGATAAAATAAATATCACCAACGTGTCCAGAACGGTCAAATCATCTAGGATAGTCTACCCATAAGTCCAATTTGGACACAGGAGCAAAACGGTAATTTCGGGTCAAAATGATGTCCGCCGTTGGACACACTTTGCACCGAAAAACGTGTCGGGATAGAAGTCTACAAAACCTAGCAAATTATATGTCTACGAATCTAGAATGACGATACGAACCCAACAGTATATCCGGAATAGGATTCCGATGTGCCGATCTCAAAATGATACGTTGACGCGGACACTTGGTATCCGGTTTGCACGAAAATGCGTGTCGGAGCAAACGTCTTCAAAACTCAGCAAATTATATGTCAACGAGTCCAGAATGAAGATACGAACTCAACGGTATATCCGGAATGGAATTTTGATGAGCCGATCTCAAAGTGACCCGTTGACTCGAAAAGTGGGACCCGCTTTGCACCAAAATGCGTGCCAGGACCCACGTTCTCCAAATCAAGCAAATTTCATATGAAAACATGCCAGAACGACGCCACGAGTCTACTGCAATTTAAAGAATTTGGACGGCCAACTTTGGCGTCGAATTCAACCAACCAAACTTGCTTATAATGAAACGAAACCTAAAGGAGACAGGAAGAGGGTTATACCAGCTGTGCACCGGAACTGACGGCACGCAAAACGGAGCTGCGACGACGAAGATACGAACCCGCGAAGTTGGCATCACGAAACTGTCCAAAAATAGTTCAATTTAAAACGTTAACTTGGTGGCCAGTTTTGAGGTATCAAACGACAAAATTAACGGACAAAAATTGAGGAGAGTGAAGTGCTATATACCGAGATTGCGACGGAGCAAGGAGTTCGCCGATCCAATTATCGGATCTCCCAAAAAATGCGCGCGAAGTCGCTGCGACGGAGCACCATTTTCGAGTTCAAAACTCGCGCGCGCCGACGGGATTTCGACGTAAACGCACGAATAGGCTATTCGGTACGTCGGGGAGGAAGATGGCGATGCAGGGGGGTTCTCCGGAGGTGCGCGCGCGGCCAGGGGGCTCGCCGGCGGCGGCTGTTGGCCGCGGCGGCGCGCGCGGCGCGTGGTGGCGCGGCTACGGCTGCTGCCGCCATGCGCTGCCGCTGCTGCTGCTTTGCTGCGCACTGTGCAGCGCACGCGCACAATGCGGAGGAGGGCTGGGCCAACCACGGTAGTGGCATGCCGACGGCGGCGGTCGCCGACGGTGGCGTGCGGGTGGTGGAGGTGGTGGTGATGAAAAGAATGGTGAGAGTGGTGGTGTTGGTATTAATGGTGGTGGTGTTGTGAGGAGAAGGAGAAGAGGGAGGAGCTCGGGAGGAGGAGAGGGTGGTGCTCGGTGGAGGGCTCGGCCAGGGGGGGCTGTCGGCCGAGAGGGAGGTGGGGTGTGTGTGTTTGTGTTTTGATAAAGAGAGAGAGGGAGAGAGTTATTGTGTGTGAGTGTATATAAATATAAAGAGAGAGAGTAAGAGTAGTAGTAGAGAGAGAGGAAGATATTTGAATAAAAGGGAGAGAGAGAAGTCGGTTTGGGGGGGTTCTCTTGCTGTAAAGGAGGTGAGGGGATGAAGTGGTGAGGTGTGATGTAAAGTGAGAGAAAGAGAGGTATTTGTTTATATATAATATATATATATGTAGGTATATATATATATATATATATATATATATATATATAAAGAGAGATAGAGAGAGAGAAAAGTATAGAGAGAGGGGGGGTTCGGCCATGGGGGTGGCTGTGATGGGAGTGTGAGAGAGAGTGTGGTGAGGTGGTATTTGTTTAATAATAGGAGAGAGAGTGTTATTTATATACATATATATATGTATGTATATATATATATATATATATATATATATATATATATATATATATATATATATATATATAAAGTAGAGAGAGGAAGTGATATTTCCAAAATAGAAAAAATAGGAAAATTAAGCGGGGTATTTGAGCAGTCATGAGAGGGCAACATGGAGCTTGGGCTCGGGTTCGGTCGAACCGGGTCGGGTCAAAATCGGACAGAGTGCAATAATTGAATTAAATACGTATTTATGAACATGGGTAAATAAATAATATGCGGGGACTTCAATAAATGGGACATAAGTTTCATGTGGGTAGTAGGCTTCATATGGGCCACGTCCATACTTTGGGTCGACTAGGTTGGATCGATGTCGGGTCCCAAAATTAAATTGGAAATTAAATCAGGTTTCACGGTAGATAATAAATTGGCCTAAATTGAACCGAAAGTTGTACGAAGGAAATGGAGCACAAAATAGAGTGTCTGAGTGGGACACAAAGGTCATGGGTGAAGAGCGTCTCGAGTAGATCATTTATGAGAAGTTGGTTTCGAGAAAATGGCTGATCTGGTGCATGCTCCTAAATTAAAAGCAACGGTAACGTGCAAACGATGATCAAAAATAAAAGTGGGAATAATATTCAACGATTAATTGGTCTAAGTTGACCCGAACTTGTGCGATACAAAAAGAGCACAAGGGAACGAATTCAAGTGGGACGGGATATATCAAAACGAAGATAATCTTGTCTACTTCAAAACTCGTGAAGAGAGTTTACAGAGATTGGTATCCCTGACGCTCCAGAAATCAAAATCATGGAAAGGTACATTAATGATCGAAACAATTAAATAAATAACAACATGCCTTCTCACCACCAGAATAACCAGAAGAGGCCTAATCACAACAATAACAACAGGCCTTCTCACCACCAGCAGCAGCACCATTAGGCGAGGACCAATGACAGAGCGCCTCAGAGGCAGATTCTTGTCTGCGATTTCTGTAAGAGGCCAGGACATCAGTCGAACATCTACATGAAGAGGCTAGGACACTGCCTAGTCTGTGGGTCTGCCACCCACCAAGTGAGGGACTGCCCCATGGCATTCAACCGGACTGGACCAACATTGCAGAAGGCTCCTCTACCCACTCAGCAACAATAGTTTGGGCAACACCAACAGAAGACTGGGCGAGATTTTGCCCTAACAGCAGTTGAGCAAGAGCCAGAGCAGGAACCCACCGCTGATGTCATCACATGTTTTATTTATGTGCATTCACATCCTGCTTTAGCATTATTTGATTCGGGTGCTTCACATAGTTTTATAGCAACAAAATTTATCTCTGCACACCACCTAGTTACGGGATTTAGCAAGAAGATATGTAGAGTTATGACTGGTGGTGGACCCATACCCATCACTGAGACCTGTAATTGCTCTATCACTATATCAGGACACAATTTTTTAGCACGCTTACTTGTGATGCCCTTACCTAACTATGATGTAGTCCTAGGAATGGACTGGTTAAGTAAGCAGCATGCGCTGATAGATTGTCACAGAGGTTGTGTAGTCTTCAGCCCACCTGGAGAGACGGAGTTTGAAATCTCTCGAGCTCCGGAAGACATGGAGGGTATTACTTACTCCTCTATCACCGAAGAATCTGGATCTCCTCACCCTATCATAGCAGAATTCATGGATGTCTTCCCTGATAGTCTTCCAGGATTACCCCTAGATCGAGATGTAGAATTCACCATCGACCTTGTCACGACCCGCACCCACCGTGAGGGTACGAAAACGTAACAGCGCCCAGCCTACGCCGCAGTGTCGGCGGTAGAACGCTGTCCTAGGTCAATCATCTAACAATATATAAGGTACCTGTACAGTATATACACTCCGAATAGAGGTGACATAGTAATACAGACTCAATCACATCTAAGGTGGAATACGGTAAAGATAGATAGATATGAACAGAAGGAATCCACAGAGGTACAATCCAGATAAAAACTAAGTGTCTATGATACATCTCCACAAACATCCAAAAGAAACAACTCCCAATATGTACAATAATGTATCAATAAGAAAGACAAGTAAGAGTCTAAGCTATCTATACTAAGCAAGGGGGGTATCATCCTCAACAGCTGCCTGAACCTCCCCAGGGGTCCAGGTCGCGAGTGTCACCTAGGCAAGCTCCAAAGTAAGGGGTACAGGGTTTCTCATCATCCTCTGTAAAAATTTTAACAGGTCCAGTCAGGACGGGAGCGAGCACAAAATATCTCACGCGGTTCATATCAAGTTAGGAAATATAAAGCATGCAATAGAGTAAGGTACATGAAACGCTGAAAGAAGAATGTATATGAAGAACAGTAGAGATTTGATAACAGAAAATATCTATATATGATAAGTAAGAACTGTAAGTCAACTGTGATTTAGAGTACAATATGGTTATGTAAACGGTCTAGGACAATGCAATGGTAACTCTATTGTACGTGGATGTACAATAAACATATACAATAGTTATACAATGTTGTACAATAGGATTTGAGTACATAACCAATTCTACTCCCCCTCCCCAATCAATACACAAGGATCCACTCCAGTTACGTTGTCATACTCAAAAATATTTATTATTACTTTTATTATTGTTATTATTATTGTATTACGTCAATAATATTGTGATTAGGATTTTGTTGTTTTATGGCCATGTGTCCCAAGGCCATAACCATAACCATAACCCATAACCCTAACCCTAGCCCTACACCCTACCCATAACCCTAACCCTAGCCCTACACCCTACCCATAACCCTAGCCCTAGGGGGGGTGCAAGGTGTCCCTACAAGGGATGGGGAGGGGGACACCTCACCACAACCCAATCCCTATATATATATACACACACACACTTCATAACCAAAAAGGAAAGAGAAAAGAAAAGAAAAAAAAAACAAAAACAACTCACACACACCACCCGACCCCCCCAAGCTCCCTGCTGCCGCTGCCGCTCCTGCCTTGCTGCTGCCGCTGCTGTGCTCGCCGCCGCCGCCGCCAGCGCCGCCCGCCGCCCCTGCTGCCGCCGGCCAGCCCCTCCGGCCACCACAACTCCACCTCTTCCACTTCTTCATCCTCTTCCACTTCCAATTCCTAAGGAGAAACCTAGGTAAAAATCTAAATTCCTTCCTCCTTCTTCATCTCTATGTGTAAATCCCTTCCTTCAAACTCTAGGTTAGGAGGTTTCTAACAAATTCCTTGTTATTGGATGAATTAGGCATTACAAAGGAGATTAGGGCATTCACCACCCAAGGCAAGTCCTCTTTCTCCCCTCCTCCTTCTCTTGAAGATTCTAAATTTAATCACCTATGTTAGTTTTGATTTATTTTGAATTTATTGAATTTCTGAAATTACAAGTTGAGACTTATCGTATATTTTGCACTAAGTTTCATAATGGAATAAATTAGGAATTATTTCCATTTTTCTGAATATATATATGTATATTATGGTTAAAATCCACCATGTAATATTGTAGTATAAATATAGAGATGAGCAAGCAACTTGACACGATACAATTGATATATGTAAAGGACACCTTGTGTAGGACACAACGCAAGTATATTAAGTATTGGACACAACATCAATGGGATCCTGGATACATGATATATTTATACACACTTTGATACTATATATGTATAGATGCAAATTCTTATTCATATACCCATGTACAATTTTAACTCGCGATATGATTTTAGGGGCTTGACCTACACAAATTAAATATATATACATGTCTTACGTTTTCTTACTTAAACACGTGTACACGAGAGTAGTTTTCGATGTTAGCATAACTATTTAATTCTGTCCAAATTATTAAACCAATCAAAATAACACCTGTTGGAATGATTGATGGTTAAATTAATTAGTTTGCAAGTCTCTATGTACCACGATAATTTTACTCTACAAATTTCCAACTCTCTAGCATACTAATGCAACATTGCTAAGAGTCTAACATTTTTTTTTTAAGTTATGACACATGGAATTGATGCATATATATTACTAATAACTTCATTTGGATACTTGGGATAGTGAACTACAAGTCGCTCAAATCAAAGAAATTGCTTGCCTAAATAAATTGCTTGCTTGCTTGCCAAATTGCCATGGTAAGAATTAAGTATTTATATATACATATGCTTGCTTGAGTTCCGGTGTTGAGAGTTGCTCCACCGAAGGGGTCGGCGTACCCGGATATTAAATGCGTGGTTCCGGTGTTGAGGGTTGCTCCACCGAAGGGGTCGGCGAGCCCATATATCTCTTTATATCATGTTTTGTAAATTGTCGGAGCTCCTAAATACAAAGGAGACTCTGCCAAAATTTTTGAAAAATTTAGAAGATAGACAAATTTCTGATTTTCGGAAATTTTAGAATCATTGGGTGGGGAGGACAACTGAATATCCCTAGATATCCCGTAACATAATAACCATAAAAAGGCTGATCAGCAATTCCTGAATATCCTGATGAGTACTTCTATATAAGTACTAGCCCAAGAGAGGCTCCTGTCCTGCTACTTCTATTCCGACAGTAACATCGAATAGATTGGTTTTAGCCCAAGGGAGGCTCCGAAATCACAGCCTGATCCCAGGTTAACGGGATTGTTCACGGGAATTATTTAGGGAATTAATTCAGAGTACTGTTCTCAAAATTGCATTGCATTTAGTCTACTAAATTTCATCTTACTCCAGCAAATAACTCCACCTATCAAAGGTAGGTAGTTTCTTGATTGCCCAAGGGAAGCAAAATCCTACTGAGAGCTCAAGGGAAGCTCAGAATATCTTACAATCTATGGAGTAGGATGTCATTTACATTTCCTTGATTTTTGTGAAGTAAACACATATAATAGTGCTAGTTGGCATATTTCTTTCTTTTTAGAAAAACTGCATCTTTCTTTTGCATACTTTACCGTCCTTGACCGAGGACTTGCTTGTCGTTTTCTAAAACGACCTAGTATTGTTCACTAGGTGAAGAAGAGGACGTCTCCGCTGAAGTAACGCCGCAGTACGACGAGGAATAATCGTCTGGACAACTTGCTAGTTATTTCTTTTGTAATAAGTTTGTAGAAGTATTGTTGATGAAGTCCTGTATAACAATCTCCATATGTATAATAAGTTGTAATCTCTGACATTTTCCATTTTTGCTGATGTTTACGGGCGACAATCGCAGATTTTCGGCGCGTAGCCTGGGGATGTGTATGACGTCACCATTCCATTTGGGAAGTGGGACGTGACATACGTTATCTTGCACAATAGTGTACAATGTTATACAATGGATGTACAATATTATACAATAGATGTACAATATTATACAATAGTTGTACAATGTTATACAATAGTGTACAATGGTCTATCCCTGGAACTCATGTGATAATGAGATTACAATATGCACAATGAGTATACAAGGATATGGGTATTCAATAAATACAATATGTAAGTGAAACGCACATCACAATATGTATTTAGTGAATACAAAGGGATAACATCTCAAAAGAAGATCCATATAGTACCAATCCGTGATAACAATCGTGTCAGCATCAAGTACAGTAATCTAGAGCAAGAATGTAAATCCAGACAAGTATGAAACGGTCAGAAAATGTACTCGCCTGATCTCCTGAATGTTCGGAAGAAAACTACTGCCTGAGGAGTGGTGTCTGCCTCCTATCAGAACAGTACAAGTCACTACATGTCTAAAAATGATAATAAGATGCATTACAATACATTTTATATGAATCTAGGTCAATCTAGGTCAAACTGAGTCATACTAGGTCATTGGGAGTCAATCCAAGTCAAACTAGGTCAAACGGGGTCAAATGTTGACTTACAGTTGACTTTTGGTTAAAAAGTCAACTCTGGTCAACTCTGGTCAACAATGAGTCAATCCTGGGTCAACCCTAGGTCAAACAAGTCAAATGTTGACTAACAGTTGATTTTCAGTCAACTGGTCAACTCTGGTTTGGTTTTGGTCAATTCTAAGTCAAGTGTTGCTTGAAGTTGACTTTCGGTCAAAAAGTCAACTCTTGGTCAACGGAGGTCAAGACTAGCCTAAACTACCCTCATCTAGTCATTACCTACCAAGATAATCTATTTCTAATCCCATCTTAACAATCAAAACCCTTTCTTAGACTTTATCCCAAAAATCCTACTTTTACCCTCTAAGATACTGATTTGTATCTTAGGATACTCACTCATCTATATCCTAACTTATACCTCTAATATAAGATACTAACCAACTCTAACATATAACTTCTAACCATCTATTCTAACTTATAAACCTAACACAACTAACATCCACAAACTAATATCTAACCATAACATATATGTATATATATCCGTCTCTAACTCTAACAAACTAATATATGTCATCTCTAACTAACAATAACATAGACTAACACAACTAATTATCCAACTTATACAAGATATCACTATCTAATTTCTAAGATATCTCTAACCTCTATATAGATTCTAACATAACCACTAACATACTAACATATCCATACATATAATATTTAAATTTCTCTTCACTCCAATACTAACACACACCAAACACATATACCAAATCCACCACCCTTCTCTTCTAACACACCTACACACATCTATATACAAACACACTACCACTCAACCAAAATATAAATCACTCAACAAACTACACTAGCCTCAAGTCAAATAGGATGGCATGATCCTTCCAACTCTCTCACCTTCACAACCCACACACACTACACTACCATCTATACAACATCAAACACACACTAGCACATATCCTCTATCAATCTCACTTCTCTCCACTAACCTCACACATCCTTATCTCAGTCAAACACACACACACTATACTAACATATATTACATAACAATAATATATATATATATACATATATGTACTATATCATACATATTCTTGACAATCTATGATACCTACATTCACATGATATCAATACTAGGCTCATAGGTTACACAAATGCCTACGTCGCATAGTCACTCTTCTACTTAAAACCAATACTGTACCAATTGGGCCTTCACTAAATTCTAGGATTAAAGTATATTGTAGCTCTTCGTGTTAGCTTTCCGAAACTTTAAACGGATCACATTTTCGTGTCTGAAAGCTCCCGGAATCGCAAAAACACCGAAACGCGTTCGTCATTCGTACAGCTGACACTCAAATAATTCTACAGAAAGTTTTAGAACGAATTTGGCTTATTAAAGTATATATTTAGAAATCTAACTTCGATACGCTTCTTTTAAAAAAAATGGAAGGTTAATTGGAATTATGAGCTAAAAGTTATGGCATTTCTAAGTTGCTCTAGCTACTAAAAACGTGGATAAAAATTATGACAAATTTGGGTTGTTTGGACAAAAAACACATGTAGGCCAAAATACTTGGATACCAACATAGCTATCTAAATAAAACTTATTCTAACCATCCTAAATAAGATCAATCCACTCTCTAACCATCTAACCACACACACAAATAAATATATATATATATGCACACAAGTGTCCAAAATAGGGATTTTTTTCCACTAGGACACAATCACAACACAAAGGACACTCCTATGACCTCCAAATGGACACGAAATGGAAACAAATGGAGATACAACCATGGGGGTCATTCCTATGGGTTCAAAATAGACCTATATGCATGAGGAAATGAAAAGGAGAAGGGATTTATACCTCCCGGTAGATCGAATCGAAGAAAAGCCTTCCCGGAGCGACACCGACACGTAGAGATTCCAAAAGGACACGAACGAGATCCGAATCCTCCCAAACTTGGGTAGCTTCCTCCTTGGCTAGAATGAAGAAGGAAAGAAGAAGATTTGGTGGCGAAATGGAAGAATTTGGTGGAGAAATTGCTAGGGATTGCTCTCTAGAAATTTGGGAAAGAGCAAGAGAGAGAGTGCGGATGAGAATAATGAAATGAGCTTGAGCCTATCCTCTCCCAAAGTGGCTGGCCATATGGAGCTATTTGTCCTATTATGGTAAGGTCCAAAATGCCCCCACTAATCTATTCTATTAGTATTAGGAAAGGGCTAATTGGTTGGGGCTAAATTAGTCATTCTAAAGTCTCTAATCACAATAACCTTATCCATAATAATTAGTCTAACCTCTAACTAAAATATTTCTATCATGTGGGCCATGGCTAACTAATGTGTGGGTCCACTAAAGTCAACACTACCCCAGGGTCCCCGTTTCAAGTCGGATTGAGCTGAAATTCGAACCCGACTCAAATAACCCCAAAACAATATCATAAATAATAAAATAAATTTCAAAAATATTTCAAAAATATAAAATGACAAAAATATCCCTGTTCCTGAAAACTAGGGGTGACAAATTTCTTGAAATTAAAACCAAACAATAGTAAAATGTCAAAATCATAAGTCATAATTTTAAATAGTTTAAAAATGATTAAAAATCACCAAAAATCATAATATGAAATAATTATCAATAAATAATAATTATAATTACAAAATTTTAAAATTACCCTCATCTGGAAAACTGTGTGTTACAATCCTACCCACCTTATAAAAATTTCGTCCTCGAAATTAAGATGATCGCACCCCCTTCTAAGTCAAACATAGTCAAGGGTCAATCACTAGTCAATTTCTCAACATCCAAGTACTTGGTCATCAACTGGTCAACTTCTTAGGGTTTTACCTATGCTAGCTATCTAGGTGTTGGCAACTAGAATTTAGCAAAAGAGAAACTCTATAATAGACTAGCTCTTAACTTTCCAATCCTATCAAGTCACCTATAACTAAATACCTACAAGCTAAGCACATGAATACCGAATACCACATATATATATATATGCTCAAGAACAACAACCCATCACATATATCCTAAGTATATCATCTATATATATATATATATATACATGACTGATCAACCAAGGGTTAAGGCAGACTAAACTTATAAGGGTCTGAAACAATGCTTAGAACTAGGCTAAGGATGAATGGTCTGAATCAAGGGGACATGGTATCTAGTGAAGGGTCTGCACACTGCCTATAAAGGTGATCAACACAAAGAAACTCAACACGAAGAGAACTTAACTAAAATAGAAAACTGAACCAAGTATAGGCTAAACAACATGTTTATAACCCTATACAACAATGGCCTATAGATACCAACTAACCTATATCCCATATGCCAATATCATCTGCAATCTATCTATACAAATAGACCTCTCGGTCTTAGGTGAAACTACAACTATACTCAAAGGCAGGCTCTGGTCATGGGTGCCTCAAAGTAGTAATAGTCATCAAGGCTGTAAGGCATACTAACATCCTATGTGTAACTGGTTGGTATTATAGATAACAAGAGAATTATCTGCAATGGGTTACTATTCTAATACCAATGCTAACTATCACCTCTAGGGTACAGACACTCTACAAGTCATCATACCATTATACTATGAAGGAACTACCTATGAATAAGCTCTACAAAACTAAATATCCCTACTCCTAAGTCATTTATAACAATCAAAAGGGTATGATGTTTAAACCTTCTCAAGATACAATCTGTTAATCATATGCGTCTGTCCAAAATCATGTTGTCCAGAGTCTTCATCATGCTAGTGAGCAAGGCTACGATAATCACAGAGTCCTTGACTAAGGTACGTACCTCTAGGTTCATGGTATTTAAAATTTTTGCACTGCCGAATGCGACGGCGAAAACCTTAAATTCTCGTACCCGAGAATACATCTAAAATCTGACTACATGTTCTCACTATGCCAACTAACACGACTATCGAGGATTCTAGATCCCATGATTTAGGCGACCTAGCCCATATAATTTTCTCAGAAGAAAAACAAACACAACAAAAGAGTAACATGACAAAATTAATCAATCAACAAGAAACATATGGAATCGGATTTCAAGGTAATTATAAAAGACAATTGCGGAAATGGAATTGAGAAGAACGAAACTTGCAGCAAGATCTCCAACGGTCTGTGCATCCTCGACTGTCCTGACGATAGCTCGCCCTGCTGGTTTCCTCCAGTCTGATGCTGATACTGCACAAATCTCTGCTGCTGATGCTGCATGAATCGTTGCTGCTAAGAGAAACCAGAAATGAAGGGAAAAGTCTCTGTACGGACGGAGGTGCACCTCCAATGTAGCAAAAATGCCAACCTGAGTCGGCACAACAGAAGCTGCGGTCTCGAGGCCCTGATGAACAGGACGAGAGGTGGCCAGCCTCTCGATAGTATCCCCCGAACCGAAGCGATGAGATCGTGTCTTCATAACCATCATGAAGACAGATCAAAACAAGAAGCAATTTCTGAGAATGAAGCAAAAATTTTATATTCAAGGGAAGTCAATAAGCAACAATTTTAGACAAAAGGAATAGGATTAAGAGTTTTTCCTAATGTGATTGAGTACCTCCAAAAAATCCTAATCCTACTGCAAGCTGTAGTGATACTCTAGTTCGAATACCACTACATAAACTCGACCTGCATGGGCCACCACTAAAAACATGTCACGACACGCACACACCGTGAAGGTACGAGTACGTAAC
This sequence comes from Iris pallida, assembly GCA_029216955.1. NCBI lineage: Eukaryota > Viridiplantae > Streptophyta > Magnoliopsida > Asparagales > Iridaceae > Iris > Iris pallida. The sequence goes on from JANAVB010041219.1 coordinate 10,782,599, forward strand.
AGCGCCCAGTCTACGCCGCAGTGTCGGCGGTAGAACGCTGTTCTAGGTTAATCATCTAACAATATATAAGGTACCTGTACAGTATATACACTCCGAATGGAGGTGACATAGTAATACAGTCTCAATCACATCTAAGGTGGAATACGGTAAAGATAGATAGATATGAACAGAAGGAATCCACAGAGGTACAATCCAGATAAAAACTAAGTATCTATGATACATCTCCACAAACATCCAAAAGAAACAACTCCCAATATGTACAATAATGTATCAATGAGAAAGACAAGTAAGAGTCTAAGCTATCTATACTAAGCAAGGGGGATATCATCCTCAGCAGCTGCCTGAACCTCCCCAGGGGTCCAGGTCGCGAGTGTCACCTAGGCAAGCTCCAAAGTAAGGGGTGCAGGGTTCCTCATTATTCTCTGTAAAATTTTCAACAGGTCCAGTCAGGACGGGAGCGAGCATAAAATATCTCACGCAGTTCATATCAAGTTAGGAAATATAAAACATGCAATAGAGTAAGGTACATGAAACGCTGAAAGAAGAATATATATGAAAAACAGTAGAGATTTAATAACAGGAAATATCTATATATGATAAGTAAGAACTGTAAGCCAACTGTGATTTAGAGTACAATATGGTTATGTAAACGGTCTAGGACAATACAATAGTAACTCCATTGTACGTGGGTGTACAATAGACATATACAATAGTTATACAATGTTGTACAATAGGATTTGAGTACATAACCAATTCTACTCTCCCTCCCCAATCAATACACAAGGATCCACTCCAATTACGTTATCTTGTACAATAGTGTACAATGTTATACAATAGATGTACAATATTATACAATAGATGTATAATGTTATACAATAGTTGTACAATGTTATACAATAGTATACAATGGTCTATCCCTGGAACTCATGTGATAATGAGAGTACAATATGCACAATGAGTATACAAGGATATGGGTATTTAATAAATACAATATGTAAGTGAAACGCATATCACAATATGTATTTAGTGAATACAAGGGGATAACATCTCAAAAGAAGATCCATATAGTACCAATCCGTGATAACAATCGTATCAGCATCAAGTACAGTAATCTAGAGCAAGAATATAAATCTAGACATGTATGAAACGGTCAGAGAATGTACTCGCCTGATCTCCTGAATGTCCGAAAGAAAACTACTGCCTGAGGAGTGGTGTCTGCCTCCTATAAGAACAGTACAAGTCACTACATGTCTAAAAATGATAATAAGATGCATTACAATACATTTTATATGAATCTAGGTCAATCTAGGTCAAACTGAGTCATACTAGGTCATTGGGAGTCAATCCAAGTCAAACTAGGTCAAACGGGATCAAATGTTGACTTACAGTTGACTTTTGGTCAAAAAGTCAACTCTGGTCAACTCTGGTCAATACTGAGTCAACCCTGGGTCAACCCTAGGTCAAACAAGTCAAATATTGACTAACAGTTGATTTTCAGTCAACTGGTCAACTCTGGTCTGGTTTTGGTCAATTCTAAGTCAAGTGTTGACTTGAAGTTGACTTTTGGTCAAAAAGTCAACTCTTGGTCAACGGGGGTCAAGACTAGCCTAAACTACCCTCATCTAGTCATTACCTACCAAGACAATCTATTTCTAATCCCATCTTAACAATCAAAACCCTTTCTTAGACTTTATCCCAAAAATCCTACTTTTACCCTCTAAGATACTGATTTGTATCTTAGGATACTCACTCATCTATATCCTAACTTATACCTCTAATATAAGATACTAACCAACTCTAACATATAACTTCTAACCATCTATTCTAACTTATAAACCTAACACAACTAACATCCACAAACTAATATCTAACCATAACATATATGTATATATATCCGTCTCTAACTCTAACAAACTAATATATGTCATCTCTAACTAACAATAACATAGACTAACACAACTAATTATCTAACTTATATAAGATATCACTATCTAACTTCTAAGATATCTCTAACCTCTACATAGATTCTAACATAACCACTAACATACTAACATATCCATACATACAACATTTAAATTTCTCTTTACTCCAATACTAACACACACCAAACACATATACCAAATCTACCACCCTTCTCTTCTAACACACCTACACACATCTATATACAAATACACTACCACTCAACCAAAACACAAATCACTCAACAAACTACACTAGCCTCAAGTCAAATAGGATGGCGTGATCCTTCCAACTCTCTCACCTTCACAACCCACACACACTACACTACCATCTATACAATATCAAACACACACTAGCACATATCCTCTATCAATCTCACTTCTCTCCACTAACCACACACATCATTATCTCATTCAAACACACACACACTATACTAACATATATTACATAACAATAATATATATATATACATATATGTACTATATCATACATATTCTTGACAATCTATGATACCTACATTCACATGATATCTATACTAGGCTCATAGGTTACACAAAATGCCTACGTCGCATAGTCACTCTTCTACTTAAAATCAATACTGTACCAATTGGGCCTTTACTAAATTCTAGGATTAAAGTATGTTGTAGCTCTTCGTGTTAGCTTTCCGAAACTTTAAACGGATCACATTTTCGTGTCCGGAAGCTCCCGAAATCGCAAAAACATCGAAACGCGTTCGTCATTCGTACAGCTGACACTCAAATAATTCTACAGAAAGTTTTAGAACGAATTTGGCTTATTAAAATATTTATTTGGAAATCTAACTTTGATACGCTTCTTTTAAAAAAACGGAAGGTTAATTGAAATTATAAGCTAAAAGTTATGGCATTTCTAAGTTGCTCTAGCTACTAAAAATGTGGATAAAAATTATGACGAATTTGGGTTGTTTGGACAAAAAACACATGTAGGCCAAAATACTTGGATACCAACATAGATATCTAAATAAAACTTATTCTAACAATCCTAAATAAGATCAATCCACTCTCTAACCATCTAACCACACACACAAATATATATATATATATATATATATATATATATATATATATATATATATATATATGCACACAAGTGTCCAAAATAGAGATTTTTTTCCACTATGACACAATCACAACACAAAGGACACTCCTATGACCTCCGACACAAAATAGACACAAATGGAGATACAACCATGGGGGTCATTTCTATGGGTTCAAAATAGACCTATATGCATGAAGAAATAAAAATGAGAAGAGATTTATACCTCCCGGTAGATCAAATCGAAGAAAAGCCTTCCCGGAGCGACACCGACACGTAGAGATTCCAAAAGGACACGAACGAGCTCCGAATCCTCCTAAACTTGGGTAGCTTCCTCCTTGGCTAGAATGGAGAAGGAAAGAAGAAGATTTGGTGGCGAAATGGAAGGATTTGGTGGAGAAATTGCTAGGAATTGCTCTCTAGAAATTTGGGGAAGAACAAGAGAAAGAGTGTAGATGAGAATAATGAAATGAGCTTGAGCCTATCCTCTCCCAAAGTGGCTGGCCATATGGGGCTATTTGTCCTATTATGGTAAGGTCCAAAATGCCCCAACTAACCTATTCTATTAGTATTAGGAAAGGGCTAATTGGTTGGGGCTAAATTAGTCATTCTAAAGTCTCTAATCATACTAACCTTATCCATAATAATTAGTCTAACCTCTAACTAAAATATTTTTATCATGTGGGCCATGGCTAACTAATATGTGGGTCCACTAAAGTCAACACTACCCCCGGGTCCCCGTTTCAAGTCGGATTGAGCTGAAATTCGAACCCGACTCAAATAACCCCAAAACAATATCATAAATAATAAAATAAATTTCAAAAATATTTCAAAAATATAAAATGACAAAAATACCCATGTTTCTGAAAACTGGGGGTGACAAATTCCTTGAAATTAAAACCAAACAATAGTAAAATGTCAAAATCACAAGTCATAATTTTAAATAGTTTAAAAATAATTAAAAATCACCAAAAATCATAATATGAAATAATTATCAATAAATAATAATTATAATTACAAAAATTTAAAATTACCCTCATCTGAAAAATGGGTGTTACAGACCTAGTTCCCGGCTCTGCCCCTATTTTTCGGAGATGCTACAGAGTCAACCCTAAGGAGGCCAAGGAAATGAAGGACCAGATCAATGAGCTGAAGGTCCTTAGATTTAGCAGAGATGGAGCCTCATCCTGGGGAGCACCTGTCTTGTTCGTACCCAAGAAGGACGGGACTGTGCAGATGTGCATCGACTACCGGGCGCTGAACAACATCACCATCAAGAACAAGTACCCTCTGCCCCAGATCGATGACTTGTTTGATCAACTAAGTGGAGCTAAGGTGTTCTCGAAGATAGACCTCAGATCTGACTACCATCAGATCAAGGTCAGGAAGGAGGATATTCCAAAGACGGCGTTCAACATCAAATATGGTCAGTATAAATTTTTGGTCATGCCGTTTGGATTGACGAATGCCCCTGCAGTATTCATGAACCTTATGAACAAGGTCTTCCATGAATACCTGGATCAGTTTGTTGTTGTCTTTATCGACGATATTCTGATCTACTCGAAGACCGAAGAAGAGCATGAAGAGCACCTGAGGAAAGTTCTGAGAACCTTGAGGAAGGAGAAACTCTATGGTAAGCTATCTAAATGTGAATTCTTCTTAGACAAGTTGGATTTTCTGGGCCATGTTGTCACAGGAGAAGGAATTTCGGTGGATCCAAAGAAGATAGCTGCTATTGAGAAGTGGAGTACACCAAGTTTAGTTGCTGAAATCAGAAGTTTCTTGGGCTTAGCTGGCTACTACCGAAAATTTGTGAAGGACTTCGCCAGGATTGCTGAGCCGATGACGAAGCTCACAAGGAAGAATGAAGAATTTGTGTGGACTGAAGCTTGCCAGGCAACATTTGAGAAACTGAAGAAGAGACTTACAACGGCACCGATACTTGCGCTATCCGCAGGTACCGACGGTTTCTCAATCTACATTGATGCTTCTGGTAAAGGATTGGGTTGTGTTCTTCAACAACATGGAAAAGTAATTGCTTACGCATCTAGGCAATTATGGACTCATGAGAAGAACTATCCTACGTATAATTTGGAGCTTGCAGCAGTTATTTTTGCACTGAAGCTGTAGAAGCATTATTTCTATGGAGAGAGAGTGGAAATATTTACAAACCACAAAAGTCTTAAATATGTTTTTACTCAGAAGGAGCTGAACATGCGACAGAGGCGATGGCTGGAGCTGATGAAAGATTTTGACATCGACCTGCAGTACCATCCGGATAAGGCTAATGTGGTTGCAGATGCACTTAGTCGATACCTGATGGCGATGTTTTTGACCAAGGAGCGGCATTTGTTGGAAGATATAGAGAAGCTTGGACTGGAGATTGTACTGCCTGAAGAGGAAATGAAGAAGCTAGGATGAAAAGCAATTGTACCAGGAGTTGAATCATCAATGATGCAGTTGCAAGTACGTTCAAGTCTGATGGACAAAGTCAAGGAGACACAATTTCAAGACGAGACGCTTTGCAAACTCAGAGATCAAGTGCTGGCAAGAACACTTGAAGGATTTTCAATCGCCAGTGATGGAGCACTGAGGCATGGTATGAGGCTTTGTGTACCCACTGGCGAATTGAGGAATGAGCTGATGCTAGAAGTGCACCAGTCGCAGTATTCCATACATCCAGGAGCTAATAAAATGTATCGGAATATACGTACTATAGTATGGTGGTACGGAATGAAGAAGGACGTATCCAGATTTGTGGCTAGATGCTTGATTTGTCAACAAGTGAAAGCCAGCAGACAGAGACCAGCAGAATTGTTGCAGCCGTTAGACATCCCGGAGTAGAAATAGGAACACATAACGATGGACTTTGTGTCAGGATTGCCTCGATCCCAAGAAGAAAATGATGTCATTTGGGTTATTGTGGACCGACTGACGAAGTCAGCTTACTTTATCCCCTTCAAGGTTGGTCTATCCACCGAGAAGTTGGCAGCAATGTATATGCAGCATATCTACCGGATTCATGGAGTTCCGGTAAGTATTGTATCTGACAGAGATACCAGATTCACCTCTCATTTATGGAAGAGCTTGCATGACAGTTTGGGAACACAACTGAAGTTCAGCACCGCCTACCATCTCCAAACTGACGGACAATCGGAGAGAACCATCCAGACGCTAGAAGACATGCTGAGATCTTGCGTCTTAGAATTTGGAGGGTCTTGGAAAGACCACTTGCACTTGGTAGAGTTCTCCTACAACAACAGCTACCAAGCTAGCATCAGTATGACTCCGTTCGAGGCACTTTATGGACGTCGTTGCCGTACTCCACTTGCTTGGGATGACGTAGGAGAAAAAGTACTGCTTTGACCTAAAATGGTGACCGATGCAGCAGAGAAGATAGAGGTGATTAGAGACAAGCTCAGGATTGCTTAGGACAGACAGAAGCATTGGGCTGATAGTAGTCATCGACCACTGGAGTTCAAAGAAGGAGACAGTGTGTTCGTGAAGATCTCCCCTACCAGAGGAACTATCAGATTTGGCAGAGAAAGAAAGCTGAGCCCCAGGTACATCGGCCCATTTGAATTTTTGAGCCGAATTAGAGAAGTAGCGTACCGATTAGCTCTACCAGCTAATCTTGAAGGCGTGCACAACATCTTCCATATTTTACAGCTCAGACGCTACATCCCGAATCCGAGCCACATCTTGGACCATTCAGAGCTGGAGATTGGACACAGCCTCACAGTACCAGAGAAGCCCGTGGCGATTTTAGACAGAGGTGAGAAAAAAACCAGGAACTCTGTGACGCCCATAGTCAGAGTTATGTGGCGACACAATTCCCCAGGCGAGTCTACCTGGGAGCGAGAAAATAAGATGCGGGAGCAGTATCCGTATCTATTTGAGATCTGAGGTAATTCTTAACCCTATCCTTTAATTTCGAGGACGAAATTTCCTAAGGAGGGAAGGTTGTAAACCCGTAATTTTTTAATTAATTAATTCAGTGTTATTTTTATTTAATATAATTAATATTTCTGAAAATTTTAGAGTTTAGTCAAACCCGTAAAAATTTTATAATTTGTTGCTAAATTATTATCATTTTAGGAAAAAACTATATTTTTAGAAATATTTTTATTCCTGGATTTTAATGTTGGTCCTGACCCATCTAGACCTGTCCCGAACCCATCTCGAACCCAAGTTCAGTTTTTCGAAGTTAATTCGAAAGTCCCTTATATATATATTTATTTTATTTGTTATTTAAAAGAAAAGGAATCTTTGTCTTATTAAATTCTTTATAACTCTTTAAACTTTTTCTCTCTTTCACTTTCCTTTCACCAGCAAAGGAAAGAAAGCTTTTCCTTTCCCTTCCAAACCGTCGACTTCTCCCTCCCCTTCCATTCATGGCCGCAGACTCCACCCTTTCCTCTTCCAAAACTGCTGCGACCCTCCCTTTCCCGTAACCCCTACTTCATCCCTATAAAACCCTCTCCTCTCCATCACACTTCTTCATCCACCTTCCCCAAAGCCCTAGTCCACACCCTAACCCCAAATCCGACGAACCCTCCGCCTGAGCCGCACCCCGCTGCCCGCCGGACCTCGGCCACCCGACCGCCCGATCTCTTCCGGCCGCCCCGGCGAACTTCCACACGAGCCACCCGCCGTCGAATCCCCCTCCGCGGCCCATCCGGCCGACCCCGTGCCGCCTTTCGCGCCGTCGTGCTTCCCCGAGCCACCCGCGGCCGCCCCGAGCCTCGCCGACCGCCCTTTGTGCGAGCCCGTGCGCCGTTCGCCTCCCCGAGCGCCCCCCCCCCCATTTGTTGTCCAGCACCTTTGTGCGCGACTCCAGCGTTGTTCGGACTCGATCCGCTGCTATCCACGTTCCGTTCCCACTGTCCGTTGATAATTCTTTCTATATTTCACCTGAGAGCTCTAGCCGAGCATCCGAGGTATATTTTTTGTGTCCCTATGTCCTTCCATTTAGTGTCGATGATGACATGGTCCCCGATCCCGCTATGGGAATCGGATCGATTCATGGATTCGGATTTTCTGAATTCCTTTTCGGAATGATTCTGTGATTTTATGATTATTGTGGTTTGTGATTCTGTGGTTTCTCTGAAATTTTTGAGTTAATTTCAGATTTTCTCGTAAATGGTTCTGTAGTTTTCGGTTTCCGAATTTCATTTCGGATTCTTCAGATTTTTCGGAAAGGGTTCTGTGATTATTAATTTTTAGAAATAAAATCTACATTGGGTTGGAAATTGGTATCTATGATGTGGGATTATTTTTGTGGTTTGTTATTCCTGGTTTAGAATATTTGGGTGTTGGCATTTTTCCAAGATTGGGTTGTCCCAATTATAGAGGAGGTGATGCCCAAATTTTTGGGAATATATTTTTAAGTTTTGCATAAAATTATTTTCAAATCTCGGCCTTTACAAAACAAACAACATTTTTGAGTGTTGGTTTTAAAATAGATTTTGTATCTTTTCGGGCGACGACCATATTGGTCCATGGGCCCTAACTAAATGCAAACGAAACCGGCCAACCCGGACGTTGAGGCATTAGTTAAAACATGAGTTTTTGAATGACCAAGTCTGAGACGCATTTTTATAATTATCTTTAATTTATTATTATTTTTAGAATGGGTTACTGCTGTTAGTATTTTGGTGCAGGGCTTCGGCCTACTGTTGGACCGTTCGCGGTATTCAGAGCTCACCTTTAAATTAAATTAATTTATGTAAAAATTGAAGGACATAAGTCCAAGTTTCTTTTCTATTTTTTCTGTGGACCTATAATAAGTCGGTAGTTTTTCCTTTTATTTTTCTGGATTGTTGTTTTGTAGGTAACGCAGTAAATGGTAAACTGAATATTTATTTTTATAGAAAAATTAATAAGAGTTTTCTCACATTAATAATAACAAGATTTCAAGTTTGTAACTTAGACAATTTCATGTTTTCTCATTAAAAGAAAAATAACTAATATATATATATATATATATATATATATATATATATATATATATATATATATATATATATATATATATATATATTAAAAAATACCAAGTTTTGCCAAATAATTGATAAATGCGAAGTTTCCCAATAAAAATGTTAACTTGACTTTTACCTAGTTAAATTAATAACTTTGAATCGCATCGATAAACGTGTTTTGTTTATAACAACATAAAATTTGACTAGGATCAAATTTTAGAGATTGTAACTAGCACACCTAGATATGGTTTCCTCATTTATGCTAAGTCGGGATTCTCAATGTAGGATTTCGAGGACGAGTCTGATTTTCTTTCCCGGAACCGACTCTTCAAACCCAGTCATAAACAAAGGCAAGTACGATTGTGTTTATTTTTCAATTTAGTTAATAATTATAATATTGCAAGATTAAACCACATTGCTACACGGAACTCTTTTCTGGAGTATTGATTGTTATTGATTGTGGAATTGGGAGAGTAGTGTAGTGTATTATGACCAATACCCTTCATATTGCATATTAATTGTGCGAGCTTACCTCTCTTACACACGGGGATAAGCCGTATCGTATCACTAGAATACTATTGTACAACCCAAGCCGGTCATAAATATTACATACTCAAATCACATTGTTTTTAATTATGGAAAATTGCTGGAAAAATTTGTTCAAGTATTTAAACTGTTTAAATTATAAATTTCTAATTATTAGTTGAATTGTTAAATTTTTATAATTGTACTTTGCTCCTTTTCTGACTTGATCTCCCATCCCCAATAGGTTCCTTTGATGAAGCTGAGCTATTGATAAATAGCTACTACGACCCGGTGCTTTATCCAGCTGTGCTGCCAGAGTCCCAATCGGACGATGTTGATCTTGGGGCTGATGAGCCTACTTTCTAGAGGATGATTTTCTTTTTGTTTTGATGTTGAATAAAAAAAGACAATTTTATTTTATCAGTTGTATCAGTTGAATATTTTGTTGGACAAGTTTTTATTATTCGAAATTTAGATGTTGTGACAAAATATATTGTGTTGTTGTGATTACCTGCATTTGGATACAGGTTATTGCCGCCGTCTCACAACGGTGCAGGCTGGACATGATCCGATTCGACCCAACAATTTAGGACCGGGTCGTGACAGCCATCCTCGAGATGTTAGATATGGGCAAGTTCTAATTGAATGGTCATCTGCCCCTATAGTGGAAGCATCGCCTATTGGTCGTCCAACAATCTAATCTAAGATGCCCTATCTTGCCACAATAGGTACATGCTTATTAGTTCTGCCTGATACTGCTGCTTGGTCCCTTTGTCTCTGAGCCTGTTGTTGCTGAACCAGTGCTGGTGCCTGTTGGTGGGAAGGCTGGAAGGATGACGATCCAGCTGAACTTCTCTGACGACAAACTCCTATCATGTGGTCTGGCGATCCGTACGACAAACATAGAAAGTTGGCCCTTCGACAAGTAAAATGAGTATGCCCTCTCTTTCCACAGAAGGAATATACGACTGGTAACTCTTAGTGTTGGTGTGGATGTGTGTATGATGGTACTGGTGAGGGATGTCGAGGTAAAAATCCTGACATGGGTGCATGGTACCTCTTACGACCCTCAGTTCTGGATGTGGTCCTCCCAGCTATATGCTCGCACTTTTGTACTGCCTCTACAGCAGGTCGAGCTTGATATGTTGACTGACTAGGTGACTGGTACTACCAAGCTCCAGTATATACTTCTTTTGGCTGCAAGTCCTCGGCTTGAAATATCTCTGGTATTCCTTGCGCACTACGGTCTATCAACATCTGGATACTCTATTGGAGAACGAAATCTCGTTGTTGATGTGACTCCATCATATCCTTGATGATCCCTAAGAATGCATGTACATCGGGATGATCTGATACTACCTCTGCTCGGACTGCTAACTGTACTGGTGGTACAGGATGTCCTGACTCTAGCGATGCCTCGTCTGGATAATGACCTATCATAGGTACTGACGGATGAGACTTCGGTTGAACTGGAAATGCTGACTGCATGGGTATAGCTGGCTGATCGAGATAGACGTACATCTCCGCCCTCGGGGAGACTCTCAACTCTGCTCTTGAATGCTGAGACTGATCCTCCATAACTGGCCTAACAGAAGATTGCTGACCTGCCATCAGCAGAACCCGAACAAGATGATCGAAAGAATTAGGAACAGTGTCCTGAAAGTTAAAGGACACAAGGATCAAATCGAGGGAACAGAAAAGATCAACGATCAATGCAGATATCAGGTCAAAGGATCAAAGGTAGAGAATAATACGAAGGATATCAATAAAGGACAGTTGTGACTGAGATAACTAAATCAGTAACCCCCATATTTTTTATAAATCAGACCTGTATGGGCTACCACTAAAACCTGTGTCATGTCCCAGAACCAGAATACTGGCAAGTGGGAAACGGACCAGGCAAGCTACGTAATACCAAAGTACTCCAGTATGCTGACATAACGTATAAGCTGTCAAGACATGGGGTTTACTACTACAAGCCATCAGTCAATCCTAGGTCAAACGATCCTAGGTATCTCAATCACAGACAAATATACAAAGTACAAGAAGTATGATCACCAGATATACAATAGTAAAGTGTCACGACCCGCACCCGCTTTTCGGACGCGAGCTCGTGAGCAAGCCAGCTACGTATCGAGCGGACTCCATCCCGACTCGAATACGTAAACGCTGTCAAGGCTATGGTATACTGCCAAATCATGGCAATTCAATCTATATCTCAAATCCACAATAGTAATATAAATATGAATGACCAACTAAGGGTCGTGGTCTGCAGCCCACTAGCATATATGTCCGATGAGACTCCAAGGAATATAACAAGAGTCTCTAAACTGAATCAATAAGCAAGATATCTTATGATAAGGAATGTAAAGCACGAAAGGATAACAAACATAATAATGATACCTAAATCCCGCAAGCGTATCATCACATCCGCCATCCAGAACTACTAGCTAACTCCATGCAATCACTAAACCTGAAGAGATCATCAGGTCCTCAGGGGACATTGCAAGATACATAAAAATATACCTATCTAACAGTTTAATCATGTAATAATATAAACAGGGTATAAATAGGAACTAGACATGAGACTGACATGTGGCTACTGACAGGTAACTATGAACACGGATACATGATCAACTATGCATAAATAAACTGCTGGAAGAACAAGAGATCAATAGAATACCAAACCCTCGCCTCGAATGTGGACTTGCAGGTCAGTTTCAAGATTGGCAAGTTTTTGCCTTCCAAAGTAGGGTGTTCAAGTACGAAATCTGTTCGGTTTTTGAGTAATCAAACGCAAGTTTTGGCTTAGATTTTTGGGACAATACAAAGCATCAAAAATTGAAATATTTGAAGAGTTATATAGTCGTATAGATGGTCTTCGTACCTGAGAAGACGGAACGCGAAACGGTGGAGCGTGCGACGTGGGAGTCGGGCGCGAAGTCGGGGTCGGGTAGCAGTGGCTGCTGTCGCTGGGCGATCGTCGGAGGGGCTGCTCCCCTTGCTGGCGGCGACTCTCGCGGTGGTTGGGCACGTGCGACGGTGAGGTGGCTCAGACGAAGGGTGGCGGGTTTCGATTTGGTGTGGAGTTAGGGTTTTCCCTTCGATCTCCATCTATTCCTCTATCTCTCGGTCCCTAGATATATATACGGGCATATAGCCCGACTATTTTGGCTGAGCGGGTGGGGTGTTTCCCTTTGCTGTGCTGGGAGCTGGGCTCGAGCCTGGGCTGGCCCGGCTTGGGCTGGCCTGGCCTGGCGTGGGCTGGCCTGGCCTGGCCTGACTTTATATATATATATATATATATATATATATATATATATATATATATATATATATATATATATATATATATATATATATATACGCCTATGTATATATGTATTGTATATTGTCACCCCCATTTCCTGTATTTCGTATTTATGCTCGTATTGATTTTTGGCACGTATTTTATTTTCTCGACTTGCGGATTTTGGTTTCTCGTAAATGGATTTTGGACCATGGCTTGGTTTTATTTTGTGAAAGTTGGTTTAGTTTGGTTCATCATGAATGGAACACCTTAACCTATACTCCTCCCTCAACACACCACAACTTCCCCACTTTATAACACCACCTACTTTTTTCTCTCCTCTTTATTCTCTCATTTATTTCTTACAAACTTCTTCTTCTTCCTTCTTCCACACAACTCCCCAACCAATAGGCAAGTGCACCTTGCCAACAAATAAGCACCCAATTTTATTTGTCCATTTGATAGATTAGGACATATAGATCAACATTAGAACTTGGAATTTTGTGATTTGGAGCTTTCATTCTTCTAGATCTAGGTTTTAACCATTTTCGGAAATCCTTAGTTTTGATCTATTAAACTTTGATTTTTGCTTGTTTTGATGCTTCCATGTGGAAGAGAATTCAATTTTACTCAAGTTAGAACTTTGAAAATCTAGATTTGGTTTTGATTTGACAAAAATATGAAGAATTGAAGTTCTTGGTGTTTTTGGACTTGCTCTCGGCCAGGAAGAATAGCCCCCCTGCCTTGCGCTTTTTAGCGCATGGCCGATTGTGCACCCCTGGCCTGTGCTCTTTAGCGCATGGCCGTTTGCGCAGTCACTTGGCCAGCGCTTTGCGCTGCGCTGGACTACGCTGGCGCAAGCTAGCCATGCGCAATCCAGCCATGCGCAAAGTAACCCCTGCACAATTCACTTCTGCGCAAACCGCTCCTGCGCAATTCACTTCTGCGCAACCCACCCTTGCGCAAACCACCCTTGCGCAAGGTAACCCCTGCGCAGTTTACCTTGCGCAAGGTAACCCTTGTGCAAGACAACTCTTGCGCAGCTCTTCCATGCGCAGTACACACCCTGCGCAGACCTACCCCTGACCCCCTTGCACAACCTACTTGTCTATGATGAATTTGTCATTTCTTGATCTTGGCTCTTCTATAGTCCTATTTTATATTAGTATTTTATTAGGTATTTTACGCCCATTTTATATCCTTACGCCTTTTGGCATGAACTTGATTTTGCTTAATATGTTTGGAATAACTATTGTACACAGCATGGTATGACAAGGAACTAGTATAACATGACAGTGACCCGTAGTGGTGCACTCCTGACACGACCAACCTGACTTGATAGTGGCCCGTCGTGGCGCACCCCTGACAAGTACCCTGACATGATTTACCTTGATAACTTGATAGTGGCCCGTGGCGGCGCACTCTTGACTTGACTTGACTTGATAACTTGACTTGACTTGCCTTGACACCGTGGGTGTTCCTGCTTGCTTGTTTGCACAATCCACTTGTCTTGTCTTGCATCATGTCTAGGACGTGACTTCCTGGGTACCACGGCCAGGGACTCGCGCGAAATTGGATTAGGCTAATTATTAGATCAAACTAGAACATGGAGAATTCCCAGTCACAGGCAATCTCGTTATCTGGGCGCTTTAATGGACTTGTAGCTTGCCGACGAGTAGAGCACATTTCCAGCACACTATCATGTGTTGCACCCTCTAAGTCACCTAAGGGTACATTTGTCTCTCGGGCGATGTACCCAACTATAACTCTCAACCCGCGGAAGGATAACTGGATGGTCTGCAGGGCTTGGGACTGGAAATTCTCACTAGCATCTTGTTAGTAATTAGGCTTGTGATAACCCTAGTTAGTTAAAGTAGTAAGCCGTAGTACTTGCCTGGCCGATTGTGAATGAATGGTGTCCAGCTCTGTCTAAGTCTTGTCTAGCCCCTGTACCTGGAACTCTTGATCATGATTGTTTTACTTATCTCTAACGATAAATGGGTAGAGACAGTGAGCTATTCAGGCGAAGGGATACAATCCCGGTCCTTATTTGGTTTAAGGATTGTAACCTGGCTCCCGGAATGGTTCCACGTCCCTAGTCGTTTATCGCCCTGTGTACCTTACTACTTGTACTTTTATTCTTTATGTTCTAATATGCTGGCTTTTGTTCTTATTTGTGGCCTCCTTTGTGGCACTTGCTCTTTCTGGGGTTTGACCCAGCTGGTTTTGTGTGGCCAGATTTCGGAGCAGCTCCCGAGGGTCTACCCAGCTTCCAGCCCAATGGTGAACACTAGACGGAACCCGGGCTACGAGTGGGTTTTTCCTTTTTATTTCACCCACTTATATGTAAATTTATTCTTTTGAGGCGTTTAGCCGACGAGCACCTGTTAGCTCGATGCACATTTACTTACTGTCTGCCTACGGGCTGTAAACATGATTAACAAATCCTAGGGTTGATCATGTATGACTGAACTCTTGCTAGTCCTATCATTTTGTACGACTAGCTTCATGATCATCCAATATGTAATATTTGGGATGCCTTATATATATATATTTGATGCTCTAACATCTTGTAACTCTGTTAATTGCTTGAGATTGAGACAATAGGCTTGACCTTAAGAGACTGCTGGCTTATAGTAAACCCTCATATCTAGACAGCCGTGACCGTATAGTTGAGATGTATTCTATTTCAATATACGTAGCTGGCTGTGTCTGCCCCCGCTCTCCAGTATTCTGGTTCTGGGGCGTGACACGATTTAAGTGGTGGCCCATGCAGGTCTTGTCAATCAAGAGATATGAGGGATTACCGAATAGATGTCTCAATCAATATTCGCCCTTGATCTCTGCTCGTATCTTCAAATCCCTGAGATTCTTGACTTGATCACATGCTTGTATCATTGATCTGTCCTGGTCCTTTCCTTACTGTTCCCTATGTCGTCTTCTTCAGCGGCATTACTCCCAGACCTGCCAACCAGCCAGAGGGAGCTCGACAAGCACTCCAGCGCCAGGAAGATCAAGCTCAGCACTCTGGAGTAGCCTCCCGAGTTATGCTTTCCGGAGGCTCAGAACCTCCAGTTCAGGCAGCTTCGCCCGTTCAACCAGCTAGACAGGATGAGGGACCTTTGGTAGGGCTTATCAGAGAACTGCTTGCATCCCAAGATCGTCGAGGCGACGCCTTGCACCAGGAAGTTCATGATGCACTAAACCGAGGAGGTCCCCAAGGGAATCAGGCGGCCAACAGTTTCAAGCGCTTGAACCCTCCCTTCTTTGACGGCAGTGAAGATGCGATTGCCGCAGACGCTTGGCTTCAGGATACCGAGGTGGTTCTAGAAGCAGCTAGGACACCTGAGAATGAGAAGGTGGCCGTGGTACGGCTACAGTTGTTAGACTTGGCTCACGATTGGTGGGCGGCTCAGGCCATGGGATTAGCAACACCAGTCACTTGGGCGACGTTCAGAGAGAGATTCCAGACAAAGTACTTCGATGCGGTGGCACGGTACGACCTGCAGACCAGATTCACCAACTTGAAGCAAGGAGGCAGGACGGTCGATGGCTACGCGATCAAGTTTTCCAGGCTGAGTAGGTTCGCCCCCACCTTGGTGGCAACCGAATTCGATAGGGCCCAACGGTTCCAGCAGGGGCTGTATTTAGAGATATTATTGGCTGTCGAGCAGTTCGAGCACCAGACGTTCGATGCAGTATTGAAGGCAGCAAGGAGGCATGAGTATACCTCCCGGAGAATTGTGGACAGGACCGGAGGCAGGAAGCGGTCCCACAACCAGATGCACCAATCTTCAGCTCCAGCCACGGCAGCTAGGGGTATAACCATTGGAACTCCGAGGCGGGCGACCTCAGTGACGTCGGTTCAGTATTCGACCCCGACGTACCCGCAGCAGCAGAAGCAGAAGCAGTCTTCCGCGGTGGGATGTTCTCATTACGGGAAGCCGGGCCATGTAGTGGCAGAGTGTCGAAGTCACAGGGATTGTGCCTGGCTTGCGGAGGAGCAGATCACAAGATAGGGACCTGCCCGAATAGGGGAGGTCCATCATCATCCAATCTTTCTAGTTCTTCGGTGAGAGGACCAGCCCCAGTTTCAGTCCAGCAACAGCAGCAACAGCAGTACCCGAGGCCATTGGCGCCCCAGGCCCAGGCCTTCCAGCAGCAGTTCACCCATGCTCCAGCACAGAACCGACAGAGGGGATTCCAGCAGAGGGGACCCGCAGCTAGAGGTCAGGCTATGATGATGACCATGGAAGAAGAAGTTGCACCAGGTGAGGTAGTGGCAGGTACTATTCTCGTCAACACCTTTCCAGCATCTGTATTATTTGATTCTGGTGCATCGCATTCATTCATGTCTGCACGATTCACGACACGGATAGGATTGGAGCCCGAGTCATTATCAGTGAGGCTCAATATACTTACTGGTAATGGTCTTGTGGGAGTAGATCGAGTGTTTTCCTCGTGTCGGATCGTAGTTAGCGGTAGAGAATTCCCCGCTAGGCTCATAGAGTTCCCTATGGCAGACTATGATGTAGTCCTAGGCATGGATTGGTTGAGGAACCATTATGCTAGGATAGACTACCATGTTGGCAGAGTTGTCTTTAGTATTCCCGGAGGGCCAGAGTTTTCATTTTCCAGAGGCGCCGTGGAGCCTTCTCCCCCAGTATTGCAGATGGCAGTAGCAGCAGCGCAGTTGCCCCGGATAGTTGAAGAGTTTCCAGATGTCTTCCCAGAGGAACTTCCAGGGATGCCACCAGAGCGAGAGATCGAGTTCACCATTGACTTGATTCCCGGGACAGCACCAGTATCAGAGCGAGTCTACAGGATGGCGCCTTCAGAATTGGAGATTTTGTACAAGATGATTGAAGAACTTAGAACCAAGGGATTCATTCGTGCTAGTGGATCGCCTTGGGGAGCCCCGATGCTTCTTGTGAAAAAGAAGGATGGTACGTCTAGGCTATGTGTTGATTATCGTACCTTGAACTCAGTGACAATCAAGAACAGATACCCTCTTCCGAGGATAGATGACTTGTTTGATCAACTCAAAGGGGCTTCAGTTTTCTCGAAGATAGACTTGCGGTCAGGATACCACCAGATCAGAGTTAGAGAGCAGGACATCCCGAAGACGGCGTTCAGATCTAGGTATGGGCATTGGGAGTTTCTAGTTATGCCCTTTGGAGCGACCAATACGCCGACAGTGTTCATGGACCTCATGAACCGTATTTTCATGCCTTACTTGGATCAGTTTGTGATAGTGTTCCTTGATGACATCCTGGTCTACAGCAAGAGTGAAGCAGAGCACGAGCAGCATCTCAGAGTTGTCCTCCAGATTCTCAGAGAGCACCAGTTGTACGCCAAGTTCAGTAAATGCGAGTTCTGGCTCGATCGCATTTCTTACTTGGGTCACATCATTACCAGAGGAGGAGTGGAAGTGGATCCCCAGAAGATTGTAGCTATCGAGGCATGGCCAGTACCCAGCTCAGTAGCAGAAGTTCGTAGCTTTCTTGGATTGGCCGGCTACTACCGGCGGTTCGTCTCTGATTTTGCAAGGATTTCAGCGCCGATGACCCAGTTGACCCGCAAGGATGTGCCGTTCATTTGGACGACAGAATGTCAAGAATTATTTGAGAAGTTGAAGCGAGGTTTGATAACGACTCCCATTCTTACACTTCCAGATGGGACCGGAGGATTCACAGTTTACTGCGATGCTTCAGGCAGAGGAATGGGATGTGTTTTGATGCAGCATGGGAAGGTAATTGCTTATGCATCACGTCAACTCCGTGATCATGAGAAGAATTACCCGACCCACGACTTGGAGCTAGCAGCAGTAGTGTTTGCACTTAAGTTGTGGAGGCACTACTTGTACGGAGACAGAGTGGAGATATTCACTGATCATAAGAGCCTGAAGTATGTTTTCACCCAGAAGGATCTTAATATGCGGCAGAGAAGATGGCTCGAGCTACTTGTGGACTATGATGTGGACTTGCAGTATCATCCAGGGAAGGCCAACGTTGTAGCAGATGCGTTGAGCCGGAGAGCCGGAGTTTATTTCCTGACGGCGCAACCAGAGCTATTGGCAGATCTTCAGAAGATGGGAATTGAAGTGATTCTTCCTTCCAATGTGGCCTTGATGGCCAGCCTACAGATTTAGTCCACCATAGTTGAGAGGATCCGGACAGCACAGTTAACAGATTCCAAGATTCAGCGTCTCAGAGCAGAGTGTGAGGCAGGGAGAAGGCCAGAGTTATGTATTCATGAGGATGGTACACTTCGACACGGCACGCATCTTTGTGTACCCAGTGGAGATATCAGACAGGAAGTCATGGCAGAGGCTCACAGTTCGCAGTACTCCATTCACCCAGGCAGCACGAAGATGTACAGAGATATTCGTCAACACTTTTGGTGGAATGGTATGAAGAGGGAGATAGCTCGGTATGTCTCTCGATGTTTGGTTTACCAACAAGTCAAGGCTGAACATCAGAGGCCAGCTGGACTTTTTCAACCTTTACCGATCCCAGAATGGAAGTGAAAACACATTACCATGGATTTCGTGACTGGGTTACCCAGATCTCCGGCAGGCAGAGATGCTATTTGGGTCATTGTGGACAGGCTTACCAAGGTGGCACACTTTCTTCCGTTTAGAGTGGAACAGTCGACGGCACAGCTAGCAGAGATGTATCTCAGGCAGATTGTCAGACTTCACGGAGTGCCAGTCAGCATAGTGTCGGACAAGGATACGAGATTCACATCGCACTTCTGGCGCAGTCTTCATCAAAGTTTGGGGACTCGTCTCAAGTTCAGCTCAGCGTATCATCCGCAGACATATGGGCAGTCAGAGCGCACTATACAAACTCTCGAAGATATGTTACGGTCATGTATCCTTGACTTCGGTGGTTCGTGGGAGGATCACCTGCACCTAGTGGAATTCTCGTACAATAATAGTTTTCAGGCCAGTATCCAGATGGCACCCTTCGAGGCTCTGTATGGCAGGAAGTGCAGATCTCCGTTAGCATGGGACGATGTCGGAGAGAGGCAGATGCTCGGTCCAGAACTGATTTCTCAGACGGTTGAAGTGGTTAGGAGAGTCAGAGATCACCTCCGAGTTGCTCAGGATCGCCAGCGCCATTGGGCCGATGCTCATCGGCGTCCCTTAGAATTTGCCGTCGGCGACCATGTATTCCTTAGGATCTCGCCTACCCGCGGCGTCATTCGTTTTGGCGTACGGGGAAAGCTTAGTCCTAGGTATATAGGGCCGTTCGATATTCTGGAGCGAGTAGGCGATGTGTCCTATCGTCTCGCTCTTCCGCCGTCGCTAAGTGAGGTACATGATGTATTCCATGTATCCCAATTAAGACGTACATCCCGACCCGAGCCATATCCTAGATCATTCGGAATTGGTTGTTGGTACCAACCTTTCGTATGAGAGAGGCCCGTGTCTATATTGGACCGGAGAGAAAAGACGCTCAAGAACAAGACTATTAACTTAGTCCGTGTGCTTGGGGTCATCACTCTCTAGGTGAGTCAACGTGGGAGCGTGAGGACGACATCCGATCCGATATCCCTACCTGTTTGACTCGTAAGGTATAATGTCTTCTTGCCTTACGCTTTCCCTTCTTGCTTGTTTATGATTGTATGATTGAACTGCTTAGTGTAGCTTGTCTGTGCTTAGTATAGCTTGTCGTGGCAATCTCTAGCTCCTTGATTAAATTCCGAGGACATTCTTTGAAGGTGGGTAGAGTTGTCACCCCCATTTCCTGTATTTCGTATTTATGCTCGTATTTGATTTTTGGCACGTATTTTATTTTCTCGACTTGCGGATTTTGGTTTCTCGTAAATGGATTTTGGACCATGGCTTGGTTTATTTTGTAAAGTTGGTTTGGTTTGGTTCATCATGAATGGAACACCTTAACCTACACTCCTCCCTCAACACACCATAACTCCCCCACTTTATAACACCACCTACTTTCGCTCTCCTCTTTATCTCTCATTTATTTCTTACAAACTTCTTCTTCCTTCTTCCACAAACTCCCCAACCAATAGGCAAGTGCACCTTGCCAACAATAAGCACCCAATTTTATTTGTCCATTTGATAGATTAGGACATGTAGATCAACATTAGAACTTGGAATTTTGTGATTTGGAGCTTTCATTCTTCTAGATCTAGGTTTTAAACCATTTCCGGAAATCCTTGGTTTTGATCTATTAAACTTTGATTTTTGCTTGTTTTGATGCTTCCATGTGGAAGAGAATTCAATTTTACTCAAGTTAGAACTTTGAAAATCTAGATTTGTTTTGATTGACAAAAATATGAAGAAT
>JANAVB010041219.1:11414122-11440492 GCA_029216955.1 Iris pallida
TTCCCAACCGATGTGGGACTAAATGAGGACTTGAGCTTTTGAGTGTGTGCTCAAAACACACACAGAGCCAACAATTTTTCCAAAAGCTAAAAAAAAAATAATAAGTACACTTCAAATGTTAGTAAAAATTTAAGTGTTACCGTAAGTTTTTATTTTGAGTTCTTATTTGAGTTTCTGTAGTAGAATTGATTTGTAAGCATCGATGAGAGTTGCCACTTACTTTCAGTCAAATTACTGAAAAATACCGCTACTAACGCTACTACTGTATTGGATGGGCCAGAAGAAGGGAATTAGTAGTAGGGAATCAGATAAAACCTTCAGGCCTCGTTTGGTTCGCGGAATGGAAGGGAAAGGAAATCAATTCCTTGTCATTTTTTTTCCTTTGGAAAACTTTAATTCCTATTGATTTTCCTTTTCGATGTTTGGCAATGCCAAGGAATTTGGAAAGAAAAGTGAATACTTCAATGTGGGAAAGTGATTCCTTCCTTGGATGGATGGAATCACTTTCCCCCCCTAATTTCCCTTCCATTGGGAATCACTTTCCTTTCCTCCTCAATTCCTTGGACGTCCAAACATAGAAAAGTAATCACTTTCCTTTCCCAACCGGGAGATTCCGCCAACCAAACGAGGCCAATGTTTCTAACTTTGACCCGCATTTAGTGGCGGAACGAGATAGAGGCTCAGGCGAGTTTCAGTCCATCCCAACTTTTTTTTCCCTATATATTTTTTATTTTTATTTTTATATAAGTTAGCCTAAACTTAGTCCACTCTAGTCACTCGAACTTGAATTTCTGATTTCGTCCTTACCCACATTCTCATAAAAATTTTATTAATTAATTATGTAATTGTGTTTAATTTCTCCTAGGAAGTCATGAGAGAGAGAGAGAGAGAGAGTAGTTGGAGACATAACATTTCTGGCTCTAGTAGTTAGAGCATCTCCAACCCATTGTGAGTTTGAAAAATAAAAATGGTCACATAGGAATCACCATTTCTTATTTTAAAATTCTTTCTCCAATGTAAATGTGAAATAAATTGTGAAGTTGACATGACAATGACATGTCAAAGACTATATGAAGTTGGTTGTCTAGATCTAGACAATAGACTTCACAATACTTTACTTACACATCATCAATTATGAATAAAAATATTTATAAAAAAAGGAAGAAGTGAAAAAGTTGTCTTAGAAGTTGGAAAAAAAAAAATTTATTGTCTTCTCAAATTTTTGCATTTGAGAACACTTTTTCATCTCTTTGTCTTGTGTGAATATCATCTTGCCACATAAGAAATATATTGTCTTGTGCCTCATGCCAAATAAGAATCACAGTACAAAATAAGATAATAGGATTGGAGATGCTCTTAGCAGGTGGAAACATAACGCTCGGGTCGGAACTGAATGGAACAAATTCCTTCATTAATAATTAATGGAGTCTATATGGTTCCTGGGTCAAAAGAACGGTAAAGGCAAATGACAAATGCGCGCATATGCCAACCATATGGGTGCATGTGTCGGTGGCTCTTTGCAACACTACCACATGACACAGAACAAAGCACTACCTCTCTCTTAATATATAGCTCAGGCCCTCACTTTGTTCCTTTAATTTGCTCACTTTTTTTGCTTTTGCTCCCAACTTCCCATTCTTTCCCCAAAGGAGAGAGAGACTCGGACCACCACAGCATCAATACCTAATAAAACTGATCCATACACACAATCACAACATATCCTGCCTTTGCGCAAAAGGCTGCAGTGGTTGCATTCTTCATCAGCACGATTACTATGTTCCTGATCGTGTTCTTTCATTACGCAGTATACTCTTAATTAATATATGGAAGCTGCTAAGTTGTCCACGGGTTTTGACCCTTGTTAGCAATTCGACAAACAGAAAAAATTCGGGACGGCAAAAGTACGAGTATAAATCGGCTCAGTGCAAATAGAATACGTTGAAAAATTCGGTCAAATATTCAAAAAATAGAAATATTGAGATTAGAAACTTCATATTCTTAAATATGTTGTCAAATTTGATTAATTAAACCGATTTTCAGTACGTTTTTTGTGCCAAATTTTTTAATAATTTATCCAGAACACGTTTAAAACTTCGCATTTTTAAAATTTATGTACTGATTTGGATCTGTCAAAAGTACGCAAGTATTATATGTTTATGAAAGATACGGAAAAATTCGCGTATAATACGAGTTTTATTCGGGTGATTGCTAACAAGGGTTTTGACTGCAATACTCGTATCGCGGGGGAGGGGGGTGGGCGGAAGATAGCAGGGGGACCAATGGTGTGGCGACACGCCGCAGGCCATGAGTGCGGTCTAAGCTTGGGCAACAAAGCATTTTCATTAATATATCACATCAAGTAAGCTGTGCAACAAATGGTTTCTGGCAGACAGCAACGGGCACATCCTATTGATCTGTGTTCCTAATTGTTTTCTAATACAAAAATATGATTCCTAACCGGAGAGAGACATCGCATTTTCAGACAATTTAACTGTTGGCATTTTTACTTTTGGATTAGAAAAGATAGTCCCACATCGGCTACACCAAATGGTGAGTATCTCAATATAATGCATTGCTTGTGTTGAGGTGTGCACATGAGGTGTAGTGGGGCACAAGTTTGTGCCATGTGGAAGTATTTTCCTAGAAGAAAAAAGGATTAAATCCAACAAGGATGCAAGTTAATTTTTGTTGTGCGGACTCGGACTCGGACACGGACTCCAGGATGTCTCGTGCATGCACGGGAGTGTTCGGAGGGTAGGCGTGGACTGACACACTTCTATGCTGATTGTGGGATGATCTAAAATATCAAACTCTATTTTTGAGTATTGGTATTTTAGTCCCACATCGGATAGGAGAAGAGGTGAAGTCTCAACTCCACTCTATAAATAGAGCCCCTTGGCCTCCTTTGAAAGATGCACCAAGAAGAGAGTTAAGGGAGTCTGTAAAGTCCAGGAAGCCCGTTCAAGTCTCAAATATTGACTTACGAGTGTTCCAGAAGTTCTTCGTGAACTTGCTGGTTCCTGGAAGCTGTTCGTGCTCGTGTGGGACGAATAAAGCTTTGAGCAACGGTGGTTCATTCTCCCCAGCATCTCATTCTCGCCTGTCATCGCTGTTGTTGCCTTTCACAGTAACTTCTTTTTAGAAGCTCTACTGCCGATAGTCGCTTGCACAAAAGTCTCTTTAGATTTTTTGTGTATTACGTAGAATCTTTTTAGATCCTCGTAATTCAGAATCCTCCATGATCTCTGTTGCACATCTTCTTTAAGGTGTTGCATTTGAAACGTTGTCTTTACAATTGTTTCAGTTTCAGAATTTTCTATCGAAAATTGTGCCTCGGCACTAACAATCTCAAAGCTTTATTGAGAAGATGGATAATTCTCGTGCTTCGCTCATCGATACCGGCTTTAACAAGTTGGAGAAATTCGATGGCGAACACTTCCAGATATGGAAACGAAAGGTTACTTTAAATCTTCAACTCGTGGATGTTGATCACGTGCTGTCAGAAGAAGAACCGATCGTTCCAACCACTGGATCTGCTGCAGCTGTGGCCGCTGCTACAACCAAGCAAGCGAAGTGGAAGAGAGAAAACAGTATATGTAAACTACTGATACTCAATTCCATGGAAGACTCTCTGGCAGATTCCTACTCCAAGAAGTCATCTGTCAAAGAGATATGGGACTCCTTGGAAAAGCTCTATGAAGATGACGAGAACCGGTCCAAGATCTTCATGGTAGAAAAATACCATAAGTGGACCTTCGAAAACGAGAAGTCGATGCTGCCCCAAGTGAAGGAGTTTCTGAAGTTGCGTCAGAAACTAGAAGACGAGAACATGCCCCTCGTCGACAAGTTTGTCGTTGGAGGGATCGTCGCGAAACTTCCTGCATGATGGAGCAACTTTTATGCAAGGATGCATCGAAAGAAGATAGAAATTAGCTTGAAAGATTTCTTGCAAGAGATCCATGTTGAGGACGAGATGCGCTCTCAACAGAAGATGGATACTCTGTCCAAGCAACTGGCGAAGGCAAATCTGGTCCAAACCAGAGAATACCAGGGGAAGCAGGCTGCTTCTCATCGCAAAAAGAAGGACTTCACAAATCTGAAAGTGAAGGGTCCTGCTTTCAAGCAGCAGAAGTCCAAGTCCCATGTGACTTGCTTCAATTATGGCAAGAAAGGCCACTACAAATCCGAATGCAAGTCCAAGCCCAAAGAACAAGGTGAGCCTAGTAAGGTTTCTATGATTACTAATCTAGTTGCCATGATAGCACAGGTTGCAACTGTGGGGGCTGACTTGGACTGGTGGATAGACACTGGTGCGACCTGCCATATCTGTTCAGACAAGGACTGGTTCGTCTCTTATGAGCCAACTTCAGAGAAGGTCATAATGGCAAACCAGGCACAAGCTGAAGTACTGGAGATCGGGACGGTGGAGCTGAAACTCACATCGGGGAACACTCTGACGCTTCAAGGTGTGAAGCATGTTCCAGTAATTGCTAAGAACCTGATCTCTGAAAGTCTGCTCTGCAACGCAGGCTTGAGGATGGACATCAATGCTGGCCAGTTGGTGATATCCAAGAAGGGTACATTCTTCGGAAAAGTTTTCCAAACTGAAGGAATGTACAAGATTCAGCTTGTTGTAATCCAGCATGATAATATAAATGCAATCACTTTTTCTGATTATTCTCTTGAGTTGTGGAATAATAGGCTAGAACATGTTCATTGTAAAAGGATTTACAGAATGTCTAGTCTAGGACTTATCTCCAAGTGTGGGGGTAAGATAGAGAAATACGAAGTATGTGCTCAGACGAAGATCACAAGGAAATCCTTTCACAGGGTCCATCGAAGCACAGATCTTCTGCAGTTGGTTCACTCAGATATCTGTGACTTCAAACAATTCTCTACAAAGGCCGGGATGAAGTATTTCATTACTTTCATCGATGACTTCTCAAAGTATGCTTTCATCTACTTGCTCAAGTCTAAAGACGAAGCATTCGAGAAGTTCAAGGAGTTTAGGGCCGAGGCTGAGCGGCAAACTGGACAACAACTCAAGAGGTTAAGGAGTGATCGAGGCGGGGAGTATCGGTCTCATAAATTCTTATCATTCTGTAAAGAACATGGAATCATCAATGAGACAACGGCTCCGTACTCTCCTCAATCCAACGGAGTAGCAGAAAGGAAGAACATAACGTTGACAGAGATGATGAACTCCATGCTGTTGACTGCGGGTCTTCCAAAGTGCTACTGGGGAGAAGCTGCACTAACGGCAACGTTCATTCTGAACAGAGTGCCATATGCAACTTCCGACATAACTCCTCATGAACTCTGGTTCAAAGTCAGACCTAACTTGAATGTCATTCGAGTGTGGGGGTGTCTGGCTTATGTGAAGCTCCCGGATCTGAAGATTCAGAAGCTGGGGACAAGGACTACGAAGGCGATCTTCTTGGGGTATGCCGAGAAGAGTGATGCTCGAAGATTCCTTGATATCGAGTCAAACCATATCATCGAATCTCGCGATACTGAATACTTTGAAGACAAGTTTGCAAAACACAAGAATATTGTTCTCGCGGATCTTCCGAAGAATGATGAGGGTACAAAGCAGACATTAGTCTTTAATGAACCAGTAGTCCAAGATGAAGCTGTCGTCAAGGAGACACCAGCTGAACCAGAACTCGCTGAGCCGTCAACTAAGCGAACGAGGAGGCCGAAAGACTTCGGAGATGACTTCGACACCTATCATGTGGAAGCAGATCCGCTTACCTATGATGAGGCGATGAAGACCAGAGATGCTGTATTCTGGAAGGAGGCGATAGACAACGAGATTGACTCAATCACCTCCAACAACACATGGGTATTGGTTGACCTGCCAGAAGGAACAAGACCCATCGGATGCAAATGGATCTTCAAGAAGAAGATGAAAGCAGATGAAACCATTGACAAGTTCTAGGCCAGGCTAGTGGCCAAGGGATTTGCTCAGAAGCAGGGGATCGACTACTTTGACACTTATGCTCCAGTAGCTCGGATGACAACCATCAGATTGTTAATTGCTCTAGCAGCAATACACAAGCTGGTGATACATCAGATGGATGTGTGTCACTATTTCGTATTTATACTCGTATCTGAATTTTGGCATGTAATTTTTATTTTTCTCAACTTGTGGAATTTCGGTATTTCTCGTATTTTGGGTTTTAAGCTTGGCTCGGTTTTAATTGGTTTTGGGTTGGTTTGGTTTGGTTTAATGAGTATTGGATCACCATAGCCTATGCTCCACCCTCAACACACCACATCCCACCCTCTTTATATCCCCACCTACTACTCTCTCTCTTCATTACCACCACCATTAATTTTCTTCTTCTTCTTCTTCTCCTTCCTCCACAACTCTCCACCCATAGGCAAGTGCACCTTGCCATCACTTGAGAACTCTATGTTATTTGTCCATTAGCTAGATTAGGACATGGTGATCAACATTAGAACTTGAAATTTTGTGATTTGGAGTCTCCATTGTTCTAGATCTAAGTTATTTCTATTTTTGGATTTTGCATGGTTTGATCTATTTTGGTTGGATATTTATGGGTTTTGATGTTTCCATGTGGAAGAGATTTTGATTTCACCCAAGTTAGGACTTTGGAAATCCAGATTTGGAGTTCGGATGGCCAAGTTGTGATGCTTTGAAGCTTGAGTTCAACCATGGTGTTCTTGCTGTTTGGAGAAGACAGTGAGCAGTGTGCAGAGCTTTTTAGCTTACGCCACTGAGCCTTGGATACGCTTCCTGTTGGAAGCGTGTCTCCTGCGTGCGTGCTTTTGTGCGTACGCAGACTTGAGCGTGCGTGACTTTTCATGTACGCTGCTCCCTTGAGCGTGCGTGACTTTTCATGTACGCTGCTCCCTTGAGCGTGCGTGACTTTTCATGTACGCTGCTTCCTTGAGCGTGCGTGACTTTTCATGTACGCTGCTCCCTTGAGCGTGCGTGACTTTTCATGTACGCTGCTCCCTTGAGCGTGCGTGACTTTTCATGTACGCTGCTCCCTTGAGCGTGCGTGACTTTTACGTACGCTGTCCCCTGACCCCTTGCTTGACCCATTGGTTCTTGGAGTTTTGGTCTTAATTCTTTAAGCTTGGCTCTTCTATAGCCCTGTATATTGATATTTTATTAGATATTTTACGTCCATTTTATATCCTTACGCCTTTTGTCCTGAACTTGATAATCATGAAATTACTTGATATGTTTGGAATTGATAATTGAGCATGACCTGATAAGTGGCCCGTCGTGGCGCACTCCTGACTATTACACTTGATATGATAACCTGACCTGATATATCTTAAATAGCTGTTGCGACGGCTACCTGACATGACATGACCTATATAATTAATCCTGACACCGTGGGCGATTGTGCTTGTACAAATAATTCAGTCATGTCTTGCATCATGTCTAGGAGGGGACTCCTGAGTACCACGGTCAGGAGTACCTACAGAATTGGACTAAGGTTAATAATTAGTATAATTCACTAGTCATGAAGAGATGTTCCCCAGTTACAGGCGATCCCGTTATCCCGGCCGCAAATGATTGGACTTGTAGCCTGCCGACGAGTAGGGCACATTTCCAGCCCACTGTTATGTAGGGCACCCACCATTGTCACTTAAATGATTGAACTCTATTGTCACTATAATGCATTGTACTCTCTAGATTGTCACTATAATGATTGCCTGGATAATCTGGATAGCTGCAGGACCTGTGACTACTTGGAGCATCTCATTGCATCTTGCTAGTAACTAGGATTGTGATAACCCTAGTTAGTTAATGTAGAAAGCCGTAGGCAATGATTGACCGTGATTGCTTGGATGGAGTCTAGTCCAGTATAGTATTGTCTAGAATTGATTGATTGTAAGATTGTACCAGAATGATTGAAGGATTGTCACTCCAGATTGTCACTATAATGATTGTCACTCCAGATTGTTATTTAACCTGATTTCTTATATTTATCTTGCCGATAAATGGTGAGAGAAACCAAGTTCCGTTCAGACGAAGGGTTACAACCCCGGTCCTTGTTTGGTTTACGGGTTGTAACCTGACTATCTGAATAGTCCCATGGTTATCTCATCGTATATCATCCTGTCATGCTTCTCCATATGTCCTGTCTTTTAGTGATTCTATACAAGATTATCTTTTATAATTACCCATCATGCTTTTCTTAACCTACTGCATTTTATTATGTAATTATACTCTTGTGCTAATTGTTGGTTTTAGTTCTTAAGTGAAGCCTCCTTTGTGGCACTTGCTCTTTCTGGGGTCTGACCCAGCTGGTTTTGTATGGCCAGATATCGGAGCAGCACCAAAGGATCTCCCTGCTTTCCAGCCCGATGGTGGTCACCAGGCGTAACCAGGGCATCGAGTGGGTTTCTTTTGTTCTCCCACTGTAATATTGTAAATTATTCTTTTGAGGCGTTTAGCCGACGAGCAAGTGTTAGCTCGATTGTACTTACTTACTGTCTGCCTACGAGCTGTAACATGATTGACAAGCCCCGGGGATTGATCATGTATGACTGAACTCTTGCTAGTCCTCACATTTTGTAACGACTAGCTTCATGATCATCTGGATATGTAATGTTTGGGACGCCTTACAATTGTATATTGGGTGATCTGATATCTTGTGATTATTATTAGTTGGTTGCGATTGAGACAATAGGATAATATATGACCTTAAGAGACTGATGGCTTGTAGATAAACCCTCACATATCTAGACAGCCGTGACCGTATGGTGAGATGGATTCCATTTCATTATATGTAGCTGGCTATGTCTGCCCCCGCTCTCCAGTATTCTGGTTCTGGGGCGTGACAATGTGAAAACGGCATTCCTTAATGGAGGAGCTGACCGAAGAGATCTACATGCAACAACCAGAAGGTTTTGTCGTCAGAGGTCTGGAAGACAAAGTCTGCAAGTTGATGAAGTCTCTGTATGGTTTGAAACAAGCTCCCAAAATGTGGCATGAGAAGTTTGACAAGGTGATAAGGTCAAATGGCTACAGGGTCAGTGAAACAGACAAGTGTGTCTATACGAAGTTTGCTGACGGAAGAGGAGTAATCGTTTGTCTTTACGTGGACGACATGCTAATCCTATGTATAGATTTAAGCTGCGTCACAGAGACAAAGAAATTCCTCTCGACCAAGTTCAGTATGAAGGACTTGGGGGATGCCGACGTAATCTTGGGGCTCAAGATCACCCGAACAGGCACTGGAATAGCGTTGTCACAATCTCATTATATTGAGAAGATGCTCACTCGCTACGGGTATCAAGATCTTCCCATAATTGATACACCGTACCGGAGTGATCAGAAGCTAGAGCCTAATTCGAGGGAAAGCGTCAGGTAGTTGGAGTACGCTAGCGTCATCGGAAGCTTGATGTACGCTACTACTGCCACAAGGCCTGACATAGCTTTTGCCGTGGGAATGCTGAGTCTGTTCACTAGCAATCCAGGCGTTGAGCACTGGAAAGCTATGAAGCGTGTTATGAGATATCTCAAGAAAACTCAGACATATGCACTTTTCTACAGCGGAGATCCGTCAGTAGTGGAAGGCTTCAGTGATGCTAGCTGGTGTTCAGATATGGAGAGTGAGTATTCCACAGGTGGATTCGTATTCGCCATGGGCGGAGCTGCTATATCGTGGAAGTCGAAGAAGCAGACTATGTTATCTCGCTCCTCCATGGAATCTGAATTCTTTACATTGGATGCTGCTGCAGATGAAGCAGAGTGGCTTCGGGAGCTCGTGTATGATCTTTCGGTGGTTGGGGCTCAGATACCGGCAATACCGATATACTGTGACAACCAGGCGACAGCAGCAGTGGCATCAAATGAACTCTTCAACGGGAAGAAGAGAACGGTGCGGTTGAAGCACAGGGCAGTACACGATCTTATCAAGAGAGGTGTTATTGCAGTGATTGATGTTCGAAGTCAGGAGAACCTGGCGGATCCGTTCACCAAGGGCCTCAAGCGCCAGCTGGTCGATGACACAGCTTGTAAAATGGGTTTGAAGGCATTCTGATAGTGTGTCTTTGTAATCCTACCATAAAGTTTTATGCTATTAGTTCAAAGAGAAATCTACTAGGCATCTAACTTTTGGTTCAAAGGAGGATCACTGACTGGGAAACTATCAGGTAACAGTGGGTACTTGTTCTCTGGAATATGGAAGGGATACGGACCCATAACCACTGTTGTCTACTATGTATTTTCTGCGAAAAAAATAGATCCCGTGGAAGGTTGGCTTAAACGCCTTAATGAGTTCTCAGGCAGAGTGAATGCCTGGTGTGCTTTACAGGAAGCACGGTAGAGCAGCACTACAAGGAGTGAAACTCCATGCTACAGTGGGGTGACTCCACCATGAGGTTCCCAGGTAGGGGTAATGCCTCGGCTTTGCAAGCCAAGTCATAGCGGTGTAGCACCGCAAATAGGCAGGTAGCCTAATGCTGTATGACGTAATTAAAGAGTTGTAGACAGCACTACAAAGGGGAGGATGGCCCCATGTTACAGTGGCACGACACCACGATGAGGTACCCAGGTAGGGGTAAAGCCTCGGCATTGCAAGCCATGTTGTTGCGGCGTAACACCGCAAGGAAGCCTTAGGCTTCATGCTGGGTAGTTTGGCACTACAAAGAGGCTTGTGACCTCATGCTACAGTAGTATGACACTACGATGAGGTTCCCAGGTAGGGGTAATGCCTCGGCTTCAGGCCATGTCATAGCGGCGTAGCACCGCAAGGAAGCACAAGGCTTCATGACATATCTCTTTAATAAAAAAAACTCACCTATAGTGTATGGAAAGAGATATCAGGCCGTCTCTTGAGGGTAAACTTGTAGACGCCCAAAATTATACACTGAAACCAGGCTGGCACAGGACCTTCAATGTGCAGCCAGAAGCACAGTTGATGTCATTATGTGAGTAGAAAGAATTGCATTTATGGTGCAGAATTCAAGGCTTAGTCCATTCTTGTATCATGCTGTTATTTAACCTATGCGGGAAGATTCAAGTCGTAGCGACATCTCTCCTAATGCATGATGGACAGTCACTGTGGGGAACGCTCAACCCATATATTGAGATATGTGGGGGATTGTTGGTATTTTTGCCTTTGGACTAGAAAAGATAGTCCCACATCGGCTACACCAAATGGTGAGTATCTCAATATAATGCATTGCTTGTGTTGAGGTGTGCACATAAGGTGTAGTGGGGCACAAGTTTGTGCCATATGGAAGTATTTTTCTAGAAGGAAAAAGGATTAAATCCAACAAGGATGCAAGTTAATTTTTGTTGTGCGGACTCGGACTCGGACACGGACTCCAGGATGTCTCGTGCATGCACGGGAGTGTTCGGGGGGTAGGCGTGGACTGGCACACTTCTATGATGATTGTGGGATGATCTAAAATATCAAACTCTATTTTTGAGTATTGGTATTTTAGTCCCACATCGGATATGAGAAGAGGTGAAGTCTCAACTCCACTCTATAAATAGAGCCCCTTGGCCTCCTTTGAAAGATGCACCAAGAAGAGAGTTAAGGGAGTCTGTAAAGTCCAGGAAGCCCGTTCAAGTCTCAAATATTGACTTACGAGCGTTCCAGAAGTTCTTCGTGAACTTGCTGGTTCCTGGAAGCTGTTCGTGCTCGTGTGGGGCGAATAAAGCTTTGAGCAACGGTGGTTCATTCACCCCAGCATCTCATTCTCGCCTGTCATCGCTGCTGTTGCCTTTCACAGTAACTTCTTTTTAGAAGCTCTACTGCCGATAGTCGCTTGCACAAAAGTCTCTTTAGATTTTTTGTGTATTACGTAGAATCTTTTTAGATCCTCGTAATTCAGAATCCTCCAGGATCTCTGTTGCACAACTTCTTTAAGGTGTTGCATTTGAAACGTTGTCTTTACAATTGTTTTCCTCGCTACTTTGAACTGTCAATCGCGATATGAGATCGAAATATGTTGTAGAAAGGGGCGGAGGCAGAATTCAGAATGTATGGAAACTTGAATACAACTACGGAAAAAAAAAAAAAAAAAGCAACTAAAATATAAGCTTAATATTATTTTGATTATATTTAGCC
This sequence comes from Iris pallida, assembly GCA_029216955.1. Classification (NCBI taxonomy): domain Eukaryota; kingdom Viridiplantae; phylum Streptophyta; class Magnoliopsida; order Asparagales; family Iridaceae; genus Iris; species Iris pallida. Next base: position 11,426,194 of record JANAVB010041219.1, read on the forward strand.
AAGTATAATTATAATTGTCCTCGACACTTTCTATTTTTGAAACGGTGAACAATAACATCATTTTTTATATTATTAAATACATATCTCTCTCTCTGTATTGAATCATGCTGTTGTTCATCCATTCATCTTCCGATTGATCAGCAAATCTTTTTGAGATTCACAGCAGAGCAGAAAATGCTGTCCACGTTTGCTGTTGGACAATGTTCTTTTGTGAGCATTTTGTCCAAATGATGTTTACAGTTGACCCACTAGTTCTTTTTTCATGTACATTATTATGTATTATTAAGCAAGATGATGTCACAATTACATAGTTCGAATATATACATTCTTCACCTGCATATCCAGCTCTTGGTCAGAGCATCTACAAATTTTTAATATACAAGTATATAGATTGAGCATAAATTTAGAACTAGAGACAAGAATCATACAGCATAGATAGAGAAAACAAAGTAGGTTCCTACCAAAAAAAGAAAAAGAAAACCATCAATTCCAATCTGTACAAATGGTTAGAGAAAATACTTTTAATAAGAAATAAGAATGGAAAAGCAGGTGTTATAGAGAACAGATTCTTTCTGAATTAACAATCATTGGTAGGTTCACCCAAAAGAATGGAAAAATTACAATCAGACATCCAGCTAATCGTGGTTCACAAGAAAAGCAGGTGTTATAGAGAACAGATTCCAAATATCCCTGATATATATAGAATAAATAATTAACATTATTTAAACATAACTACCAACTATCAGATTTATTCAATCATAGAGAAACAATAAAATAGATATACTATTACTTGTCGGGGAGTGAGTGCTCCCAACAAAAAGAAAATGTACATTAATATTAAGATTAAGTATGCAACTATGCATACAAGAATTATTATTTCATACACTGCTTGTGGAATATTAATAGCCAACCCCATATGAATCACATCAGACTTTCGAGCATATTGATATTAACATGATGGTTCGACAATCTTTTGATATTTAATCATTGCTATGAAGCCTCAAAGAACTACCACTAGAGAAACAAGATTGCTTTGAGTAGAAGAATTACATCAATTCTCAAACATACAAGTACTCACTAACATCAGAACTCACTAGCAAATGAGTAAAAAAAAAAACAGTTACTTGATCATAAGAAATGAAATGAAAGAACAAACACCCAAAAAAAAAAAAATTAAAGAAAAGATATGTGACTCATCCTTCCAAGTATCCAAGAAACAACATCATAACCTTGAGATTAATTAGAATCATACAGAATCAGCCTGGTCTTCCTTCTCGTCGGCTGAGGCTAGCATGCTGGATTGCTGAATCTCCTCGATCCGCCCGACCACCTCGGACATTGTCGGTCGTCGGTCGGGATACTGTGCTGCGCAATCAATGGCAAGCTGCAGCAGCTGCACCATCTCCTCCTCCACATTCTGATACCTCAACAGCTCGAGATCGAACACCTCGGATGTCCACTCCTCCTTCACCACCGATTGCACCCATCTTGGCAGGTCCACGCCCTCCTCGTTGAGAAGGGCCTGGGCCGGGGCCTTGCCAGTGAGCAGCTCGAGGAGGAGGACGCCGAAGCTGTAGACGTCGGCCTTCTGGGAGACCTTGCGGACGTCGGTGATCTCAGGGGCACGATAGCCGGCTACTCGGTTGGGGATCGGGGTGGGGTTGGCGAGGGTGGCGAGGCCGTGGTCGGATACCCGGGCCTCGTAGGAGCGGTCGAGGAGGATGTTGGAGGACTTGATGTTGCCATGGGATGCCGTGGGGCTAGTGGAGTGGATGTACTCGATGCCACGGGCGGCATCAAGGGCAATGGAGGATCGTGTGTCCCAGTTGAGAGGTGTGCGGCCTGCACCTCTGTTGCCTGCGTAAATCACCAAAACAAACAATAAAGCTCATGTTCTTCTATAGAGACTGAGAAAATGCTTTCCAAATGTTATCGCAGGCAAATAAACATTGACAAACTACATGTTACCTAGCTCTGTTATCTAAAGATTAGATAGATTATCATGAAACAAAAAAACATATATTCTCAAACCATTTCAATCAAGATTCATATCTAATGATTCTAAGCAACATGTTGCATTTGAGGGCAAGACCTCCAAGAAAGGAGTAATTAAGAAATGAAGATTGTCAAATTTTAGAAGACGAGAACTAGCCATTTCAAGTAATATAACAAAACTGTTCAATTGAAAGAAGCCAATTTCAGATATCAATCTATGACTTCTGATTGAAAATGAAACTTGATAGAAAAAAAAAAAACCCTTAATACTACCGATTCAAAAACATGGAAACAAACAGAATCTAGCCAAAACAATTCTTTTGTAAGGAATGGAAAAGCCACAAAAGAAAAGAAAAAAGGCAAAGTTTAACACAAATCTACCCACATTATAGTATTGAGATGAAATTAAACATATCCCATCAAACCACACTACAATTCTAAATATTTGATGCAGCGCAACCAAAAGGCTAAGGATCTCATCGGATGCACATTTTAAGCAAATTGGAAAGAAAAAAAATTGCTACATTCCACATATAAAATGGACATTCGACTTGCAGAGATATTGAAATAATATAAATATATAACTCTCAACCATGGCCATGGAGTTTCGATGCTACGGTGGAAGTCCTAAACAAATAGAATAAAGTTTTGGAAGTAAGCCATTTACAACTCAAATCACTTGCAGAGATATTGAAATAATATAAATATATAACTCTCAACCATGGCCATGGAGTTTCGACGCTACGGTGGAAGTCCTAAACAAATAGAATAAAGTTTTGGAAGTACGCCATTTACAACTCAAATCACTTGTACTTTGGTACAAGAAAAACTTGTTCCTGAGCAAGTTGGCGCAAAAGAAAATTTCCCAAGTACAAAATACACAATTTAATCCTATGAATTATATCATGCCATCTAATTTAGAAAGAGAGCAATTGGAAATTCAAACACAATTTTCTCATAGTTCACCTATGAAGTGAAAAAATTTCAAAAATGTGGGTAGTGTGGGATTGGACACGTACTGAACACAACCCGGACACTCTAAAGTACACTATAATACCAATATAGGTTCCGTGTCCGTGAAACATAGTAGCTCGAAGAGCTACTCGCATACCACTTACTACATATCAAACACTATTCTAAAATGAACATAACATTTCCTAAGAAGAAACTATATTATGCATCAAAATTAGAAGAAGAAGAAGAAGCTCACCATGAAGAAGAGAAGACAAGCTCCCCATGGACATGTACTCGTACACCAGCAACCTCTCGTCTTTGCTATAGTAATAGGCCCTCAAGCCAACCAAATTCTTGTGCTCCATCGCTCCGATCGCCGCGATCTTCTCCCGGAACTCCCTCTCCGGAATGTTGGCCTCCTTCAGCCTCTTCACCGCCACCACGTTCCCGCTCTCCAGCACCGCCTTGTACGTCGTCCCGAACGTCCCCTTCCCCAGAACCTCCGCCGACGCCCTCAGCAAGTCCTCCAAATCGTAAACCCTCGGCCCGCTCCCGAAGAACACCAGCCTCTTCTCGCCGACGCCGTTCGCAGGCGGAACCGCCGGCGCCGCGTCGACCACCCTCTTGTCCGTCAGCGCCATCTCCGCCTCCGGCAGCCTCTCCGCCTCCGACGCCACGCCGGCCGGTTTCGTCTTGCCGCCGCCTCCCCGCCTCCGGCAAAGAAGCAGGACTAGCGCGAGCAGTACGAGGAAGCCAACGGCGGCGCCGATCGCGATACCGGCGACCGCGCCGCCGGAGAGCTTGTGCCTCTTCGCTACGCCGGCCGCCGCGGGCGAAACCTCGCCGGGGCACGGGCCGAGGGGGCCGGGCCCCCCGCAGAGTCCCGTGCCGAGGAACGAGTCCCGCGGCATCGACCTCAATTTCTCGGGAACCGAGCCGTTGAGCCTGTTGAAAGACACGTTGAACTGGACGAGATTCGGGAGATCGATCGCCGGCATCTCGCCGGAGAGCGAGTTTTTCTCGAGATATAAAGTCCCGAGACGGGTCAGCTTGTTGATGCCCGGCGAGATCCGGCCGGTGAAGTTGTTGTCGGCGAGATTGAGCCGGACGAGATTTTGGAGCGAGAAGATGGATTCCGGTATCTCGCCGGAGAAGCGGTTGGACTGGAGATAGAGGTTGCGGAGCTCGGAGAGGGAGGAGACGTCGGCTGGGAGGGGGCCGGCGAGGGCGTTGAAGCGGAGGCTGAGGGTGCGGAGGGCGGTGAGGTTACCGAGCAAGCCGGCGGGGATCGCTCCGAGGAGGCCGGTTCCGGGGAGGTGGAGGGCGGTTACGCGACCTCCCTCGCACGTGACTCCGGAGAAGGAGCACGGGGAGGAGTCGGTGGTGGAGTTCCAATTGAGCGCCGACCTGCCGACGGCGGCGCGGAGGCTGAGGAGCGCGGCGCGGTCGGCGGCGAGGTCCGGTGCTCCGCGGTGGGCGAGAAGGAGGAGGAGGAGGAAGAGGAGAGTGGACATCGGCAGGTGATGGGATCCCATCTCTCCAGAGAGAGAGAGCTGGGGTCAGAGAGAGAGAGCCGTTGTTGATTTGCTGCATTATTTTGCGTATGTAAGAAATTTATTGAAATTGATATTTTCACACCTTTATTTCTGGACTTCATTAAAGAGACGGGTGACAGCTGGAAGATTGAGGGTGAGATTTTGGGTTTGAAATTGGGGACTGCTTGGATAGAACTAATTCGTTGGAAGTGTAAAAGTGGTACTTGCAGCAAGTTGAGTTACAGTGCACTTGTAGCAAGTGATATTTATCAAAATGTGTTTAGATATAGGCCTCGTTTGGTTCGCGGAATGGAAGGGAAAGGAAATCAATTCCTTTAATTTCATTTCCTTTGGGAAATTTTATTTCCCATTGATTTTCCTTTCCGATGTTTGGAAACGCCAAGGAATTCGGAAAGAAAAGTGATAACTTCAATGTGGGAAAGTGATTCCTTACTTGGATGGATGGAATCACTTTTCCTCCTAATTTTCCTTCCATTGGGAATCACTTTCCTTTCCTCCTCAATTCCTTTGACACCCAAACATAGGAAAGTAATCACTTTCCTTTCCCAACCCGAAGATTCTGCGAACCAAACGAGGCCATAGTACTTTTTGTCTCTTGCAAGTGGCAGAAAAATGAGTTTGTTTTTTGGATGATTGTTGAAAGTGAAAAAAAAAAAGTTCGGTTGTTTGGATGGTAGATGAAAGTGGATGTTGGAATTGAAGATATGGCAACCGATAGTTAAATTAATTACCATAATTATTATTATTATTATTATTATTATTATTATTATTATTATTATTATTATTATTATTTATTTATTTATTTATTTTACCACAAACTCTCCTGCACACACACAAAATCTATGATATATAAATAACATTAAAAAAATTCGCCTACGTATGCTTATCCGAATGAATAAATTAAACAAACTGAACATTTATATTAGTCAAATAAAACAAATTAAACTAAATTAATAAAACAAATTAAATGAATATATATCTCTTTTGTCCTGTCTCTCTCTCTGTGTAATTTTCTTCTTCTCCCAATTCTTTTTCCACAACTCGTGGTCGGCCGACCCCGACTCGCGGGAGGAACGTCGCGTCGTACAAGGAGGAGACACTTGCAGGCCCGACGACGCGAGGGAGGAGGAGATCTGTGCGCAGCGATGCTCTCCGCCGACGACAACGCAGAGCCGGTGGGCATCAGATCTGGAGCGAGGTTGCTGGTGGCCGCGTGGCTCGTCGAGCTCGTCGTCGGTGGCAGCGTAGCTCGTCGAAGTTGTCGTCAGTGGCCGCGTGGCTTGTCGAGCTCGTCGCTGGTGGCCGCGTGGCTCGTCGAGCTCGTCGTCGTTGGCCGCCTCTACGTACTTAGGCGCCAGCGTCGCCTCGCCTTGTCGGTCTCCGTCGTGGCCAAGCCCACCACAGCACACAGGCCATTTCTCTCTCTCTCTCCCTCACTTGCAGCCTAGTTGTGTCGTATTTTGAAGGAACTGAATTGTAGTAATAATTGGGGGGACAACAACTCTGAGTGTCAGAAAATTGACACTTACCACATAGTTGTTGTGCCCAACCAAACACCGGATCTCGTCGAAACTACGTCGAGTTGCTGCGGGGACTGCCACTTGCAGCGCAGTCCCCGGCCACCAAACAGCCTGTAAGAATTGACGGAAAATATAATGATAGAGTATGTTCAGTTAGAAGTTAAACAAATTAATATTTTATATATATTGATGGTAGTTTGATAAATTACTAAATTTTAATCTGTTTTCGGTTCTATTTTATTATTCAGATCAAGAATCGAAAATCAAACTATTATTTAAAAAATTTAAATTAAAAATCGAACCGGTAACCGAAAAAACTAAACCCTTTATTATATTTCGATTCTGTTTGGATTTCGATTTTGAAAACCGTTATATGCTCACCCGTATAACTCCGGAAATTTTGCTTTGTTTTTTGTCGGAAGGCGTGTAGTGTATGTATGTAGTTTTAAAAGGAAGTGAAGTTATCGAAAGGAAGGATGGGTCCAAAAAGGTCTTTGTTGGGAGAGCCGACAGTAGAAAGAACAAGGTCTGCTTAATTGCTGTGTTAAGGTTAACTTAGTTTGATTTACACTATGTTTGGAAATTTTGTAGGAGAGAGAAAGGAAAATTTGAGAGAAAGAAAAATTAATTTTTTTTTTATGTTTGGATGACAAAAATGTAATAAAAGAAAAAAAAAATTATTTTTTTATTTGTTTTGGAATATAGATAAAATTATTACTTAACTTTTGATTTTTTCAACATAGAAAAATACAACAAATTAAATGAAGGGTAGTTGGAAAAATTTACCAAGATTTTCTCATGTGTTCATTTTCCTTCCAAATCTTGGGAAAAAAATTTGGGTGTGACCTACATAAATTTTTCTCCCAAATTTTTTTCCTCCATTTTTCTTCCCCTCTTTCCAAACATCACATCTTTTAATTTTTCACCCACTTTTCTCTCAAAATTTTCCTTTCCCTCGTTTTCCTCCCTTCCCAAACATAGCATTACTGTCCAAACAGGATCGTTTACGTATAAGCCCTTCAATTTCACACATTTGCATACTTTTTTTTCCTTATTTATGTACACATCTTTTGGATGTTGTTATTTATGTCAAAGCCTCCAAAATTAGTAGCAATCAAGTTAAATCAAAAATGATTTATATACCATATTTGTAGTTTTCTATTACAATCATTCATTGTAATAGAATGATTGAGAAGAATGTTATACATAGAATTATAACATAATAGATAAAATAAATGTGTACAATGGGGATGCAATCTCAGGATATACTATATGGATATACTACATTCGCTCTTATTTTATTCCTCGTCTATTTAAATCAAGAAAATACGGATGGATAACTTATATGTTAAGCTACACGCCTATTACATCATTATAAATATATGAATTCGTCGGTATCATCATAAAACTATATATTTTTTACTTTTATAAGGTATGTACACCTTTTCTACCTTAAACATGGTTCATTTTTATAGTTTGCGTGTCCCAATCTTAACTTGAGAGTCGGAGTAGCATCCAGGGATTACTATGCCATCAATATTTGTTCACGTATATATGTAGGCAATAAAAAGCTCGATCAAGCGTAGAAAGACTGCTTATTAAGAAGAAGAAGAAAAGTTCGTTGGCTAATCCATTTGTTCTGAGTTTCCTGACGGGAAAAACACTAGCATCAAGCTACCTCTTAACTTTAAAATAGAATTTTACAAGATCATTATAAAATATGTTTTATAAATCAGACTATTGGACAATTAAAAATAAGTACAAAATATTTGTGTAACCGAAATAAGAATGCTAAGATGATTTAGTGGCAATATATTAAAAGATAAGAAATGAGTACATATATATGTAAAAAAAAAAATTAGCACCAATTGAGGATAAGATGAGAGAAAATCTATTTAGATGGTTTAGACATATGCAAACTAGACTAATAGATGTAAGGAGAAGCGATAATATAGTAGTTAATGACTTAATGTGACTCATTAGGACTAGACATAGATATAGAAAATATGATTTAATGTGTTAAAAAAAGATATGTTTTATGTTGACATTACAAAAGATATGGCCCACAATAGAGCCGAATGAAAGAAAAAGATTCAAATAGCCAACCTAAAAAAACTTGTGTGAGGGATATATGAATTCGTCCAATGGTTATCATCAGGAAACTACATATATTTTCCTTTTCTTTCGTAAGGTTTGTACATTTTTTTCTATCTTAAACATTGTTGAATTTTGTAGTTGCATGCCTCAATCCTAACTTGAGAGTTGGAGTGGCAACAAAGGATTACCCTGCCCTTGATATTTGTTCATGTATGTAGGCAACAGAGAGCTCGATCAAGCATAGAAAGACTCGCTTATTAAGGAAAAAAAAAGTTTATTGACTAATCCAATACTTTGTTCCGAGTTTTATGGTGGTGGTAAAACTTTAGCATCAAGATACCTCTCAAGTTTGAAGTAAAATTTTACAAGACCGCTATAAAACATATTTTATGGATCAGAGTGTTGGACAATTAAAAAAAAAGTTCAAAACGCTAGTCTGGATGGCCGGCAATATATTAAAAGTTTGGCACCAATTGAAGACAATATGAAAAAAAAATCGATTAGCTGGTTTGAACATATACAAACTAGACTAACAGATGCTCATGTGAGAAGCGATAATATAGTTGTTAACGTGGACCTTTAGGACAAGACGTAGACCTATAAAACATGATTTGAAGTGTTAAAGAAGAATATGTATTATGTTAAGATTACAAAAGATATAGCCTTTAATGGAGCTTGTTGTTGGAGTCAATATGTTGGGTTTAATATAGTTGGTATAACCAAAAAATAAATAACTTACCAAAAAGTAGATAAGAATCAATCTTAATTGTTCAAAATTTTATCATAAATATACCTTTTTTGTTGTTGTCACTAGTTGTTTCTCCTCCTACTGCTACTACTACTACAACTTGTGCTTTTTAATAGAGCTTGTTGTTGGAGTCAATATCTTGGGTTTAATATAGTTGGTATAACCAAAAATAAATAACTTACCAAAAGTAGATAAGAATCAATCTTAATTGTTCAAAATTTTATCATAAATATACCTTTTTGTTGTTGTCACTAGTTGTTTCTCCTTCTCCTACTACTACTACAATTTGTGCTTGCACAATCCACATAATCGTATTTGCAAGAGAGGAGTAAGGAGAGGACAATTATGCTATTTGTCTTCCAAAAATTTGAGTGATATCATATTCTATTATGTGACATGTGATATGACATATAATATAGCAGCTGACATGATAATTTTTAACCCCATTTTTTTAACTTAGAGATCCAAATATTAATTATGTCTAATATGGAGACTCAAATACAAATACTATAGCTTATCCGAACCCATATATATATATATATATATATATATATATATATATATATATATATATATATATATATATATTATAATAATAATAATAATAATAATAATAATAATAATAATAATAATAATTATTATTATTATTATTTTAAGCAATAGGTAATTGTGGCGAACTCGTTACCACTGGGGCTCAAACTCCGACCACTCGGGCCGCATGCATCTCTCTTAACCACTAGGCTATAGATCATTTGCTATATATATATATATATATATATATATATATATATAGTATATATATATATATATTTGCTATATATATGGGAGCGGATCAAAGGCCCCGCCCGCGGAGCCCCGTCGGATCGCGCGGGGCCCGCGTGGGGCCCGCCTCCGCCCGCGCGATCCAACGGCTAAGGAGGGGCGGGGCTCCGCGGGCGGGGCTCCCGATCCGCTCCCTATATATATATATATATATTTTGCTTTTAGGTGTGTATGGTTGGGTTCCATTTGGGTGACAAGTATAATCTAAACCTCTAAACATATATGTTTCTATACAAAAAAAGAATATTTTTCAAAGGAGTTATATGCAAAAATCCAAAAGCAAAATCTGCTATTTCAATTCACGCGGCAAGTAAGAGAGACCGTCCAATATTTGATCGAACGGCTTCCAATGGGATTGGGTTGGACTTTCTGTAAAGACCATTAGGCCACCACCACCGAGAGACTTTTGCTTCGTGGGCCGTCAGCTTTGGACGGTTGTGATTCCTTTATTCGTGATGGGCCCGCTTCGAATAAGGTATTAAGGATGAGGAAGTGTCAGAGACGGCCTATGCATGTGGGGCCCAGAGAACCAGCAGCGAATGATGAGGAGAAATGGGGATGTTCCCTTGGGCATGTGGTTGGTGATACTCTGTTTGTGTGAGAAAATGTCCTATAGAATCTTCTTACGATTGTGTGGGTTATAAACTTATAATACAAATTGACGACGATCTTTGTAATTTCAACTATAATTTAGATATCATTAGGTACACAGTAATATAATCGTAATCGTAATATAATTAAATAATAATAATAATTTATTTGATTATATTACGATTATGATTATATTGTAATATATCAAACCATACTTTAGTGTTTTAAAAGTCGGAAATCGTAATATAATTAAATAATAATAAAAATTTACTTGATTATATTACGATTATGATTATATTACAATATATCGAACCATATTTTAGTGTTTTAAAAGTCGGATAAATCTGTCGGTTCAATAGATAAAACCGTAATTCGATAAGCATCGATCCTATTCTTTTTAAAGATCGGTTATAACCAATCATTTTTTTGTAAAAATCAGTGTGTAGAAGGAGAAAAAATTGGACCACATGTATTAGTTCAGTGGTTGAACCACCAAGAGCCGATTTGATCAGATTCAAAGCATTTTCAAGTCGATCACCGGTCCGATTTTAAAGCCACTATATTCTCTCAATCTATTATTATTTTACTTTTATTATTTATGAAAGAGTTGGAAATTTGAAAGGAAAAAAAAAATCCACCAATTTCCTACAACTAAAATAATCTACTTTTCTTATGTTTTGTAAATTTTTAGGAAAAAAAAAAATGAGGTTGGAAGAATATCGGAGGGAAGGGTGTTTATAGTAGCTTGAGGACGAGAGGAGTGGCTAATTGAAGGCAAAACAATAATTATTTTCTTTTATATCATACAAATTTAAACTAAATTGTAATATGATATTCTCACCTATTTAAAATTTTTAATTTGATATCCTCAACTTTGATAGTTATTAATTTAATTATATAGATGTTGAACCACCCTCCTCTCCTCCTCCCTGGCCGACCTCCCTCTGGCTGCACCAACCTTGTGCCCCTCCCCCACCCCCCTCTCTATGCCGCGAGTTGTCGCTTCTACTTGCTGCCGCCGCGGAGAGATAGGGGTGCAGGGTTGGGGATGCAGCAAGGGGGGCGACTTGGGGGGGGGGGGGGGGGGGGGGGGGGGGGTGGGCGGCCGGGTAGGGGAGGAGGGGTGGTGCAATCGGGTAGGAGGAAGGTGGAAAGAGAGAGGGAAGGTACGGGTAGCTCCTTCATGTTAATTTTTCTAGAGTTATCAAGTTGATATCTATCAAAGTTGAAGATATCAGATTGAAAAACTTAGACATATGAGGATATCAAAGTTATCATTTAGTCCAATTTCTATCGAGAACTAAAAACTGATTCTTATTGATATTTTTTTCTAATTAGATATTTTAATACATAGGTGTCAAATAATTTATAATGATAGTTAATATTAAATAATTAAGATAGTTAATAGTTAAAATAAATGCAGGTAATCAATAATGCACAATACTAGTATTATTTAATTTATTATCTATATTAATATATAACTTAGATAGAGGTGTCACTAAGTTTTTGATGTAACAATTTTTTACCTAAAAATATTATTATGTATAGATTTTTTTTTGTCAACATCTAAATCAAACTTCTATACCAAGAGCTAAGGCCTAGTTTGGTTCGCGGAAAGGAATTGTAAGGAAATCAATTCCTTGTTCTTTCTTTTTCCTTAGAAAATTATAACTTTTATTCATTTTTGTTTTCAGCGTTTGGAGAGGATAAGAAAATTACAAGTAAAAATAATTCCTAATAGTGGGAAAGTGAACCATTGTTTGGATGTGGTAACACTTTTTCTCTTATTTTCCTTCCCCTTGGAAATAATTTTTCTTTTCACGTACTTTTCTTTGACATCCAAATATAGAAAATAAATATCTTCCCCTTTTCAACCCCCATGATCATGATCGAGGATCAAGAAGGATTGAGATCGAGATAGATCAGACGGGAACAGCCGGAGGAAGAGAATGAGGGGGGAGAGGCTGATCCACAAGAGCAATCGGGACTAAGGAGATGACATCTCTGAAGAGAACCTGAACGACGAAGAGGAGGACATGCCGATAAGCATCTAGTCCCCCTGCAGTCGCCGCTAATGAATTCAGTATGCCGGTTATAGGGGATCTTTCTGAGGAGTGAGCACTCTGTTCATTCGGTTTCAACCAAACCAAAATAGTCAAAACCGAATAAACTGAGATTCTAAAAATCCAAAACCGAAACCAAACCGATATGAGCCGAAAACGAATCGAACTGAATAATGAATTCAATTTATTTGATTTATTTGGTTGGAATATTTAAATTGTTTAATGGCCAGATCCAAAGTTGAGATCATGGTTAAATTACATTAAAAATTATAATTTTTATACACCTATTTTTTGTATTTCAAGTTGCGTCCATAGTTGAACTAGTTGTTAAATTATCGAGTTGAACTTCGAAACATATGCATATAATTATTATTTTTAAAATATACACATTTTAAATTGCAAAATATGTATAAAATTAAAGTTATTTACATAATTGTATAAGAATAATTTCGTTTTGGACCGAAATCAAAAATATATTTTTTTTAGTGTTTTTAAATCGAAATCGAACCGGATGTATTTCAAACCGAAAAGAATCTCTTATTCTTATTCTTATCGGTTAGATTCAATTTTCGGTCAAAAACCGATTAATGTGCCCCCCTAAGCTTTCCAAAGGGCTTCGTCTTCGGACAACGACTTCTTCGTACCAGGTTTGTTGGTAGAAGTTATTCAACTGAGTTCTTTTTAATTTGTGGCTGCCTTCTTCTTATGATGAAAATATTATCTTGAGATTTCTTTTTTCTGATTTTATTTTAATCCTCTATGCTCGAAGAGCTATCTTTGGAAGGTTGGTTCGACATCCGTGACATCTCTTCGTCCCGTCTCAAGATACTTCGGCTACTTCTAAATCTCCTGCCCTAACTTTCACTCTTTCATATTCTACTTGCAAAAATGTTTAGAAAGTTCAGTCTCAGCAATGTGACCAACAAACAGTTCATATCGAAAACGTAGCTTAGTTGTTGCTACTAATTCTATCATTATTCCTTCATTAATATCGGGTCTGCAGAAGAAACGTTTCTACGTACTACTATAGTTCTTTTATAAACGACTAGTATATACACGTGCTTTACACATATTTCATGCTACTAACAAAGAACAAACAACGGCTCCTCTTAATTTTTTTTTCTATATATAATAACCTAATTGTCTATTTTAAACTTAATGAAACAATTTTATTCCGTAATATGGATGAGGATATTTTTGAAACAATTTTTTTACAGCAACATCAAAAAAAAAAAAAAAAAATTTTACAGTAAAATTTAACTTTTTATATTATATAATAGTATAGATTTGTTTAATTTTTCATCTTTTACAACAAACTTAATTGTTAGTATGTCCTCTCTCATTAGCCACGGACCTCGTGTCGAACATGCAATACTTGTACCGTGACTCCTAGTAATCAACAAATAAAATGAAACAATGATATTAACTATTAATACTTAATTTATAACAAGTTAATATCTAGTATAATAATTATTACTAATTAGCTATATAATAATATAATAATAATAATAATAATAATAATAATTATTATTATATATATATATATAGATATATATATATATCTATATATATTATATATTAATATAATATATTATCTATATAATATAATTACTATCTTAACATGCAAGCATATATATATATATATATATAATATATATATATATATATTTCAAGCATAGAAGTATGAATTTGTACTCTTGCACGATACAAAATATCATGTATCCAAATACTGAAAATTAATTTCAGCTAACAACAACTAGCATGAAACTAAAAAAGTATACATATTACACTTTCAGCATAATTAAAAAAAAGTCACTTTCACACTTTCTATGAGTTGGACGGAATCAAAGTCAAACAACCTTTTGGTAACCTATTTTTAGGCTTGGAACTTCACTCTCAATAGAAAGTGACCCAAAATTCTTAAGTCTAATTGCTTGGTACAAGAGCAAATAT
>JANAVB010041219.1:11440505-11598180 GCA_029216955.1 Iris pallida
TTATTATTTATGAAAGAGTTGGAAATTTGAAAGGAAAAAAAAAAATCCACCAATTTCTACAACTAAAATAATCTACTTTTCTTATTTTTGTAAATTTTTAGGAAAAAAAAAATGAGGTTGGAAGAATATCGGAGGGAAGGGTTGTTTATAGTAGCTTGAGGACGAGAGGAGTGGCTAATTGAAGGCAAAACATAATATTTTCTTTTATATCATACAAATTTAAACTAAATTGTAATATGATATTCTCACCTATTTAAATTTTTAATTTGATATCCTCAACTTTGATAGTTTATTAATTTAATTATATAGATGTTGAACCAACCCTCCTCTCCTCCTCCCGGGCCGACCTCCCTCTGGCTGCACCAACCTTGTGCCCCTCCCCCACCCCCCTCTCTATGCCGCGAGTTGTCGCTTCTACTGCTGCCGCCGCGGAGAGATAGGGGTGCAGGGTTGGGGATGCAGCAAGGGGGCGACTTGGGGGGGGGGGGGGGGGGGGGGTGGGCGGCCGGGTAGGGGAGGAGGGTGGTGCAATCGGTAGGAGGAAGGTGGAAAGAGAGAGGGAAGGTACGGGTAGCTCCTTCATGTTAATTTTTCTAGAGTTATCAGTTGATATCTATCAAGTTGAAGATATCAGATTGAAAACTTAGACATATGAGGATATCAAGTTATCATTTAGTCCAATTTCTATCGAGAACTAAAAACTGATTCTTATTGATATTTTTTTCTAATTAGATATTTTAATACATAGGTGTCCAAATAATTTATAATGATAGTTAATATTAAATAATTAAGATAGTTAATAGTTAAATAAATGCAGGTAATCAATATGCACAATACTAGTATTATTTAATTTATTATCTATATTATATATAACTTAGATAGAGGTGTCACTAAGTTTTTGATGTAACAATTTTTTACCTAAAATATTATTATGTATAGATTTTTTTTTTGTCAACATCTAAATCAACTTCTATACCAAGAGCTAAGGCCTAGTTTGGTTCGGAAAGGAATTGTAAGGAAATCAATTCCTTGTTCTTTCTTTTTCCTTAAAATTATAACTTTTATTCATTTTTGTTTTCAGCGTTTGGAGAGGATAAGAAATTACAAGTAAAATTAATTCCTAATAGTGGGAAAGTGAACCATTGTTTGGATGTGGTACCACTTTTTCTCTATTTTCCTTCCCCTTGGAAATAATTTTTTCTTTTCACGTACTTTTCTTTGACATCCAAATATATAAAATAAATATCTTCCCCTTTTCAACCCCATGATCATGATCGAGGATCAAGAAGGATTGAGATCGAGATAGATCAGACGGGAACAGCCGGAGGAAGAGAATGAGGGGGGAGAGGCTGATCCAAGAGCAATCGGACTAGGAGATGACATCTCTGAAGAGAACCTGAACGACGAAGAGGAGGACATGCCGATAAGCATCTAGTCCCCCTGCAGTCGCCGCTAATGAATTCAGTATGCCGTTATAGGGGATCTTTCTGAGGAGTGAGCACTCTGTTCATTCGGTTTCAACCAAACCAAAATAGTCAAAACCGAAACTGAGATTCAAAATCCAAAACCGAAACCAACCGATATGAGCCGAAAACGAATCGAACTGAATAATGATTCAATTTATTGATTTATTTGGTTGGAATATTAAATTGTTTAATGGCCAGATCCAAAGTTGAGATCATGGTTAAATTACATTAAAAATTATAATTTTTATACACCTATTTTTTGTATTTCAAGTTGCGTCCATATTGAACTAGTTGTTAAAATTATCGAGTTGAACTTCGAAACATATGCATATAATTATATTTTAAAATACACATTTTAAATTGCAAATATGTAAAATTAAAGTTATTTACATAATTGTATAAGAAGAATTTCGTTTTGGACCGAAATCAAAAATATATTTTTTTAGTGTTTTTAAATCGAAATCGAACCGGATGTATTTCAAACCGAAAAGAATCTCTTATTCTTATTCTTATCGGTTAGATTCAATTTTCGGTCAAAAACCGATTAAGTGCCCCCCTAAGCTTTCCAAAGGGCTTCGTCTTCGGACAACGACTTCTTCGTACCAGGTTTGTTTGTAGAAGTTATTCAACTGAGTTCTTTTTTAATTTGTGGCTGCCTTCTTCTTATGATGAAAATATTATCTTTGAGATTTCTTTTTTTCTGATTTTATTTTAATCCTCTATGCTCGAAGAGCTATCTTTGGAAGGTTGGTTCGACATCCGTGACATCTCTTCGTCCCGTCTCAAGATACTTCGGCTACTTCTAAATCTCCTGCCCTAACTTTCACTCTTTCATATTCTACTTGCAAAATGTTTAGAAAGTTCAGTCTCAGCAATGTGACCAACAAACAGTTTTCATATCGAAAACGAGCTTAGTTTGTTGCTACTAATCTATCATTATTCCTTCATTAATATCGGGTCTGCAGAAGAAACGTTCTACGTACTACTATAGTTCTTTTATAAACGACTAGTATATACACGTGCTTTACACATATTTCATGCTACTAACAAAGAACAAACAACGGCTCCTCTTATTTTTTTTTCTATATATAAACCTAATTGTCTATTTTAAACTTAATGAAACAATTTTATTCCGTAATATGGATGAGGATATTTTTGAAACAATTTTTTTACAGCAACATCAAAAAAAAAAAAAAAAAATTTTCAGTAAAATTTAACTTTTTATATTAATAATAGTATAGATTTGTTTAATTTTTCATCTTTTACAACAAACTTAATTGTTAGTATGTCCTCTTCTCATTAGCCCGACTCGGTGTCGAACATGCAATACTTGTACCGTGACTCCTAGTAATCAACAAATAAAATGAAACAATGATTAAACTATTAATACTTAATTTATAAACAAGTTAAATATCTAGTAGTAATAAATTATTACTAAATAGCTATATAAATAATATAATAAATAATAATAATAATAATATATTATTATTATATATATATATATATATATATATTATATATAATATATAATATATATATATATATATATATATATAGGGAGCGGATCGGGAGCCCCTTCCGCGGACCCCGCCGAAGCCCCGCTCCCCCTTAGCCGTTGGATCGCGCGGGCGAGGGCGGGCCCCACGCGGGCCCCGCGCGATCCGATGGTGCGGGGGGGGGGGCTTCGGCGGGGCTCCGCGGCGGGGCCTTTGATCCGCTCCATATATATATATATATATATATATTACCTCCTTTATATTAACATGCAAGCATAAAAGTATATATATATAATATATATATATATATATATATATATATATATATATATATAATATAATATATCTAGATATAATATATATATATATATATATAAATATTTTAATTATTTATATATATTATTATATATATATATATCTAAATATATATATAAATAATTAAAATTTTATATATCTATATACATATATATATATATAGATATATATTATATATATATATATATATACCTCCTTTATATTTAACATGCAAGCATAGAAGTATGAATTTGTCCTCTTGCACGATACAAATATCATGTATCCAAATACTGAAAATTAATTTCAGCTAACAAACTAGCATGAAACTAAAAAATATACATATTACACTTTCGCATAATTAAAAAAAAGTCACTTTCACACTTTCTATGAGTGGACGGAATCAAAGTCAAACAACCTTTTGGTAACCTATTTTTAGGCTTGGAACTTCACTCTCATAGAAAGTGACCCAAAATTCTTAAGTCTAATTGCTTGGTACAAGAGCAATATAATTGGATATGGGGAGAGAATGAGGCACAATTCCTATCCCATGGCCATTTCTCCATTTCCTCTTCGTCTCTCTACTCTACACTCGGAATTGACTAATCTTTCGTTACTTCCCTTTCAAAATTAATTATATTTTCAATATAAAATTTAATTCTTAATTAGTAATTAATTTTGAGTTGCTAATTTTTAATCTTAATTATTTACTAATTAATTATCTTAATTATTAAACTAATTATTTAATTTATTAAATTGTTATCTGAATTATAATTTATTACTATTTTAATATATTCTTTCGTTTTTCACTTTTTACTTTTCTATCTCAACCAAACAAATTTGTCTAATATTTCACTTCTCACTTTCTTTCTTTTTTCTATCTCAACCAAACACATTTGTTTTCTACTAGAAGACAAAAGTTGGATGAATTCATACATGAAATCTTTCATTGAAAGTGCAAATACAAATTTTTTATACTTACGATTTACCAAACAGATTCTTAGAGGAACTTGGAAGTAGTTCTCAAGATCCATTGTTTAGATACATAAGTTGATAATTTGGAAGGATGTGAGTTTTAGCCCACACGAACGTATCTCCGTGACACATAAGTTGTTCAAGTTCCTTTGCTAAAATCTAAGGAAAAAAATAGTAGAAACATAAAAAGTTTAAGCCTAGTAAGAGGGAATATGGATCCCATGTTTTAGTTATTAACTACAAAGTTTAGCTTTTTTTCCAACCAAACGCAATAATATAAATGAGGGAACATAAACTTGGAGAACTCGACAATGTGAGAACCATCGTAGTTCCCTATTTTGATTTTTCAAGTTGCATAGGTTCCAAACAATTCAACAGCCCCTTGACAGACCATATCAAGAAACTTGAAATTAAAAGTTGATGACATATTCAAAAAGAAAATGAGTAAACGAATTGTGGTCAAATTGATCTTATTCTGAATGAATATGACCAAATACAAGGTATTGTTAAATCTTATGGATTTCGTACTCACTTGATTATCGGTTTCGGGAGTCTAAGCGAACCAATCCAGAGTTTAGTTGTACCTCTTGGCTGTGACATCACATTTCTTCGACTGATTAACTAATTTTTCCTTTCAAGTTTTAAACAATTTTGTTATTCATTATCAAAAAATATTGACTTAATTGCAACTTGATATCCTCAACTATTCCTGTTTTTAACTTAATATCAATAAAAAAAAAATTTGTAACAATTTGATACCCGAATATTTTTTTTACGAAAATATCCATGCTCAAACTTGAAAATTGCTCCCCCCACACTCCCCCCCCTCCACTCCTACTCCGGCCAACCCCTCCCTCCGCGCCACCCCCCCCCCCCCCCCCTCCTGGCCACCCCCCCTCCACCTCCCGCTTCCGGCCGCCCCCCCCCTCCCGTTCTGTCCACCACCACCACCCCTCCCCCCTCCCGCCCATGCCCCGCTTCAGCCACCCGCCCCGCCTCTCCCCCTAGGAGCGGCAACGTGGGAGGAGGGGGGGGGGGGGGGGGGGCTGGGAGGGAGGGAGGGGGGTGCGGAGGGTGCGGAAGAGGAGGAGGGGGGGGGGGGGGGGGGGGGGGGGCGGCCAGAAGCAGGAGGGGGGGGGGGTGATCGAAAGCGCGAAGAGGGGGTGGCCGGAGGGGGGGAGGGCGAGAAGGAGGGGGTGGACGGAGGGGGGGGGGGGAGGGGAGAGGGTTGAGGGAAGGGATAAGGGCATTTTCGAAATTTTTAAAAGTTTAGGTATAAGTTGAAAAAAAAAATAGTTGAGGTATTAAGTTGTTGAGTAAAAAAGTTTAGGGTATCAAGTTGAAAAACCGAATTAGTTGAAGGTATCAAAGTACAATTAAGCCAAAATATTAGATAATACCATCTAAATCTTTTATTATGTCACATCTAACTGACATCTACTATTACAATTTTAATGTTAATTGCATACAAAAAATTTAATTTTAATTTTAATTTTAATTTTAATTTTAATTTTAATAGTAAAATTTATTATGTCATTTGCCACACAACGAGATGAATCATCCAAAAAAATTAGATGATGAATAGCATTTTTGAATTTTAAATCTCTTATTTTGACAACCAAATGGTTCCAAGGTGTTCCTTTGTGTTTTGCAACATATGTTTATACAGAAAATTTACTGTAGGATAACGTACTTTGGCGAATTTGCGTAGGGGTAACAACTTTTGAAAAAATTTTAATATGAAACAATCCGACAGAGGGTCTGGCGAAATTGGGCGACTATCTGGCGGAAATTGAGCGCCCATTACACGTGGCGCAGACGCAGCGGCTAGGATCCTATAACGGCTTTCGTTTTTTTTTTTTCCCGCTCACCCAACGGCTATTGGATAACGGCTACATCATTGTTTTTTTTTTTCTCACCCAACGGCTAGGATAACGGCTATATCTCCAACGGTTATATCTACAACGGCTCTCTCTTGCTCTTATAAATTGATATCTTTCTATCAATTTTTTCATCCTCCTCCTCATCTTCCATTTCTTTCAGAAGTAGAGCTGCCATCTTCCCATTTCTTTTAGAAGCAGAAGGCTCCTATCTTCCTCTTCTGTTTCCCATTTCCTTCGAGAAAGTAGAAAGCTTTTCCTACCAACATGAGTAGTATAACTTTTCTATGCTCGCTTGGAGGCGTCCAATGGGTTAGCTTATGAAGGGGGTTTAACTGAAGTTGTAGTGGATAGAAATATTGCGTTTAGTAGTTTACTTAATTTATTGACTGAACAATTTTCTATTGATTTTGATGAATTTATATTAGTGCATATTTTGCTTCTAATTGTATAATTTAAATAGTGATCATGCATGGGCATTTATTCTTCAAATTAACGTATCATCAACCGTATATTAGTATTTTTGTTACTCCAGCACCCCCTCATATAAGTAGTAGACGTGCTCCTAATAATGAAACTGCTAATTTAGGTCCGGGTCCTAGTTCTTTTCATCAAGTTATTTTTGCCACTGAAGAAGAATACAGTAGATGAAGGTAATGACAATGATTCCAGTAGCGATGATTTAGTTGAAATGTAGATGATTTATTTGATAATATTGATGATAATGTTGATACTCCTGAATTATTTGTTGGAAGACAATTTGAAAATCGTATTCAATTTAGAAGTTTATTAGTGACATAGCAATTAAGCATAATTTTGTTTGTTCGACTACTTTGAATAATGCTCACAAGATTATATATAAATGTACGAATCAAGTTGTAATTGGAGGGTATACGCTAAATCTTGGTATAGCGAGACATTTGTTATTACTACGGTAGAAAATCGACATACTTGCTTATGTGGACTTACAACAGGTAGTCATCCATTAGCTACTACTGTATGGATTAAGAATAAGATATTTAAAAAATTAGAGATGAAACTAACCATCTTCTATATGCATTACTTCCAAGTGCTGCACCAATTCAACAAATATGAGCATAATTCAATATGATTTTAATCAAATAGGAGATGAAAACTAACCTCTTCATACTCTAACATCGGTTCAGATAGTTCTGCCACCCCATGTGTCTCAAATCTAGAATTCCATCCGGAATCATTTTCTAGCTCTTACAGCAGCACTGGCTCTACCACGATTCAAACATGGTGGATCATGGAATAATCTGTTTCATCCCAAACTGTCGCAGAACACGATCGGCGGGATGAAACATGATGTCTCCATGATATATATATAATCTATGAAGACTCATGGTATAGAGTTCTTTGTATTTCTGGAACATATTCATACTGCTCATGCACATAAGGTAGCCATATAACCTATTCGATTTCAGAAAAAGTATAAGTAATAGATTAAAAATGTTGAAAAATTTAAGACTAATTAATGTATTTTACCTCCGTATGCTTTAGAGTATCAAACTGCCCCCGATATAGGGGCGCTCGAGTGAACACAATGAGTGGGATCTACTACATCTGTAACCCATCGTAAAGCTACCGGAAATTTACCAGCATTGGAATCAATACCGGTAACTGGTCTCCCGATATGAAATGTTCGTAGGACCAGACCTATTAAACAAAAGAATAACTTGATACAATTCTACAAATTATAACTTTAAATAAAATGAGTAATAATTTGTATACCTGTATTAAAGTCATGCATCCATTTAATTTTTTCATAATTTTATTATCTCCCAGCACGCGTACAAAATCTGACATGGAGGCGTATAAATATGCCAACATTGATGCTCCCCATGCATGACTTGTAGGTGCGGTCAAGTTCTCAAGAATAGTAGAAACGTAAGTTCACCATATCTGATGAGTCGGGAAAGACAACCGCACTTATTAAGGCGAGCAAGTAGGCCCTTGTGCAAGAAATCACCTAAACATATAGCGAAGAAAATGGCAAAAATTAATACGTGCTAAATAGCTGCAGCGATACGAGAAATATTAATAATATCGGTGATACATACCCGATTTTCATCAACAGATACTCTTCGTCATCTTCGATATGATCTAGATGCATGAAATTGTGACGGAGCCAGAAAAATGAGACTAAGCTTTTTCCTTTTAATTTTGGTGGCTCCACACCTAGATACTCCATAATTGCATTATCAGCTGAAAATGACTCGTTAAATATTATAGGTTCACCTAATAGGTAATCCTATAAGTAATTGTCATTTCACCAACTGGTAATTGAAATATATTTCGGCCAGGCCACCAACGTTCCACTAGGCTTAAATTAAATCTCTATCATGACGTAAAAACTGTATCTCGTCAATGTATTTGAAACCGAATATGACCAACATAGCATTTGTTCGCTAGTTAAATTCCACACCCAACGTTCGGTTCATACCGCCATGTCCCATGCTCTCGCATTCGAATATCGCCAGGATAATCATATAACTATACAAAAATTGAGTTACTACATAATGATCTATTACTACAAAGTAAAAAAAATACAAAAAATAACTTTCATTTAAATTAAGTATACCTTTCCAGAAAATACTAATCTTGAGATATGACTCAAACGTTGCTGGATAATCTCATCTGTGGTGGGTCCTCCCGGAATAAGTTCGTCATTTCGACGATCATGTTATTAATACCAAATTCTAAGATACTAAACATAAACAAATAAATTAAATTTACATTTTTGAAATATTTTTACCTCTAAATGTATGTTAGCCTCTCTGCTCCTCTTCTCTGCTTCTTCTCCTCTCTTCTCTTCTCTGCTTCTTTTCCTTCTTCTGTATTTGTTCCTGGAGAAGAAACGAGCATCATTTATAAGACACTTTTCTATCCCATCTCTTTAATCCCATTTTTCAATGTGTTATAAAGCTGCATTCTTTCACTCACTCATTCAAACACTCATATTCAACGTATACAAACAAGTTTGGAGGGTCTCCAATGCTACGCATGCTTCCCACAAACAAAAGTTACTGCAAACCTCCACCCCCTCCTCTGCGAAGCTATCCCCCACCCACTGGAAACACTGCCCCCCCTCCCCCAACGCGACTGCAAACACTGCCCCCCTCCCCCAACGCGACTGCAAACACTGCCTCCTCTGCAACCCTACGCGACTGCAGCCTTAGGCGCTCAATTTCCGCCAGATAGTCTGGCAAAAATTGGGCGCGCCCAATTTCCGCCAGACCCTCTATCGGATTGTTTTCATATTAAATTTTTTTCAAAAGTTGTTACCCCCTACGCAAATTCGCCAAAGTACGTTATCCTACAGTAAATTTTCTGTTGTTTATATTGTGAAATCCTAGGTTACTTTTTGTGAGAATACCCCTGCTTCTTCCTCTTAGATCATCTCCAACCATATCGTGAGTTTGAAAAAATGGTTGCCACATAGGAATGACAACCATGTTTTCCAAAAGTACTTCTCTAATACAAATGTGAAATAAAGTGTGGAGTTAACATGACAAAGACAATATGAAATTGGTTGTCTAGATCTAGACAATACACTTTAGAGCATCTCCAACCCTATTGTCTTGTTAAGTGTTGTGAGTCTTAGGTGGCTCCTATGTGGCATGAGTCACAATACAATGTCACTCTCCGTTTCCAGAATGCGTATTTTTATACATGTACAACTCGTATATATTTATTTAGTATTTATCATGTATTATCCTGTATTTAAATTCCTTTAATTTCATGTTAATTAATTATCTGCATTTTATTTCCTGCAATTTATTTTTTGCATTTTATTCTCTGCTTTAGTCTTATGTGGTTCGGCCTAGGTTGGTTTTTCTCGGGTTCATGGTGGTTCAATGAACCGAACCCCCAATAAGCCCCCATCTCCTTCTCTCTCCTCATAACTCTCCTTCACCATTACTTCTTCTTCTTTCTCACCACTCTCTTCCACCAACAGCAGGCAAGTACATCTTGCTTCTTGCTTCCACTTGGAGAACCATTTTTATGGTTCATTTGTCTTCCTCTCATGATCCTGAGAGAGTTTAGTACTTAGCATTTTTGATTTCTTTGGCTTGTTTCTTCTAGATCTAAGTTGTTGTATTCTCGGTTGTTCATGGGTTTGATCTCCCAACCTGGCGTGTATTCTCGGTTGTCCATGGGTTCTGAACCATGGGAACTTCATTTCTGGCTTGGAACGAAGGTTCAGTCACGCACACGTCTTTACGTGCCTGCGTGAAATTTCAGTCACGCACACGTTCTTACGTGTCTGCATGAATTTTCAGTCACGCACACGTTCTTACGTGTCTGCGTGAATTTTTAGTCACGCACACGTTCTTACGTGTCTGCATGAATTTTCAGCCACGCACACGTCTTTACGTGTTTGCGTGAATTTTCAGTCACGCACACGTCTTTACGTGCCTGCGTGAATTTTGAGTCACGCTCACGTTCTTAAGTGTCTGCGTGAATTTTGAGTCACGCTCACGTTCTTACGTGTCTGCGTGAATTTTGAGTCACGCTCACGTTCTTACATGAGTGCGTGAATTTTTAGTCACGCACACGTTCTTACGTACGTGCGTGAATTTTTAGTCACGCACACGTTCTTGCGTGTCAGCGTGACATTTTAGTTACGCACACGTCTTTGCGTGCGTGCGTGGATTTCTTATCATTTTCCACGCTCACTTTTCACGCTCACGCTGTGCGTACGTGAGTTACTTTTCACGCTCACGTTATGAGTGCGTGATTTATCCTTCACGATCACGCTGTGCGTGCCAACGTGAACCACTTTTCATGCTCACGCTGTTTATACGCTCACTCCTACCTACTAGACTTGTTGGCGTGACTTGTTGGCCTTAGCATAGACTTGTTGGCGTGACTTCCTGACCTGGGTGTTTCTATTTGTTCTATAAATTATTCATTTAATGGTGGCATGATAGTTCTCCTATTATATCCTTATGCTTTTTGCATGAACTCGATAATCTTGGCATGTTAATATTTTTAATATATATGGTTGTATAGAACGTGCCTTGTGTCTTGATTGGTTTATGGATACCCAGTAAGACTGGAACTTAACCTTGAGAGTTATAGACTCGACCCCATTGACTTTCATGCCTTGTCACCATTGATAATAATGGTTATCTTGACTAAATTGATCATGCGTTCCTAGTTGGAACTAAGAGACTGGCAAGTCGTCTTATTGAATTGGATGAATGAGACACGTTCATGTAATGAACTATTGTAATCGACTGACTGATCCCGAATATTGACGTACAGGCACATGCAGGCTTCAATTTATTTATTTATTTACTTATTTATTTATTTTACAAAAGCAGCATGTGTACTTTATGGTCAAGGCATGATTACTCCGTGGTTAGATTTGATTGTTGCATTACGCTATGTAAGATCTACAACCTAGCCGCACGGGTATCGTTGTAGAGTTGCGCATATCGTACCCCGTACGAAAGTACTCATTTGAATGACCATGATCCACGGCATGGGATTTCACTCAACGTAGAGACTATTAAGTTAAATAAAATAATGATTGCATGGAGAGAATGGATCCCCGAGTTCTTACATGGCAGCCCTCTTGGGACTAGTAGTGCCCGACAGGCCGGCTGGTTCCCACAGATACTGTAAACCTGCCACACGGGCAGGGAGCGGTATCTGCTTATATTATTATTGTATATTGTATATTGATAACGGACGTCCCGCTGGGACTCGTCTAATTCATGATTGGCGCAATTGATTGACTGGATAGACTAGCCTTGCTCGCACATAGTAAGAAGTGAGGAATCCCTATTCGCATAATTCCAGGATAACTTGGGACTCACAATAGCAAGCCGTAGGAGTTGATTGGCCGTTCAAGATGATTTGTTTGTGTACTGTACCTACTCTGTTGCCTAACTGAGATGATCAGAATGTCAGGACATGACGGGCCAACTTCTGTCCTTGTTTGGTTGGGAGGTTGGTTCGAAGTGTCGTGATGTTATGTGAATCCTAGTGGAAAGCAGAGATCTATTATTATATTCTCTTACTTACTGGTTTAGTCCTTCATATCGTGCTTCCTTGTGGTACTTGCTATTAGAGGTCTAACCTCTTTGGTTTTGCATGGCCAGATTTAGAGCCGGTTCCCGAGGACTCAACTTACTTCCACCTCCAAGATGGTCAATACTAGGGGAATGATCGCAGGAGGACTCGAGTGGGTTCCTTACTTCACCGCTCGTTTTGTTTTTTACTTCATACTTAGCCGTTTGGCACCGACATGTTAGTCGGATCGTCTTGTACTTACTTTTACATAATTGTAACTAAGTCAGACTGCAGCTGATAACAATTGTGTATATGTTACTATACCATCTGGCTATGTTTTGTAAAGCCAGATCTCAAGAACATTTTGACTAAGCGTTTGGGACGCCTTACTGCTTTATCTTACATGTTCTCTATTCTTGCTTCTTGTTTGAATGATTGAGACAATAGATGTGAAGTGGCCATAGTAAGACTTTCATGTAGTATGCACCCCCTCGTCTGGTTAGACAGCATTGATCGTATTATACGGTATTTATCTACCCGTAATACGTAGCTGGCTGAGTCATTCCTCCGCTCTCCAGTATTCTGGTTCTGGGGCGTGACATACAATGTCTTGTTTATGTGGCAAAACTATATCTTAAAAGACAATGAGATAGAAAAACTCTCTCAAATGCAAAAGTATTGAGGAGACAATAAAAAGTATTTTTTTCAACTTCCAAGGCAACTCCTCCACTTCTTCAACTTTTTTATAAATATTTCTATTCATAATTGATGATGTGGAGACAAAGTCATTGTGAAGTGCATTGTCTAGATCTAGACAACCAACTTCACATTCTTCTTGCCATGTCATTGCCATGTCAACTTCATATTTTATTCTACATTTGCATTGGAGAAGAATTTTTGGAATGAAAGTTTGTCATTCCTATGTGGCAACCATTTTTTCTAAACTCACAGTAGGGTTGGAGATGCTCTTACAGTGTCTTTATGTCCACATCATCATTTATGAATAAAAATGTTTATAAAAAGAAATATAAGAGTAAAAGTTGTCTTGTAAGTTGTAAAAAAATACTTTGTATTGTCTTCTCAATACTTTTGCATTGGAGATGACTTTTTACACTCATTGTCATTTGTGAATATAATCTTGCCACCTATACAAGACATTGTCTTGTGTCCCATAAGATTAACAACACAAAATAAGACAATAGGATTGGAGATGCTCTTATACATGGGCTGTTATCAAATTATTAAAAAAAGAAAAACAGGAAACGCCCTTAGCATGGGCGTTTTCCTCATTTTCTAATTTGTTTTCATAGTTTCATTTTAGCTGACGGTCTTTAGATAGTTTTATATTTAATTCAGATTTTAAAGAGAACGTCCTTACCAAGGACGTTCTTGTGCTATGTTTGAAATTATTAGGAACATTGTGTTGTACATGTAATTTTATAAAATTATAATGCTTTCATTGAAAATTTTCCTTTTTTTAACTATCATTCCACTTATTAATATAAATTTATACTTATATTTTATTTTTTTTATTTTTATTAGACTTATATTTTCTTTTTACGATTTTTTTTTGGTAATAAAACAGATATTTTTTTGTGACAAAATAAATGTAATAAATGACTCCTAAACCAAACTTTAATAACATATTTGTTGTTTTCTTGATTGAATCGGAGTGATCTTTGTTTGGCAGGAAATAGCATTGGTTTGCTCGAATCCCCATATAGTCGGACGTTGATGTTCCTACAATTGACAATGCAAACTGTCCGCTAGAGGCTACAAGAGCTAACGTAGGTACGTACTGTTGCATCGTCACTTTATCAGGATTTCATCGAAATACTTGGCAATTCTAACAAGGGTTTTTGCTTGGAAGGAAGTGGACTAAATTTGATAACTTTGAGTTAGAAAATGAAATATTGGCATATCTTCTCTTCTACTGTAATAAGAGATTTCAAAACGGTTCAAAAATAAGTCATCTAAGTCATGTATATATGTGATCTATTTTATTTTTTAAATTGGATGATAAAATTTAACTTTCTCATCTGTCATTTTTTACAATGGATAAAAACCAACTTTCTCTCTTTTAGCTCCTACAAAAAACTCTTTAAAAACTAAATTTAAAGAAAAAAAATCAAAATAAATAAAATAAATTGTTTAACAAATCTTAATTCAAATATATTTAAATATTTGAACTAATTTTCAACAATATCATAACAAATTATAATTATTTTTGAACAAAATTTAATTAAAATAAAAATATATATACAATAAAATTTAATTTTTATTTAAATATTTAAATTATTTTCTTATAAGATTAGAAAGAAGGGAAAAAAGATTTAACGTACAACGCACATGCATCTTCTGGTACTTTTATTAGGAGGTTTCAAAACGTCAAAATGTTGGCCATCAAGCAGTCTAAGCTCTCTAGCCTAGTAGTATTAGAATGGATATCCGAAGGAGTCGACAGGATTCGAACCTCCCACTCGTATGTGCATGCAATTTTTTAAAAAAGAAACATTCTTGTCACACAGCACTTGGCAAATACATTTGTCTTGTTGAACAGTAGTTTACTTCCCTTGTCCTTGGTTATAATGCAGAGCAAGGAGTTTAACACAACTGATCTGAAAGCATGGTCATAGGAATTTTAATGGTAGTATAGTTTTATGGTACTGATAATATTAAAATTTTGTGTTTAGTAAAAATTAGGATAAATTGCAAAAAAATCCCTCGTTAGATTTTTGCTTTTTTCACTAAAAGACCCCATGCTCTTAAAATTCCCAAAAGTATGGAATATGCTCATTTTGCCCCTAAATGACAATTTTATCCCCCCCCCTCCTTCTTCGGCTGTTTGGGCTGTGTTCGCTGGCGAGAAGGAGGAGGAGGGGGTGCGCTCGCCGCCGAGGGAGGCGGAGGGGGGGGGTGGGGGGTCGGACGGGGGGGGGGGGGATCGGGGGGTCGCTCGTCGGCGAGGAGGAGCAGGGGGTCTGTAGTTCCCCGTCCCGCAAAGTCAATCGGAGGAATCGAAGCGCCGACGGCGTTCGGAACTTAGCCTTGCAACGGCTGCTCGAAGACGTCGCTCGGTCAAGGCGACCGCCCGCTCAGGTGGGGTAGTTTCGGTGAACTTGCCTCATCTTAGCCTTCACTTAATAACTCGCTTGTTTTCAACTTGCACAAGTAGGCTAATATAAAAGCTACGAACGCACATAGCTAAGGGAATAATCCCGACCCGTCGGAATGTCTTAGAACACGGAAAATGGTCCCACGGTCTTCATAGAAGTCGGCTCAGCGTGCTTTCAAATGACACTCGATCCTTCGATCCCGTGGCTTGGGAGAAGGAAGTTGGCTTAAGTTGCTAAGTTGTCCCGACACTTGAAATAGCCTAAGTCATAGGT
Source organism: Iris pallida (assembly GCA_029216955.1). Classification (NCBI taxonomy): domain Eukaryota; kingdom Viridiplantae; phylum Streptophyta; class Magnoliopsida; order Asparagales; family Iridaceae; genus Iris; species Iris pallida. Next base: position 11,456,051 of record JANAVB010041219.1, read on the forward strand.
GTCGCCTGCGTGAATGCTTGGTAAAGCAAGTACGGTCCCGTCATTTTGCCCAAACACTCGAATAAGCCTAAGTCATAGGCGTCGCCTGCTTGAATGCTTGATAAAGCATGCACTGTCCCGTCGTTTTGCCCCAACGCTTGTATTGGCCTAAGTCATAGGCCACTACCAGAATAAGTCGTTTTAGCGACGCCTAAAGACGTCGCTAAAACAACAATTTTCGTCGCTAAAACTAATTAGCGACGAAATTACCGACGTTTCGGGCTGGTCGCGGAAATGTTAGTCGCTGATCATAAAAACGTCGCCAAACGTCGCAATTGCCGACGTTCGCCGACGTATTTATACGTCGGTATAATGCCGACGTCCACCGTCGTGTCGTCTCTCTTTGCGACGTAATATTTAGTATCGCTACAAGTCGGTAAATTTACCGACAAATTACCGACGAGACGTCGGTGATTTAGTGACATATACAAAGTCGCTTGACGTCTGTAAATCCTGGGAATTTATGGTGATAATTATCGACGTTTACCGACGTCCTCCGACGTAATTGTGCGTCGCTAAACGTCAGTAGACTGGATAATATTAATTATCTACCGACGTTTATCGACGCACATTTACGTCGGAGGACGTCGGTAAACGTCGCTAATTCTGCAAAAAAAATAAAAAAAAATACAGAATGTCCATTTCTCCCTGCAGTTTAAAAAGCTAACCATTTCTCACTGTGCACAGGTTTCAGTCCCTATAACCAAGTCTACAACAATCACACAAAATATGGTTGTCAGAATGGCTCAGAACACAACCCAAAATTCACACAATGTCCAAGTCTACAACAATCATTCTAGCAATGTCCAAATCTGGTTCGTAAGACAAACTAAACATAATCAGTTCTATTTCACATGCTTAATTGCCAAGTATGGGAACGAATGGCTCAGAACACAATCTAAGATTCATTCAAGCATACATTAGTGTGAATCATCTATGTTCTGTACATATGGTGTAGTATATGTTCTTATCGTATCTAGTATCTGAAGAATGTAATAGAATCAAGATGAATTCACATAATGTAATACTAAGACATCATCTACTACTATATAAGATATAGTGATAGGTTGTCGTATCATCATTGCTGAGGGATGAGGGTCGGAGGACAGTCAACTTTATCTACGGATACATAGTTTCTGCCTCGCCAGTCGAATGGCTTAATTGCCAAGTATGGGAAGGAGTGGCTCAGAACACAACCCAAAATTCATTCTAGCATACATTAGTGTGAATCATCTATGTTCTGTACATATAGTGTAGTATATGTTCTTATCGTATCTAGTATCTGAAGAATGTAACAGAATCAAGATGAACTCACATAATGTAATACTAAGACATCATCTACTACTATATAAGATATAGTGATAGGGGCTCGCCGGAGGAAGGATAAGGGGCTCGCGGTGGAGGAGGAGGATGAGCAGCGCCGGAGGGAAGGGGGTCGGGCTGTCGTCGAGGTCGGGGAAGAGGTGCGGGAACAAAAAATTTGGGGAGAGGGAGAAATAAAAAGTCGAACCGAGAAAACCCTTTTTATCAGAAATTAGCGACGTCCGCAAATACGTCGCAAAGCGTCGGTTTTCGTTTAATATTCGGCGACGTAATAATCTTTACGACGCTAAACGTCGCTGAACTAATAAAACTAGCGACGTTTTTCGACAAATCAACGACGTTGGTTTTTATTACACTAAAGGTAGTCGCAATATGTCGCTATCAGCGACGTATTGTGACGCATACTTTCGGAGTCGCTATCAACGAATGGCTCAGAACACAACCCAAGATTCATTCAAGCATACATTAGTGTGAATCATCTATGTTCTGTACATATAGTGTAGTATATGTTCTTATCGTATCTAGTATCTGAAGAATGTAACAGAATCAAGATGAACTCACATAATGTAATACTAAGACATCATCTACTACTATATAAGATATAGTGATAGGTTGTCGTATCATCATTACCGAAGGATGAAGGTCGGAGGACAGTCAACTTTATCTACGGCTACATAGTTTCTGCCTCGCCAGTCGAATGGCTGCAGGGACTATGTCCTTATCACCAGGTCGTACCGTAGATTAATGCAAATGGAGCTGGAGCCAAAATACAGAAACCAAAATATGATATCCACCTCAAGTGTAGAGTCGGAGGAGAAGGTCTTTTCCATCATCTCCCTCCCTCACGCTATCAACGTCACAACTTTTCCACCTCAAGTTCTGATCAAGCATTTTTTTTCTCCTCTCCTCCACCATGGCTCTGAACCTATCTGCTCCTCCCTACTTCCCTTCTTCTTATTTGACTCTCTCAGCCACATATCATATCCAGCTCAAGTGTAGAGTCGGGGGAGAAGAAGTGGACATGAAGAGGAGGGGAAAGCAGCACAGCCGACGGCATGACCCGGAGGAAGTACAGAGGTTTTCTTCAACATACGTAGGAGAACTATAAGGATATATCTTTTTACAACATATCACCTTGTCAAAGACCCTTAATGTGACAACCATGTTACCACGGTGTCGGAAAACTAACATGTCATAATTTTATAAGCCGTGTGTTTTGACATAATCCTCCAACCGAATTTCAGTTCTATGTAATAATGCAAGATTACGACATAGGAGGAAAGAGTTGGAAGGATTATGTAAAAATACACGGCTTAGAAAATTATGACATGTTAGTCTTCCGACACCGCGGTAACATGGTTATCACATTAAGGGTCTTTGACAAGATGACATATTGTGAAAAGATATATCCTTATAGTTCTCCTACGTATGTTGAAGAAAACCTCTGTACTTCCTCCGGGTCATGCCGCCGGCTATGCTGCTTTCCCTCCTCTTCATGTCCACTTCTTCTCCCCTGACTCTACACTTGAGCTGGATATCATATGTGGCTGAGAGAGTCAAATAAGAAGAAGGGAAGTAGGGAGGAGCAGATGGGTCCATAGCCATGGTGGAGGAGAGGAGAAGGCAAAACTGAATCAGCATTGTCTTCCGGATCGTCCTCATCAAGGTATAACGGGCTGCTCAGCGTGCCCAGCTTCTTCAACTTCTCGCTGGCTGCAGAGTCGAAATGGGAACGGGTCCTCTTTGCCGGTCCGGAGCTCTGACTCGCACTCGTCGCCGCGCTATTGGTTTCCTCTCCTCCTCTGACGCAGGTCATAAGAAAAGAAATTTCGTACCTCTTCTTCACATAAACATCATTGCCGCCTTGTACTCGAGCCTCCTCATCTGTGACGCTATCCGACTTCTCGGTGCCTTGGATAGCGTCACAGATGAGGAGGCTCGAGTACAAGGCGGCAATGATGTTTATGTGAAGAAGAGGTACGAAATTTCTTTTCTTATGACCCGCGTCAGAGGAGGAGAGGAAACCAGTAGCGCGACGACGAGTGCGAGTCAGAGCTCCGGGCCGGCAAAGAGGACCCGTTCCCATTTCGACTCTGCAGCCAGCAAGAAGTTGAAGAAGCTGGGCACGCTGAGCAGCCCGTTATGCCTTGATGAGGACGATCCGGAAGACAATGCTGATTCAGTTTTGCCTTCCTTGGATGGTATTGATTCTGTAGATCCGTGTATAAAAGAGGAAGAGATTGGGAGTAGAGTGGACCCGGAGGGAAATGAGAGATTGGAAGCTGGGTCAATATCCAAGAAGCGAAAGAGAGTCGAGGATTCTGATAGGTTGTCGTATCATCATTGCCGAGGGATGAGGGTCGGAGGACAGACAACTTTATCTACGGCTACATAGTTTCTGCCTCGCCAGTCGAATGGCTGCAGGGACTATGTCCTGATCACCATGTCGTACCGTAGATTAATGCAAATGGAGCTGGAGCCAAAATACAGAAACCAAAATACAAAATACAGAAACCAAAATACAAAATACAGAAACCAAAATATAAAATACAGAAACCAAAATACAAAATACAGAAACCAAAATACAAAATATAGAATCCAAAATAGGACCCTCTGTGAGAACGGATGGCTCAGAACACAACCCAACCGGAGAGGATATTCTGAGAGATCCATCTGAGAGGGACGTATACTCTGAGAGATCACCTTTACAAGAATTATATCAGTAGGGGGATCGAGTGTTGGAGAAGATATTATCAAAGTATACGTCCTACTCAGATGGGTCTCTCACCGTTACTATTTTTTCCTGACAGCATGGTGGATGTGCTCCGTCCACAGATTCTTGCTCCGAGCCAAAACTTTGTCCCGAAGCTCAAGTGGACATCCTTGGTGTAGAGCTCGAGTGAGAGGTTCCTGACAGCATGGTAGTCTCCTTTGTTAAAGTATCTGTGCTCGTCCCACAACCAATGTGGGATGAGCACGGATACTTTAACAAAGGAGGCCACCATGCTGTCAGGAACCTCTCACTCTAACTCTACACCAAAGATGTCCACTTGATCTCCGGGACAAAGTTTTAGCTCGGAGCAAGAATCTGTGGACGGAGCACATCCACCATGCTGTCAGGAAAAAATAGTAACGGTGAGAGACCCATCTGAGTAGAACGTATACTTTGATAATATCTCCTCCAACACTCGATCCCACTACTGATATAATTCTTGTAAAGGTGATCTCTCAGAGTATACGTCCCTCTCAGATGGATCTCTCAGAGTATCCTCTCCGGTTGGGTTGTCGTATCATCATTGCCGAGGGATGAGGGTCGGAGGACAGTCGACTTTATCTACGGATACATAGTTTCTGCCTCGCCAGTCGAATGGCTGCAGGAACTATGTCCTGATCACCATGTCGTAGTCCAATATAATCCAGAGATTGACACAGTTCTAATTCATATATGTAGTCCAATACAAATAGTCTAATACAAAAACAACCCAATACAAATAGTCCAATACAAATAAGTACTAATAGCTAATGAGAACCACGCTGCTCACGCAAACGCTCAGTGATACGTTCACGCAACCACCTCGAAAAAGCGAGATTTTTGGCGCGAGGAGAGATGTCGTCCCTTGCAAGGACTGCATGAAGAGAACTCTCGGTCTCACTAGCTACCGGTGCTGGATGAATAGAACTTCCGGTCTCACTAGCAACCGGTGCCACTTCCTCCTCAATTGTAGGAGGAGCCACCTCAGCATTCACTATTTTCTTCAAACGACGTGCCGCTCCTCGGGTCATGGGTGCCATCTGGTAAGATCGATAGTCACAAATAATATAATTGTAACATAAGCAAGCTAACTAAAGGAACCATCATGTAATTTGAGTACATTTTCGAAAGCCGATAAGGTATAAGAAATTCGATTTTTTGCCAAGTGTGAGAACGGATGGCTCAGAACACAACCCAAAATTCATTCAAGCATACATTAGTGTGAATAATCTATGTTCTGTACATATGGTGTAGTATATGTTCTTATCGTATCTAGTATCTGAAGAATGTAACAGAATCAAGATGAACTCGCATAATGTAATACTAAGATATCATCTACTACTATATAAGATATAGTGATAGGTTGTCGTATCATCATTGCCGAGGGATGAGGGTCGAAGGACAGTCAACTTTATCTACGGTTACATAGTTTCTGCCTCGCCAGTCGAATGGCTGCAGGGACTATGTCCTTGAGACAGTGAACATATACACCATGAATCCAAAACCCATATTCACATTTACTAATCCAAATGGATGCAGGGACTATGTCCTTGCCTCTCCGGTTGGTTGTCGTATCATCATTGCCGAGGGATGAGGGTCGGATGACAGTCAACTTTATCTACGGTTACATAGTTGCTGCCTCGCCAGTCGAATGGCTGCAGGGACTATGTCCTTGAGACAGTAAACATATACACCATGAATCCAAACCCCATATTCACATTTACTAATCCAAATGGATGCAGGGACTATGTCCTTGCCTCTCCGGTTGGTTGTCGTATCATCATTGCCGAGGGATGAGGGTCGGAGGACAGTCAACATTATCTACGGTTACATAGTTTCTGCCTCGCCAGTCGAATGGCTGCAGGGACTATGTCCTTGAGACAGTGAACATATACACCATGAATCCAAACCCCATATTCACATTTACTAATCCAAATGGATGCAGGGACTATGTCCTTGCCTCTCCGGTTGGTTGTCGTATCATCATTGTCGAGGGATGAGGGTCGGATGACAGTCAACTTTATCTACGGTTACATAGTTTCTGCCTCGCCAGTCGAATGACTGCAGGGACTATAATAAGACACAATTCACCAAACAGAACCATACTGTAGAACTCACACTTTAAGACAATAGATGAAAGAAGACTTGTATGGAGGATCGATAGGGTTGAGCGATGTCATTTTATTCTACAAAGAGAACCATACTGTAGAACTCATACTGTAGAACTCACACTTTAACACAATTCTACAAAGAGTTGTCATAGGGTGTTGAGCGATGTCATTTTATTCTTTTTTTCTTCTTCTTCTTCTTCTTGGGATTTTTGAGTATTGGATCTTGAGAGACATATATAGCTAGAACTTACGAAGAATGGAGTACCATACTTCAACAAATAGATGTTGACTAATTGGTTCATATACTTATTGTCTAAAATAAGTGTAGGAATGTTGCAAGGTGAAACAATGTATCAAACACTATATCGAAACCCAAACCCAATATGCAAATCCAAATTAATACGAAAATACACAAGTGTATGTAGGGGATTAAATGTACAGAGGTGAAATATATATATATGCAAACTTGGGGGTGTCTACGTGTCCAACAAATGGACACAAAGTGTCCAAAACCTTATGAACACACTGTATCAGTGAACATATGGCCGTAAAGTGTCTCCGTGTCCATTTTGGACACGAAAAACACGTCAATTAGGTTAGGGTTTACCTTCAGTCTCCTCGCGGTGGTGGAGGAGGAGGAGGAGGAGGACAAGTTCGGTTGTGGAGGAGGAGGGGATTAAGTGTACAGAGGTGAAATACAAATATATGCAAGCTTGGGGGTGTCCACGTGTCCAATAAATGGACACAAAGTGTCTGAAACCTCACGAACACACTGTATCAGTGAACACATGGTCGTAATGTGTCTCCGTGTCCATTTTGGACACGAAAAACATACTCAATTAGGGTTAGGGTTTACCTTCAGTCTCTTCGCGGTGGTGGAGGAGGAGGAGGAGGAGGATCTCGCGGTGGAGAAGGAGAAGGGGCTCGCGGTGGAGGAGGAGGAGGAGAACGGGCTCGTCGGAGGGAGGAGAAGGGGCTCACGGTGGAGGAGGAGGATGAGCGGCGTCGGAGGGAAAGGGTTGGCTGTCGTCGAGGTCGGAGAAGAGGGGGCGGGAAAATAAAATTTGGGGAGAGGGAGAAATAAAAAGTCCAACCGAGGAAACCCTTTTTATCAAAAATTAGCGACGTCCAAAAATACGTCGCAAAGCGTCGGTAAACGTTTAATATTCGGCGACATATTAATCTTTGCGACGCTAAATGTCGCTGAACTAATAAAACTAGCGACGTTTTCCGACAAATCAACGACGTTGATTTTTATTACACTAATGGTAGTCGCAATATGTCGCTGTTTGTCGCTATCAGCGACGTATTGTGACGCAACATTTAGGAGTCGCTAAATCCAAAAATATTAGCGACGTTGTAAGTTGGCGTCGCTAATTTCGTTGCTAATATGACATATTTTGGTAGTGGGCGTCGCCCGTGTGAATGCTTGAAAATGCATGCACGGTCCCTTCGTCCAAGGCTTGGCATAGCCTTCGTATGTCCCGCAAGTTAAGTCATCTTGCACGGCTGTTGGCTTAAATCTAGGCACCAGAGAACTCGGTTGTTCAAGTCGAACGCGTGCACGACACGTTCCCTCGATGCGAAGCTTGGCGTAGCCTTTGCTCGTCAAGTCGTTGCACGAATAAGTTGGCAAAGCTATGCCGGTCGACCTAAGTTATTTCTAGCACCGTCCCGCTTTATCTGCGGTTGTCAAGTCGCGTAGTCCCTCAAGAACAAGGCTCGTCGTATAAACTATATGACTTGAGCGAAAGCGTCGCCTATAGAACCAGGTCTGTCTAAGGCACGAGCTACAGTGGATTTAGTGAAAAGCATGCCACGGTCAAAGGAAGTCCCCGCGGCTGGTTGTCATCGAGATCGGTCCCGCTATTTGGGAGTCTCGCTAAGTCTTGATAAGTCTCGCACACAAGATCGATCCCGCGGCTTGGGAGTCTCGCTTAGTCTTGATAAGTCCCGCACACGAGATCGGTCCCGCGGCTTGGGAGTCTCGCTATATCTTGAAAGGAAACACACGAGATCGGTCCCGCGGCTTGGGAGTCTCAATAGAAAGAGGGAAAACATGGTCATGTTAAGGAAGGACTGGATAGATCGAGTCGAGACTTGCATGGTCATTGGACAACTTGTCGACAAGGTGTAGTCTTCTCGAATGATTGCCGGGGCGCCGGGATCATTCGGTCCGGAGGAAGCGAGTGCGGCTCAAAGCAGGATGCCGAATAACCGTATGGGAGTATCGGCGCTTCCGGGGCTAGCTACCCATGGAAGGGCGGTCCGATACCCCCGCCGAGCCGAGTCCAAGATAGCTTGACATTTCTAGTGACCACTCATATAGATGTGTCGGCAAGAGCGGCAATTCGCGTGTTTGCCTTTGGATAGCGTCAAGTACTAGCACGACGTTGGTCAAATCATGAGACAGTCTAGCACGACGTGTATCAAGTCAGCAAGATGTAATCCCGTTAGTGCCACCCTTGTATCAGCACGAAAGGAATGAGTTATAGCTTATGTCAGCGAGACACGTGCTTCGGCACTAAGCAAGGCTTTCGCGTATCAAGTATTGGCTTTCGCGTATCAATATTGGCATTCGCGTATTGGCTTTCGCGTATCAATATTGGCATTCGCGTACTGGCTTTCGCGTATCGGCATTGTTGGCTTATGCAAATAAGTTGAGTGCCATCACTTTAAGTCAAAAGGACCGTAAGGTGAAACTTGTCTAAGTCAGGGAGCCGTTGGACACGACCTGCACGAGTCGACCCCTTGATATCATTGGCACGAGATCAAGTTAAAGTCATGGCACGACCCTGCCGTCCCGAGTCGAAGTTCGGTCAAGTACCTAAGCGATGAGGCACCGCCTCGATCGTAATACACGTTGTCATGATAGCCCGACCATGTCGTCGCATAACGAGTTGGTCAGGCGTCGTGGTCTAAAAAAACTGATCCTAAGGCAAGACTAGAAAGACAATCGAAAGGGATTTAAACTGCACAAAGTAAATGAACGTATCGGTTATGTATGGGTGGGCGAGAAGCTCACTCCACCAGTACAGTTGAGTACTGACACCCACACAGTGTTTCATGTGCAGGCACAGGTAGAAGCTCGTGGCGCGGAGCTCGCTTGGAGGCTTCGAGGCACGGAGTTCCTTGGCAATTCGAAGCGTGCGGCCGCGTGAAGCCAAGACTTATACAAGACATAATGTATGGACATCGCCTTCCGAAGCTTTCGCTGGATTCAAGTATTGTATCGAGAGATGAGAGAGAGCAGAGTGAATTGTAAAATGAGTGAAAAGTGAGTACGAGAGACTTGTAATTTGGCCTTGTGCCCACAATATAATCTTGTATTCAATATCAATAATGAGCTTCTTTTGAATGACTTGTGTTCATGTGTGCTTGTTCTAAATTTTTGCTGCATGTTTCAATGTTTCTGCTTGGGACTTCTGTGCGACGATCCCGTCGCAGCCGATGTAATCCGCCGTTATGAAACTGCCTTGCACGAGCGCAATCTAGGCTCGTGCGGCATCACGCCTTAGCGAGGATGATCGCTCCTACGGGAGCGGGGCGTGACATAATGGTATCAGAGCACGGCTTTACGTCCTTGGACTTCAAGATGAAATTCTCAGTTTTGAAAGCTCGTCGCTGGGAAAAGAAGTGTGCGCTCTCTCTCGATTTTTCCTCAGCATGTCCATACAATAAGTCTAAATATTTTCAAAAGCTCGTACAAGTGTTCAATCGAACGCGTCGATAGGCCTTTGTGCCGAACGGTGTCAAACATGTCTTGGTAGAAAACACATGCTAATGTTAGCAAGTCGCGTGCGTGCCTAACTAGCCTTGCGTCGACTTAGCAGAAGAGCGTGCAAAACTCGAACATAGTTCGCACGGGATAGCTATGCACACGACCTTTTGGCTAAGTTGTGTCGCGTGTCGCGCACCTCGACTTTTGGTGCAAACGAGTTGCGAGCGATATCAAGTATCGCTTGTCGGGAACGGAAATATACTTGGAGTGTATATCGATAGGAATGCTATCGAGTTAACGCTTAGGCGTACACAGAAGATTGACTTGGATTTTGAGAAAATAGTGTGAACGACTTAGTACGTCGAGACGACGTGAGCGATTACACTAGGGATTCGTCGAACGAATCTGAAGGATGTCTTAGCGAACGACGCGAACGTGATTGAGGACTAGATCGGATGGCTCGAATCTTGAGTGGTGTATGGATTTTCTTGGAAATCATTCGAGCAAAATTGAGGATTACGAGTAACGACGAGTATGTCGACGAGGCGATACGGTCGCGCAAAGCCTTAGAACGTGTCACGCTTAGTTGATCGTGACTTCGTGTGTCCCGAACGAGCATCTCGTTCGGACAACTTGTGAATGGGCAACGCGAGTTAGAAAACGATTCGGAACGATGAATAAAAATGTATGTCTTGATCGAGAAAAGCTTAGAGGATCGTACTTGTGATTTCGGATTCGATTGAATGGAATTATAAAATATCCAGTTCAAATAATAGTATCAGTCGTACGACGCGAAATTGGTTGCAAAGGAAGATCGTCAGGTTACGCAGATCGTCGATGGTATTGAGGCATATCAAAGATCGATATGTGATAACTCGGGGGCACTCTGACTCGACGAATGACGATCGTGCAAATGTCATTATTCCGATGGATGCTATACTCGGGATATTGAAACGTGTCGAGGAAAAGATAAACTTGGCTCGAGGATTTTTTAGTTGAATAAATGACGGTCGGACTATCGAATAGAGATCTTGGCTTGGATGAAAATAAAATATTTGGATTTGCTTCATTGACAACCACAATGTTGACGTTCTTGTCTTATGCGAGCGCAACTCCAGCCTCGCACATGCGTTGCGCCGATTAGGGCGATCACTCCGCGTGAGCGCTGGTATAGTGATTCATACAGCGATGGTGATTCAACTAGCATGGCGTGGCAATTGGTGTGCTTCGACTTGTGGTTTGACGCGAAGATGGACTCGAAAATGACTTACCGTGTGTGACGGTCGAATTTGAGGATTGCGTAGGTCCAATCCGTGTATTGAGAGTGAAATAGTCTGGACTCAAACAAGAGTTACTCCCCGATAAGAATGATTATTCCGCGGGAGCGTTGCATGGTGATTCATGAACCACCGTGGATAATCGGACTCACGTGAGATAGGGGCGCAACATATTGTCAAAGCTAGACGACCTCGTGATCGAATACATGAATTGGTTAGAATTGGTGATTTGAATGGATTCGAATACGCGCAACGAATGCATTGATGCGAATAAGTGATCGTGCTCGATGTTTAGAAATCTGAGTGACGTGAGCTTGGGTAGAAAATTCCGTACTACCGACTTTGGTTTGACCCTAGGATTAGGGTCAGTGTTGGCATTATTGTTGGAAAACTATGATTCCAATCCTGACATTGACTTAGCCTCGAAAAGATGGCCTAGCGGTTAGACGAGACGCCCTGTTTCAAGTGTTAACAATCGAAGGATTGATCTTGAGGATTGGCATGGATGGATAGTGAGAATCACGAATATAGGAATACCTCTCACGAGATTCGGCTGACATGCATATATTTTAGGGACGCCGGAGTATGTGCACGATGCGACTCGAGTGAGAATGACGAATTCTCTATCATGCGGCTTGGCTGATGTCACGCCCCAGAACCAGAATACTGGAGAGCGGGAGCGTACATAGCCAGCTACGTATATTGAAGTGCAACCCACCTCGCTATACGGTCACGGCTGTCTAGATATATGAGGGTTTAACTACAAGCCAACAGTCTCCTATGGTCATGGACAAGCCTATTGTCTCAATCTCAAGCAAGCAATGATAGTTACAAGATGTCAGAGCACCAAATATATAATAGCAAGGCGTCTCATACATTACATATTGGATGATCATGAAGCTAGTCGTACAAAATGTCAAGACTAGCAAGAGTTCAGTCGTACATGATCAACCCTAGGATCTGTCAATCATGTTACAGCCCGTAGACAGACAATAAATAAAGATGCAATACGAGCTAACACGTGCTCGTCGGCTAAATGCCTCAAAAGAATAATTTTTACAATAAAGTGGGAGGACAAAAAGAAACCCACTCGTTGCCAGGGTTACGCCTAGTGTTCACCATCTGGCTGGAAGACAGATGGATCCTCTGGTACTGCTCCGATATCTGGCCACACAAAACCAGCTGGGTCAGACCCCAGAAAGAGCAAGTGCCACAAGGAGGCTTCACTTAGGGACTAAAACCAGCATATCACAACAGAATATTAAAGATAATAAATAAAGTACTAATAATAATAGAGATAACAACAGTAAACTGAGTACGAGAAAACCATTCAAGTAGCCGGGTCACAACCCTTAAACCAAACAAGGACCGGGGTTGCAGCCCTTCACCTGAATAGAAACCCGTCTCAAATACTATTGGTACAGTGAAGACAATAAACGAAGAGAGGACACAGAACTGCTCTGGGAGCCAGGTTACAACCCTTAAACCAAACAAGGACCAGGGTTGTAACCCTTCGCCTGAACAGAACTGGACCCCCGATCTGCTAAGGCCAGTATAAACAATCATGGTATTAAGGTAAGGTAAAACATGACGAGCATGGCATAGGGTTACAATAAGACAATAAACGAAGAGAGGACACAGAACTGCTCTGGGAGCCAGGTTACAACCCTTAAACCAAACAAGGACCGGGGTTGTAACCCTTCGCCTGAACAGAACTGGACCCCCGATCGTTATTGTTAAGGCAAGCGTCAATAATCATGTCATGTCATAATCTTGCACAGGATCAGGATAAGACTAAGCTGGAATAAACTTCATCCAATCAATCACGGCCAATCAAGAGTACGACTTGATACTTTTAACTAACTAGGGTTATCACAGGCCTAGCTATTAGCAAGATGCAATGAGATTATCCCAACAGCCACAAGCCCTGCAGACCATCCGGTTATCCAGGTCGAATGTCCGTTTATGAAGAATGCAACACGTGACTGTGTGCTGGAAATGTGCCCTACTCGTCGGTAGGCTACAAGTCCACTGAATGCGTCCAGATAACGGGATTGCCTGTAGCTGGGAATCTCTTCATATCTACTGAATTATTCTAGTTAATTAGCCTTAGTCAATTTCAGTAGGAGCCCCTGACCGTGGTATTCAGGGGTCCCTGTCCTAGACATGATGCAAGACAGTACTGGTTTATTTGTACAAACACAATCGTCCACGGTGTCCAGGTCAATCATTCTTGTCAGGTCATGTCATGTCATGTTAGCCATCGCAACAACAATTCGAGATAATCATGTCAAGTATACTTGTCATACCATGCCATGTCCAATTATCATTTCCAAACATATTATATAAATTCGTGATTATCAAGTTCATGACAAAAAGCCGTAAGGATATAAAATGGGCGTAAAAAAAAAAAATATATATATATATATGTAAAGGTGTACGCCATATGTAAAGGTGTACGCCATAGGGACTCAAGTCTCTACGCGCGTATCATATATATATATATATATATATATATATATATATATATATATATATATATATATATATATAAAGGTGTACGCCATAGGGACTCAAGTCTCTACGCGCGTATCACTACGCTAGACCGAGGGGCCTTAAGCGTAAAGTGGCTCGAACAAGGATACATGTGGGTGGGATTTTACGCTAGCCAGGTTTTACGCTCGCCGGGTTTTTACGCTCGCCAACTTTCGATCAAAGCTTTACGCGAGGGAAGCTTTACGCGAGGAACAGTCGGCAAGCTCTACCCTCGTGAGAGCCGGCTTGAGCTAGGGATTTTACGCTAGCTCGATTTTACGCGAGCGGGAGAGTCCCGAGCGTAAAATCGATTAGTTCAGCGTAAAACGAGTATGCTTGGCACGCGATGCGTGAGCGTAAAGGGGCACTACGCGAACACGTTAAGACGTGAGCGTAAAAGGCTGAACAATACGCTGGCATGTAATACGTGTGCGTAAAACTATATCTTCTCCCCATGGCCAAAGCAAACATGCGTAAAAGCTCAGGAACTCCATCTCGGCCAGGACTTGGTGAAATTCGGCCATCCCAAAACCAAACTTGTGTAAAATCATGAGGCCTACTACATGGAACTCTTAGTTTTCAAAAACAAGCTATTTTAGTAGATCAAAACCAAGAAGATCGAAAATACTAGAAACTTAGATCTACGTATAATGAGCCATAGAATTTGAAAACACTAAGTACAAAAGAGGCTTAGGATCTTGAGGAGAAGAGAATGGAACAACAAAATGGGAGTTCCTTCGTGAAGCAGGTTACACTTTTCTAGCTCTCTTTCTGGTAGGTGAGAAAGTGTTGGTGGAGAAGAAGAAGTAAATGAAGAAGAGTAATGAAGAGAGAGAGAGTTGGGCGGCTAATAAAGGAAGGAGTGGGGTGGTAGATGGGAGTTTGCACTCCAACCCAAACCGAACCAAATCAAGCCGAACCTAACCGAACCCAGCCAAGAGACATGAAATACGAGTCAAGATACGTACACGTATACCAAAATACGTAATATGAACCACATGCATTACAGCTGAATGCATGTATTTTAGGGACGCCTGGAATGCGTGCACGATCCAGCCAAGTGATACGTTGAGTTCAAGCGAGACTTGAAGAATAGAAATGGTCGAGGATTTTGAAATCATGTTAATAGAAAGATTGATAGTCATGCGAGCGTGGCTCGGAACCAAAGAAACGCGTAGGCGGAGTGTATACGATAAATTATGGCATTCCCCGCACGACTGTTATAGTTTCGTGTCTAGGCTCGATTAAGTCTTCGCCATAGAAATGATAAGGATGGCTTGCCTTCAGGAAAGTCTCGAGGATGAGACTTGTTCTGAGTGGTGTATGTTGTAGTGCCCCGTCCCGCAAAGTCAATCGGAGAAATCGAAGCGCCGACGACATTCAAAACTTAGCCTTGCAACTGCTGCTCGAAGACGTCGCTCGGTCAAGGCGACCGTCCGCTCAGGTGGGGTAGTTTCGGTGAACTTGTCTCATCTTAGCCTTCACTTAATAACTCGCTTGTTTTCAACTTGCACAAGTAGGCTAATATAAAAGCTACAAACGCACATAGCTAAGGGAATAATCCCGACCCGTCGGAATGTCTTAGAACACGAAAAATGGTCCCACGGTCTTCGTAGAAGTCGACTCAGCATGCTTTAAAATGACACTCGATCCTTCGATCCCGTGGCTTAGGAGAAGGAAGTTGGCTTAAGTTGCTAAGTTGTTCCGACACTTAAAATAGCCTAAGTCATAGGCGTCGCCTGCATGAATGCTTGGTAAAGCATGTACGGTCCCGTCATTTTGCCTAAACACTCGAATAAGCCTAAGTCATAGGCGTTGCCCGCTTGAATACTTGATAAAGCATGCACTGTCCCGTCGTTTTGCCCCAACGCTTGTATTGTCCTAAGTCATAGGCGTCGCCCGCATGAATGCTTGAAAATGCATGCACGGTCCCTTCGTCTAAGGCTTGGGATATCCTTCGCATGTCCCGCAAGTTAAGTCATCTTGCACGGCTGTTGGCTTAAGTCTAGGCACCCGAGAACTCGGTTGTTCAAGTCGAACGCGTGTACGGCACGTTCCCTCGATGCGAAGCTTGGCATAGCCTTTGCTCGTCAAGTCGTTGCGTGAATAAGTTGGCAAAGCTATGCCGGTCGACCTAAGTTATTTTTAGTACCGTCCCGCTCTATCTGCGGTTGTCAAGTCACGTAGTCCCTCAAGAACAAGGCTTGTCATATAAACTATATGACTTGAGCGATAGCGTCGCCTATAGAACCAGGTCTGTCTATGGTACGAGCTACAGTAGATTTAGTGAAAAGCATACCACGGTCAAAGGAAGTCCCCGCGGCTGGTTGTCGCCGAGATCGGTCCGCTATTTGGGAGTCTCGCTAAGTCTTGATAAGTCCCGCACACGAGATCGGTCTCGCGGCTTGGGAGTCTCGCTTAGTCTTGATAAGTCCCGCACACGAGATCGGTCCTGCGGCTTGGGAGTCTCGCTATGTCTTGAAAGGAAACACACGAGATCGGTCCCGCGGCTTGGGAGTCTCAATAGAAAGAGGAAAAACATGGTCATGTTAAGGAAGGACTGGATAGATCGAGTCGAGACTTGCATGGTCATTGGACAACTTGTCGACAAGGTGTAGTCTTCTCGAATGATTGCCGAGGCGCCGGGATCATTCGGCCCGGGGGAAGCGAGTACGGCTCAAAGCAGGATGCCGGATAACCGTATGGGAGTATCGGCGCTTCCGGGGCTAGCTACCCATGGAAGGGCAGCCCGATACCCCCGCCGAGCCGAGTCCAAGATAGCTTGACATTGCTAGTGACCACTCATATAGATGTGTCGGCAAGAGCGGCAATCCGCGTGTTTGCCTTTGGATAGCGTTAAGTACTAGCACGACGTTGGTCAAATCATGAGACAGTCTTGCACGACATGTATCAAGTCAACAAGATGTAATCCCGTTAGTGCCAACCTTGTATCGGCACGAAAGGAATGAGTTATAGCTTATGTCAGCGAGACACGTGCTTCGGCACGAAGCAAGGCTTTCGCGTATCAAGTATTGGCTTTCGCGTATCAAGTATTGGCTTTCGCGTATCGATATTGGCATTCGCGTACTGGCTTTCGCGTATCGGCATTGTTGGCCTAAGTTTGCATAAGTTAAGTTGAGTGCCATCACTTTGAGTCGAAAGGACCGTAAGGTAAAACTTGTCTAAGTCAGGGAGCCGTTAGGCACGACCTGCACGAGTCGACCCCTTGATGTCATTGGTACGAGATCAAGTTAAATTCATAGCACGACCCTGCCGTCCCGAGTCAAAGTTCGGTCAAGTACCTAAGCGATGAGGCACCGCCTCGATCGTACTACACGTTGTCATGATAGCACGACTATGTCGTCGCATAACGAGTTGGTCAGGCATCGTGGTCTAAAAAAACTGATCCTAAGGCAAGACTAGAAAGACAATCGAAAGGGATTTAAACTGCACAAAGTAAATGAACGTGTCAGATATGTATGGGTGGGCGAGAAGCTCACTCCACCAGTACAGTTAAGTACTGACACCCACACAGTATTTCATGTGCAGGCACAGGTAGAAGCTCGTGGCACGGAGCTCGCTTGGAGGCGTCGAGGCACGGAGTTTCTTGGCGATTCGAAGCGTGCGGCCGTGTGAAGTCAAGACTTATACATGACATAATGTATGGACATCGCCTTTCGAAGCTTCTGCTGGATTCAAGTATTGTATCGAGAGATGAGAGAGAGCAAAGTGAATTGTAAAATGAGTGAAAAGTGAGTACGAGAGACTTGTAATTTGGACTTGCGCCCATAATGTAATCTTGTATTCAATATCAATAATGAGCTTCTTTTGAATGACTTGTGTTCATGTGTACTTGTTCTAAATTTCTGCTGCATGTTTCAATGTTTCTGCTTGGGACTTCTGTGCGACGATCCCGTCGCAGCCGATGTAATCGACCGTTATGAAACTGCCTTGCACGAGCGCAATCTAGGCTCGTGCGACATCACCCCTTAGCGAGGACGATCGCTCCTACGGGAGCGGGGCGCGACAGGGTCGGGGCCGGCGAGGGAGCAAGGGGGGTCGGGGCCGGAGGAGAAGGGGGGTCGGGGCCGGTGAGGGAGGAGGAGGGGGGTGGGTCGGGGCGGGGGGGGGGGGCGCTTGCCGGCGAGGAGGGTGGGGCTGGGGGCTCGCCGGTGAGGGGAGGATCGGGGGGTCGGGGGGGGAGGCTGGGTGTCACGCCCCGCTCCCGTAGGAGCGATCGTCCTCACTAAGGCGTGATGCCGCACGGGCCTAGGTTGCGCCCGTGCAAGGCCAAGTCCAGAAACGGCCGATTTGAGCTAGGCCACAGAGTCGCACAGAATGTCCCCATTTGCAGCGGAAAGTATATGAACACAAATTGAAGCGAATTCAAACTCTTTATTGATATTCAAGAAGTTTACAAGCGGCGCTAGGCCGATATTACAAATCGCTCAAGCTCTCTCTCTCTCTGAAACCTAAAAGACGTGCCAAGTGGCTTACAACATGGAATGATTCATGGCGATGTTCTAATACATTATGTCCTGTATATGGTGCTCCAGCTCCTTGCAACGCTCCAAGGCTCCAGAGATAGCTCCGCGCCTTAGCACGTTCGAGGAAAGCTCCGCACCCGCCGGCGTCTCCTGCATCCTGCAAGCAGACTGTGGGGTTATCAGTATATTGTTATGCACTGGTGGGGAGGCTAGCTCGCCCACAATGCTATCATTACCAAACATGTTCCATTTACTTTTGTGCACCGTCTATCATTTATTGGCTTTCTAATCTTGCCTTAGGGTCAATTTCGTGGCATATCTCATAGCCTATCTCGTGTTGCTGATTTCAAATGTCGCATGGTAATACGTACATGACTTACCCATACTTACCGTCCGGCCTTCCCTGTTCAATGTAAACCAAGTTAGTCAACAATTCATATATTCTAACTTAACATGATTCACGTAAGCATTCAGTGTCAAGGGCGTGTTCCTGTCTCAGAATTCTAGCGCGTCGTAGGCGTGTGTTCTTTTATCTCGTTTGTATGAAGCACTCTTTGTTATTTGGTGTGATACATTTCAATCCGTTCAGTAGGCGCTTGTTCATTTAACTTAGACTATTTTGATTTCAATGCAAGAACTTGCACGTGGATAGCCACCAGCAAAGTCCACTTAATCTATATGCACCGGTCGCTGGCAAGACAAGCCATTTTGGACATTTTCCCTTGGTATTTCTTAACTTAGCGTAGGGTGATGGCTGGTACACCCTGTTAAGTCTCTTGAAATATCCTGCACTTACGTCTTCCGGTGCCCAAGCCCGCACCCAGGCAGCCCGTAAGCCCCGCTTTTGATTCTGCCTAGGCCGGCCACGGTATACTCCACACAACGCCCGTGCCGCAGAATCCTTCCATTATACGGCCACGGTATACTCCACACAACGCCCGTGCCATTTGTCCACGACCATTTCGTATTATCTTGTCATTTAACTTAACGGCTATCTCCGAGCCGTAGGCTAATCCTTAGCCATAATGCGTTATCGACCAGGTTGGCGTCCGTGCAGCGCGGGTAGCGAGCCCCGTTGCATGTGCCCGTCACACCTGTCGCTAACCATTCTTTCTTTTCTTTTCTTTTCTTTCATTCATTCTTTCTTTTCTTTCTTTCACTTGTCCGTTTGTTCATCGATTCATTCACGTATTCATTCTTTCATTTGTTGATTCATTCATTCACTTATTCGTTCATTCATTCATTCATGCATTTTGCAACTCCTCGTACGGGAGTCACCTTGGCGACCCATCGGTCCCATAGTCTTTCAATGTTGCTAACTCTACTCGGAACGACTATGTCGGTAGTCTTCCCGTTTCATTGTTGTAACCCATTCATTGTTTGATTGTTGAACGCATAGAGAACTTGAACGTAAGCTTGTGCCGTAGCACGAGCGTGGAGCGCGGTACGAGAGTTCTCATATTTTCCATATTTCTTTCCATATTCTATACAAGCATACAAGATGGGATTATTCCCTTAGCTAAGTGCGTTGAGTCATTTATTAGCATGTACGGGGTTATCGCCTAGCGATTTTCGTGATAGTGTCCGCATTGTTATGTGTCTAGGCTAAGCAAAGACGGGTTCATCGGAGCCACCCACCTTAGCGATGTTCGTATCGGCCGAGCGATACTCCGAGCGCGCCTTTGAAAGTCTAAGTCTGGATTCATCTTGACAGGCCAATGTAAGCCTTGCATCGATTCTTCATCAGGTCGATGCCAACTCTTCGGGTCGACGGCTCGTTTGAGTCGTTGCACTTGCCGTTTGAATCGGCGTTCCGCTAGGGCGGAGCGGGTCATTACACTGGGGGATTACCGGCGAGGGGGGTGTGGTCGGGGGGGCTGGGGGCTCGTCGGCGCCGGCGCCGCCAGGGGGGTGGAGGGGTTAGAGGGGGACATGGGTATTTTAGGTATAATTTTTTTAAAATTTGGCTGGAGGGGTCTAATCGAGCGGATTTGTAATCTAAGGAGGGGTAAACTGCCAAAAAATTCTAAAAGGTCTTTCTACGCAAAAGGCGTATATTTAACGAGGTTTTTTTTTTTACAATTTACCCCTAAAAATTAAAGTAAAATGTGACTTGGATTATTTAATTTGTATGATTAAGGTTGTATAGCTTGGATTATTAAGTTTTTTTCGTAACTAATGGAGAATGATATTTGTAACACTATTGTTTGTTCATATCGTTGTCTCAACATCCACACAATCTTTTGAGACTCTTAAGTTGCAAGCATTCAATAATACAGTCGGAATGAGAGACGTCTAACGATATACGATATGAAGTCGTCTCCATCTAAACCGTTGTCAGGAGGGTTGTGTAGATGCTGAGATCATGATAGAATCAAACAACAGTGTCATCATTATCGTTTTTGATTGATCGTGACAAAAGTAATTAATCAAAATCACACAACTACCGTACAAAACTAAATAATCCAAATCGTACAACATTCACATATTTTTATTTAATTTTAGGGTCTCATATAATACAAAAATGATATTTGGCTCCCAAAATATTTGGGTGATGTCATCTCCCATTATGTGGCATATGACATGGTTGCTGACATGACAGCTGACATAGCAAAATTTAACATTAAAATTAAAATTCATATTAAATTAACATGATAATTAACATTAACCTTAATATTAACATTAAAATTAACCTTAACATTAAAATTAACATTAATATTAATATTAAAATTAATCTTAACATTAACATTAACATTAATATTAATATTAATATTAATATTAACATTAACATTAACATTTAAAAAATTTGGATAATTAATGTTTCTGGTTAAAATTTGTCATGTCAGCTGCCATGTCAGATGTCACATAATGGAAGATGGTATCACCTAAATATTTTGGGAGTCAAATAGCATAATTGTATATAATATTCAAATTTTAGAAAATATACAGCAGAAGCATGGCTCTCTCCATAAAGAAAAAGTCTTTAAACACAAAACATGGACAAAAGTTGCAATAAGGAAAGAGAAAACCCAAGTACTCAATCAATACTATAGGGTCATCATAGAGGATCAGAAAACAGAGGCTTGCTGAAAATCCAAATTCATAGTTTTTTTTTTTTTTTTTTTTTGAAATCACACGCACACACACAATTAGGGGGCTCGAACCTTGTCGGCCCCTCCGAATGTCCACTCTAATACCACTAGGCTAGAGAGCTCGGACAAATTCATAGTTATAAGGAACGCGGTAAGCCATCAAACTAAGAAACCAACCGCTTTCGGAATCGGGGGGCTATTTGGTTCACCGAATTAGGGGCATGGAACTACCTAAATTTTCGGAGTGGAAGTTATTTCTTGAGTTTCTGTGTTTGGTTAGAAAACAGCATGTAGTAGGTTGTGAAGTCGCTAAGAGCATCCACAGTGGGACTCTTTTCAAGTGCTATATTAGACATTTAGCCAAATTTTGTAGCACTTGAGGGCTACAATGGACTCTTGTCCACACTTGAAAAAGAGTAGAAAGCCAAAGAACTCTCCAAATTTGGAGAGTCCACTAGTGGAGCTATAGTTACTTGGGGCCCACCATATTTTCTTTTCTCCTTCATTCTTTTTGTTGGAGTGTTGCCACTTGTCAATTATGAAGGAAAAATAAGGAGAAAAAAATGAGATGTTGCCACTTGTCAATTTTGAGTGTTTATTTGGAGTATACCATTGTGTACCAACATGAAGAAAATACTTCAAAATTAATTTTTGGAGTATGGTTTGAAGTAATTTGGAGTATGGTTTGGAGTGTTGTCACTGCGGATGCTCTTAACTGGACCTTTGTTAGCATTTCGACAAACTGAAAAAAATTCGGAAGGGCAAAAGTACGAGTATAAATCGGCATAGTGCAAGTAAATTAAAAAAAGGTCAAATATTTGTCGAATGAAAATATTGAGGTTAAAAACTACGCATGCTAAAATATGTTGTCAAATTTGGTTAATTAAATAGGTTTCTAGCACGTTTTTGTGCCAAATTTTTTTAATAATTCATACGGAACACGTTTAAATCTTCTCATGTTTAAAATTCGCATACTGATTAGAATTTTTAAAAATATTATACGTTTATGAAAGATACGAAAAAAAAAATTTGTGTACAATACGAGTCTTATTCGGGTGATTGCTAACATGGGACGTGATAGCTAGTAGTTCATGTCTCCCTTTATTTCACATCCTAGGAAAAAAAAACATGATGTGGGCTCTGAGCGCTGAGGATACTAGTTTATGAGCGGATCGTCGTGAAGTCCCATGCGAGTGTTGCTACTGTTGTCGCTACTATTGTAGTGGACTTGACTTGACTTGACGATGGTGGAATGAGTGGATCTCTGGTGAGATCTAATTGGCAGGAAGATGGGGGGGGGGGGGGAGACCTTGATGTGGGCTCTGAGCGCGGAGGATACCAGTTTATGGGGACCATGAAGTTGCGCTGAGCACTGAGGATACCAGTTTATGAGCGGATCGTCGTGAAGTCACATGCGAGTGCTACTACGGTTGTCGCTACTATTGTAGTGGAGTTGATTTGACTTGACGATGGTGGAACGAGTGGATCTCCGGCGAGGTCTGATTGCCGTCACCTCTCACTCCGTCTAAGTCCTCGACTTTAACTGGGCTTCAATTTTGGCTTTGCCATACAATTCTATGAATCCCAACTCATACAGGGGATGAATTGGGCGACACATTCTTTCAATTGCATCCCACTCTATTTCGGGATAGGGGACCAATACTAATATCATAAACACAACAGTCTGTTGTCTGACCAATCGACAAAAACGATATTTCATTATATATCCTACTTTTATCATGATTTGCATGATCTATATAATTTCACTCCTAGTTTCCCTTTTGATTTCGTCCTAATTTCATCCTGATTTTTTTTTAACTCAAATTCAGATGACTTATTTGAATCATGTTTGGATTCTCAAAATTTGATTTCTAAATAAAAATATTAAATAAAATAAACTCCAACAACCATGTCATCTTACTAGTTTCATAATATAAAAAAATATATAGAGACATAAACTCTAATATCAAATATTATAGGAGACGCGATAACTAAATAATCCTAACAAATAAGTCCAACAATCATGTCATCTACTAGTTTGATAATAGCCATTGATCTATTGAGTGATAAAATATGTCAAATTGTTTCTCATACCTCCATTGCAGACTCTCTAGTGGCGGTCTCGGTCAAAGATGATGCAAAATTCAGGAATACTCTTGTAACAATTGTCAAAAGAACAAAAAAATAAAAAAAATCTTCCGGTCAACCATAACATATACAACAAATATATCCTTCATAAAATTACAATAATTACAAAGTACACTTTAATCAATAAGCTTGCCCTCAAATAGGCTTCCCATGTCTCATTAGGGGTCCACTCGAATCCATATTTTCTAGTGAACGTCTCACAAGGTGTTTCCTAAAATGTCTTTAGCGACTTGTCTTGTTTTTATAGGTCTTCGAAGTTGTGCACTTTTCATTCAAATGAGGGAGGATCACCGTTTACACAAAAATTCGGAAATGAGTATCCGTCTCATTTCAGTATCCACGTTGCATGACATCAACAAGTAAGGAAGGTGACAAAAAAATTCGGAATAGAGTACCCGTCTCATTTCAGTCTGAGTGAATTTTGAAATCACACAAATTTTACTTGATTTCGGTTGACCCAAAAATATTATAAACTTCCAAATCAGATTAAAACCAGCACAAGTCGAAATTAACTTGAAACCACTCCATTTCATGTTGTTTGCTTTGAAAATCCTAATTTTTGACCACGCTCAATTTCAAAAGATTTTGATAATTCATGAATCTGTAAATTAAAATTTTAATTTACCTAAGACGCTATTTTTACCGATTACAAAATATAAATGCACCAAATCAGAAGTGACTTTATAATGGCAGCAAAATCCGGATGAAATCAACTAAGCCTCGTTTGGTTCGCGGAATGGAAGGGAAAGGAAATCAATTCCTTGTCATTTCCTTTCCTTTGGGAAACTTTAATTCCTATTGATTTTTCTTTCCGATGTTTGGCAATGCCAAGGAATTTGGAAAGGAAAGTGAATACTTCAATGTGGGAAAGTGATTCCTTCCTTGGATGGATGGAATCACTTTTCCCCCTAATTTCCCTTCCATTGGGAATCAATTTCCTTTCCTCCTCAATTCCTTGGGTACCCAAACATAGAAAAGTAATCACTTTCCTTTTCCAACCGGGAGATTCCGCGAACCAAACGAGGCCTAAAAGCTTCAGGTAAAAAAACTGATATGCACGTGACATTTCGGAAGAAGTGGATGGCAATCAAGTAATTTCCTGTTTAGAGAGATTGGGCATTATAAAACCCTAAACTCGATTTGGGGGTTTTCTCCTAGGGTTTTCTTTTCATTCTTCGGCGGCTGCTTCTTCTTCTTCTTCTTCTCTGGATCGAAACCCTAACAATGACTGCACAGACCCAGGAAGAACTCCTCGCCGCCCACCTCGAGCAGCAAAAGATCGATGTAATCGCTTCGTTATCCCTCTTTTTTTGTTTCCTCGATTTTCAATTCCTTGAGTTTGATTAAATCGAAAGATGAAATATAGGGTTTGAACACTGTGGATGTGTCGAATGTGTCAAATTTATGGATTATAGGGTTCTCAGTGCATTGATAATGACAAAGTTTCGATTTTTATTTCGTTGTAATGTTTTTTTTTTAATATTTGTCAGTGCAAACAGAACACATTAGTAGTTTTCTCATTCCCATAGAAATAAATTTAATTAGTAGTTTTCTCATTCCCATAGAAATAAAATTATAGATGGATGCTGATGACTGACACACAAGCTTTCAGCTTTATATGTCATAGTTCCAGATTAGCTGAAGAAGTGTACAGATTTACTGGTCACGTTCAAAATTTGTACAGGTGACTTGCACGACGAGATTCTAACGTATGGTCATTTCCTGTTAAGATCCTGAGTCCCAAGGTTCGAAGTATCGATATCGGACCATTCCTATGAGTATCTGGATTGGCGGTATCGGCATTATTGGAGGTTTCGGATTGGAGTATCAGATTTTTTGGTATCGGAAAGAAAATAATTATTAATAAATTGTTAACATTTTAGAAAATATATTTTATACATTTAGGCATAATTTTAATATTTTTCAGTGTTGTTTTTTATTAGTTTTGAAATTGAATGAAATAGTAGTCACCCTTGCACATTGATTTACATACGATAGATAAGTTTTCTTCTTTTACATTCTTTTATAACCTTTCTATGCTTTTACACTATTGTTGATTGGCTTTTTTGTTCAATTTTCTTTGCTGAATTGACCGGAAAGGAGACCCCCAATGTCGTTATCAGTCAGTATCGGGTATCATTTGGTATCGGATCGGGACATGCCAAACCGTATAGGTATCGGCGGCCGATACTGCGAACTATGATCCTGACAAGTTTAGATTGGAAGATTGTGTGACTAAGGCTCCCTGGGTTGAGGGTTAAGAGAGTTAAGTGAGGAGAAATAAAAACCATGCTTTGTTTGAGGGTGGGAGTTTAGAAGGGGAGGTTATAGAGGGTTAAGTGAGGTTTGTTTAACTCTCTTTCGTCTATTTTTTCAACCCCAAATCGGAGGGTTAACGAGGGAGATTGAGGGGTTTGTTTAAATTTTAAAAAGTCATAAATATCCTTATTTGTCCTATTAAATATCATGACTTTTTAACTCTATTTTTTCTTGTTTCAATATGTTGTTCCATAACTTCCTCATTTGTGAAGATATTTTGACAAGTTCTAATTAAAATTCTAATCTAATTTAATTTTATGACATAATAAGGATATTTTGGTAACTATTGTATTTTTTATTAATCCTTCTCTCACGCAAAACCTCCAATCCAAACAAGAGTTATTAAACACACCCTACTTAACTCTCCCTCCAATCCAAGCAATGTTATATATATTGACTCTACTCCCTCTCACGTAACTTCCCTTCACTTAACCCACTTAACTTTGCTTATTTTTTTTCTCTCAATCCAAGTAGACCCTAAGGTCAAGTTTGGAACATTGTGCATGGGATGGGCGTTTGCTCAAATGCCCATTTATGTGATGCTCATTGGGCAGGTGTTCCAGAAATGGGTGTATCAGCCCCCAAATGTGTGCGAGCGATTGATTAGCTTTTTGGTTGAAACAGGGTACCCAAATGTAGGGGTGAGTATTCGGTTTATTCGGTTCCAACCGAACCGAATAACCGAAAACCGAATTCGACCGAAACCGAATAAGCAAAACTGAAACCGAACCGAATTGATCAATAACCGAACCGAACCGAACCGAATTAAATCGGTTCGGTTTTCGGTTTATTCAGTTTTTTGGGTTTATTTGTGTTTTTTTGTTAATATATATAATAACTAAATATACCTAGATATATTTATTATATACCTATAGTATATACCTCTATGTATATATATATACCTATAGTATATACCTATATATATTTAGTATATACCTATAATTAATATATATATATATATATATATATATATATATATATATATATATATATAAACTAAAATTTCTTATTCGGTTTTCGGTTTTGGACCGAAACCCAAAACCGAAACCGAATAAGAAAATTTAGTATTTTCAAAACCGAACCGAATCTCTTATTCGGTTCGGTTCGGTTTTCGGTTCAAAACCGAATAATGCTCACCCCTACCCAAATGGCTAGCCCGTTAAGTGTTAGCTCCAAATGCAACAATAAATGAAACTTAATTAGAATCCAAACTGGCCCTTAGCTTTTGATGTTTGAAGGACCCTTTGTTTATGGTACTTATTTGACTAATTAAAATTTTGTTTTCTAGCAAGATGATGATTTGTGGTAAGTAAAGACCTCCAGGCTATTGACCAATATGATGATAATATGATATTGATTTGTGAGACTGTCATATGAATAATAACAATGAAACGATTGATGGTTAGGCTCCATTATTTGTTCCCCTGAAAATTGTCTTACATTTTAATTACCGATTTTATTGTATTATGCAGTACACATTAGGGAGTCTTGCACATCTTCTTTATTTCTCGTCGTGTAAATTACTAGTATGAGCACAATTTTCTCTCTCTCCATTTGCTTAATTAATTCTCATGCCATGTTTGTTGGTCACTGTTATGTGTTTTATTGGATACAGACAAAAGTTGCTAATTTCTAACAAACCTTCGTCTTTTCAGTTTCTATTGCTCACGCTCTCTCATCTTCATGCATTTGCTATGCCATGCAGATTGTATTGTTACGATAGTCTTTGTTTTTAGTTTTCCTTTTATTTTTGTTATCAATTTCATTAAGCCTTCTTTAAGTGATAATATAAATGTAGTGAATCTTTATGCAATTTTTTAATTTAAACATTAGCTTTAATCGTCTTTCGACTGAATTATAAATCCTTAATCTTCCTACACAGCCTGATGAGCCTGTAGTTGAAGATGACGAGGACGACGAGGACGATGAGGATGATGATGACAAGGATGAAGAAGATGTGGAAGGTGGGCCGATAATCTTGTTTATGAAGTTCTGTCAACCTTTATTTCACAAAGTTTGTATAAGCCCAGGGATACTTGTTCATTAACATGAGATTCACTATTATATTCCTCCATAGGAAGATGGGTATAACTCAAGGATAACATTTACCTATTTGCATCGCATAAAAGCTAGAAGCTGGTCGGCTTTTATTAGCTTACAAAAAGTTTCTTTGTTTATAATCGACCTGTAGTTGTAGGCTCATAAATGTACCATGTGTTTCTTCACTTCTTTTGGATTTTAGCCAGCTAATCTTTACTTGTATTCAAGTTTGAGAACTTTCTTTGGTATTATTCCTTCTATAATATTGCTTTTTTTTAAGTTCCGGTAGTTTAAGTTTAACTCCAGTTTCTTCAGCATTTTAAAATCATTTTTGTTGTATATACATTCCATATGTCCCCCGTAGGTTTATGACAATGTTGTATCTTGCTGCATCTGGCATGGTTAGGAATTTACACCAACATATAGGGTTGTCGCTATATTTGAAGGCGTTCATAAAATTTCTATGGTGTAGACAAGTTAGCTGACCATTAGTTGAGATACTTACATATCCCCAGCATGATTCTCTTCTGGGTTCTGGATAATAAGATGTACCTTGCTGTTTTGTTTTTATGTTGTGGAGAGAAAGATGGGAGGCATGCTACTTGTAAAAAAATTCCAATTACCATCCCCAACCAATGATCACCACCTCCAACCTACTACCCCCTTCTAGCCATGACCTTTGGTGAACTGTAAGATTAGCGACATGGAGGAGACAGCAGCAGGTGGAGGTAGGAAATAATGGCTTAGTTTGTATTAGTACTGCATGTCTGACATGGGTATGTGTCAGATAAGTCGTGGCTATGCCTGTCCAATTATATTGTGTCTGTATTTTCATGTTTCCAACATAGTTTGAGGTTGATAGATGGAATGATTCTATTCCCACTTGCGTCATCAAAAGGTTTTGGCTTTTTCTTCAGCAGTGAAAAGTATGTCATATAGGCATCAATATGAAAAGTTTATATGAAGAGCTTTATAAGATAAAAGTTGGGTGCTGTACCTGATCGACGTGTCCTATTATATCATGAGCATGTCTTTTAATGCCAACATAGTTTGAAGATGGTGGCTGAAAATGTTTTATTCCCCGATCATCTAAAACTTGTCCTTTTCTTTTAGAGTTAAAAAGTATGAGCAGATATCTTTATATAGGTTATGAAAAAGTTGGTTGTATGAAGAGCTGTGGCGGCTCCCTGCTTCTCTCCTAGACTAGAATGGCTTGACCTGGGGCTACGTGTTTGTATGGCAACCTGTTGCAAAATCGTGTTAGAAACTTAGAAATATGTAGCATATGCCTGAAATCCCTGAACCAATTAATTTTTCCCTGTCAGAACTTTTATCCATTTGCACATGATGGGTATACATAGGGTATAGATGGTTTATCAGGTGTTTAAGAAACTTGCTGTATCATTTCAATTTTTTAACCAAGTAAATCAAAAGTTTTCGATGAAATAATATCGGGAATATCAAAGAATATGTGAACACAATTACAAAAAATTTCCTTACAGTTTTAGTCAAATCCAGACCCTGGCATTTGTACTTTCTTTTTAAGAAAATATTTTTTTATCGTAAATGAAGTGATGGTGCTAGTTGGTATGATTTTATCATTGCCAGAGGTTCCTTCCATTCAATTGATAGGCATATGATGGCCATTATCAAATGGCTCTTCTATTGTTTTACCTTGATTTACTTCAATTTTCAATAGATAGTGCTGGATATGCAGTAAGCAAGGACTTGTAGAGAGAATTAAATGATTCTCCTGGAGGCTATATGTTCAGGAATTTGTTTCGCTCTTCTTGGGCATTGTCTTTTATTTTTGTTTGAAATAGCAATAGACATTCAGTAATTGGATCCTTTTTTGTTTAATTTTCTACTCTCTACTGATTCCATGGTCGGATACAGTCTATTGTCTGTTATTGTTAAATTTTTTTGGTTAATGTGCAGGACTAGAAGGTGATGCCAGTGGAAGGTCAAAGCAGAGCAGAAGTGAGAAAAAGAGTCGTAAAGCTATGCTGAAGCTTGGAATGAAACCAATCACTGGTGTCAGTCGTGTCACAGTGAAGAAAAGCAAGAATGTTAGTTCAACACACTTATTGTTCATTGTTGCATGAATTTTAAATTGTTGGAAGTGGACACTTTTTTCTTACTGAATATTATCGTGGATTTCAGATTTTATTCGTCATCTCAAAGCCAGATGTTTTTAAGAGTCCAAATTCAGACACTTATGTTGTCTTTGGGGAGGCCAAGATTGAGGATCTGAGCTCTCAGCTCCAGACTCAGGCAGCAGAACAGTTCAAGGCTCCTGATCTCAGTCATGTCATCTCGAAGCCCGAGACATCTGCCATGGCTCAAGACGATGAAGACGTTGATGACACTGGTGTCGAGCCCAAGGATATTGAACTGGTGATGACACAGGCTGGAGTTTCGAGGTCCAAGGCTGTAAAGGCACTTAAAGCTGCAGATGGTGACATTGTATCTGCTATCATGGAGTTGACAAATTAACTAGGATATTTCTGCTGTCTTCCTTCAAACAGTGTGACTTCTACTAGGATATGGACCATTCCATGCATTTGCTCTTATTCCTGGAGGAATTTTATTCACTTTGATGTATTAGCGGTACTATTGGGCTTTTTGATTTGTGTACTGAGTTTTAAATGGCTTTCTATAAATCGGCGACTAGGCAATATCTCATCTTCAAGGCCCTGGTAGACACCAATTTATGGTAGATTGAGGTTTCATTGTGTCATTGATATTACTACGTTATTAAGTTCCTATGGTTGAGGCTACACCATCATTGTTTGAATGGACACAATTCGTTATTGCCATTTGACCATCTTGTGTGCTATGATTTTGTTTGTTAAGTTAAATTGGTGCATGTTTGATGGTTGCAACATTCTGTGCCAAGAGCTACGGGTGAGCTTTGTTTGGTTTTGGAGTGAAAATCAAACAGAACTGAATAAGAGATTCGGTCGTTTTGACAAAAAAAAATGGGTTTGATTTTGGTTTTGAAAATCTAGGGTTTTGCATGTGGGCGCATGCCATGCACAGGACGTCGAAGCTGGCTTCCCAGGAGGGGCTGGGGACGTAGATTCTTCGTGCGCTCAACTGCGAAGTTGTTATTGCTGCTGTTGTTTCATTTCAAAATCCAACTCCCTCATTTTAGCCCGACTTCGGCTGTGCGATATTGTGTAGTGTGTTTTTTTAATCACTTCACTTGTTTTTGCTTGTAGTATTGTGTGGGTTGTCCTATGGGCCACACGTGCGTGCTGCCGCAGCCACCTGGCTTGACTCGATCGGTTCGGCGTGCGTAACTGGTGCGGTTTCGTGCCCACATCTGCGGGCGCCGAATGTCGATTCGATTCTTTTTCAGGTTCGGATTGAGACCCTAAAAATCTTTTTTGCTGCTCGTTAAAACCTTTTAATAATTTGAACGTTGGAACATTTATTTCTGTCCAGATTCATTGTACAACATGTTTTCCATGATTTTTTTTAATTTTGTAACGTCTGTATTCAAGGGCGGAGGCACATAGAAAAATTTGGGTTCAGTGCCCCCACGAGTTATTGTGAGTTTTTCAATTTTTTTTTTTTTTTTTAAGTGCAAGTCATATATTGTTGGCTGCCCCCACAACACCAAAATAAAAAAGGCAGCAGCAGCAAGCCCCAAGTCCCTCCCAACTCCATACGACCCCTAACTTCTTCTTCTCAAAAAAAAAAAGGGGGCGACGCCGGCAGAGGCAGCGGTGGCCAGCGGGGCGGAGCGTGGCCGGCGGCGATCAAGTCAGTTTTTTGACAGCATCATTCATGGTCATTATATGTTTGCAACAAATATCTTGATGTGGATCTGGATGTGCTACTTTCAGTTATGCTACTTTCAGTTAAAAAAACACTAAACAAGTATCTAATGTGGATCTAAATTTGTTTGATTGGGTTGGTGAGTACTTATTTCAATTTCTTGTGCCTTATCATTCCATCTTTAGAATACTATATGTGATATTTTTGATTGCTCTGCTAATGCACATATCTCCAATACTTGATTGGTTTTAGTGATCCATGATGGCACATATATGTACAAGATTTTAATGGTTTTATTGGTCTGTTTATAAAATCTATGCCATAGTTCTGAAAATGGATGGCACATATCTGTACAAGATTTTAGATTTTATAAATGGATGGAACAAAAATGATGGATCATTTGGTTTTAATGGTCATTTGATTGCTCTGCTAATGCTATATGCGATACTTTTTCTCAAATTGGTATCATTTGGTCATTTCTTATTTGATTTCAGTTTGTTCTAATTTCTCTGTCTAGGTATGATTTGCTATCAGTGATATTTTTTATTTGTTTCGGGATCCAGGTCACAGTAGGCCATCCTCGGCATCTAAATCTTTGTTTGGTAGTTATGAATTATTCATTATTTTGTTATTGATCGTCTTTCTTAAGCTCTGCTCCTGCTTTTCAGCTCCAAGCTCTGGTGGGTTTCGAAAAAACCATCAAACATCACGACGAGCATTTAGTTGAAATTGGCACAAAGGTCAGTGATTTACCACTCTTTCATCCCACTGATGGAAATTGCTTTAAATTTTATGCTCCATTTCCCACCATTGCAACTAAATAGAACCTGTAGTGAATCTAATTGTGATTTCTACCTAGAAGTCCTCGGAATAAAGATACTTGTTCATGAACAATTTTATTTGCCCCCCCGGATTCGAATGGCTAGCTCCGCCCCTGTCTGTATTAAAAAGTCATTGTTTTGTGTCCATTGGCTATTGTCTTGCGGCATGTGATATTCTATCTTCCTACGCACACTGAATAAAAATTTCTAAGCCAAGTCTCTCTCAAATTTTTCTCTGTTCTTTAAGTTTTGCTCTGGGCATAGCTAAGTTTAAGGTCACTCTTTCCAAGTTGTGTGCAACGAGGAGATACCGGTAGAGCGAAAATTTTATCACTAGGAACATTCGGACAAAGTCTGCACATAGATCCGAATTAACTCTTAGGGTAGTGCTACATTCGCGACTTCCCTGGAGGTCGATAACATTTTTTTTTTTAAATTTTGTTTGCATATTATTCAAGAAGAAGAGTAAAAGTTTCCAACAATCTAAGAGTTAATTAGTTTATGTTAGCATTATATTTTTATATATATTAATTTTTCTTACTGTTAATATTATGTGTATATATATCCTGATGGTTATCCCTATGATATCTCGCTCATAGAAACTTGTATTTGTAGTGACTTAATATGGAAAAGTTCCATAAGAGAACATATAAATCTTTAGACCGTTTCCATAAGAGATGATGGAATTTTTTTCTAACCATTAGTAACGGAATAATTTTACATTGTTCTTAGTGGAATTTTATCATTACATTTTATTTCCTTCTATATATTTATATATTTAAACAATAACAAGTGCTATGCATTGTGAAGATTTCCTGCTAAATGAATTTGATAATAATGTTGCTAACTTGACATATTAGCCATTTTGTAACAGCTCAAATTCACATGTCAATTTAATTACACTTTATTTGTCATTATTTGAGACTCTATCATCATTGACTACCCTTGGTTTTTAATGGTGGTTTTTAATGGAGTTGACAGATTTAGTCCCATTATTTCATTCGGAGTTTTTTTGGCCTATGCCGACCTATGGGGCTTAAGCTCTCCAATTTTATGGCAATTTACTAGTCCTATCATTAGAAACATTGTGTCTGAATTAAATTAGAGGTTCAGCACTTAATTTCTAGTCATGACTCTTCCTTTCTATCAAACATATATATTCTTTTGATCTTTATTGCACCTTACTTGATATTATTAATTCATGCCAAAAGTTGCTTTACATATTTGCAATTACCTTGAAATCGATCTTCCTGGTCAATCAATTGAGTATAGATGAACTCATACAAAGCCATATAGTCACTTCTCATTGTTTTTCATGTGATGCAATTTGTGATAAGACAAAGCATTAGCATCAGTAATGGTGGTTATATAATTTTTTTTTTTAACATTGTCATTTATGTCTTTATATTTGATGTTTTATTATGCTTGAAATCATTTGGATTAGTACATTGTATAAATATATAGTCAGAGAAATGAGAGAATTGGATACATATGAAAGATTATTGTGTTCATAAACTTTATAATCATATTATTTTGGGCAGTTTGACAGGATTGTATAATGCCCATCGACTTCCCACCCGTTGCTTAAGTCTGGAAATGTTAAGGCTAGCAAGCAGATGATGACAGGGTTCTTGATTTCACGAAACGATTTATATATAAAATTTTGTTATATGAAATGCTTCTTTTACCATGATTCTTGATTGAAAGAATCTCAATTACATTATACACATCTACTTTGTGTATACACCAAATCTTTATTATGTTTTAGAACGTTATATATGAAAATTTTCATAATGACATTTTATACATGAAGAGAGACCTTGATATATATAATGGTATTTTGCTAAAGTTTTTTTTAAAGCGTTCTATTTTCTTCTGTTATGTGATTAATTTATATGTAATGTTGTAAGAAAATAAAATAGGTCTTTAGTAACACTAGTTAAAATACAAATCTTCATTGGCCCTAGGTAAATCTAAACACCAATAAACTTTTCTTGTATTCGCGTCAGTACTACATTATTTGTGGATAATTTAGTATTATTGAGGTTTTTATGCTTCAAGTATAAAGATTGATTTTGTTTATCTATTAAGAATTTGATATTAAGAATTATAGAAGATTTGTATGGATGTGTGCATGTGAATGGGATCTTTCTATGAGAAAGATCAGTATCACATACAAGTTTTTGGAATAATAATGCATGTTGAATTTCTATACATTTCTTTGTTTAAACTAAGAGGTCGCTATTCATCCAGCAATTTAGTAATAGAAGTTGTTACTCCTTAACATTTTAATCATTACAAAGTGAATGATATTTAATTTATCGTCTATTACCATTTCATACATTTTTATATTTTCATATTTCATAGGAAGATTTAGACTAGCACACTTCTTGTATTAGCCATCATTATGTTTTAGATTGTAGTTCATATTTCAATATAGGTCTTGACCAAGTTTGCATCTATTACACTAGTTAATTTATTTATTACTACACTACAATGCGATTGTGGTTTATTGGAATGATCTTATGTGCTACATACCATTCTTACTGAACTATAGTAAACTGAGTTGATTTTTTTTAAAAAAAGAAAGAAATGCTTCTTTAGTTGGAAGATATGATATATTTTGATATATCAAATGTCTACTTAGTGTAGAAGTCCTATTGTGTGTTTTCTAAGGTATTGAGCAAGTCTCTCCTCCCTATCAATTTTGTTTTGTTTTGTTAATTTTATTCTTTGACTTTTTGCCCTCTCTCTCTCTCTCTCTCTCTCTCTCTCTCTCTCTATATATATATATATATATATATATATATATATATATATATTCGTATTGTTGATATTTTGATATCAGTCTGGATCCAAATATACAGCTATTTCAATTTATATAGTTTCTCATTTTAGTCTAACAATTTATTATCTCATTATCAATAGTAAGATGAGTTTAGCATACGTAAATATGGCTTCATTTGGATTTAATATTGTAAATAGCTCTTTGTGGATATTTTACTAATTCATGAATTGTATAATAAATGAGTTCATAAAAATATATTATTGTGATAGAATGAACAAAGTTGCACATAGTTTCAGATGTATATTTCTTATTAATATGCATACTAATATCTATTCTCTTAAAAGTAGAATCCTTAGAAATTTTTGGCTAAATTGCACTTTGATACCTTCAACTATTCCGGTTTTTCAACTTCATACCCTAAACTATTTTACTCAACAACTTAATACCTCGACTATTTTTTTTTTAATTTTATACCTAAAATTTTAAAAATTCCGAAAATGCCCTTATCCCTTTCCCATCCCCTTCTCCCCTCCCCACCCAGCCCCACTCCGGCTACCCCCTCCTCCCGCACAGCCCCAGCCCCCTTCCTCCCGCCCCGCCCTCCCTCCGGCCACCCCCTCTTCCGCTTTCGGCCACCCCCCTCCCGCTTCCGACCGTCTCCCCTCCTCCCGCTTCCGGCCGTCGCCCCCCTCCCGCTTCCGTCCACCCTCCCCCAGCCCCCCTCCTCCCACGCTGCCGTGCCCTAGGAGGAGGGGGGCTGGGGGCGGGTGGCCGAAAACGGGAGGGAGGGGAGACGGCCGGAAGCGGGAAGGGGGGGTAGGGTGGTGGGGGGTGGGGGGGGGGGGGTAATTTTTAAGTTTGACCAAGGGTGTTTTTGTCTAAATTTTTTTTGGGTATCAACTTGTTACAAAAAAAAGTTTAGGGTATCAAGTTAAAAAACAGGAATAGTTGAGGGTATCAAAGTGCAATTAAGCCGTCAGTCGAAATCGAATCATGTCCAGCCTGCACCATTGTGAGACGACGGCAGTAAGCTGTTTCTATTTGTAGGTAATCTCAACAACATCCATACATTTGTCACAACACGAAATTACGAATATTTAAAACTTTTATTTATCAAAGGAAAGAACAACTGGAATTAAAATACTGAAGTTGAAAGTCTACAACCACCAATCCAAATAACGGAAAGAAACTAGGAAAAGAAAATTACAACTAGCTAAACGGCCGGCTAATCAGCCTCAGGATTTGCATCCTCCAAATGGGACTCTGGTACGGAATGAAGAAGGACGTATCCAGGTACATAGCTAGATGCTTAATTTGTCAGCAAGTGAAAGCTGGCAGACAGAGACCAGCAGGACTGTTGCAGCCGCTAGACTTCCCGGAGTGGAAATGGGAACACCTGACGATGGACTTTGTCACTGCCCAATCCCGATATACGTATTCTTTCATGAATTCTGTATACGGTATCTGTATTTAGCATGTATATAATTCTGTATATTATTTATTAATGGTTGCATGTAGCTTTTAAGCTTGCCGTTAGTGGGATGGATAGAGATTAGGGATTAGGGTTTTCATTAACCAACCCCTATTTAAAATCTCTTCCTCACTCTCTCTCCTCATTCACTCTTCCATTTATTTCTCTCAACCACCACTCCACAGGCAAGTACTACTTGCTCAAAAGTGGAGATTAGTGAATTTTTCCTTCTTGATTTTTCCTTGATATTATTTGTATATATTATTCTTCTCTTCATTTTCTACAAGTTTAGTTCTTGAAGATTCTGATTTTATGGCTAGATTTGTGTAGATCTAAGTTCCTAAAATCTAGGTTTCATGGGTTTTTATGGTTTTGATCTATCAAACTTGGCTATTTTTGAAAACCAATGGTCCTATGTTGTAGGAAATTTGATTCTACACAGTTTTGACCTTTGAAAAGTTAGATTTTGACTAGTTTGAAGGAAGTTATGGCCGAAGCAATATTTGGATTTCACCATGGTTCGCCTACGCTGGCTCTGGCAGGGATGATGAATAGTCCATTGCAGCCGCATGAGCAATTTTCAGCCGCATAAGCATTCCAGCCGCATGTGCAATCCTCAGCCGCATGAGCATTCGCAGCCGCATGGCGCATTCGCAGCCGCATGGCGCATGTCAGTCGCATAAGCATTCGCCGTCGCATGAGCCCATGTCGCAGGGCGCATAGCAGTGTGAGCCGTATAAGATCTCAGCCGCATGGCCTGTTTCATTTCTTGGCCGCATAAGCCCGGTTCCCAGAGCCGCATGAGTTCCTTCAGCCGCATACGCTCGTATTTTCCCCAGCCGCATGCGCCCTGTTCTTTTCCCAGCCGTATGCGCTTACTTCTTGGCCGCATGTGCCCGTTCTTTCCTTCAGCCGCATAGGATTTCTTGACCATGGCCGCATGAGATCTTGGCTCAGCCGCATGAGTCTGGGTCGTAGCTAGTCTGGCCGCATGACCTTACTGATTCTGAGCCCCATGTGCCTGTCTATCCAGAGCCGCATGCGCCCGCGTTATCCAGCCGCATGAGCTCGTTCTTCTGGCCGCATGGCGCATGGCAGTTGGCCGTATGAGCTTTAGCAGCCATAAGAGCCCGCTCTCCGAGCCGCATAAAGTCAGGCGGACTTCACTTCTTGGCCGTATGAGCCCCAGCCGCAGGTTTCTATGTGTATTAGTCCTCATTTCTGATCTGACTACCTATGTGATGGCTGGATATATCCCTATGTGTGTACTGAGGTACAATCTAAGTGAGCACCGAGGTACAATCCTAAGCGCTAAGTGTTCCTGTGTGATACCTGCCAGTACATTCAAGAGCCCAGCATTTGCATAACCAATGGTCGGTGGCAATGACGTGGTATGTGTTGTGTGTGTTGCATTTACACCAAGAAGGGGGTATATACGTATAACTCCATGAGCCAGTACAGATTTCTTCTTGGGGTACTCGTACAATGTACGACATCTAGAGGAGCGAACATGTGACCACGACATGTGAGCTCCGAGGATAACCTAGGGATTAACTAGGTAACTAACTTGGTAGATGCATTGGGTGGAAAGAATCCCGAGATCATGCCATACTGGCCACCCCAGGTTCAGACTGGACGTGTCGGGTTGGCTGCCACGGATATGGTTTTATTCGCCTATAGCGGAAGGCCATATCTGACCTCTACGAGCTATGTTTTATATGTGTTAGCGCGGTAGCCCTCCGAGGGACTGGTGCATATTCAATGTGTTATATGTCTTATGGTTAGGCTAGCCCTGCTGGGTTGACACGATCTGAGGATTTCTTTTCTGTATATCGGAGATAACTCCGCCAAATATAGAAAGCCGTAGGATTGAATGGCCGCTTGGAAAACGACTTGACTGTGCTTGAGCCTTCCGTTAGTAGCCGAGGGATATGGACTGTCATGGTACGTGGTCCAACCCATGTCCTTGTTTGGTTGTTGGGTTGGTCTATCGTGCTAGGACAGGCTGTGGACCGAGGTTACGACCGGAAGCTTATTATTATTATTATTATTTTATGCCTGGGTTTTATCTTACTCTTTTGTGCTCCCTTGTGGTACTTGCTATTCGGGGCTGACCTCGCTGGTTTTGTTTGGCCAGATCACGTAGTAGAGCCTGAGGATCCAAACTTCTTCCCTGACGTCAATGGTGCATACTAGGAGCATGGCTGGCGGGGGACTCGAGTGGGTTTCTTCTCCACCACTCTTGTATCTTTACTTATGTCCTGGCGTTTATCCACCGGTACCTGTTTAACCGGCTAATCTAGACATTTCGTCTTTGCACAATTGTAATTAAATCAGACTGCAGCTGTATACAATTTTGTACCTATGACTTTCTGGGCTAGCTATCTTATAAAGCTAGACCCCCATGAACATTTTGATGAAGCGTCGGGGACGCCTTACTGCTTTATCTTATATGTTCATTAATTGATGTTTTTTTGCTTGAATGATGGAGACCTAGATGTTCTGTGTGACCCTAGGAGACTTGAATGTAGCATATACCCCCTAGTCTCTCGATAGCCACGATCGCCGTATGACGTTTGTATACCTCATATGGAGTAGCTGGCCTAGTCCGTCTCCGTATTTCGGTACTGGGGCGTGACAGACTTTGTGTCAGGACTGCCTCGATCCCAAGGAGGAAAGGATGCCATTTGGGTTATCATGGACCGACTGACGAAGTCAGCCCACTTTATTCCCTTCAAGGTGGGCCTATCCACCGAGAAGTTGGCGGCACTGTACATGCGGCACATCTACCGGATTCATGGAGTTCCGATGAGTATCGTATCTGACAGGGATACCAGATTCACCTCTTACTTCTGGAAGAGCTTGCACGACAGTTTGAGAACGCAACTGAAGTTCAGTACCGCCTACCATCTCCAGACTGACGGACAATCGGAGAGAACAATCCAGACGCGACATGCTGAGATCTTGCGTCTTAGAATTTGGAGGGTTTTGGAAAGAGCATTTGCACTTGGTAGAGTTCTCATACAACAACAGCTACCAAGCTAGTATCGGTATGACTCCATTCGAAGTACTTTAAGGATGTCGTTGCCGTACTCCACTTTCTTGGGACGACGTAGGAGAAAGGGTATTGCTTGGACCTGAGATGGTGACCGATGCAGCAGAGAAGGTAAAGATGATTAGAGACAAGCTCAGGATTGCCCAGGACAGACAGAAGCATTGGGCCGATAGCAGCCGACGGCCGTTGGAGTTTGAAGTAGGTGACAGTGTGTTCGTGAAGCTATCCCCTACCAGAGGAACCATCCGTTTCGACAGAACAGAAAAGCTAAGCCCCAGGTATATCGGTCATTTTGAAGTACAGAACAAGATTGGAGAAGTAGCTTATCGGGTGGCTTTACCCCCAAGTCTCGAAGGCGTCCACAATGTCTTCCATGTTTCGCAGCTGAGACGCTACATCCCGGACCCAAGCCACATCTTGGATCATTCGGAGCTGGAGATTGGACCCAGCCTCACAGTGCCAGAAAAGCCATTGACGATATTAGACAGAGGAGAGAAGAGAACCAGGAACTCTGTGACACCAATAGTCAAAGTAATGTGGCGGCACAACTCCCCAGGCGAGTCTACCTGGGAGCGAGAAGATGAGATGCGGAAGTAGTATCCGTATCTGTTTGAAACTTGAGGTACCCCCCCCCCCAACCCTACCTTTTAATTTCGAGGACGAAATTTCCTAAGGAGGGAAGGTTATGAAACCCGCAAATTTCGGATTTATTGAATTATTGGATTTCGGCTGCTAGCATAGTCTTAGATTAGTTTTGTTATTATTATTATTATTATTATTATTATTATTATTATTATTATTATTATTATTATTATTATTATTATTATTAGTCGGATCAGAAAATAATTATTTTAAAAATAAATTAATTGGATTTTTGCTTGTGGCCCAGTCCCAATTCCGTGTCCGGGGTCCGACCCCGAGATTCGAACCCAATCCCTGTCCTGAACCCAAGTTTCTTTATTAAGTCACTTTTTGGAATTTTGAAAATAACAATCAGCTTCTAACTAATACTTAGTCAAAGATAATAATAAAGAAAAAAAACGAAACCAAACCTTTTTAATACCCCCCAGCTGCACCCACGTTCCCCTCTCCTCCGAAATCACTCACGCACACACACGCACACACCAGCACTCTTCTTCCTCCTACAACTTCTCCTCTCCACTCTCCTCCCCGCTCGGCCCCTCCGGCGCGTCCGCCTCCCGACGCCGCTGACCCCCTGCGCGCGCCCCGCGACCGCCCAGGCCGACCGCCCGCCTCCCGACAATCCCGCGACCTTGTGTCGCTGTTCCGCCCGCGACCTCACGCCCTGCGGTCTTCCGTACCGCTGATCGGTCCACACCAGGCCCCGATTTGCTGTTTTACGGCTCCTGTGCGCTGTCTGTGCACGTCCGCGTTCCCGTACGTGCTGTCCCGAGCCAATCCCGCTGTCCGTGGCGGATTATTTCCTCTATTTTTACATCTGAGAGCTCTATCCGAGCACCCGAGGTATAATTTCGTGTCCCCGTGTCCCTTCCGTTGGTGTGTCGCGTTGCGTACTGATGATGACGCGGTCCCGACCCCGTTACATGGATCGACTTTTGTTAATTGTTGTGTTTATGGGTTACACGCGTCGTTTGTACGTCGCGACGTAGTTATTCTGTGGTTTGGACAGTGGTTGCTGGTTGCGTACATTTTCTTGGTTTCCTATCTTAGTATATTGTATTGACTATCTACCTTAGTGGGATAATTGCTTTTGCCTGTGGCTTATTACTATTTAAAATGGGATATTGTCTTTGTGTTGTGATTTTGTGTTCTTCCTGGTTTGGGATCGACTGGTTGGGTGTGGGTTTTGTACCGCCTATGTGGCTAGATCGTCCTAGTTACAGAGGAGGTGCTGTCCAATTTTTGTAAAAGTATTTCAAAATAGTACTTTATAATATTCAGTAATTTTTGTATATCGAAACCTATTTCTAAAATTTTGGTCTTTACAAACGGTTTATTAAATTGGTTTCCTGATTAGTTTTAAGTGTTGGTTTTATTGGTTTCCGTATCCCCTTAGGCGACGACCGTATCGGTCGGATGAGCCTCGGCGAAACGCAAACGCTACGGGACACTCATGTACGTTGAGGC
Source organism: Iris pallida (assembly GCA_029216955.1). NCBI lineage: Eukaryota > Viridiplantae > Streptophyta > Magnoliopsida > Asparagales > Iridaceae > Iris > Iris pallida. The sequence goes on from JANAVB010041219.1 coordinate 11,497,925, forward strand.
GTTAGCCAGCAACATGAGATTGCATGACCAAGTCTGAGACGCCCCATTTTTTATAAATTATATTTAATTATATTTTATTTTAGAACTGGTTACTGGCCTTTAGTATTTTGGGTGCAGGGCCTCGGCCTTCTGTTTGGACCGCTTCACGGCACTCAGAGCTTACCTCAGCTATTTAATTTAATTTATTTTGTTATAAGGGCATAAGCCCAGTTTTCCTTTATTTTTTGTGGCCCTGTAATTGTGTTGTGTAGATTTTTTATTTTTTTTTGGATTTGTTGTTGGCGTAGCTAGGCGCATAATTATAGTTGGGTATTAATTATTTTGTATAAACTTAATAAGAATTTCTCACATTTAAAGTGAATAAATTACTAGTAATAAACAAGTTTATTTTTTTATCATTTAAAAAAACTTAGTTTTAGATATATTATTAAAATACAAAGTTTTGTCAATTAACTGGTAATTGCTATTTTTTTCAATAAATCAGTAATCGGTTTATCCTGTTAATTGATAACAAATGTAGTTTATGACGTTCGACGGATTTCAGTAGATTAATTTAATAACTTAAAACCTGACTAGGGTCTGTTTCTAGAAATTGTAACTAGCACACCTAGATATTGCTCATTTATGGTTCTAAGTCAGGATTCTCAAACTGTAGGATTTCGAGGACGTACTTGACTTCCTTCCCGGTACCGACATTCTGATCCAGTCATACAAACATAGGCAAGTTACGGTTATGTTTTCTTGCATTTAATTAGTAATTGTCATGTTGCATGCTTAAACCACATTGCTACACGGAACTCTCTCCTTGAGTTCGATTATTGATTGTAGGGATATTGGGGGAGTAGTGTAGCGTTTATGACCAATACCCTCATATTGTATTATTGCGCGAGCATACCCCTCTTACACACGGGGTTTAGCCGTATCGCATCGCTAGGATGCTATTGTACAACCCAAGCCGGTCATATACGTTACCTATTCAAATCACATTGTTTCAAATACTGAATTGCTAAAAATTGCTAGAAAATATTGTTCAAAGTATTTCAACTATTTAAAATTGCATCTTTCCATTATTATTTAGAATGTCGGATATGTACTCGTACTTGCTCCTTTCCTGACTGGATCCCCCCAATAGGTGATGTTGATGATGCTGAGCTATTGTACACTAGCTACTATGACCCGGTGTTATATTCTGTGGTGTTGCCAGAGTTCCCCTTGGAGGACGCAGAACAAGAGGCCGATGAGCCGGTCGTTTAGCTAGTCGTTTTTCAGCTATCTAGTTTTATTGTGTTGGAGTTTGTAGATTTTGAATCCAGTATTTTATTTCAGTACTTTCATTTCCAGTTGTACTTCTCTTTGTTGAATATTAAAAGTTTTTAATGTTCGTAAATTTAGTGTCGTGACAAAATGTATAAATGTTGTTAAGATTACCTGCATATAGAAACAGCTTACTCCGCCGTCTCACAACGGTGCAGGCTGGACATGATCCGATTCGACCCAACAATTTGGGATCGGATCGTGATATGTTTTTTTAATTTTTTTGAAAGAGCAACACGTTATCGGTGACGGTAATAAAAATTTGTTTGTACTCACTAGCTCATTCTTAACATGATCTTTGTAAAGTTATTTTTCCAAATCAGAAGCATTAGAGATTGTGACTTGTTAGTCCAACATAAACATGCCAAGGGTGACGCGGGAATAAGGAAAACATCTAAAATTAATGATGTACAAAATGATATCTTCTGAAGTGCTACCTAAGCCGAAATTAAGAGGTACATAAATACTCCGATCATCACGAAAGGTATTTTTCATATTTACCTACATATTCTATTCATTTTGATTTCCAAGTTTAGTTGACAAATATATATTGTGGAATGTGTGAGCCATTTTTTTTGGTTTATGTATATAGATTATGGTGATGTTGAAAGATATTTTTCCTTGATTGGTTCGCATGTTTGAACCTTAAATGACTATATTATCAAAATATTAGAATTTCTAGTTAGAAAGAAATCACAATATTGTTCTGTCACAATTTTTAAATTATGTTAGGCAAACATTGGTTTGCATATAAACTGTGACTTTATAATTTTCTTTGACACATTCAAACTATTTAGTCAAAAGAAAATAGTCTAGTGATATTGCAAATTCTATAAATCTAAAGTTTTAAAAAGTTGAGATTGTTTTGGGTACAAGCCGAAAGGGTCCTTCTGTCAACTGGACGTAAACAGCTCTAAGCGACACGGTATTTAATCGTCCCCTTGTGGACCTCCGCTAGCTGGGAACTGGACCCTACAGCTAACCCAAGTTGATCAAAACTTGATAAACTAAAGATTTTATAAGGTCAATTAGCAAAATCACTTAAATATTAGACTTTTTTTGTTTGTAAATATGGCTTGTAAAGATAAATCTTTAGAGCCAAAGAAGAAAGTTATTATATCTTACTTTAAGAGATGACAGAGTCAGATAAGTTATTGCTCACTATCATAGGACTTATATAAGATATTAGTGAAATCACACATATGTCTAATGAATCTGATGACACAAAGTATGATTTAGGAGTAACCCAAACATTTGACTTAGTCAAACCAAGTACTCCTAAATAAATGGACTACTACTAGTTTTTATTGAATTCTAAGTATTTTCTGAGTCATTATATGACATATTCTTCGTATATAAAAATACTAAAGGTTTCACATGTGGAACAACTTAGATACTCATAAATTGATATGTCCATGTGAAAACTATCATATATAGGAGTATCAAAAAATTTGAAATGGTATTTTAAACATAGCTTGTCTCGAAGGTGAATGGCTCAGATATTTTACTATGTATATATCAAATAGATTCATTGTCAAATCCCTATTTTTTTAAAATATGTATATGATTGTATTATTGTATTTGGGAGATTTTAAATTTGGGTATTGTTAAAATTTTATTATTATTTTCTTGAAGGTGAATTTTATTCATATTATTATTCTTGCTACCATTGTTACTATTGTTACTATCATTTTATTATCATTATTATTATTTATTTATTTATTCCTATATCTACCCCCAAAATAAACCTAAACCCAAACCCTCTCTCTCTTTTCCTCTCCACACTCACAACCCCCCCCCCCCCCCCCCCCCCCCCCCCCCCAAAATTTCCTCCCTCTCTTTCTCTCCCGAGCTCACTCTCCACTCTCTCCCCCTCTCCTCACTGGAGCTCACCCCCTCTCCCTCACTTCCCTCCCGATCTCCCTCTCTCTCTCGTGCCCCTCGCCTCCGGCCCCCTCCAGTCCGGCCGCCGCGCCACCAACGCCACCATCATCGTCGTCTCCACCACTACTACCGTGTCACGTATTCGTACCTTATACGGTATAGCTGGCCGACATTGTAAAACCCCTAAAATTTTTACTATTTTTTTATATTAAATTTAGTACTGATTTAAAATTTTCGTAATACACGTCGCGTAGTTGTATTATACGTCGCGCACGACTTTTATTTCTTTTTCGAATTTGCTCGACGAGTGCGAATATGTGCGAGCGTACATATTTTTGAAAAATATTATTTTTATTATTTTTATGGTTTCAAAATAATATAAGTAATAATTATTTCTAGCTATCATTTCAAGTTTATGGTTTTAATTATGAAAAGCCTTTTATTTATGCAGTTATAATTATAAGATATTTTCCCATAAAATGGTATATTAGAAAGTATATTTATGTAAAGAATATTTGTGCATACATATAGCTCATAAATAATTATTAGTTTATTTTAAATAAAAATGCAATTTTGGAAATTAATATTATTAGTATTTTTGGAAAGCATATTTTGAATTTATTATGAAGATTTAAATCTTGATTTGAATCTATGTATTTATTTAAATAGTTAAATAATTAAAATTTGATTTATTGATTTGATTTTAAACTAAGAGAATTTAATTTGATTTAAATTAGATTTGGATTTTGATTTTGATTTGATTGCTTTTAAACTAAATATAGAAATATCCAAGTTGGGTTTTAAATATCCTAATCCTTATCTTATTGGGAATTCCCACATCCTATAAATAGGCAGGTACTGCTCCAATTTATTTTTATCATCCTCCAAATTGTCTCCACAAATTATTCCACAAAGTGTACGTGCCTCGTGTCGGTGTCCATCTCTTCCGTGTCAGCCGTGGCGGCCACGGGTCCGACCCCGGGTGTCATTCCAATCTTATTCCATTATTTTACATGTACATTAGTTATTTTCTTCCCCGTGTCGGACACACCCCCGACAACAATAAATTTCCAAACCCTAGTCCTAATCCTAAACCCTATCCTGTCTCGTCCGCTGCCATCTCCTTCGTCGTACCCATCTCCTGCCACCAACAACCCCGTCACCCTTAAACTACGTCGACACACCCAACTTCGCCGCATCCTCGACTCCAGCCACTCATCGCCACCACCATTAGCAGCACCATCATGTGCTCGTCCCCGACTACCAGACCAACCCTTCACCACCTCCTGCCAACCCCGCCACCGTCACCACCACCCCAGTCAGTCCGTCGACCCTCCTCGACTCACGGCCAACCACAACACCCACCACACATAGGAGGAGAAAAGAAACCCATACCTTTTCCGGCCGACATCCGCCTGTCCCCGACGATCCGTCGCACAGCGCTCCGGCGCCGCGACCGTTGTCAGCGACCACCCTCCGCGCTCAGCCCCTGTCCCGATCAGCAGCCCTCCGACTCCCCTCTCCGGCCGCCGCCTCCGCAAGACCGCCGTCGACCTTCTCCCGAACTCACCCCCCTCCGATCGAACCTCCTCCGCGCGGCCGAGCCCAAGCTTCTTATAACACCTCTTCCCGATTTTTTAAAACTTAATTTTTATCATTATTGTGTTTAAATGTATTTTTCGTTGAACTTTGTCAATGATATTTATGATTTATTCTTTTCTTGATTAAACATTTTAGAGCACTAATTTATGCTAATAGAAATACTCAACTAAATATTATTATTGGAATTATAGAAGTTTTGAATTTATTAAAAAAAGGGTTTTTGGAAAAGAAAAAAACATTAATATTTACTTTTACTAAAAAGATTTGTTAAAAAGTATTTTAAATAGAATTTCGATATACTTTAAATTATTTTTTAATGAGCATTAATTATTGATTTAAAGTTATTATTTTGATCACTACTTGATTTGGACTAGATTATATTTAATTTAATTGGTGATGTCAAGTATAGATTAACATAAAGGAATATTCAAATTTCCTTGCGAATGCTCAAACCGCTCCAGCGTTCACACCAGATGGAAATTAGAATTTGATTTCGTCTAATCCTCTAGGATTGACATCAATCCAATTCCATAAAAAACACCAGCCGACCCATATCCACTCTTCCTTCCTGCCCTGTCCCAACACCACCGCCACTCTTCCTTCCTTGCCGTCAACGCCGGCACCACCCTCCTGTCATCTGCCGAACCACCGCCACACACCACACCACAGAAAATCCAACACCATCAATCAATACCGTGTCCGGACCCGTGTGTCCGTGTCGAATCTATCTTATTCCATTATTACAACCCAAGTACTGTGTCCGTGTCGACAGGCCGACTCGGACGTCCCGACAAACACCAGAAAACAGAAGAAAATCCAAACCTCCGTCGGCGCCGAGTCCCGACCATCCCCACGTCCTCATGCAATCTTCCGCCGTGACCGGGGCACTGCTGTGTAGCCGCGCTCGACCCCAGATCTGGAGGTCGATCGCCGTGCCACCCTTGTGGCCGCTCCCGCGGCCGGTTGGATCTGACAAGACCCCGCCAAAGCTGGCGTGAGCCGTGGCCGGATCACCACACCGCTCGTGGCCAAGTCTCTTCCGCGCGCGCCCCTGCGAACCCTGCGTCGGCTGACCAGACGCCTTCCCGCGCCCTCCCAAGCGGCGCTCTCCGCCAGCGATCCGCCTCCATGGCAGCGCCTATGTCGCTCGATGCCGCAGCCGAGTTCCCTCGAGGCCTCCTCGAGCGCTGGGCCTCCGGTGGCGCGTCGACCCTCCTCCGCACGGGTCTGGAGCTCCCTGCCTCCTTCCCGGCCGATCCCAGTCCGCCTCGCCGATTGGACCGCCGATCTGTCAGCACTAACGCCAGCCGCTCCTCTTCTCCAACGCCCGGCCGCGAACGCCGAGCTCCACCTCTCCGAACGGATCTCCCCGGTGAGCCTCCCAAGCCCTCTCTCTCAATCTTCTCACCTCACTCCTCATCTTCTTCTTCTGCTTCTTCTTTTTCCTTCAAGTGAGAAGGAATCTTCTCTCTCTCTTTCTTTTCTGTTTCTGCTTCTTTACTTTAATACTTTTTATTTATTATTTTTCCTCTATCAAAACGAGGAGTAGGGACAACTCTTCTCTTGAAGAACAGTGAACGTCCGAGCTCTCTAGCCTAGTGGTATTAGAGCGGACACCCGGAGGGGCCGGCAAGGTTCGAGCCCCCCAATTGTGTGTGTGAGTGGGATTTCAAAAAAAAAAAAAGAACAGTGAACGAATATTGGTTTACAGGTCCAAGCTCTCTAGCCTAGTGATATTAGAACGGACACCCGGAGGGACCGACAAGGTTCGAGTCCCCCAAATTGTGTGTGTGTGAGATTTCAAAAAAAAAAATATTGGTTTACAGTATACTACTATACTAATTACATGATAGTGTGTGTATATTCATTATTGGTATTAAATATTTATTAGTTATTATTATTAACCTTTATTATTATTATTATTATTATTATTTCTACTACTATTATTGTTATCAAATATACATATTAAATATTTTCTAAAATTATAATTGTGAAAATATAGTATTGGGGCTTGGCCTACATATAATTTCAAAATAGGATTTAGAAGCTTAAATATAGTATTATATTAGTTTATGGTATTTTCAATATTGTTTTTGACCTAAAATATTATCGCTGTATTTTATTTAGTTGAAATAATAGCTTTACACTAAAAGCATGATTTTCTATATTTTCAATTGATTACCTACAAATGTTTTGACTAATAAAAGAAAATAGTTTTCAACTATTATACATATGTTCCAAAATAATTATATATATTTAGTTACGTAAATTCTTACGATTATAAGTCCTTGATCGGGACTAATCGAATTTTCTATTTTCTTGCGAATTCGGACTCCTATTTGTCAACCCTAGACTAATCGGACCTGTTGACATATAGTTTGACGGCTTTAGAGACCATAGACTTTGGCACGCTTTTCGGTACAAAGCGGGTCCAACGGCGGACACCATTTTGACCCAAAATTACCGTTTTGCCCATGTGTCCAGAATTGGACTTAAGGACAGGCAATCCTAGCTAATTTGACTATTCTGAGAATGTTAGTACTGTTTATTTCAGCATCCGGAGACTTCTGCATGTGTTGATTGATTGTGGCTCATTGAGTGGTATAGTGTTATTGGTTTCTCCAGCTAAGGACCTCAGGCAAGTGCACTTTCTGATTGCTTTCCGATTCATAGTAGTCATTTCATTTCATGTCTATACATATATCTTGCTGTTTGTTGACACGCTCGTCACACGGAGTAGTCGGGAGGGAAAATATCTTAGTAAACATGTGGACTACCCAGAACTATCCCAGTGTCTCTCGTGAATGATAGCCGCTGCACACGACACGTGCAGTGTGCCTGATTTACCCCCTAGCCGTCCACATGTCGAAACGGATATTTCACACCACCTAGATAGATGTATTTTATTAGTTTTTTCTTGTTTACTTCTCTATCGTGCTATGTCATCAGTTTCTTACTAGCTTTCATATTCCATATGCTATTTTCATGTCTTGTTAATTCTATTGTGTTTTCGCATTATCGTCGATTTGTGTACTTGTTCCAATCCTGACTGGATAACCAACATTTTCAGGTTTAGCCGCTATCACACTTAGCACTGGGGAGGACTTGGGTATGCTAAAGACAACCTAGAATAGAAAGCATTTGTACCAATTTCTTTAATTGTAAAATTTTATTTTTTCTTTAAATATAAATGTTATAACTGTTGTAATAAACTTAGAAATGTGAATGAGCAGCAATTGCTTTATTTTTGAGCAGTTATTTCTTGCAGGCTTGACAGCGTTCTACCGCCGACTCTGCGGCGTAGGCTGGCTTGGACACGTCTCGTATCCGAAAAGCGGGTGCGGGTCGTGACACTTCTCCCCCGCGCGCCTCTGTCGAAACCCCCTCTCCGTCGGATCGCAGAAACCCTCCGTCTGCCGACCACTCCTCACCGCCCTCAAGAAACCCATCTCCTCCGCGCCCCCTCCGAGTCGCCCTCCGTCGCCTGACCGGAACCCCCGCCGTAGCCCGTGCGCGCCTCCCGATCGTTCCCCGGCCGAGCCCTAACGTCGCCGCCTTCACCACTCACTGATCCCTTTCCCTCCGCCGCCTCTTCTTCCGATCGCCGCCCCGAGCTCATCCTTTCAGACTTCCTCTCTCCAGCCTCCAGTCGCCGTAGCCTAACCCTCGCCACCAGACCTCCCGTTCCCTCTCCTTCCTTTTCTCTCTCTATACTCTCTCTCTCTCTGTTGGATCGAGAAGAGAGAGCAGTAGATATTTTTTTGTTATTTTTATTTTATTATTATTAATATTATCATTTCTATCATTAGTATTATTATAATTATAATTATTATCATTATCGTTATTATAATTATCATTATTATTATACTATCCTTTTTATTATTATTATTATTATTATTATTATTATTATTATTTTAATTAATTTACTTAGTATAGAAGAGAAGTCAGCAGCTTGTTGGTTTTAATTTTTGGTTGTTTTGAATTTAGTGTTTGATTAGTTTTGTTTCTTTTAATATCTATTATTTTTATTATTATTATTATTAGATTCTTACTCTATTCTGCAAATCTTTTAATAGCTGTGCTGTTATTAGTAAGATTTTAATATTAGTATTATTGTTATTTTATTATTATTATTATTGTTATCACTATTGTTATTAATATTATCATTATTACTACTGCTATTATTATTAATTGTGGTTTCGCTAAATTTATTAATTGCATTTACAAATATTCTCTAGCGAATTTCAAAGTAAATTTTGATTCTAAAATATTTTCTTGAGTTATATATATATATAAATATATTTGACGAATTATAGTTTTGGCCTAAATAACTCCTTATTATTTTCGAAAAAGTACTAAAATATTTTCATATAGAAAATATAGTTTTTCTACTTAGAAATAATTGTTTTTTTGTCAAAACTTAGAGTTTTCTTCCTAAAATTTTTTTTGGATTTACAAATAATTAATTTAATTATTTTACTAAATAAAATCCTATTTTCAAGTATTATAAATAGCTCTCAAAAATTATAAATATTTTATTATTCATTGATTTTCTCCTTTCCATGACCAATTTCGTTATTCCTATTATTTCGCCAGGACTACCTTATGTCCAACCTAACCAATTTGACTATTCCAGACTCAATGACACGATCCGTGCCACCATCAGAGGTCACCTTGTATAGTTGTTGTACCGAAGTTGCAGTTCGTGCCACATTGATTAACGCGGCACACCAGGCGTCCTACCAGGCAAGACACCTTGCCATTAGCTGTTTATTTATTTTAGCTCATATTTCATGCATTATTTATTATCTTTATGCAAAATAAACTGTGATACATAGCATAACTGTTAGAACTTACTGTTCATTTATATTTTCTGCTGTGTATTATTTTTCTTACAAATTAAACCTAGATTTCGGGGACCACCTTGTGTGTTGCATTCATTGGCCTTGACACGTTGTAACACGAAGTTGTGTGTCGCATGTAGGACACGGAAGTGCGTGATTGGCTGGCCACCAGTACGTACAAGCCATGCGATAGGAATAACCGCTAATAGAGGTTGCATGCTAGTTTGACTTAGCGGTTATAGTGGTTTGTGTTGTGGATACAACACAGTAGGCATTGGGCGGAGAGGACAATTCCTTAGCGTATGGGCTTCGATGCACTTTTCCTTGTGACCCGGACTCTCCGCTGGAGATACGGGATTGATGACCCATGATTACTGACGGCCACTGACGATTCTGCGGAACGTCATGCTCTTACTGATGGGGCCTCTGGTGCCCAAGGGGGACTACGCCGATCCTATTTAGCCAGGGCCCATGCGTAGGAAGGATTGTTCTTAACTACATTTCACCTAGAATGGATAGGCACCTTTATCCGTAGGGTACGAGTACTTTTGGTTTGGGTACTTGTATCTGACCGTGACTTGGGACAATAACTTGTCGCGGACTAGTTTGTCATATCTTGTCCTTGTTTGGTTGTAGGTGTGACTTACTACTTCGATGAGAAGGTATTGAACCTTGTTGGGGTCCGGATACCATATTGGATTCATGGCATGGAAAGATACGTCACCGTGAATTAGTTTACCATGTCCTGTCCTTGTTTGGTTGGAGGGATGGTACGCTCGTTCAGTAGGTGCGTATTGGACCATGTTATAATTCGATTGACTTATTTATTTGAGCAATATTTATTCAGTTTACATGGCATGATATTATGTGTCTTGTCACTACTAAAATAACTCATTTTAGCGACGTCAGGAGACGTCGCTAAATAAGAAAAATACGTCGCTAAAACCAATTTGCGACGTAATTAGCGACGAAAACCGGACGTCGCTTACAGGCAAGTCGCAGATGACACTTTAGTCGCCGAACGTCGCTATTTGCGACGCGTAATTCATTGTCGCTAGACGTCGCAAAATTAGCGACATATAGCGACGTATCACTACGTCGCCAAAATTGCGACGTAAAGCGACCACTTGCGACGCTTTAAACTTTATATATGATGACATGGCATGACAGCCACGTGGGCAACTTAGCGACGCATACCGACAGATTTAGCGACGTACACCCTCAGCCCACGTCAGCATATTAGTGATGTCTAGCGACGTTACGTCGCTATTTAGCGACGTATAGCGACGTCAACGTTCCGTCGCAGTACGTCGCAGAACGTCGCTATTCGTCGCAGATATTATAAAAAACTTTTTTTAAAAATATAATTGATATTTTTGTTATGCTGTGTGCCTGTGTTTACAGTGTGTGTGAAGTGCAGTGTTCGAACCATCGACAGTTTCGCTTACTGTTCTATGTTTTATCTTGGATAGAAAGAGAAACAGTTCAGGGTGCACTTCTCAGAGCTTTCTCTTCACGTCCTTCACCTTCTCAGGAACCTTTACGACGTCCCGAGAAAGTGAAGGACGTGAAAATAAAGCTCTCAGAAGTGCACCCTGAACTGTTGCTATTTCTATCCAAGATAACACATACAACAGTAATCGAAACTGTCGATGGTTCCGAACACTGCATTTCACATTCACTATAAACACAGACACACATCATAACAAAAATACACAATATATTTTTCTAAAATTTTGGCAGCACCTCCTTTGTATATCAGATCATCGCTTATAACCCAGCGTAGGTATATTTGTCATCCCCGTCGCAGATATCACAAAATAAATATCACAATAAAAATAGGAGGCAGTGCAAAGTAAATATCACAGACACACATCCTCACAAACATCCAATAGAGTCAAATAAAAATGGAAGATGATAAAAAGTCTCCCACCAAGTTTATAAACAACAGTGTACCAATAAACAATTTGTCCATAGGGCCAATACATACAAGTCATAAAAAAACCAATAAAATTACTGCGGACCCCTGTCGCGCAACTGGGACAACTGGGATAGAATGTAGTCATACTGCTCCTGGGTGAGCTGTACCGTAGGGGCAGTAGGAGGCAGTGGAATGTCTGGAGTCGGCGCCGTCGATGGACCGGGAGGACGTATCTGCTCCAGCTCTCGCAGTCGCTCACCATGCGCAGCAAGGGTACTCACCACCCTCTCAGTATACTGAGCGAGTGAGGCAGACATGCTCCTCTGCGATCCCTCCAGCTCGACCTGTCTACGCTCTGTGCGCTGCGTAGACTCGGTGAGCGTCTACAAGCTGGCAGCTGTAGCCTGATGCAGACTCATCAGCTCCTGTATACTGCGCTCGACCGCATCAAATCGTCCGGTGACGATCGTAGGGTCGGATCGTCGCTCGACCGCATCAGAAATATGCTGCTGCAACTCGCGACGCAGCTCCTCGATCTGACAACGAACATCCTCAGCTCGTGACGACGCCTGCGTAGCCGGAGACTGCGCACTGACAGAGGGGGCCCGGGATGACTCCGAAGCCAAATACGTGCCTTAGGATCCCGTACCGTAGTACGTACCCTTCTGAAGACCGCCAACGGCGGTCATCCAGAGCTCGTCCGGCGATGGAGCTGTAGGCGGCTGGGAGGAAGTACCAGCCCCTCCCTCTGCTTGCGCACTAGCAGCAGCAGCAGCAGCAGCCGCCTCCTCACTACAAAAAAAGTGACCTTTGGGGACAACAAAAAATTGTCTTAAAAACTGCAATTACCGTCCCAACAAATATTTGGGACGGCCTTTGGGACGGGAATGGACGGTCCCATTAGGGTGGCGTGGCAAAAACTTTAGGGACGAATATTGCCGTCCTAATTACTGTTAAAGGACAGTTAGGCAAAACGTCTCAAAAGTTTTCAAATTTATGCTTTTGTGTGACGGTTTATTAATTTGTCCCAAAAAATAAGTTTTTGTAACAGATATATTTCGTCCTAATAAATAAGGGACGAAATTTTAAAAAGTACTGTAATCGTGCGAAAAAACTTAACAATTGTTTAAATTATTATGGAATTACTAATTTCCTGTTTATATATAAAATATACAATTGAATTTTATATACAACAAAAATTCATACAGAACTATTTTATTTAATCAGAAATGCATATGGTAGCCGCAACATTAACAAAGCGTAGCCGCAACATTAACAAAACGATTTCTACAAAACATATTTAAAGATAATATCCCGTTGTTCACAAAATGAAATCCAAGTCTTACATCACTTAGAGTGTTCCCATCAAGTTTTACATCAGTAAGCATTCACTTAATTTACAAAATAAAATCTACGACTTTCTACATAAGTCCAAAACATATATATTTAATTTTCCACATCCATTGACAAACCGATCCACACATCCATGGCTGCCAGCAGCATTGGCTACCTGGAAACACATAAATAAGCCAGAAATATGGTTAGTTATAAGTAATTGGGACGTTTGGTACATGAATAAGCCAGAAATATGGTTTAATTAATCAATTAGAAGGTTAAGCAACAATAACCAAAATTTCTCCAATGATCTTGCAAAGATAAATGGGGCACTAGCATCAACTTGCTCTACATAAACTCAATCTACAATTTCTACTAAGAATCAAGAAAATAACAATAACTCTATCTACCATGTATATCAGCAATTAGACCTAGGTAGTTAGTATCAGAGTTAATAATCACAATTGCCTCTTACGAAGGCTTTTAATAGTCTGATATCGAACATGGTGGAGTAACTTCAGAAAGAAACATATGGTATATTTCATATACCATTCATAAATTAGCTGGACTCATTTATGTTATATATCAATACCTAATGGAATTAGAAGATGAAATATGAAGAAAACAGAGAGGCATGTTGGGAGAGGGATCTGAATGGTGAACAAGGATGGGGTTGAAAGCAACATAAATAAAAATCAAAGGTGAAGGTTGACTGGTCTATCCAGAATAGAAGAAAACACAAGCATTTTGTCCCCCTTACATGTTTCTAATATAAAAACAAACAAGAACAAAAAAGAACAACAACAAAAATATATAATAGAAAACTCTGGTAATAAAGCCTGACACAAGACCCCACATGGGTTGACCAATTCTTAGTTATATATTGTTTCATTCAGCTGGTAACAAGCCCACAAAAGAAAAAAAATATTCCCCGCCTAAACTTCCTTCAATAAAATATATATTTGCACAATTGAAATGATAAATCCTTGATAAAACTCAAAAATGCTTTCAATTGGATATAATATTTTATGTTTGAGTCCATGAATAATATGAGTAATGATGTTTTTTACATTTTAACATTATATAACCCAATGGTTGATGTGATTTCTAGATCATAAAACATCAAACTTGCACAACATACCATTTTAAGATACATATGATTACTACTAATTTATAGTTGCTACTGCTTTATAGCTTTTTATGGAAATTTATCAATATAGGTATAACTTACACATAGGTGCATTCATCATATAGATTTGCTAATGTTCGAGGGGTTCATTAAAGTGATTTATTAATGTTCGAGGAGTTCAAGCAGAATATGCTAAAAGTATTTGGTCTATTAGAGCACCATTGCCACATCTTTCTTTGACTAACCTGCAGAAATGTCATTCTAACCAAGTACAATTTGGAAAATCTTAGTTGGGTGAGCCAAAATAGTTGTGTAATCTGTAATAATCATAGGAAAAAAATAGTGTCCCTACTACTTCATTGTGGTGCGCCTAGTTTGGGTGGCTTGCAAAGTGTATTTGGGGATGAAATGTCACCATGGTTCAGTAAAGTCCCTTTGGGGACTTTGAAGGAAGAAGAGAACAAAGCAGAGAAACAAGTGACTATGGGACATCATGGCAGCAGTCAAATGTTTGGGGGTATGGATCGAAAGAAATAACAAAATTTTCAACAGAAAACATGACGCCACTTTACAACTTGCTTCCAAGATTTTATCTAACATCAAATTTTAGACAGGATTGTCCGGGAGGGGACTGAAGAATCAACGTCGATAGCTTCAACACAATGGTGATCAAACACCCTAGAGAAGGAGCATGCATAGAGGAGTGATAAGAAGGAAAGTTTCTTTTTTGTTTTCTTGTTTTTTGTGTTTGTATCTTTTGCTTCGTCATGATTTGGATATGTATAGCCCTTAGATGGTTTGTAATTTTGTGACTTGAAGATCTGACTAAACCACTCGTTAATGCAGTCCGGGGGAGGGGGAGGGGAGGTGTATACTAATCAACTATTTGACCTATAAAATATGAAAGCTAAGATATAAAACTTCTGACTTGAATTCGTAATATTCATGTGTCTTAACCAGGTTAGTGTGATATCTATTTGCTATACCTTTTTCAGTACTAGTCTAAATTCTCATCTTGGCAAAAGTTAAGAATTTATCTCATTTAGCACTGCTTCTGAAACATTGCTTCTTCTTTTTTCCCTTCAATAAGTTCCCATTTTCTTCCCAATAATCTTTACCTATTAATCCATTACTGTTACCGTGCCTTTATGAAACAAAAGTAGGCATTGTGACAGCAGCTTATCTTGCATGACTACAAGAAATACGCACACAAGATACATTAAAGTTCGTAAAAAATACCATTAAATATGTTGCTAACTATGTCTACATTGATCTGAAAATAATTCAATATATAGACCATGAATATCCTACTAGTCGCTAATAACGTAGCGGTAAAAAGGAAATTTTCTGCTAATTAGAAACAAAATATTAGATAGCCGACATCAGTGATTATTTCCTGATATTAGTGATGTAATTGTTTTCGTCTCTAAAGCCTTTATTTCTTGTACTGTTGAAGAAGTCCCAATAAGAAGAAAATAAAGAAATATAACATAATGAAGCCTTATAAGCTATAAGAACCCAATTGGAAGGAAATAAAGGAAAACATAACATATATAATAAAGCTACCGACTAGTCTGCTGGGGGGATCTCTTGGGTCTTGACTGCACAGCATTCAACTGACCAGGTAGTCACTTTTGGAGGCTATGGTTGATTTCAGCTTTCTTACACAACCTGCAGTCCAGACTCCACAATCAGGTGTTTTCATCATTTCAATACTATCAACATTCAGAAGCATACTGGGAACTATATTCACCTTTTACATCCAAAATGAGCAGAATATTAACGCTCACACTGCTCAAATTACATTCGGAGAAGTTCGGATTCAATTCTGGCAGGATTTAGAAGTACAATATGTAGTTTGCCACGAGTCCCTTCAAACATAGCAACACCCCCGATAAGATCACTCCAGCAAGATAATTTTAAATTATTTTAATAGTTTTATCTACACTATTAAAGATAGAATAATAATAAACAAATAAGTACTTAAAGCCATAATCAAGTTTTTATGATAACTCAGTTGAGGATTAGTCGAAAGTAGAATAGTCGTTGCTAAGTAATACTAACTTGAATAATGTCCATGTGTAACACAAATGCCTACATGTACTAGTTGGAGAATTAAACAATGCCATCATAAACACTGTTACCTGTCAAAACAAAGGGACCACAGCCCAGCTATTCCTAAGTGATAGAAGGAAACTCAACCTAGACGGTTTCCTTTGTTCTTTCTTCTTTATTTCCAGAAGGTCAATTGATTTCCTCTAAATTTGAAGCAACGTGCAGCTAGTCCGCCTGCAAGAAATGGATAAAAAAAATACTATTTGGTTAAATGAAGTATATATAATTGATGTAATGCATGATAGGATACGATTCAAATGATTGTGAATTACTTGCAATCTTTTGAACATTTGACCTATAAAATATGAAAGCTAAGATATAAAGCCTTACCTGCTAAAATGGGTACTATATGCAACCGAACTCCTAAACATGATAAGCAACCCAGGAGCCTAACCTACAGGTGAGTAAAATTCCTGCAGAGGACAGTTAAATGAGTTCTTCATAGATTTGAACTTTCCACAACTTCTAATACAGGTTCATGCACCATAAACTTCAGCTACTGAAATGAGCTATTCAATACGACAGTTATCGTTCCTACCCATGCCATCGAACAATAAAATAAAAGTTCCAACAAATACAGATAATTAAGCTAAGTGGTAAGGTGCCAGTTATCACTTCATTAAAACAATGGAGTGTCCATTTATATACAAAGCCCTGTCAATGCTTTAGAGTAAATTGAATTGAAACTTCCTATTTAATTGTACATAAAGAGATTAAGACCCATGACATTTTTTGAAGCATGCCTCCACTCATACTGGATGACTACCAAGACCTATCAAAATTACTATAATGGCACGAGGTCTTTTCAATGAGAAAAAGGAAGGAAGATGAAGTCGTTTATGAAAAAATCCAGAAAAAAATCCAGATCTAAAAGGAACAGCTTGAAGCATCAAGTTAAAAAGAAGAGGCTCACCAGGCATGGCAGGCTGAACCTGAATTGGTTGTCCTTACAGTCAGTTTCAGTGACAGGACCATATATTTTTCCTTCAGCTTTTCCCTATACCTTTAATTATAAATGTTGAAGAGCATAAACTCTGTCACTTAAATAAGCCAAAATTTCCAAGAGAAGATCCTAATTAGTATCATGCTAATTCAAGGAGAAGACATATACCTTCAAACATGTTCAGTACCATTAACCTCATTATCATCACGACCACTTCCAGAGCTAAATTTGTGGAACCAACTCTGCATTCTAGATATCGGAGGGGGGGGGGGGGGATTAACCAAATGCAGACCCTGAAAAGAATTTTTTTAGAAACAATCCACCAATAATTAAGTTGAACCAAATATATTCAACTAAACTATTGATAAGAAATCAAAAGTAAAAATAGGTAAGCAAATTAGCATTTGATCAGTTTAGGTGGACAACACACTATACATCTAGTACAAATAAGATATGCTTGTACATTGCTGACAAAAAGTCCAAATGAATTAGTTGTTTAAATACTATCCATGAAACAGTTGTTTGAATACCATATCACAATGATGAATCCATAAAGTCCACAAGCTCCCCCAAGCGAGAGTAGAAATGTTCACATAAAATTCTCAAAATACCACCGAACAACAATTTCTCTAATCTACCGAAGGGAATTACATGTGTACTCTTTACAGAGTGTAGCACAACTGCTTATCTCCATAGCCTACAAAACAAAAGCAAAATTAACTAGCTACAATTAATATTGTGATGATCATTTTACCCCACTTAACTCTGCTTATATGTTTCCCCTCAATCCAAGCATACAAGGGACAAGTTCGAACAAACTACTTTTTTGACCCCACTTAACGCGCTTACAAGCTTGCATTTACATATTGCATAGACCTTATCAGCATTGCAGGAAGGTATTTTTAGTAGATATATATGAATGATAAATGTTTTGCAAAAGCCCTTAATTTGTTTTTCTTATATAAGATTTCAGTTTGCCAATTTAAATAATACGTATAGCTACATTTGAACCATGATTCACTTTATCAGTATCAGAATCAATATATGACCCTTTTAATGGATATTGCTACATCACAACCATGATTCACTATATCATTATAGGAATCCATAATGAACCCTTTTTAATTGGTATTCGGGATGATTTTTGGAGCTTAAGAGGGCTTTGATGGCTCTAAATTAGTTGATTTCAATAGTTTTACACGAAAATCTATTATTTTAACTTGATGAAGCAATTAGCCTACAGCCCTTTCATTCAAAATAAGCAAAAGTAATCCTTTAAGAAAGTCAAAAGATTTAGGAAAAATTAAAGCAGTTTGTTCAAACTTGTCCCTTGGTATGCTTGGTTTTCCTGCCAAGATCTAATGCAATAATTTTTTTGACATTTTTGAAAGTCTCAATTATTAGGAAATTCAAACAAATTCAAAACCACTTTTTCTCACTTGTGATTTTGAGTTTTTTCACTTGCATTTCAACAAACAACATTGCAAAAAATTCAAACAAAATCATGGCATTTCCAACTTATGCTTACTCAAATAAGTAAATCATCAAAGTGAAGAAGAATTAGTTCATCAAAGAAGCAAATCATCAAAGAAGAAGAAGAATTAATTCTTACTGATGGAAAATTGCTGATATAGAAGACGGAATCCTGTCGTCGGTGTTGGGCCACTGTACAAGAGCTGGTCAGTGACGGAATCTCACTAATCAGTGACAAAATCTCTTCTAGGCATCTGAAAGAGAACAAAAATTATTCGAAGACCTAGAGCAAATATCATCTTCAAGCACATGTGTATGAGAATCAGTAGTTCCTTCATTCTTCACTCCATTCTCAACTTCTATTTTCTTTTCCACTAATGAGATCTAATAAAGAAAAACCTAAAAGTATACATAAAAATTACGCAAAAGATTAAAAAAAAAATGACGCAATTTTTTCCCACTACTTATCCATCTTTGATAACAAAATAAATTAGAAAAACTCCTTCCCATTTTCACTTTAGTGTCACTGGCCAAATAAAACCCTAAAATTGATCAAAAAATTTCGAAAAAGAACAAAACTTTGAACTTCTTCTCCGTTTCCCGGAGATTTGACCCAAAGCAGACGAGATTCACTCTAGAGTAGAAATTTTGGAGATGAACGACATACCTTTCGTCGGAGATTCCTTTCTTCCAAGAGCAAAATTTTTGAGATAGAGAGAGAGACAGGGAATTGGGTGTTGTGTAGGAAAGGGATTAAATGCCTAACTTCGATGGCTTTGATTGAAGTGCTCAGATCTAACGGTTAGGATTAATGTAAAGATAGATTTCTAAAATAAAAGACAGATAGGATGGGCCAAAAATTTGGGCGGACAATTAATTATCCTTCCCGCCGAAGTTTTTTGGGATGGTCCGAAAGTTTATTTAAGACAAAAATAATTCATAGTCGTAAAAAAGATACATTATTATGATCCATTTAGGAATCTGTTCTAAATAATATTACTTTTTTTACAAAATATATAAACGTCCCAAATATTAATTTTTTAGGACTTTTCGGAGTAGTGTATCTAATAGTGTCGTCCCAAAAGCCATCTTTTTTTGTAGTGCCTCCTGTAGCCGAACAAACTCGGCCTAAAACATGTTTGCTAACGTGTAAGTATTTGCTAAAGTCTATATTGATATCTATTTTCCTGTTTTCTAAATTATAGTAAATTAATATAAAGGATAGAACGTACATATGCCTGCGTCGCCCGCTCGTCAATGAACTCCCCAGCCCTCCGATGGGTGACCAGAAAGACGGTCACCATGTTCGGGTCTTCACCCTTTTTTACCTGTTAAAATATATTATCTATTATTAGTATTAAACATTCTATCGAACTATATATAAATTAATGCCCGTCATAGGAAACGTACCAGACGACGAAAATGCTCCGTCATCGGAATGGAGCCACCACACCACTTACCGGCGCTCGACCGCGCCACCTTGGCCTTCTCAGACCGCTCCTGGTACCTGCGCTCGCTGAATCTAGCCTTCATCGCAGTCCACTGCTCTGGCGTAATCCAACCCTGGATCGGCTGTCCGGAGCGATCACGACGCTTCTGGTCGTCGATCGCATCACGGATGAGCTTGGCTTCGACGGCAGAAAATTGGCCCTCGATCCTCGCCGCCCGGTGTGGTGGATAGAAATAGGTCCTCTACAAGAAGTAAAATACAAAAGTTGTATAATATATACAAATGATTATTAAAATTTAAAAATAAACAAATTTTTTACCTTGAAGTGGGCGAACCAAAAGGCCTTCCTATCTGCGGGAGCATCTGAGTAGTTAATCCAAGGCCCACCATAGTTCTGCCTCAGAAATGTCCCCAGCTGTCTCTGTACTGCAGAAGGCCGATATCTATACAATAATAATTTTTCATGAATATATATGTATGTATAATCATTTGAGAAATATATAATAATTAATTAACTTACTTCATAGGCCCGTCCGTCCAAATCTCCATACGCGTCTCGCCCGGGGGAGCGCATGGAGGGTCGCTCTCACCTCCTGCCTGGGCAGGATCAGTCTGATCGCCGTCCTCCATATGCTCGGCGTGGGCTCCCTCCATAGAGCCGTCGACAGGAGGAAGGCTGGACGGGGGATCAGGGATGCTGGACGCGGGATCAGGAAGGCTGGACGACGAGGGAGGAGTCGCCAACCTGCTGGAACTGCCCTGTCCCGATAATGGACCGGGAACATAACGGTACACTGGCGTACTCGGAGATGATGATGAGGGTACGAAACTGCCCTCTCCATCTCCAGGCTGAGGCTGACGGGACTGCCTAATGTAAAATCCTCCGCGTCGTCCTCCTGGTCTAGTCATACCTGATAATAACATATGACAATAAAGCAAAAATACATATTTATATGATAGACATCACAGATTTTTGAAAAATATCATAGTCATAAAGTGTCACTGAAGTGTCACAGATTTATATGATAGAAGTGTCACTAAAGTGTCAAATATGATGATAAAACAAACGTATAGATTTAATCCTCTTCTGAAAATTCATCTAGTTCGTTTAGCTCATCTACTTCTTCTTCTTCTTCTTCTTCTTCTTCTTCTTCTTCTTCTTCTTCTTCTTCTTCTTCTTCTTCTTCCTCCTCTACATCTTCACTTTCATCTGCATCTTTCTCTTCAGATAATTCTACTTCTTCTACATAATTAGATGTGTAATGAGGAACTTCCGTCGTGTCCACTTCTATAATATTTGTTACAAGAGGTAGTTCATCCTGTTGATAAGCTATATCGTCAACCTCAAAGGTATTTCTAGCTTTGGTCTTGCATACTGCCCACCAGTCCGACCTTGTTGTTCCCCGTTTAGGATAACTTTTGAAGTACACGAGCGGAGCCTGACTTGATAGGACAAATGGTTCATAGGCTTGATATCGACGCCGATAGTTTATATCAACAAGACCGTGCTTGTCTACTTTCCAACCTTGACTTTCAATCGGATCGAACCAATCACACCTGAATAACACAATCTTAGCAGGCTCTATTCCATAACTATATGTCAGCTCCACGATCTCCCGTAGCACGCCATAGAAATCGTTGCCCGCATCAAAATCTTTGTAGTTCGAAGATCTGATACACAAACAGCTGTTTTTGGTGGAGTCGAGATCCACAAAGTTGTCTCTGATCGGGCAAGTTGTTGACTTGAACCTAAACCCATTAACACAGTAGCTTGGCCATATTTTTGCAGCATAAATTGGTCCCTTGGCTAACGTTCTAATAGACTCATTCTCAAGTCTTGTGTATGGACGATCGACCTAAATACCACGAAAGAAGCAATTAAGCTCATTCTCAATCAAGTACATATACAGAAAGATAATTACAGAGTTCTCAAGTCTTACATATGCACTCAACCATGATGGAAAATAACGCCTCATTTCTTGTTCTAGTTCTTCTTCTGTTATGTGTGGCCTACCTGACCTCACATCATCATTAAATATGCTGAAAACAACATCGTGCAATTAATATAATAGTATCATTCTCAACACTATTAAAATAATGTAGACGTATTATTTACTTACCCCTCCAGTTTCTCTACTTCCTCCTCGTCGCAGTTGAGTAATACATATACCAGAGCAGCCCTTAGCTCATCATCGTTCAGATATCTCTTCTTCATCTTACCCGATGGCTTTCTTGGAGCATTGAATACCTTCAGTATTGTATCATTACTTTCATGATCTCCCCCGTCGTTTCTGGAAGCTCTCGTTCTATTAGTTGCAGCATGAGACTTGAAATACATCGAACAAAAGTTTGTAATCTTCTCGAGAACATAGGCTTCACAAATAGAACCCTCGACCCGTGCCTTATTTTTCACCTTTCTTTTTAGGTGATTCAAATGTCGCTCGAACGGGTACATCCATCGATATTCGACGGGCCCACCAACACGTGCCTCATAGGATAGATGAATCGGCAAATGTTCCATAGAATCGAAGAATCCAGGAGGAAATACCCTCTCTAGCTTGCATAGTATTACCGCAATGTCCTTTTCTTGCTTTTCTAGACGATCAACGAACAATTTTTTAGAACAAAGATCCCTGAACAATATGCTAAGCTCCGGCAATGGATCCCAAACTGTCTGCGGTAAGAATTCTCGAAATGCAATCGGAATTAACCTCTCCATGAATACGTGACAATCGTGGCTCTTCATATCCGTCAATTTGTTTTCCTTCGGATCGACACATCTTCTCAGATTTAACACATATCCGTCTGGAAATTTTAGGCCCTGGATCCACCGACAAAGTCTCACTTTATCCTCCTTGTCCAGCGAGAAAATTGACTTCGACATGAACTGTTTTCCATTCTGCTGTATCAAATGCAACGCAGGGCGTTTGCATATTTCTTCTAAGTCCAACCTGGCCTTGGGATTGTCTTTCGTTTTTCCCTTTACGTCCATCACAGTATTAATTATGTTATCAAATACATTCTTCTCAATATGCATGACATCAAGATTATGTCTGATCAGATTGGTACTCCAGTATGGCAGATCCCAGAATATGCTCCTCTTTGTCCAGTTATGATCTCTACCAAATCCATCGCACTTGTACCCAGTTGTAGGATCTTCGATAGCACTTGGAAAATCTTTAACCTCCTCCCATATCGTGGCTCCGCACCACCTTGGCGGTGGATCACCCTTCTCTACAACGCCGGCACGGAATGCATTCTTGTTCCTTCTGAACGGATGATCTTTTGGCAGAAATTGCCGATGACAATCAAAGAAGCACGGTTTTCCTCCGTGTTTCAAGCGGAAAGCCTTACTACGGTCCATGCAATACGGACATGAGAGACGGCCATGAGTGCTCCATCCAGATAACATTCCATAGGCCGAAAAGTCGTTGATGGTCCACATAAGGGTTGCCTTCATCTGAAAATTTTGCTTCCTGGAAACATCGTACGTGTTAGCGCCTACTTCCCATAACTGATTCAACTCATCTATCAAAGGCTGTAAGTACACGTCAATGTTCCTCTTGGGATTGTTCGGACCAGGAATTATAACGGTTAGAAACATGTACTGAGTCTTCATGCACATCCAAGGCGGTAGGTTATACGGAGTGACAATCACAGGCCAGCACGAATACTGGGATCCCGAAAGACCAAAATGAGTAAAACCGTCAGAAGATAGTCCCAACCTGACATTACGCGAATCTGAAGCAAAATCAGGATACACTCGATCAAAGTGCTTCCACGCTTCTCCATCGGATGGGTGATCCAACACTTCTTCAATCTGTTCTCACATGTGCCAACTCATATTTTCGACCGTCTCTTTCACCATAAATAATCTTTGCAACCGCGGCGTTAAAGGCAAGTAGTGCATTGAATCGGTCGGTCTTCTTGCACCGGTAGACCTTCCTGTACTAGTTGTCTTATAGCGATCAGCACCACAAAATCTGCACACATCTGCGTCCTTGTCGTCTTTGTAGTACAGCATGCACCCATTGCGACAGGAATCGATTTTCTCGTATCCCATCCAGAGCGATCTCACCATCCTCTTAGACCGGTAGAAGTCTTTAGGCAACTTAGCACCCGCCGGCAAGATCTCTATAATCAACTCCAACACTCGGTTGTAGCATTCTTGCGACATGTTAAAATCTGACTTAATGCTCAACAGTCTTGTAACCACCTCCAACGGTGAATGATTCTCACAACCAGGATACAATGGAGTCCTTGCATTCTCCAGCAACTCCATGAACTGTGCAGCATCGGCGTTCGGTGCCTCCTCAGGTGCATCATGAACGAAACTAGGCCCCGCAGCGTCGAAAACCATGTTAACGCACCCGTCGTCGTATGCATGATTATCTGAAACAAAATTAGGTCCCGCATGCATATATGGCTCAACATAAGGCTCCGGCTCTGATGCTAAAGACACAAGTTCTCCGTGTGCGGTCCACTGATAGTAATTAGGCGTGAAATCCTTCGAGTACAAATGATATGTCACTTCCACTTCTGGATAATATTTCATATTATGACATTTCACACACGGACACTTAATTTTGGTGCCGTCCATGTACTGAGGGAACGCCTTAGCAAACTGCAGGAACTGCTCTACTCCCGCTATGTATTCATTCCGCACACCACACATATCATCAGGACGACGATTGTACATCCATGAACGATTCCGCAAGTAGTAATTCATATCCATTTAGAAATAATTCTGCAAAGATGGACACACATTATCCAATAGGCACAAATTCGTATATTATGTCTTATTAGGGACACACATTAGTAGCGGACAGTTACTAATATCAATGATATACAATCTAGGTCAAACTAGGTTGTACTAAGTCAAACAAAGTCAAACAAGGTCAACCTAAGTCAAACAAAGTCAAACAAGGTCAAAGTAGGTCAAGGGTTGACCTATAGTTGACTTTGTCAACTCTTAGTCCAATCTAAGTCAAATATCCTATTTCTAGTCATTACCTACCAAGGTACCGTTTACCTTATCGCAATTGGTATCCCAATACCAATACCTTAAGTTGGTACCCTTTACCTTATCGCTATTGGTACCCTTTACCTTATCGTTATTGGTACCCTTTACCTTATCGTTATTGGTTAACAGTCAATTCAATTTCAGTTATTCAAGGGAATCAGTTGACACATTCAGTGGATTTATCTCAGGAATAGGAAAACCAATCTCAGTCCTATTTACAGTTTAAGGAAAATAAAATCTACAAGGACTGTTACTCAAATAGACCACCTGTTGACTGATACAAGAATACCTATCATCAAAAGCCCCAAACTCGAGCCACACTCCAAACACTGACCCATTTGTGAAAATAGGACTGAACCTGTGTGGCATGGACTGATGCATGGTAGGTAGGTGACTAGACACTTGATGTTAGGGACTGATACTCAAGTATTTAGTCAAGTGACCTCAGGAACTGAACTCATATTCAATAGGGGACTGAACTAACCAATAAGCAATTTGGGGGCTGAATAATTGATTCAAAACTGATTTAAGGACAGGCTGGACATCTAAGTTGATAACTAATGTCGATGTGCAAGGGTGGAATGAACTAAAAAGGTACTCCTTCAACCAAACAATACCTAATCTATATGTCAGTCATGGGACTGAACAACTGAATACAAGACAAATAATAGAACTGGAACTAAATAAATACCTGGACTGATATGAAGAGATAATATGGACTGCAATATGCCAAGCAAGACTGATACACATAGTTGATACCAAATGGATATGGGACTGATCATTACACTGTGGTAATCCCCCAAACTGGACTGTACAGTGGTAAATGCTAACATGTGGATCAAATGTGGACTGTTCAAAGCTCACTGACTGAACAAAGCTAAGGGATTGAATCGATATAAAGGCAATGGACTGACCTACTAAGAGACTAACAATGTATACATTCACACTTACAAACTTGAGTCTATATATATATATATATATATATATATATATATATATATATATATATATATATATATATATATATATATATACAACGACTGGACAGTCATACATGGTTGATCACATATGGAATAAACAGCCCACACAAATACACACCCACAGTCCACTTAAACCACAAATCCCCCCATCAATATAACTACTTCTATTATACTCTTGTATGCTAGATTATCATACCAATGCTAAAGCTATAGCAAAGCACTCCTAAACTAAAGGTTAAAATTTGAATTTAGAGCATTGATGCTCTTTGAGTCATTTTGACAAACACTTGGCGTGCATATCAATGTCTGTGTCTGTGTCTGTGTCTGTGTGTGTGTGTGTGTGTGTGTGTGTGTGTGTGTGTGTGTGTGTGTGTGTGTGTGTCCGTATTTGTGTGTGTGTGTGTGTGTGTGTGTGTGCGTGTGTGTCCGTGTCCATGTGTGTCCGTGTGTGTGTGTCTGTGTCCGTGGGAGAGGAGGAGGAGGAATGAGAGGAGTTAGGTTAGGGTTTACCTGAGGAGGAGGTCGAATTGGGGGAGAAGGAGCTCGAGGAGGAGGATCTCGAGGATGAGGAGCTCGCCGAAGGGGAGGGAGTCGCCGGGGGGGAGGGGGTCGCCGGGGGGGGGGGGAGGGCACTGACAGAGGGGGAGGGAGTCGCCGGGGGGTGGGTGGGGGGGAAAATTAAAATTTTTGGGTTTTCGAGTGAGAGTGAGGGGGAAGAAGGCAGCTGCGTGCCCTAAGTAAAATAACTTAGCGACGTCACGTGTTGACGTCGCTAAACGTCGCAACCATGGCGACATATACTTATAATATGTCGCTGAATAGCAACGTAGTATACTCCTGTCGCAGAACGTCGCTAGCCAGCGACGTTTTGCGACGTATTTAAAAAGAAGTCGCTACTGGCGACGTAATTTCTTGCCGTCGCTACATTACGTCGCTATTTGATGATATTTTAGTAGTGTGTTACGTCCCTCTGAGGACCTGGTTGTCTTGTCAGGTGTGTGCTATTGTCTTTCGCAGGTGTTCTAGCTCTAGCCGTGATCTTCGCTATTTCTTCGAGGATGATTGTATTTGGATCGTCTTCGCTTCGCTCGCCACTCATTTCATTTCTATGTACTTTTCCTTATTTGTTGGTAGTGGATCTGTCTCCGTCCAACATATTGTATCAAGACAATTTATTCTCATTATATGACATCTTCTATTCATTTATTTTGTGTGGATGAGATTAGTTATGGTTCTACTGCATTTTACTGCTTATGTATTTATACGAGGCTTCCATATATTGTAGTATACTTCGTATGAATACAGCTGGCATGTCTACGTTCCTAGTCCTACGTATTTTGGGACTGGGGCATTACATGTTTTTGTGGTGGCCCATGCAGGTCAAGATAAATTGTTTGGTTACTTTACCGTACCAAGCAAGCCTGCGAATAGGATTAGAAGTTTAGGATCTCATCCACATACTTGACCTCTTTCCTTGATTTTATCTACCGTTTGACTCATCAATTGCATCTTGCTTGCTTCCTTCCATCCCTATTCTTATCTTTCCTTCGTGCTTGCTAGAGATTGACCCTACTAGTTAGTTGTCACAAAACACCATTAGTTTAATTCTTTAAGTTGGGTAGAATATCTTATGAACTAGCAATCCCTTTTGACCTAGTGACCTATATTAGCAAGCTTACTTAGATCCTAGAATCTAGAGGAAATTTAACCCATTTGGTCAACCAAGCCTTGGTCAATAAAACCGTAGAATGATGGTATAGGAATAAACAAGACTTAGATCCTTATGACTCTTAGACTATTCATATTTGTTCTTTATTTCAATCTTAATCTCGTGCCTATATTTTTACTATCTAGACTAATGATGCTAATGTAGCCTAGTTTTTGCAAGCTTAATTCTTTATCAAGCTTGTTCATGACATATGTTATTGGAAGAATTCCCACTAACATAGCGTCTAATCAGAACCGGTACAGGATGGTCTGATCAACCGAGTGCACTTGGTTCGCTTTTGCCTATTATTCTACGTGGATGGGGACATAGTTAAGCTTGTCCTCTAGAGTCCCATCCACAACTGCTTTGACAATTCCTTTGAAATTATTCGATCGTCTTTGGATCACGTATTCGTATTCGATAAACGCCTCCTTCGAACTCTATATTGCTTTCGCCTTCATCTATTTTAGGAGGGCGAAGGCGTTATACTAGAACTTCCTCTAGCATTTCTATCGGCTATGACCATTCTCACTCGATGTTGCTATATCTTCATCCTAAACTACTCGACCCTATCAAGACCCTCTAATCGCTTAATTAAAGCGAATCTATTTCGTTCTCTTAATCGTGACCCTCATTCATTACCCGTGACCATACCGTATTATTTTTCTACGATCTAGATCGCGATTTCTTACGACATGATTTTGTGAAAACATTGTCATCGTTGGATCCCCACTGATACCCCCTTGTGTCCTCTTACCCCCCTACAAAATTCTTAATTTCGAGGACGAAATTCTTTTAAGTTGGGTAGGATGTAAAACCCCTAAAATTTCTACTATTTTTTATATTAAATTTAGTACTGATTTAAAATTTTCGTAATACACGTTGTGTAGTCGTATTATACGTCGCGCACGACTTTTATTTCTTTTTCGAATTTGCTCGACGAGTGCGAATATGTGCGAGCGTACATATTTTTGAAAAACATTATTTTTATTATTTTTATGGTTTCAAAATAATATAGGTAATAATTATTTCTAGCTATCATTTCAAGTTTATGGTTTTAATTATGAAAAGCCTTTTATTTATGCAGTTATAATTATAAGATATTTTTCCATAAAATGGTATATTAGAAAGTATATTTATGTATAGAATATTTGTGCATACATATAGCTCATAAATAATTATTAGTTTATTTTAAATAAAAATACAATTTTCAAAATTAATATTATTAGTATTTTTGGAAAGCATATTTTGAATTTATTATGAAGATTTAAATCTTGATTTGAATCTATGTATTTATTTAAATAGTTAAATAATTGAAATTTGATTTATTGATTTGATTTTAAACTAAGAGAATTTAATTTGATTTAAATTAGATTTGGATTTGGATTTTGATTTGATTGCTTTTAAACTAAATATGAAAATATCCAAGTTGGGCTTTAAATATCCTAATCCTTATCTTATTGGGAATTCCCACATCCTATAAATAGGCAGGTACTCCTCCAATTTATTTTTATCATCCACCAAATTGTCTCCACAAATTATTCCACAAAGTGTACGTGCCTCGTGTCGGTGTCCACCTCTTCCGTGTCAGCCGTGGCGGCCTCTGGTCCGACCCCGGGTGTCATTCCAATCTTATTCCATTATTTTACATGTACATTAGTTATTTTCTTTCCCGTGTCGGACACACCCCGACATCAATAAATTTCCAAACCCTAGTCCTAATCCTAAACACTATCCCGTCTCGTCCGCTGCCATCTCCTTCGCCGTACCCATCTCCTGCCACCAACAACCCCGTCACCCTTAAACTACGCCGACACACCCAACTTCGCCGCATCCTCGACTCCAGCCACTCATCGCCACCACCATTAGCAGCACCATCATGTGCTCGTCCCCGACTACCAGACCAACCCTTCACCACCTCCTGCCAACCCCGCCAAGACCCCGTCACCGTCACCACCACCCCAGTCAGTCCGCCGACCCTCCTCGACTCACGGCCAACCACAACACCCACCACACAGAGGAGGAGAAAAGAAACCCATACCTTTCCCGGCCGACATCCGCCTGTCCCCGACGATCCGTCGCACAGCGCTCCGGCGCCACGACCGTTGTCAGCGACCACCCTCCGCGCTCATCCCCTGTCCCGATCAGCAGCCCTCCGACTCCCCTATCCGGCCGCCGCCTCCGCAAGACCGCCGCCGACCTTCTCCCGAACTCACCCCCCTCCGATTGAACATCCTCCGCGCGGCCGATCCCAAGCTTCTCCCCCGCGCGCCTTTGTCGAAACCCCCTCTCCGCCGGATCGCAGAAACCCTCTGTCTGCCGACCACTCCTCACCGCCCTCAAGAAACCCATCTCCTCCGCGCCCCCTCCGAGTCGCCCTCCGCCGCCTGACCGGAACCCCCGCCTTAGCCCGCGCGTGCCTCCCCGATCGTTCCCCGGCCGAGCCCCAACGCCGCCGCCTTCACCACTCACCAATCCCTTTCCCTCCGCCGCCTCTTCTTCCGATCGCCGCCCCGAGCTCATCCTCTCAGACTTCCTCTCTCCAGCCTCCAGTCGCCGTAGCCTAACCCTCGCCACCAGACCTCCCGTTCCCTCTCCTTCCTTTTCTCTCTCTATACTCTCTCTCTCTCTCTCTCTGTTGGATCGAGAAGAGAGAGCAGTAGATTTTTTGTTATTTTATTTTTATTATTATTAATATTATCATTTCTATCATTAGTATTATTATAATTATAATTATTATCATTGTCATTATTATAATTATCATTATTATTATACTATCCTTTTTATTATTAGTATTATTATTATTATTATTATTATTATTATTATTATTATTATTATTTTAATTAATTTACTTAGTATAGAAGAGAAGCCAGCAGCTTGTTGTTTTAATTTTTGGTTGTTTTGAATTTAGTGTTTGATTAGTTTTGTTTCTTTTAATATCTATTATTTTTATTATTATTATTATTAGATTCTTACTCTATTCTGCAAATCTTTTAACAGCTGTGCTGTTATTAGTAAGATTTTAATATTAGTATTATTGTTATTTTATTATTATTATTATTATTGTTATCACTATTGTTATTAATATTATCATTATTACTACTGCTATTATTATTAATTGTGGTTTTGCTAAATTTATTAATTGCATTTACAAATATTCTCTAGCGAATTTCAAAGTAAATTTTGATTCTAAAATATTTTTTTGAGTTATATATATATAAATATATTTGACGAATTATAGTTTTGGCCTAAATAACTCCTTATTATTTTCGAAAAAGTACTAAAATATTTTCATATAGAAAATATAGTTTTTCTACTTAGAAATAATTGTTTTTTTTGTCAAAACTTAGAGTTTTCTCCTTAAAAAGATTTTTGGATTTACAAATAATTAATTTAATTATTTTACTAAATAAAATCCTACTTTCAAGTATTATAAATAGCTCTCAAAAATCATAAATATTTTATTATTCAATGATTTTCTCATTTCCATGACCAATCCCGTTATTCCTATTCTTTCGCCAATTTCGAGACTACCTTATGTCCTACCTAACCAATTTGACTATTCCGGACTCAATGACACGATCCGTGCCACCATCAGAGGTCACCTTGTATAGTTGTTGTACCGAAGTTGCAATTCGTGCCACATTGATTATCGCGGCACACCAGGCGTCCTACCAGGCAAGACATCTTGCCATTAGCTATTTATTTATTTTAGCTCATATTTCATGTATTATTTATTATCTTTATGCAAAATAAACTGTGATACATAGCATAACTGTTAGAACTTACTGTTCATTTATATTTCCTGCTGTGTATTATTTTTCTTACAAATTAAACCTAGATTTAAGGGACCACCTTGTGTGTTGCATTCATTGGCCTTGACACGTTATAACACGAAGTTGTGTGTCGCATGTAGGATACGGAAGTGCGTGATTGGCTGGCCACCAGTACGTACAAGCCGTGCGATAGGAATAACCGCTAATAGAGGTTGCATGCTAGTTTGACTTAGCGGTTATAGTGGTTTATGTTGTGGATACAACACAGTAGGCATTGGGCGGGGAGGACAATTCCTTAGCGTATGGGCTTTGATGCACTTTCCCTTGTGACCCGGACTCTCCGCTGAAGATACGGGATTGATGACCCATGATTACTGACGGCCACTAACGATTCTGCGGAACGTCATGCTCTTACTGATGGGGCCTCTGGTGCCCAAGGGGGACTACGTCGATCCTATTTAGCCAGGGCCCATGCGTAGGAAGGATTGTTCTTAACTACATTTCACCTAGAATGGATAGGCACCTTTATCCGTAGGGTACGAGTATTTTTGGTTTGGGTACTTGTATCTGACCGTGACTTGGGACAATAACTTGTCGCAGACTAGTTTGTCACATCTTGTCCTTGTTTGGTTGTAGGTGTGACTTACTACTTCGATGAGAAGGTATTGAACCTTGTTGGGGTCCGGATACCATATTGGATTCATGGCATGGAAAGATACGTCACCGTGAATTAGTTTACCATCTCCTGTCCTTGTTTGGTTGGGGGGATGGTACGCTCGTTCAGTAGGTGCGTATTGGACCATGTTATAATTCGATTGACTTATTTATTTGAGCAATATTTATTCAGTTTACATGGCATGATATTATGTGTCTTGTTATGTCCCTCTGAGGACAAGATATTGGCTTGGTGACCAGGCCTTTTACAGCAGTCACAAACCAATAGCTTTTTACGATATGACTGCCGGATAGGGCTCAAATATCTTCTAGGTTCAGGGGTATCCCTCCTAGGACGAGGTTCCGCTCCAACTTGGTTTAAGACAGCTAAGGCTACATCGTTGACGTTCTTCATGTCTTCTCTCGTGATATTCATCTGTTCCTGCTGGGCTTCAACTTGAGCTTTCTGGAACTCCAGGATTTCTTGGAATAGGGCAACCATTTGGGAGGTGTTTGCTGGTACTGGTGGAGCAACAGGAATGGATACTCCACCAAGGAATTACAACTCAGTTTGAGAAGAGATAGGATTCGCCAGTGTAGTGAAAACTTTACTGGATGCATCATGGGGGCGGTCAATCAGCCGCAAGGGAATAAACCCCGGACTTGGTTGAGGAGATGGGGTATGATCCGTAGATGACACCTCATCGCCAACAGGATTGGTCTTATCCTTGGTTAGATTCTGGAAGGTTTAGGGTACAAACATAAGCAAGGTATCCTACATGTCTATAATCAAACAAAAATATTTATGTATATATAATTCGGTCCTATGTCGTGACAAATCAATGTTCTAGTGTTCTAATTGTTTCTAGGTATGTTTTCCTAAGTTGTTGTATGAAATGACCTGCATGGGCCACCACTGAAAACATGTCACGATCCGATCCCAAATAATTGGGTCGAACCGGATCATGCCCAGCCTGCACCGTTGTTGAGACGGCGGCAGTAAGCTGTTCCATTAGCAGGTAACCACAACAACATCTATATTTGTCACAACTCAACTTCGGAAATAAACTTTATTAAACTTTGAAATTTAAATACAAAGGAAACTGTTCTGAAATGAAATACAGAATTTGAAATAAAACAACAATGCAGAAAGAAAATCTATCTATCGGCCGGATCCTCGGCCTCAGCCCCAACGTCCTCCTGTGGGGACTCTGGCAGCACAACTGGGTATAACACAGGGTCGTAGTAGCTGTTGTAAAACCGATATGTATCCTCAATATCCCCTAAAAATGTATCTCCAGTCAGGAGGGAGCAAAGTACAATTCATGCTAATTTTAAACAGTTAAATAAGTAATAGAATCATGCAGTTCTAAACAGTTTTAAACATGAACAGTTTGTTACAGTAAAAACAGTGATTTGAACAGGCAATGAAATATGACCGGCTTAGGTTTGTTACAGGAAGGATAAGGGGTTTTTGTTACAGTATGGTCATAATCATTACGCTATTCCCCAGTCCCCAGTAGTTACAGTACAGTACTCTCGGAGAGAGTTTCGTGTTTGTATCGTGGTTTAAAATTGCAGTAAAACGATTAAATAAATAACTGTAAACTAACATAAACTATACTTGCCTCAATGGAAATGACTGGAGAGGTAGAAGACTTCGAGACAGGTAATTAGAGTCGTCCTCGAATTCCTACATTCGAGAGATAGACTCAGATATCAGGTTCACCAACTTAGCTATGCTAGTTGAAATCTCTATTGCGTCCTAGTCCAATTTTTGTTCTTAAATTAACCAAACACAGAAAACACGATAATTAGTGCGTTGATTTAATACGAGGGAAAAATGTCATTTTGACTTTGAATTCGGAAAACATCGTCGCTACCAGATTATTTTAGAAAAACTTGGTAATTTTTATAAATATAATTATAAAGCTAATTTTTCTTATTTTAGTAAGAAATGCGTGATTTTTAATTATTAATAAACTTGTCAATTTTAGGTGAGAAAATATTCATTAATTTTATGCAAAAATACTTTTTAGTCAATTTAATCGTTAAATACCAAAAACTCGTAAAACCAGAAAAGACAAGAAAATCTAAGCTATTACAGTTACAGACCACAGCCAGCTGAGCTTATGCCCATTACAATTTTTTTACATAAATTGAAATAAGACAAAACCGCCGTTAGTCTTAAACTGAAATATTAAATAAAATATAAACAGAAATTAATAATAAAAATAAAGGTAAATAGTAAGTCTCAGATATGGTCCGATCCTCATTTTGGCTAATTGCCTCAACGTCCGGGCGGGGCCGGTTTCGTTTGCACTTAGCCGGGTCCATTGACCGATACGGTCGTCAACCAAAATCAAATATCGAATAAAATTTCGAAATTCATTTTAAATTCATTTTTAAAATAATCCAGGATTTACGAAAAAATCCGGCAGCATCTCCTCTGTTTTTGGTCAACCCAAAAACTGGAAATTGGCGCCGATAATTTTCTGCAAATCCCAAACCAGGGAAAAACTCGAATTTTTTATATATATAAAATCCACAACCAATCCACAGAATAATCGGGACGACCCGAAATAATTTCGGAAGTCCGATTCCAATCCACAAATCACAGAACGTTCCCGAAAAAATCCGAAAAGCTAAAACATACCAAAAATCAATTCCTGAAATATTCCGGGAATCCAAAATAACTAACAGGACCTTTCCGAAAGTCCCGGAAAATTACGACGTCGCTAAAACCGAGTTCCCAAAGGGAATCGGGGACCATTTCATCATCGACAATAATAATAAAATGAGCGGGACAGAGGGTTATACCTCGGATTGCTCGGCTAGAGCTCTCAGATGAATAATAGAAAGAATAGAGATCCAGCACAGCAAAAGTATTCCCGAACACAGCGCTGAAATCAGCAGCGTCGTCGAAAATGCTGGAAAATCAGAAGCTAGGGCACGACAGGGGGTGCTGGCCAAAGAGCAGCGACCACAGGGCGCTGGCCAAAGAGGAATCGGCCAACGGGGTGTCGCGGGTCGGCGCGACAGGGCTGGACAACCGCGCAAGGGGGCGCGCTCGCGGGGGAGCGGGCGCGGGGAACGCCAAGGGGGAGCTCGGCGTCGGGGCTTGGCCGCGGGGGTCGCGCGGCAGAGATGGTCGGCCGGGGAGCCGACAGAGCGTGGAGGGGCGCGCGAGGGGGTCGCCGAGGGAAGCTCGGCTGGCGCTGGCCGGAGGGAGGCCGGCGGTCGGGCGGAGATAGCGCCGAAGGGGCGCGGGTCGGCGGGGGTCGTCGGACGTCGGCGAGGGAGGGGAATCGCCGAGGGAAGCTCTGGCGCGGGCTGGGAAGAGTGGAGTTGGGGTTGGTGAGGAAGTGGGTTAGAGTGTAGAGTTGAAGAGAGATGGAGAGTTAGGAGAAGAATTTGTTCTCTGGTGTGAGCTAAGGGGAGTGGGAGAGGATGAGTAAATAGAGGGGGAGTGGGAGTTGTGGTGTAGAGAAGAGTGGGGGTCTGTGTGGTAAGGAGCAAAGAGAGGGGAGGAGGAATAGGAGTGGGAGAAAGAGTCATAAGTGAGAGGGGTGCTGGTCCTACGGGACCAGCTGAATATTTATTTTAGGAAAAATTTGAGTGGCACCCCACTTTTTTTACGCTTATTTAAGGTACACCCCACAAGTTTACATGAATGTATGACATCCTCCACTTTTGACGGTTTCCGTCTAAAACGAACGGTCAACTCCATTGACCAATTTTTTTTGACGAAAATACCCCCGCGCTGTATATTACAGAGGCATGAACTCGTCGCTGATGTACTTGGGATCGCTGCTATGGTTGTACTGCTGTATGACCAGCACGGACGCCTTGATCGAGAAGTCGGAGCTGGCGAGGGTGTCCCCTATGGGCCCCAGCTCCGGATACTCCGCCCACTCGCTCAGCCCCGACGTCAGCACCGAGTTCCTGCTCTCCCCCCGCCCCACGATGAACAGCTGGTACTCCCCCTCCACAGCCCGCAGCATCGCCACCACCTCCGCCCCGTTGCTGACGCTCTTCTCCACGTACCCCACCTTCCTCCCCCCCGCCACGAATATGTCGTAGAACCTCCCGAAGTACTCGTCGTCCTCCCTCGTCTCCATCAGATTCTCCGGCCTGTGCCCCCCCCCCCCCCCGCGCTGCCCCTTCCCGTGCCTCCGCGCGGCCCCCGCCGCGCGCTCGTCCACCATGAACCGTATCACCGTCAGCCTCACGCGCTGGTGCCACGCCATGGACCCCGCGTACGCCAGCGCCTCCCGGTCGTCCCCGCCGCCTATGAACACCACGGCCACGTTCCTCGTGGCCGTCAGCGCGGTGCTGACGGTCGTGTTCCGGTCGAGGCCCCGGTCGACCAGTATCCCCACGGAGCAGGTCGCGGCCTGCAGCACGTTGCGCGTAACGGTGCGGAACCCCGCGGGCCCGCCCTCCATCGAGCCGTCCACCGCCTGCACCCTGTGGAAGGGGAGGACGATGATCAGGGCGAGGCTGTCCTGGGCGCCGTGGCACACGTCCTCGTGCATGTCGGACAAGGCGGACAGGGCCAGGGTCCGGCGGAGGCGCAGGCCGGTGCCTTCCTTCTCCGCCATGTAGGAGTCCAGCGCCGCCCCGATCTCCTCCCTCATCGCCACCACGGACTCGTCCTTGACGGTTATCCCGTCCGCCCCGTGGCCGTACACGATCGTGACGGCCACCTTGTTCGTCAGCTCGATCAAGTCCACGGCGTGCACCCCCAGCCCCGTGACGGGCGATGGAGTGGGGGATGTTGAAGGGGACCTGCTGGTGAGCGGAGCCCATCCGGACATTGGCGGAACCTGAGAGAAATTGTTTGGAGAAATATTTATGTATAGTTTTTTTTGTTTGAGGAAGAAATCAAGGTTAGGGTTAGGGTTTGATACCGGGGTTGATGACGACGAGGTCGGGGGAGGGGGGGTGCGGAGAGGTCGGGGAGGGGGGGAGGGGGGGGAGTGCGGCGACGCCGTGGGGGGCCGAGCACGGTGGGGGTGCAGCCACGTGTGACGGGGCGGGGGGACACACAAAAGAGACAAGGGCATTTTCGTCAAAAAAAAATTGACTGTTCGTTTTAGACGGAAACTGTCCAAAGTGGGGGGTGTCATACATTCATGTAAACTTGTGGGGTGCACCTTAAATATGCGTAAAAAAAGTGGGGTGCCACTCAAATTTTTTTTTTTTTAATAACTATTAGAACCAAGTCAAAATCAGATTTAAAAGAAAAGAGGAAAAGGATTGGGTTTGGCTCAGGCCTGGGTCTGAGTTCGGACTCGGATCTGGGTCTGAACTCAAAAATCCTCGTTGTTATTATTTCGAAATCATTTGCACTCAAAAATATATAATAATAATAATAATAATAATAATAATAATAATAATAATATTTAAAAATACTAATATTTAATACAAAACACTAATATTAATAAATCACAAAATGTGGGTTTCACATAAAGTATTAGTTTTTGTTGTATTTCCATAAAACATCTCTTTAACATAGTTATATAAGAACCTATTTGATTTATTGAAAATAAGATTAGAAATTTTAGGTGAAACTTTCTAATGTTTGGTCGGATGAAGTGGAGAACAAAAAAATTTCTAACCCAATTATTGTCCCATGCAACCTAAAAAAAAAACAAAATGAATTCAACCAAAAACATATAACTCAAAAGGAAAAGAGAGTACTTTGGTGGAGCTCTTTTCCACTTCTATCATTATTTATTGGGTCCCGCATGCTCCTCTCTTTCTACTTTTCAAAACATGAAGACTTGTAAAATTCTCAAACCTATAGAATTCCATGTTGGTCTCTTGCCAAATTCTATGAGCGCCTTGGAATTTTGATTTTCCTTGGACCAAAGTAGAACATGAATGAACCAAACAAGCACCAAGATCCATGAATATTGCTAATTTCATTGAACAAATGGTATAGAATCCTTAACATGGGGTGGTGTCTTTGAGCTGGATTCCACAACATTCCCCAAATAAAATTAACACCATGTAAAATTGTCAACCATGGTAGTCCTCATCATGGATTTAAAGTGGAATCTTTGATTTGGGTTCGCAAAATCTTTACGTGTAGTTGAAAATTACTGTTCTCACTCAGAGCCTGCTTCAGGGGGAGACGGACTAGACAGCTTCCTTGGGCCTCCTCCCAGACGCGGCCTCCATTTTTCTGAATTTTTAATTATTTTTTTTAATCAACAGCTTAGACTATCCCAGGGCCCAAAAAATGTAACTATGGGTCTAGGAAAACGGCTGCCAATCAAATAAAACCTTAAAAAAAATGAAACGTTAAAACTTTTTTTAGATTTATACAAAATAATTTATACAGAAGGACGAGGGCCTCAATTTTGGGACTTGTCTAGGACCTCCAAAATACTAAATCCAGTCCTGTTCTCACTCGTATGTTGCCCAACAATTTGGGGTTGTTCCTAAGTCTATAGATATAACATTAGTGCTCCATGATAGGTCTTTAAAGTTCACTCCTATTTGGAACGATAAACCACCGAAGGTATGGTTTGGTATTGCTGCCGGATGCAGTTTTTGAAAGTAGGGGGAGGCTGCTGCTTAAAACAGCTCCAAAAGTAGGGGGAGGCTGCTTCTTAAAACTGCCTCAGAACTGAACTAGCTTATCAAAATAATGAGAAAAGGTTATTGTTACAAAACAACTTTTGCTACTGTTTTTCAAAGAGGAAAAAAAGAAGAAGATATTTTGAGTCGCACCCCACTTATTTTATCCAAATTCAATGTGCACCCCACTGCTTTACCATAATGCAAGACACTCTCACTTTTGACAGAAACCGTCCATAGCTGACGATCAAAGGATTTGACCGATAATTTTTGACGAAATTACCCTCGTCTTCTCACAAACCCAAATCCAAACCTGCCCCGCCGCCGCTGTCGCGCCCCCGCCCCGCCGCTGTCACGCCCCCACCGCGCCGCTGCCGCATCCATCACCACCACCACCACCATCATTACCACCACCTTCACTATCACTATCACCACCACAACCACCACCTTCACCTTTACCACCACCACCAATACCGCTCCCCCGAGGGGGGGGGGGGGGGGGGGGGAGGTGGGTGGGAGGTAGAGCGTATTTTCTTCCAAAAAAAAAATGATCAAAGGAGTTGTCTTTGACGGGGACATGCGCGCAGCGAGATGTCTTGAAAGGAGGGTCGCGGAAAAGAAGAGGATATTTTCGTCCACAAAAATGGGTCAAAGGAGTTGACCGTTAAACCGTCAAAAGTGGGAAGTGTCTTGCATTATGATAAAGCAGTTGAGTGCACCTTGAATTTGGGTAAAGCAAGTAGGATGTGTCTCAAAATTTCTAAAAAAAAAAAAAAAAAAAGGCCAACCCAAACAAGTTGCACTAAACTCATAGAGGGGCATTTGAAATGTGCAAGTACCTCTAGAACTGGACATCCTAAAATTGAGTCAAACTGCAAGAATTTCA
This sequence comes from Iris pallida, assembly GCA_029216955.1. NCBI lineage: Eukaryota > Viridiplantae > Streptophyta > Magnoliopsida > Asparagales > Iridaceae > Iris > Iris pallida. Next base: position 11,537,553 of record JANAVB010041219.1, read on the forward strand.
TAATAGAGTTGCGCCTACGTGTATACGAAAACCTAATTATCAAGCTCAAATAAATCCTACAAAAGAAAATCACTATCCCTACTGCAAGAGCACCTCTCCCTGCTGCTGATCTTCCAATCTCAACTCATATGCACACAAAAGACTCCAGTTTTTTTTTTTAGAGCAAATAGCTTCCTTCTGAGCACATAATGAGATCACCGGACCAAAACAGCATGCAGACTGGAATAGAACGAATCAAGAAACTAAAGTAGACTACAGTAGAAACTCTATAAATTAATACTCGATTATTTAATAAACTCTCTAAGATAATATTTTTGGCCGGTTCCGACTCGGGGATAGGATGCTAAATTAATAATTCGCTAAAATTATAAGATAATACATTTTGATAATTTCTTCAGACCCCATATAAAATATAAATTAATAATTCCTTATATATAGCATATTACATGAATGATTTATGAAAGTTTCTTGAAAAATGACTCAATTGTCTTTTGTTTTTTGTTGAAATCAATTTCCCCTTGAATCTCGTCTCTAATTTTTCTTAGCATGGTAAGAACTTCTGGTGTTGTTTTCTCATAGCTCAACAAGAAATTGTTCAATGTGATTGCCGCTTTAATAGCTTCGTTTCGCGAAGGGGGCTCCATTGTAGAACTTTCATCATCTTCTTCATCGATATCATCTTTATTAATTTCAATAACGCTTTCAATAATTTCTTCATCAGTCAACAACTGTGCAACTACATTTTCTTCTGGGTGAGTCAGAACATCTTCGACATCCATTGCATTGCGATAAGCCAACTCTTTTAATTAATAAAATATTAATTAATATATAAATTATTAATTATTAATTTATCGATTAATTAATAATTCTTTTAATTAATAAATTTTGGTGGTCCCAAGTGTATTATTTTATAGAGTTTCTACTGTATGTAGACTATGAAAACGAGACCAAAAATCTAAGGGGAAAAAAAAACGATAATAATAACTCAGAATTGCCAATCCGTCCAATTTGCGCTACAACTAACGAAATCACAGGATCTGAACAATAGACGGATCCGTAAACCCTAATCGAAGACTCAAAAGAAGCATTTTGGGGTTCCCCCAAAAAATTTTAGAAGCTAATCCCAATCTAGAACGAAAAGAAAGCTAATCGCAAGTACTTCTATTCCATTAACAATCCACACACAAAATTATAAATAGAAAGATCCATAACATCGCTAATTATCATCAGATCCAAACATGGTGATACTAACAAGAGCAAGAAACTGACACTGAACAATAGACAGCAGGAGAGAGGAATCAACCTAGTCTAGTCCTGCCTCTTGAGCTTGTCCACCCTCTGGCTGAGCTGGTCGAGACGGACGACTAGGCCCGTGACGGAGAAGAGGACCCAGTAGAGGAGCAGCGCGGAGGCGATGAGGAGCGCGTTGCGCTGGGACTTCATTATGGACTTCTGGTGGCGGAGGTGCTCGGTGGGCGTGCAGGCGTGCTCCTGATCGCAGGTGGGGCGGGTCTCGTACTTCCAGTAGATGTCCATGAGGAGGAAAAGGCAGAAGGGGACGACGGAGAGGAGGGGCTTGAGGGCGGAGCGGACGGCGGCGGTGAGGCCCCGGCGGAGGCGGTCGAGCCCGGGGAGGGTCAGGAGGAGGAGCATGATTGCCTCCGCGCCGGCGGCGTAGCCGAGGACCACCCACTCGAGAGCCATTGGGGATAGATTCGATAGGGAGGTAGAAACCCTAACCCTAGATTTTGGTTTGTGGTGAGAGTGGGGAGTAGGAGGTGGAGAGAGAGTCGGAGTAATTGAAGGAGAAGAAAGAAAAGGTCGGTGATGGGTTGGATGGATGACACGTGGGGTTTAAGAGAGATGCTGACCGGTTATGAATCCTTTCTTCGGCCCAGAGGAACGAATGAGTCGTATACGTCGGCGCCACCACAGACCTTTCCTTTATTTATTCAATAGCAACACGTTTCAGGCGGAAGAATGCAGTGTATGACACGTGGGCCAACTGCGGGTCCCACGCATTGTTTGCCTTGATTGCATCTGAAGATTAAGAGCATCTCCAACCCTAATGTGACTTTGGAAAAAAGTTAATACCACATAGAAATGACAAAATTTTATTCAAAAATTTTTCTCCAATGTAATTGTCAAGTCAATTATGAAATTTATGTGGCAAAAATTAAAAAAGATATTATGAAGTTGATTGTTTTGTTCTAGACAATGCACTTGACAATATCTTCTCTTCCATGTCATCAATTATGAATAAAAAATATTAAAAAAAAAGAAAGAAGATGAGTAGTTGTCTTAAAAGTTGCCTTGAAAGTTGGAAAAAAATACTTTTTATTGTCTTCTCAATAACTTTTGCATTGGAGAGAGTTTTTCTATCTCATTGTCTTTTGAGATATAATTTTGCCACATAAACAAGAGATTGTCTTGTGGCTCATGCCACATAGGAGCCACCTAAGACTCACAACACTTAACAAGACAATAGGGTTAGAGATGCTCTAAATAGACTAAGAGCATCTCCAACCCTATTGTGAGTTTAGAAAAAATGGTTGCCACATAGGAATGACAAACTTTCATTACAAAAATTCTTCTCCAATACAAATGTAGAATAAAATATAAAGTTGACATGGCAACGACATGGCAAGGAGAATGTGAAGTTGGTTGTCTAGATCTAGAATATGCACTTCACAATGACTTTGTCTCCACATCATCAATTATGAATAGAAATATTTATAAAAAAATTGAAGAAGTGGAGGTGTTGCCTTGGAAGTTGGAAAAAATACTTTTTATTGTCTCCTCAATACTTTTGTATTGGAGAGAGTTTTTCTATCTCATTGTGTTTTGAGAGATAGTTTTGCCACATAAACAAGATATTGTCTTGTGGCTCATGCCACATAGGAGCCACCTAAGACTCACAACACTTAACAAGACAATAGGGTTGGAGATGCTCTAATAGAGCGCCTGTAAAGTGTTGATGGGTTTGCAAACTGGGTTATTAAAATTATGAAATAATAAATTTATTTTAAAAATCTTAATGGAAAAGTTTTTATAATTTATCCTACAATTTTGATAATATTGTAAAAACTTTATTGATAATTATAATTTCCTGAACATATAGGAATATTAACAAATTAAAAATGTATTTTTTACTTTGGATGGATATTTCATTAAACATATGATCCATTTTTGGAGAGTCTATTGAAAAATTTCCAAAACGTTAATCTTTAAGAAACATTAGCTCAGTAAGCATTCTGGAAATCAACGTTTAAAACATCAACCGGTACAAATTTTAGATGGACCATCGTTATAATCAAGCATGCATTGGATTTAAGCTCTCTTTTGATAGACCGATGTACATGATTTAGTTCTCTTACACAGCGGTTGTACAAAATCAGACTAATAAAAAAGTTATGAAAATTTCATCTTAAAGATTAATGAGCTTATTGTTAAGGGAAGATAATATCAGGTTCTGCATATATCTGACATTTTTTTTTTTTTTTTTTTTTTTTTTTTTTTTTTTTTTGCATATATCTGACATGGAACTATAGGATATTAACAACAAACACTTGATAGGCATTTGAAGGTTACAATACCAAATTGTTGAAAAAAGTTTAAATTCGTTACATATATTCAACATAGAAAATTGAACTCAACCAAACAAGAAGAATACCTTTCACCTTAACCATATGAGTTAGAAAAGATATTTAACTATAATTGAATAATATTTTTATTATGCATTTACTAGTATAAATAAAGAGGCTTCAAAACGGCTCAAAAGTGAACTGTCTAGCCATATGAATATTCATTTTACTTTTTAAAAACAAGCTAAGATAAAAATTAACTTTCTCTCATTTAGTCCGAAAAAATATCTTTTTTTAAAAACTAAATTTAGAAATGATAAAAAAAATATTTAAAGAAAAAAATCAGAAAATATTTGAATTATTTAACAAATCTTAATTCATATATATTTAAATATATAAACTATTTTTCAACTATATCATAAAAAATTATCCATAGCAAATTATTAATTAATTTTTTTACAAAATATATATATATATATATATATATATATATATATATATATATATATATATATATATATATATATATATATATATATATATTGATGTCCATTTCTTGAGGCCGCCAAACTTGGGACCGTGGCCGCCCCGCGACCACCCAGCCATCCCATGCCCACGGGGGGGGGGGGGGGGGGGGGGGGGGGGGGGGCTCGAACTTGAGACCTCCTCCAAGTGAGCCCCCCTCCCTAACCACTTGAGCTAGGGAGCTTAGACATTATCCATAGTATATATATATATATATATATATATATATATATATATATATATATATATATATATATTAATTTTTGCAAATGACCTCTAGCCTAGTGGTTAAGAGAGATGCATGCGGCTCAAGTGGTCGGAAGTTCGAGCCCCCATTACTTCAAAATATATATATATATATATATATATATATATATATATATATATAAGGGAGATGAGGTGCCACCTTATGAGTGGTGAATGATAATTGTATCGAGGCTGACATATAGTTACCTCACCTCCCTTATATATATATATATATATATATATATATATATATATATATATATGTGTGTGTGTGTGTGTGTGTGTCATCGTACCATGTATCATTTTTTGCGACAAAAATGGCAGTATGGCATAAATTTAGTTTTTGTAACTTTTTCTTTCAAACCTTTAAATTTTTCATAAAAAAAATAATTCTCCGATATAATTTATTTTACTATTTGTTTTAGTTTATTTTATAAAAAAATCTATTCTCAGAACAATGATGGCATATACTTTTTCATGTTGTCATGGTGTGGTTATGCCTCCGTCAAATTTTGCTTCTAACAAAATTATTATAATGTTGTCTAGTGTTTTTTCAACAAAAATACCAGATCATTATTTGTTTTTGTTGATTTCACAAATAAAAGAAATCAACAAAATTGTCACATGTCAGGCATTTTATATCTATGTAGAATATTTTTGCGAATTTGTTACTCTACAACTATTTTTCCCAAATTTTGTTACTTTGTGAATATGGTATAATTAATTACAGTAAAAAAAATACTAATAGGTAATTTAAAATATGTACTAAAAAATAAGATAAGAGTACAAACTTTCGATTTATCCAAATATTTTTTCTAGAGGTATTCTAGTCCTGAAACTCTTTTTGTTTACCAAACTCGATTAGCTGTTATGGTTATTAAGGAGATGTATAAGATCATGATTGGGTGACAGAAGATCAGTGGATCGAGCTACGGGGACATACGTGTAATGCAGCATGCACAAAGTCCTGTGCGTATCACCGGACATAAAAAAATATATATATATATATATATATTTTGTCTTTTTTTCCGGTTTAACAGTCCACGTACTTCCGAAATGGGAGTCAATCATGATTTTTTTAGTTGGACTGTTTTTATTTTCCCTTTTTTGTGTCAACTCTTTCAACGAACCCAAATTTTCGAAATTAAGAGATTGTTCCTATCTCAGTTCCAGAATTTAACTTTGAAGTCTGGATCATTATTTGAGTACCTCCCTCTTTACTGTCATGGGCTTATGAGTCGGAGTACATGGGCCCTATAAGGATCTCCTGTTGGGTTGGCCCATAGCCATTAATATCAGCTCTAACCTATATCTCAAATTCTAGACAGTCTTCTATTCATGCACTCACCTTTTCTTTTTCTTTATTTCTTTTTTTTTTTCCATCTGCTAGCCACTACGAACTAAAAAAAATTTCGGATAAGTTTTAATATATGGAAACCAAGTATTTGTAATCTCAAAAAACCTTTTGGATCTTGATTTTTGTTAAGCAGTACAATGAGATATTGAAACGCACCATCCAATTCCAATCTTGACATGTGGAATCGTCTTGTGCTTATATTTTCGTTATGCACTACAATTGAGTGAGATTTCCCCCTTTTTTTTTGCAAAAAAAAGGAAAAAGAAAAAAAGAGAGAAGAAAAAACCATTGGACTAAGTGCTCAGCCACAGGAGAACGTTACGATTAATGTCACTTTATCCCTTTCCACATCCTCTGCTTTCTATTTGCCTACACAAAAGCCAAAGAATATACAATAGTAAGCCACTTTATTCCCTTGCTTTTTTCTTTGATTCACTCACTCCCATTCTTCTTTCATTCCTTCACTTGGAAGTTCATGTAAAATCTAAAAATTAAGCCTTCAAATAGAACCCTACTATCCTACAAAATGAGTTCATATATTCTGAATATGTAAAAAATTTCATACCCAAACTATAGCTCATGTAGTTAGAACAGAACCATCATAGAACTCATCTACAAAATAAATTTCTACATTTTGAATATAGAATATAGAAATCGGAATGGACCTTACTGTTGATGCCCTTAAAAAATTATACATTTATACTATAAGGCTAGGTTTGATTCGCGGAACAAAAATATTATTTGTCTTCCAAATATTTTGGGTGATATTATCTTCCATTATGTGGCATATGACATGGTTATTGACATGGCACGAACATGACAAAATCTAACAATAAATTAAAATTAAAATTAACAATAACAATATATTAACATTAACATTAAAATTATTATAACATTAATAATAATAGTAATACTAACATTAACATTAATATTAAAAAAATTGGATAATTAATTTTTTTGACACATTTTTTTTCCATCAATCTAATGATTCACTTTCAAACTTCTAAGGATGAACACATTTCTTCCCAATTTTCTTGACATTTTCAAATACCAAAAACAAAATTGATTGGAGTTACAATTTCCTACAAGAAAAAGAGAGAGCAAAGAATAGATTTCCTTTTCTTTCTTTTCTTTTTCCGCAAACCAAAGGAGGTCTAACTGTAATTAAAGACTAAGCAATTCCTCCCATGGTGATTACATATTATTGAAGCAGACAGGTAGGTAATAGAGCTATAGATAGACTTGAGACATGACCACATTTGAATACTAGTTAACCTAACCATTAAGGAACTTCTTCTCCTCCTCCTTCGATTTGAAATATTTTCCTGCAAAGGAGGCGAAAGGAGATCAATTCTTGTGCTCCACTTTTGACAATATATAGTTTGTTTATGAAAAATGCTAAACAGTCCGCGGTCTGTGCCCACCAACTGTGACCGCAAACTGACGTGGCGTAATCCAATTTACTCCCTCCTATTCGTGTGGATCCCACCCGTCGGTGTTCTGCCAATTAAAGACCGCCAGGTAGACCGTGGGCTAAAACTGCGGGCCAAAATGCAATTTACGTAGAGAGAACACCTTTACTTCCCATAAACTCTAATTTGCTTCTAGGTCTAGAGTAACACACCGTCAACTTTAAGCACCACTATCTAGTAGTAAAGTAGTTGATTGCATCTGGAGCCTGATGGGCTGACTAGTACTGATTGGCGAGGTAGGACAAATCTCTACATCTTTTCCAGCTTACGATGCAGGAGAACTCTAAAGAAAAGAAGGTAAAGGGATCATGGTGATGACGTTACCCACATTAGAGTTTGGATTACTTCCCTAATAAGTGTTTCCAAAAGTTGGAGGTGATAGGAACGGATCAGTACTACATAAATCAATTTAATTGAGGAATTCGAACCGATGATCTTTTGTTCTAATACCATGTTAGTTAATCATTATTTCTAAAAGGTCCAGCTCGTAAAAAAGAACAAATATTACATATTAAAGCTCTCAAGTGTTTATGATAGTTAACAACCTTCATCTGCCATGTCCAGTCTACTAGGGGCGAGCATCGGTTCGGTTCAAACCGAACCGAATATGTGAAAACCGAAATAACCGTAAATCGTATTTTTCAAAACCGAAAATCGAACCGTTTTTATAAAAACCGAACAAAAACCGAACCGAATTAATTCGGTTCGATTTTCGGTCGGTTCGGTTTCATGGGCCAATGTGCATGGCCTTCAAGTTTTTAGCAAAATTGACCTATTTAAATAACAAAATTTAAAAAAATATATGACATTATTGTATTTATGAATTGTTATATTACATAGAGTGAAAGATATTAGTATATATAGATTGAGGGTAGATAGAGAGAGTGCTCAAAGAAGCACCGACATAGAATAGGAGAAGAGAGTGCGCTCAGTTAGGGGTTAATAAACATTAGTATATGTATATTGTGGGTAGTTTGATAAATTACTAAATCTAAATCGGTTTCGGTTATGTTCGATTTTTCGGATGAAGAACCGAAAACCGAACCGTTATTTCAAATTTTCAAAATTTCAAACCGTAAACCGAACCGATAACCGAAAAACCGAACCGTTTGTCATATTTCGGTTCGGATCGATTCGGTTTTCGGTTTTCAACCGTTATATGCTCACCCCTACAGTCTACCACCTCTGAACAGACGAAGATTCTTGTCCTGTCAAGACGGGACATTGATGACAAATGACGACTCCAAATAAAATATTATTCGTAATTTTCGTACCTTGTCATGTCCCATAACCATTTTACTGGAGAGCGGAGGATGATACTAGGACAACTATGTATCTCATATTATTCTAAGATACTGTCATGGTTGCTCTACAATCTACCGATAAAGGTAGGTCGAATAGTCCTAAATATCTCAATCACAAACTAACAAGTAATTAACAAAAAAATATGACCATCATAGATATAACAATAAAGGGTCACAAACTATCTAGATATAAAGTTTAGCAAGTTGGGAACTTAATTATCACCAACCTACGGATATCTTAATATCTCACACAGTTATTGGTACTATAGGAGATTCAAATTCCTAGCAAAAGACAAACTCTGCAATGACAATACTGAAGATTAGCCACCACTCAGCATGTTCACCAAAAGCCAATCCACCACTTCGTTTCCACTTTAGTGTAGTACTCCACAAGGGACCATGCATTTTTTGTTAGTCCCTTGGCGAACAATCGATAGAAAAATTCGATTTCAGAAACAATTGTGAAGACAATGTTTCCAGCAACAACACCCTAAAGAAGGTGATGTTGTATTACGAGAATCTAAAAAGATTTCGTAATAATTTTCGAAGGCAACTGAACCGTATAACTTCTAAAGAGAAGCCACAGTATTCTCGAAGGCAACTGAACCGTATAACTTCTAAAGAGAAGCCACAGTATTCTCGAAGGCAACAGAGGAAGAAGAAAAACTGCTGGGGTGAAAGATCACCGGCGCTCAAAGCTATATCCGCCTTACGGACAAGCCTCCAGGAACCAGCAAGTTCGAAGAGAACTTTAGAACGCTGACCAAAAATGTCGACTCCTCGGAATAGCAGCAGCACTTCTCTCTCTCTCTGAAAAAATTTATGAGTATTTTCTGTTACCTTGGAGAGAGGAGATGCTTCTGATATTATAGGCACGAGATGGGCTTTTTAAATTCTGAACGCACGCCCTGGTTTAATGCCAGATCCGGATTTTCTGGATCTGAGCCATTTTCGGATCTGAGCCCACAAGACCCGCGGACGTTACATAATTTGAACAGCCCACTCGACCCGCTCGACCCGTACGACCCGTACGCTCAGTACGCCCCGCTCGCCACGCAGGGCCGCGCAGAGGCTCGCGCACGAGCGCAACTAAAGCGCACAATGCGCCTTGCGACGAGTTGTCGTGCTAAGTGCAAAGTGCCATCAAAAAGCCACATTAAGCCTCAAAAGCCCAAGCCCAAGCCCAAGTCCGAGTCCGAGTCCGAGTCCGAGTCTCTAAGACCCTTCGGGGCTTAGCTCCAATAGATTTAACTCTATTTTCATTTGGCCAAAAGTTGGTTTCTTATTCTCACCTCTATGTAAAATTCCCCCACATGGCACCCTCCATTGGGCCTCAACCCATGTGCATCTCTCTATTCTTTCATAAGTAATATATAGAGATACATATTGGTGTGATTTTTCGATGTGGGACTATCTTTTAACAATAGAATGTTGTGAACACACAAACATAGAATAAAACACCAACAATCCCCCACATATCTCTATATATATGAGTTAAGCGTTCCACATAATAACTGTCCATTATGCATTAGGATAGATGTCGCTGACGACTTGAATCTTCCCGCATGGGTTGAACAACAGTATGATACAAGAATGGACTACGCCTTGAATTCTGTACCACAGCTGTAATTTTTTTCACTCACATAATGTAGTTATCTGTGCTTCTGGCTGCACATTAAAGGCCTTGTGCCAGCCTAGATTTCAATGTATGTATTTTGGGCGTCTACAAATTTACCCTAAAGAGACGGCCTATTTTTCTGTCCATACATTATAGGTGAGTTCTTTATAAAGAGTCATGGCATGAAGCATTGCGCTCCTTTGCGGTGCTACGCCGCTATGACATGGCTCAACGCCGAGGCTTTACCCCCACCTGGGTACCTCATCGTAGTGTCATACTACTGTAGCATGAGGTCACAATCCTCTTTGTAGTGCCAAAGTACTCAGCATGAAGCCTTGCGCTTCCGTGCGGTGTTACGCCGCTATGACATGGCTTACAAAGCCGAGGATTTACCCTACCTAGTACCTCTTCGTGGTGTCATGCCACTGTAACATGAGGATACCGTCCTCTTTGTAGTGCTGTCTACACCTATTTATGATTATGCAACATTAGGCTACCTGCCTATATGCGGTGCTACGCCGCCTGTGACTTGGCTAACAAAGCCGAGGCATTACCCCTACCTGGGAACCTCATGGTGGAGTCACCCCACTATAGCATGGAGTTGTAAAACTCCTTTGTGGTTGTTGCTGTCACGCCCCGAGTCGACAAACCGTTCGTCCCCGGTGTTACTTTGCCGATTCGATCGTCCTCGCTAAGGCGTGATGCCGCACGAGCCTGGAGTTGCGCTCGTGCAAGGCAAGATGACAAGTTCTCAAATGGTTATCGTTAAATTTTGATATTAATACGCCAAGTCGAAACTTCACAATTCACATCAGAATATAAGACGCAGTATAGGAAGATAGAAATGCTTTTCATTCATAGCTTGCAACGAAGTGCAAGTCGTAATTTACATTGGGTGCCGTTGCGGCTACATTGATTGAAAACAGAAAGAAGATACATTCGACAAGTTGCCTGAACTAACGCTTGCCGTCCCATACATTCGCCCCTTTATACATAAGCCGTCGACTTGAATTGGCTTCAAAATACTTCAGTATAGGAAGAGCTTCAAAACGCCTCTCCGCACTTCAGCTCCAGTTTAGTTGGGCGCGCCCGTCGCACCTGGGGAAATTGGGGGAATGGGATTAGCACACTTGCTAAGTGGACGAGACGAACCCACTCGTCTAAATCGACTCTGATTGTTAGGGTAGGCATGCTTTAGAGTTGTCTTTCTATTAGAACTAAATGAATTCAGTTCATATTCGATAGCCATCTTTGCGTAATAAAGCATACAGTGAAACATAGCAGTTTATCATATTTCTTACCACGGCCGTGCTCGTCCCTGCATGAAAACAGAGATAATATTTACCCTGCATAAGACAATAGGTGAGCATGCTACTATCTTATATGCGGTCATTGATGTTACACATCACGTGGGACTATCTCAACGGCATTTCGGCCCGCTCAGTCTAGGTTGCAAGCCTGACTGACGGTCCCGCAATGCATCGGTGCCGAAGCACGATTATTCATTCCCCCTAGGCCGATTCGATTCCGATGCCCCGGATATCGATTCGAGGAAAAATATCAACTTGTGCACAAGCTGTCCATGACCATGCCAATGCGTGAACAGTTTAACATATGCAACAGTTTTGTATAGCGCGGACAGTATTGAACGGCATTATCATTTCCCCCAACTTATGCAACGATTCATTTTTCCCCAAGTCGTACTCGCGATTTAGCGTCCCGCAGGCACCAAATTGTCCGAGGCATCATAACCCACAATCGCCGTTTCATAATATTTTGCAGCACTTGAAATAGTCTATCTTTTTCTGTAAACCTTAAACTTTTCGGTTTATGTGAAAAACTTGTATTTGTAAATCGATACGTTTTTCCCGAGTTCTTGACTTAGTGGATTGGCATGCAATTAACTTGGCATCGTTCGATTTGAATGGATTCGAAGCAAGGATTAAGTTTGCGGGACAGAATAGAAAAGAAGGCCGAATCACCCACCGATTACTTGGCTTCGTGCAGGTCGTCGAAGCGCTACGCAACGTCAATCCTTAGTTACGCGAGCTCCTGCAATGCATCAACACTTTGTTAGATTTCTTTCTTTTCCCCTTGCATCGAAATTTGTAATTGCATCCTTGAAAACGACGCGAAAGCACTTCAATCAAGCCAAGCGGCAAAGCTCCAAGAAAACCATACAGCGGTCCGGTCCCGTCGAAGGGACTCTTATAGAGAGCTCGCGCGCCGAGACGCAGCCCGCTGCATCTAGGACTTGTTCCAACAGAAGTCGTTCCATTAGTTGGATCGATTCTCGTATCTTCCGTCCAAATCGAATTGAATCGATGCCGCAAGGCGTTAACGTTTACCAAGCTTAGCGATCGAGTCAGATGGCCATCTAAGTTCCCGGCCGATCTGACTCGGCGCTAGCATATTATGAAGTTCCGTCGCCTATCGAAAGCGGGGCGCTACAGTTGCGCCACCATGCTTTCTGTAAAGCATAACAGACATTCACTCAGTCTCAGAACTCATTAAGGCATTATGCCATCCTTCCCACAGGATCAATTTTCTGTAGAAAATTCATAGTAGACAACAGTGGTTCTGGGTCCGAAACCCTTCCATGTTCCGCAGAACAAGTACCCACTGTTAACTAATATTTTTCTAGTCAATAGTCCTCCCTTGAATCAAAAAATTAGATATCTGGTAGATTTCTCTTTGAACCAATAACATAAAATTTATTGATAGGATTATAATGACACAATATTAGAATGCCTTCAAACCCATCTTCCTTGCTGTGTCCTCGACCAGCTGTCGTTTGAGGCCTTTCGTGAACGGATCCGCCAGGTTCTCCTGACTCCGAACATCGATTACTGCAATGACGCCTCGTTTGATGAGATCGTTCACTGCTCTGTGCTTTAACCACACAGTCATTTTCTTCCCGTTAAAGAGTTCATTTGATGCTACTGCTGCTGCCGCCTGGTTGTCACAGTATATCGGGATTGCCGGTATCTGAGCTCCAACCACTGGAAGATCATACATGAGCTCCCGAAGCCACTCTGCTTCATCTGCAGCAGCATCCAATGCAAAGAATTCAGATTCCATGGAGGAGCGAGATAACATTGTCTGCTTCTTCGATTTCCACGATATAGCAGCTCCGTCCAAAGCGAATATGAATCCACCTGTAGAATACTCGCTCTCCACCTCTGAACACCAGCTAGCATCACTGAAGCCTTCCACTACTGACGGATCTCCGCTGTAGTATAGTGCAAATGTCTGAGTCTTTTTTAGATATCTCATAACACGCTTCACAGCGTTCCAGTGTTCAACGCCTGGGTTGCTAGTGAACCGACTCAGCATTCCCACCGCAAAAGCTATGTCAGGCCTTGTGGCAGTAGTAGCGTACATCAAGCTTCCGATGACGCTGGCGTACTCCAACTGCTTGACGTTCTCTCTCGAATTTGGCTCCAGCTTCTGATCACTCCGGTACGGTGTATCAATTATAGGAAGATCTTGATACCCGTATCAAGTGAGCATTTTCTCAATGTAATGAGATTGTGACAGTGCTATTCCCGTGCCTGTCCGGATGATCTTGAGCCCTAAGATAACATCGGCATCCCCCAAGTCCTTCATACTAAACTTGGTCGAAAGAAATTTCTTTGTCTCTGTGACACAGCTTAAATCCGTACCTAGGATTAGCATATCGTCTACGTATAGACAAACGATAACTCCTCTTCCATCAGCAAACTTAGTATAGACACACTTGTCTGTTTCACTGACTTTGTAGCCATTTGACCTTATCACTTTGTCAAACTTCTCATGCCACATTTTGGGAGCTTGCTTCAAACCATATAGAGACTTCATCAACTTGCAGACTTTGCCTTCCAGACCTCTGACGACAAATCCTTCTGGTTGTTGCATGTAGATCTCTTCGGTTAGTTCGCCATTAAGGAATGCCGTTTTTACATCCATCTGATGTATCACTAGTTTGTGTATTGCTGCTAGAGCAATTAACAATCTGATGGTTGTCATCCGAGCTACTGGAGCATAAGTATCAAAATAGTCGATCCCCTGTTTCTGAGCAAACCCTTTGGCCACTAGCCTGGCCTTGAATTTGTCGATGGTTCCATCTGCTTTCATCTTCTTCTTGAAAATCCATTTGCATCCGATGGGTCTTGCTCCTTCTGGCAGGTCAACTAACACCCATGTATTATTGGAGGTGATTGAGTCAATCTCATTGTTTATCGCCTCCTTCCAGAATACAACATCTCTGGTCTTCATCGCTTCATCATAGGTAAGCGGATCTGCTTCCACATGATAGGTGACGAAGTCATCTTCGAAGTCTTTCGGTCTCCTTACTCGCTTAGTTGACGGCTCAGCGAGTTCTGGTTCAACTGGTGTCTCTTCGACAATAGCTTCTTCTTGGACTACTAGTTCGTTAAGGACTTCTGTCTGCTTTGCACTCTCATCATTCTTCGGAAGATCCGCGAGAACAATATTTTTGTGCCTTGCAAACTTGTCTTCAAAATATTCAGCATCGCGAGATTCAATGATTTGATTCTATATCAAGGAATCTCCGAGCATCACTCTTCTCGGCATAACCCAAGAAGATAGCCTTAGTAGTTCTAGTCCCCAGCTTCTGAATCTTCAGATCTGGGAGCTTCACATAAGCCAGACACCCCCATACTCGAATGACATTCAAGTTAGGTCTGACTTTGAACCAGAGTTCATGAGGGGTTATGTCCGAAGTTGCATACGGTACTCTATTGAGAATGAAAGTAGCCGTTAATGCAGCTTCTCCCCAGAAGATCTTTGGAAGACCCGCAGTCAACAACATAGAGTTCATTATCTCTGTCAACGTTCTGTTCTTCCTTTCTGCTACTCCGTTGGATTGAGGAGAGTACAGAGCCGTCATCTCATTTATGATTCCATGTTCTTTACAGAATGATGAGAAATCATGAGACCGATACTCCCCGCCTCGATCACTCCTTAGCCTTTTGAGTTGTTGTCCAGTTTGCCGTTCAGCCTCGGCCCTGAACTCCTTGAACTTCTCGAATGCTTCGTCTTTAAACTTGAGCAGGTAGACAAAAGCATACTTTGAGAAGTCGTCGATGAAAGTAATAAAATACTTCATCCCGGCTTTTGTAGAGAATTGCTTGAAATCACAGATATCTGAGTGAACCAACTCCAGAAGATCTGTGCTTCGATGGACCCTGTGAAAGGGTTTCCTTGTGATCTTCGTCTGAGCACACACTTCACATTTCTCTACCTTACCCCCACACTTGGAGATAAGTCCTAGGCTAGACATTTTGTTAATTCTTTTACAATGAACATGTCCTAGCCTATTATGCCACAACTCAAAAGAATAGTTCAAAGTAGAAATAGCATTAATATCATTTTGCTGGGTTACAACAAGCTGAATTTTGTACATTCCTTCAGTCTGAAAAGCTTTTCCGAAGAATGTACCCTTCTTGGACATCACCATCTGGCCAGCATTGATGTCCATCCTTAAGCCTGCGTTACAAAGCAGGCTCCCAGAGATCAGGTTCTTAGCAATTGCAGGAACATGCTTCACTCCTTGAAGCGTCAGAGTGTTCCCCGATGTGAGTTTCAGCTCCACCGTTCCGATCCCCAGTACTTCAGCTTGTGCCTGGTTTGCCATTATGACTTTCTCGGAAGTTGGCTCATATGAGTCGAACCATTCCTTGTCTGAGCAGACATGACATGTCGCACCAGTGTCTATCCACCAGTCCGAGTCAACCCCCACATTTGCAACCTGTGCTATCATTGCAACCAGATTAGTAATCATAGAAACCTTACTAGGCCCACCTTTTTCTGGTTCCTTGCAGTCACTTTTGTAGTGGCCCTTCTTGCCACATTTGTAACAAGTCACATGGGACTTGGACTTCTGATTCTTGAATGAAGGACTCTTCACTTTCAGATTAGTGAAGTCCTTCTTTTTCTTATGAGGAGAAGCCGCCTGCTTCCCCTTGTACTCTCTGGTTTGGACCAGATTTGCTTTCGCCAGTTGTTTGGACAGAGAATCCATCTTCTGTTGAGAGCGCATCTCGTCCTCAACATGGATCTCTTGCAGGAGATCTTCCATACATATGTCCAGCTTCTTGCGGTGCATCCATGCATAGAAGTTGCTCCAACCCGTAGGAAGTTTAGAGACGATTCCTCCAACGACAAACTTGTCGACAAGAGGCATCTTCTCGTCATCCAATTTTTGGCGCAGCTTCAAAAACTCCTTTACTTGGGGCAGCATAGCCTTCTCATCTTCGAAGGTCCACTTGTGGTATCTTTCAACCAAGAAGATCTTGGACTGATTCTCGTCATCTTCATACAATTTTCCCAAGGAGTCCCAAATCTCTTTGGCAGAATTCTTCTTGGAATATGACTCTGCCAGAGTGTCTTCCATGCTATTGAGAATCAACAGTTTACAGATACTGTTTTCTCTAATCCATTTTGCCTGCTTGGACTTAGCAGCGGTAATAACTTCTGCGGTTCCGGTTGTTGGAACGATCGGTTCTTCCTCATTCAGCACGTGGTCAACTTCCACGAGTTGAATGTTTAAGGTTACTTTTCGTTTCCAGATTTGAAAATGTTCGCCGTCGAATTTCTCCAACTTGTTAAAGTCGGTATTGACGAGCGATACACGTGAGTTATCCATCTTTTCGATATAGTTTTGAGATTGTTAGTCCCTTGGCGAACAATCGATGGAAAAACTCGATTTCAGAAACAATTGTAAAGACAATGTTTCCAGCAACAACACCCTAAAGAAGGTGATGTTGTATTACGAGAATCTAAAAAGATTTCGTAATAATTCTCGAAGGCAACTGAACCGTATAACTTCTAAAGAGAAGCCACAGTATTCTCGAAGGCAACAGAGGAAGAAGAAAAACTGCTGGGGTGAAAGATCACCGGCGCTCAAAGCTATATCCGCCTTACGGACAAGCCTCCAGGAACCAGCAAGTTCGAAGAGAACTTTAGAACGCTGGCCAAAAATGTCGACTCCTCGGAATAGCAGCAGCACTTCTCTCTCTCTCTGGAAAAATTTCCGAGTCCGAGTCGCTAAGCCCCTTCGGGGCTTAGCTCCAATAGATTTAACTCTATTTTTATTTGGCCAAAAGTTGGTTTCTTATTCTCACCTCTATGTAAAATCCCCCCACATGGCACCCTCCATTGGGCCTCAACCCATGTGCATCTCTCTATTCCTTCATAAGTAATATATAGAGATACATATTGGTGTGATTTTTCGATGTGGGACTATCTTTTAACAATAGAATGTTGTGAACACACAACACATAGAATAAAATACCAACATTTTTAATATGGAGACACTACAAGAAATATGGGTTTCCGTGACAAGTAATTTGTGACAAGCGTAAAACTTGTCACTGAAAGGGATATTTTTGTGACAAATAAATATTGTTGTCACTCGTAGTTCGGTTCTGTGACAACAGTGGTTTTCCATCACACAGTTAAATCATTTAGTGACCATGTTTTTATTGGTCGTCACTTAATGTTGTCACTAAAATAAAATATAAATTTTAGACTTATGTCAAAAAAAAGTTATGTGTGACAAGTGAAAACACTTGTCACCTAAGGTATTTTTATAGTAACAAGAAAATATTATTGTCACATAAAAGTATTAGCCACAAGATTTAAATTTTATTCATGTCACTTAAAAGTATCTTTTAGTTACCAAATAATTGTATGTCACACAAAATTATTAGTCACAAAGAAAAAAATTATTCCTTGTAACAAAAACTTAAAGTAATTTAAAAAAGTTAAATAAAGAAAATATTCTAATTTTAATATTATTTTGATATTAATATTTAAATTGTAATCTGATTTGATCGTACAAAAAATATTCATATCAAATAATACAATCATAATTCGGCTGTAACATATTTTTCCTAAAAAAAATTCCATAAAATATTCAAAGTCCTAACCGGATTTGAATGAATATATCCTATATATGGATAATAAAAAAAAATTCCTAACCGGATTTGCTCTCTCATATATGTATTTCCATCAAATTAATATTCAAGAATTTTGTCTATAAAAAAATTCCATCAAATATTCAAAGTTCTAACCGGATTTGAATCAATATATCTTATATATGGATACTAAAGAATCCATAAAAACTCATGCTCCCAGCCCTCCGATCAGCCCTACTAATTCCCTCTCCCCCATTTTTTCTCCAAGCAATTTTTTTTTTTTCGGGTCCCAATTTTCCCTCCCTCCTTTCCCGCTTAAAACCCAAGCCTCGCCTCTCAGAAACGCAGATCTCCCCCTACAATTGAAGAAGAGTCCTCTCAGAAACTCTCCCCCCTACCATTGAAGAAGAGGTATGGATTCTCCCTCAATTCTATAACTTTTTTTTTCTATCCTTGAATGAACCCTAGAATTCTTCAATTTCTACGTTAATGTGATTTTTTTGGCAATTATTCTTATCAATGTCTGGTTTGCTATTTTTGTAATTAGCTTTACTTAATTGCAGTTCTCGGTCTTCATCTTTCGGTCTCAAGTATTCTTCATAGATCACAACCGACTGTTTCTTAGAATATGGCTGGATTGGTCGAGTTTATTGTTATTGTTTTGTGTCAAATTTAGATAAACTGCCAATCGAATCTTATTAAATGGAGTCCATTTTCATCTAATATCTGAGTTGCATATTAACTTTGACCAATACAACTAGTGACCTCAGGTAATACCAGATTTACTTGGAAAAAGACATGTTACACTATTGATGTTTTGATAATAAATAAATTAGGGATTAGGGAAATCAAATGCCTAGAGGGTCGAGGAAATACATACCACCATATTCTTATTGGTGGCAATAAGAAACAGTCCTGAAGTATACCATTTGTAAGTCTTCAACTAAGATGTGTTGCATAAGATGTTTGTTTTGTGTCTCTTGCAAGTTTCATGATGCATCTTTGTTGGGAGTTGAAACAATGTAGAACTTATCAATTTGAATACCAAAATTACAGTCTTCATGAGTTCATTTGATCTCTAAGGAAACTCATTCATGCAGTATATTAACTCCGATGTTATTAGATTGCTCTTTGATGATGTCTATTCTCAGATATAGTGGCCCTACTTGGGTACAACATCCTCGACTGCAAGACTTCAAAGGATTTAAAGGCCAATCGTGATTATATTTTTGGTAAAAGTAGTTATGAACTAATATTTCCACATTTTTAGAAACTTGTCCTACCTTAAAGGAATCCAAAATCTAAATAGGAAATGATAGTTTTGAGGAGTCATTTTCAGTCTTTCTGTTGTGAGTTGTATGCTATCATATAATTTGCAACTTTTAAGTAAGTACATTTACTTTGCCCAACAGCTTGGTCTCAGAAAAATCAGCAATTTTGAAGTCGATAAGATATAACAGAGATGATAGTACTTTCATCTGCCATGGTCACAATGGTGTGCTACAAAATAAATATAGTGACAGTCTATATTCATATTTCTCTAATACTAGCTTAGAAGGAAAAGAAAAGTATACAGTGATTACTTGAAAAGCTGAATTATGTGCTTTGGCTGAAAAATGTGATGTTGCAGTGTCCCCACCAATAAATAGAGCCAAGGAATCAGTTTCTTCATATGAGGATCCTCCATGATTTCCACCATCAGTCATGCCATGGTCGCTAACTACCACCTAAAAGAAAATATCAAGAAGCTGTTTTTTTTCTCTGAAAGAATCTATGAAATCAGATTTGCAATGCCAAATACAAAAGCATTGCTAATCTGATGTCTAGCAATGCCAAATACAAAAAGATGATATCCATGACTTATTTTCGTATTTGTTATTGTAAAACTATGTGCATATGCAGAGAATGTAACATTCACATAGATTACAATTGCAACAATAGCCACAGGGATTAGGAGCTCCAAATACTATATAAGCATTTATTAATACATTATTCCATTGTCATGTCTGATATATTTGACTTCCTTTTACTTATAGTAGAACAAAGTTTGGAAATCTACAACAACATGCATAGGTAAAATTATCCTATTTCTTTGAAATAATTCAAGTGTTCTTCATAACGAAGTATATTTCGTTCATTGGGGAACTCTGTTTCAACCCGAAGATGGGGGATATTATTTTAATAGTTGAACAGCGGTAAGTTCAGTCTCTCCACCAGTACTCAACATGTGATGGAGCTACTGTGCACATTACTTGCATTTGTTGTCAACAGTGGAGTTCAAGACACATTTTATCGCATATTTAAATTGTTCATCTGTTTAATATGATATTTCCTTTCTACCAAGAGTATAATTTAAGATCCTTATATACACTATCCCCACACCATTAGTATATAGGTGAAAACATTTGTAACACCATTAGTATATAGTTGAAAACATTTGTATGTCTTGCAGAAATAAGAGAGTTCTTCCGTAGAATATTACAACAATAAGCTTGAGTGGGTAGTGTGTTTTAATATGTTTTCAAATTATGGACACATGAGTTGAAGCATAGATATTTCATTCCCCAGTTATCATATTAACTTCAACTGTGCATCCATCAAACAAATGATGTGTCTATATTTGATAAATTCGCACAAAGTGTTCGAAGTTGACACTCAAATCCAAGATACTCTTCATATGCTAATTTTTTGGTGAATTTGTAAAGGAATGTTTTTCTTCGGCTATCTATAAGCTCAATTCATCAACCAAACTAAACCAGTCATTAAGACAAAACAGATCTTTGAGGTTCATTTAGACACACAAAACATAAACAAGGGCTGGATCCAAACTCTACATCCACTAAATAAAATCATTATTCGAAAATGAACCAGCCATTAAGAGAGAACCCAATTCTGATTCAATCTAAAAACAATGACATACTCTCATGCATGCATCAAGTCAAATGAACTCGGAAACAATGAAGCTGTGCCTTAAAGAGGAGCAGCTGTCACTATGGACATGCCGAATTATTTAGAGAGCAGCAAATTGGAGATTGCTGGTAGTGATGGAATCAGTATCATTTAGGTCCTATTTTCATGGATAAAAAAGGTGACGCAACAATACATGATACGGATATGAGGACACAACAATTTTGAAGACTAGGATACATTAAAGAAAACACATCAATGATTATTTCTCTATCTAAACACAAAAAAGAACTAATAAGTGAGATTTATATTCTCAAAAAAGTGAGACTTGTAAACTAATTTTTTGTACCACTAGAAATGAAAAGAGTGTTTCAAGGACGAGCAAGGATCTGAGGCAAAAACTATGATAAGAGTGCATTCATATTCATACCTTTCAGCATTTTTCATCTTCTCAATAGCATTATTACTATTTTCTCCTTCACATCATGATACACCAAATTTACAGAAAGTAGTGCCTTAATAGATATGTAAAGTACGTGAATCCAACACACATTCTTTGTGTACCCAAGTGTCCGAGTATGTCGTACGTACCTATCTCCACATGTAATTTAATTTAGTAATTGTTTTTGTTTCCTGTTTCTTTCCAATACGTATCGTCTATTTTATATCAATACGTATACCAATACGTATCGTCTATTTTATATCCTTCTGGCCTATACCCCCGATTTGATACTAACCCCACTGATTCTGATTTTGTTCTGACATCACTTCCAATTAATGGTACTCACATGCAACCCAACCTTGATTTGATAATGTTTTGGCTTGATTACAATAAGGTAGCTACAGACATGAGTCAGAATGCAGTACATAAATAAACATTTTGATGATTATTTTGAAATGACGTCAGTGATTATTTGGATAATGTTGAAGCCATGCATTATATTTATAACATGAGAGTTGATGTGAGTGTTGGAATGATAATTCCAATTTGGGAATACTATTGATACAAAAAATACTTGACCATTTTATTTATGCATGCAGTTAGAAGTTATCCTTGAGCTTTGTTAATTCAGGTCATCACATATGTTGCCATTTGTTTACCTTGCCCATATAGAATACAATCTTGTTTCATCCATGTGTTTGTACATACATTGCATCTCTGAAGCCTTTAGATACAGGTCGATTATTGTTTTGAGAATTGAAATCTATTTACTGAGCATCCACACATGAGCTGTTTATTGGTCCTAAAATGCTCTGTCCTTTGTTTGGTGGAGATCTTTGTTACTTAAAGCTCTAGTTTAATTGTATTTATCTTGTTTTCGGGCAGGGCCTTTCTGCTGGTTTGCTAAGACAAGCTACTTACACTACCGCACGTCTTGGATCATTTAGGTAAGATAATCACGCAATATATACAACCATTTTCTTTTCCTTCACTGTACTTGCACTTCTGCACTTCTTGTACAAGACTACAATTCCGTACTTTCTGTTAGCAATTTGTACTTGATCTTGAAGTTTAGCTGAAGTAGCTACTCAGGTTTGGACTTTGTTTCCAGAAAATTTACATATTTGGATTCGGTTAGATACTATTTTTCTGCATAAAGGTGATTGACAAAATAAAAAATATTCCTGTTCCACCATGGTATAATGGATTGGTTTGGTTTGGTTGAGCTAAAGATTAGTAAGCATATAAGGTTAAGTTAGCAATATTATTCCATATATTACCATAGATGCAATAATGAACAGTCAGATTGTGAAGATGAGAATTCACTCGTACTAAAATAGCCTATCTCATAACATGAGCTGTTCTCAACCAAAGAACCCGAGATCTTTATGCAGGAAATTAAAACGAGCAATTACAGTATTTTTTCCTATTGTTAGCGAGTAGATAGTTAAAAATAAGTTCATCGTTCTCCCATATGGAACACCATATAACTCAGACTTGGACAAGTACAAGTTCTTAGAGAGGAACCAAGCATCTATCTGAATCCAAGAACAGTAATTTGAAAACAAGAAAGCATCCATACTAATTCCACAAGGATATTCTTCTACCATTTTGCCAGTTGCATTAACATCCAACACCTTTTGTTAAGGCAAATCTCACATGTTCTAGAGCTGTAAAAAATGCCGGCTAAAATTAGAGAGGAACCAAGCATGTATCTGAATTCAAGAACAGTAATTTGAGAACAAGGCAGCATTCATACTAATTCCACAAGGCTATTATTCTTCAACCATTTTGACAGTAATTTGAGAACAAGGCAGCATTCATACTAATTTCACAAGGCTATTCTTCAACCATTTTGCTAGTTACATTAACATCCAACACCTTTCGTTAAGGCAAATCTCAAAGGTTCCACTTGTTCTAGAACTGTAGAAAATGCCAGCTAAAATTAGAGAGGAACCAAGCATGTATACGAATCCAAGAACAGTAATTTGAGGACAAGAAAGCATTTCATGCTTTCACAAGGCAATTCTTCTACTATTTTTCCAGAAAATAGAGGATAAGAAGCAGTTATGTGGAAACTTGTAATTTTCAATCAAGTGGCCACCCGATGGACAGTTACTGATTAGAGGATAAGAAGCAGGCTTGAACAGTTGAATTATACAGAATAATTCGTTGTTCTATAAAGTAATACAGAATCAAGGTAAGTTGAATCTTACTTGGAAATTAGACTGAGGCTTGCTAGGCAATTTCCTTAACAAAATATTTCTGTCGTTGTTATGGTGCTCACAATGTTTCGGCAGTAGTCTCCCAAGATACAACAGTCTTTCACCTTAGTAATTTCGGCACAGAAATGCTAAGTTCTAGCGAACTGATTTTGAATGACAATTTGAGATTTTGTTTGTTTTTTAATTTGTATCCCTTATTGGCCAGATCAGGACACTATTTACACAAAGAAACGTGCCTCTTCTTGAACACGCACTTCACTTGGAAAGATATCTGCTCACAGCAGAGACTACGAATCGTATTAACACACTTCATCTGGAAATGTATATGCTCATTTTCCATGTTCATGAAGGGTACTTTGGAGACTTTTTTCTAATTCACACAAAATTAGTTTTCACCTAAAGTTTGATTCTCATTTAATTAACATACGTAGTACATTAATTTCCAATTTGTCCCTAATCAAATTAATGCAGGGACCCATTAATTTTGTGGCTTATAGTTTAAAACCATTTGTGTGGACACTAATTTCCAACAGCCCCCCACATGAATGGAAATAGTTACATAGACCCACAATACATTATCTCAAAGAGTACTTCGAATCAGTGCTGCATCAGGATAGGTAGTTTTCACTTTGAACCTTCCCTGGTAGAAGTTTATCGGATTTACTTAGCCAAGCAGTGAAATATTTCATTTTGGACTGTCAGTTGTTTGTGTAAATTAACACAATAAACCTTACACAACATCTTGAACTGTCAGAAGTTTATCGGATTTATTGACAATTTTTTTCTTGTATTCATATACCTTCACAAATTCTAAACAGTCTCTTTATTAATTTATGCAGGTCATTAAAGATTGATCATCACCAAGACAGGAGCTGCATATGCGATTGATCACCAATTTATATTTATAGATTATTCTAGGTTTTATGAACTAGCTAGTTTGGATACTCTTTATTTTATAAGTACGACATATTACTACTCTTCAAATTATATGTACTAAATTTTGAGGAGCAATATAATTACTTTTTGAGGATTGATATAATTACTTTTCATGTTGTTCTTGTTTATAATTACTTTAGAGTTAGCCGTCTATATAAAGGTCATTTAGAATTTGTGAATGTTAGTTCTGGTTTACATTGGAAAGTTGATGGGGGTGTTCCTGGAAGATGGGCACAATAATGCATACCCTCTTCTACAAGAATTGTGTGATATTGTATTGTGTGTTCTTGTGTTTCAATGTATAATGACAATAACAAAAAAGAAATATCCGTGACAATATTGGTTTGCCACCAAACATATAAAATGTACACTATAGTGACAATATTTACCTTTACTAAATATACAAGTATACGGTGACAACAATACAAGTGTTACTGCAAGTGTTTACAATGATGATATATACTTGTCACTGAACATATACGTTATTGTGACAACAATAAAAGTGTTACTAAAATTGTTTTGTGATATCAAACGTCGTCACAAAAATAATTTTTACTTTTTTGTCAAAAATATATATATTTATTTTTAATTACAATAAATGCTATTTGTGACAATACCATGCGTCACTTATAATATTATTAGTGATGCATTTGTTGTCACGGAAAGTAAAGTATCACTGACAACATATTCTTGTCACAGAAGAGAACTTTTTGTGACAACGACTTTTAGTCGTCACTTATTCTTTTAGCTACGGAGGTATATGCTACGAAAGTGAGTTGTCAATGTACTCGTCACAGAAGATTTTTTGTGACGAGTTTCATAACTTCTGTGACAACTTTACATGTCACAGAAACCATGTTTTCTTGTTGTGAGAGTGGAGATATAAAGAACTCAACAAGGATCCTGTGAGAATGGAGAACCTCAATATTGATTCACTTGCTTGGTCTTCATCTTGAATCATGTATTGAACTTTTCCAAGTCTGGAGATATTAAAGACCTCAATATTGATCAACTTCCATTCATCTTCAATCATGCATAATTTTACTCTACCAGTTTTTACAAAAAAATAGATTTTTTTTTTCTTTTTCTAACAATTACTACAATTATAATGAGATTTAGGGTCAACAACAATATACTATTGGCTTAATTGCACTTTGATATCCTCAACTATTCCGGTTTTTTAACTTGATATCCTAAACTTTTTTTTTGTAACAAGTTGATACTCGAAATTTTTTTTAAACGAAAATACCCATGGTCAAACTTTAAAATTACTCCCCACCCCCCACCCCTCCAACCCCCTTCCCGCTTCCGGCCCTCTCCCCCTAGGGCACGATAGCGTGGGAAGAGGGGGGGGCTGGGGGAGGGTGGCCGGAAGCAGGAGGGAGGGGGGGGAGGCGGCCGGAAGCGGGAGAGGGGGGTGGCCGGAGGGGGGGCGGGGCGGGAGGGAGGGTGGTTGGGGCTGTGCGGAAGAAGGGGGTGGCCGGAGGGGGGAGGGGAGAAAAGGAGAGGGAAGGGATAAGGACATTTTCAGAATTTTTAAAATTTTAGGTATGAAGTTGAAAAAAAATAATAGTTGAGGTATTAAGTTGTTGAGTAAAAAAGTTTATGGTATCAAGTTGCAAAACCGGAATAGTTGAGGGTATCAAAGTGCAATTAAGCCTAAAATCTTTATCCCATTTCGAGGTCGATGTTTGAAATATTTTCTTCTGTTCAACTATCGTTGCTCGTCAATGTCTTGGATACAGGGCCGGTCCGGAGGGTTGGGTTGTCCTATACTGGAGCTAATTTTGGTTGTCTCTTGACCCTTATTGTCAGCTGGTCCTGATGGTCATCTGTGACCCTGACCATTGGTGGGATCATATTGAACCTTGGGAGTTGCCCTAGCAAAGATGAGTTGTCCAAGTCCCAACGCTTGTCCGGCTTACCCCAGGACCGGCTCTGCTTGGATATCTTTTGATTCAAACCAAACAAACCAACCAATTTCAATAAAATTGATATAACCACCAAACGAGCCCTCAAGAACTTCAAAGAAAACAGTATATTTAGTCACATATACAAATACATATTGTTTGTTCCCTTGTAGCAATTGAAAAAAAAAATGATTCTGAATATGAAAATACCAAAAACTATAGCTCAAAGTTATATAAACAAATAGAAATTTAGATGTTTGTTTTCTAACCATTAGTAGAAAAATGTTGGAGATCGAGGTGTTTTACTACTACTCATGGATGAACAAAAATGAAATCATCACAAAATATTTACTTCTGCGAGAATCATTTGAAATATATTTTCTTTTAAGCTTACATATATAAACCAACACAAAACACTATTGATCAATAGTAACTAACGTACATGATTCTAGTCACCAAGCTACACCAACCATATATAATGTTACACATGCAACCAAACAACAGGACACATTAAGAACATCATGGACACACCATCCATAAACCCTAAAAAAAAGTTCAATCTGCAGCCATGAACCATTGATAATTTGATCTGCTTTATACATGAACTGCCCCCCATAATTTAAGTTGGTGGTGTGTGCCTGGAACCTTTATCTTCTTCTTTATCCCCATAATTGACAACTCTCCCCCCACTTCACTTATTTCAATGTAACCTTCTTCCCTAAGGCCTTCACTTTCTTCTGAAAAATTATTAAAAAAAAAACTAAAGAAAGTAAACTGACAAAGTGGTGCAGATACAGAGTCTTTAGTTGCCACAAGACCATCATAGCAAAGTGAATCAAAAATAGTTTCTTTCAGGATTTACCTGCAGATGGAAAAAAAATGAAAAAAAAAAAAAAATCAAGATAGATATAATGCAATTTCACGGATTTGTAGTATCTCATGCAGGACGTGTCCATGTTTTGGATTGACATTACGAAACATTTTGTATGAAAAGTTATAAAGTCTTACCATTATTTCCATTCCTTCTTACGAACGAGAGAAAAATGATAAGTAGAGCAATTCCAACCATAAGACCAATTATGATTGCCACTGTCTTGCCAGACTCATTCCCTATGGATAAATAAAACAAAAGTAAAGTAAATTTAAATTATAATAGAATTTCCCTTTTCCCAAAAAAAAAAAAAAAGAGAGAACTTTCTCCAATCAAGATACGGTCGAATAAAACCATCAAAGTTTTTACCAGAGATTGTCACGTACTATCAACCACGGTACCCAATTACTAGTGAAACTTGCTTATAACAATAGAGAATAACATAAAACATAGACGACTAAGGGGGCGTTTGGTTCAAGTTTTTGAGACTTAGGAATGGAATTTGAATTCCTTACCCTTGTTTGGTATGTATAGGATTGGGAATGAGGAGAGGGTTATGTGGGAAAGCTATTTCCATGGATGTGGGAAAACTATTCCCAAGCCTCCGGAATAGATTTGCTTTCCTAGGAATGATGTTTGACTATTTTGTTTGGACGGTTATACCCTCTCTTTATTTTCAAAATTTCAACTCCTATCCCAAACATGTGAATCATCATGAAATTAGTGAAAGGGTATTAAAGTAAAACTAAATAAATTAAGATTTCTATCCATGTGTGAACCAAACATGAAAATAATTTTTTTTTTAAATTTTGAACTACCTATTCCCAACCTAACCAAACATGGGTATGGGAATGTAATCTATTCCTAGGAATCCAAAAGCTTGATCCAAACGAGCCCTAAGTGTGCACATAGACCTATCTTTTACCTATCTAATTTAAGCTCATACAACAAAGGTGCACCCTTCGAATTCTATTAAGATGTAAAGAATCTACACACAAAAATAAGATGCTAAAATTGAAAATTAAGTCAATACCTCTACTACTATAATGCGGCTTGGAAGCAGCTAAAAAATGAACCGTTTAAGCCATATGTATATCATCCACTAATTAATAATAAAAAATAACTACTGCGTATGTATGCCTCACGTCTTTAATAAAACAAATTCTAAAATATATTTAATATTCAAATTATATTTAAACTAAGTACATAATATTATCTAAGTAAACACACATCCAAAATTCTAAAAACATATCTATAACAAATTCTAATTCAAATATATTCAAATCAAATTTAAAATAATTTAATATTTTTTATCTAATATTTTAATAATATTATAGAATTTTTTTGGGTACGTAACGCACGTGAATGTGACTACTCTATAGTAAAAAGGTCCTTAAAGGCATTATCTTAACAATATTATCATTGGCATGCACTAGTATCCAATGGAATCATTTGAGAGAGAGAGAGAGAGAGAGAGAGAGAGAGAGAGAGAGAGAGAGAGGAGCCTCTCTTTTTTTTAATAGTTTTCTCATCATATAGTAAATTAAAGTGCAATTATACAACTGTAGTAGGGCTTTCTACAAGAAAATTAAAGTTCACACCATCCAGTGTCGTATGTGCATCCAAATGAAATTAATTGCACTCTTGTCAGTACACAGAAGTTGGATTACTAAGTTAATAATTGACCAAAGTGACAAATAATAACAGTTTATAACATTTCTATGCATGAATAGTTAATTTTGTTTATAATTCATTTTAGTCTGTCGACGATGAAAACATGATGGATCGGTATCTTATGAAAAAACTAAGAAATTTATTTATTTTCGTAAACTTAGTAAGTTAATTAACAGTCCTCCCTACTAGCTATTTTAGATATAAATTACATGAACCACTTGACGGAGTTGTAATAAAAGTTTATAATTTGCAGATGTATCCTACCATTCTTTTATATATGTACTCGTTTGTTTGTTAGATTTTTTTAATTCGTTGGTTAACTCAAATAATATTCATGTATATAATATTAATTACTAAGGACAACTTATTAGTTACATGCATGCATCACCTTCCTTTCTATCTTGCTTAAATTGTTGTTCACAATTTTATTGCATAATCGTATATTGACATATCATAATTAATTATATAAGTGTATAGCTTTAAACAAGTTGAAGTTTGTCGATTGCTAACGCAGATGAGTCATTAGTTGTCGAGTTCGTGTAAGGAGTAAGAGCATCCACAATGGCAACACTCCAAACCATACTCCAAATCACTTCAAATCATACTCCAATAATTAATTTTGGAGTATTCCCTTCATGTTGGTACACAATGGTATAGCCTAAATAAATACTCCAAATTGACAAGTGCAACACTCCATTTGTTTTCCTCCTTATTTTTCTTTGATAATTGACAAGTGGCAACTCAAAAAAAAAAAAAAAAAAAAAAAAGAGAAAAGTAAATATGGTGGGCCCGCAAGTAATATAGCTCATCTAGTGGACTCTCCAAATTTGGAGAGTCTCTTAGCTTTCTATCATTTTTCAAGTGTGGACAAGAGTCCATTGGAGCCATCAAGTGCTACAAAATTTGGCTAAAGACCAAATATAGCACTTGAAATTAGGCCCACTGTGGATGCTCTAACTAACGCAAAAAAAACTGAAATCTACTCCTCATCTTTTTCTTTTTCTTTTCTTTTTTCAACCAAATAATATATAATTAGTTGAGATAAAATAAACACTGCATCAATTAGTATGCTTAATCTTGACCAGCATAAGCATGGGTTTGAAATTTCATAGAACTATATTTCAATGTGAATCAATATTTCAAACACCTCTAAGATAGAGCACGTCCATCGATAGTTGTGAATGGCTGGAAATAATTTTTTGGGATATTTAGTATTAGAGTGTGGATATTGAATTTTGGGTCTCGAAATTGTACAAATTAGAATTTGGTCTCGAAATTACTATTTATTAGCCTAACAGTGATTTCGAGACCCAAATTCTAACTTGTACAATTTCGAACCCAAATTCTAATATCCACTATTATGTGAATTCTAATACTAAATAATCCTCTCTTTTTTGAATATTACTACTTGAAACGTGACCAAATTACACAGATTAATATTGACTAGACATTTCAATTTCACAATTTCCACACTATGATTCATTTATTTTGAAGAGGAAACTCAATCATTGCAACAACAAAACTGACCCATGAAAGGGATGAACACCTCCATAAACACAAACATTTCACATCATCTATACATTATTATTGCAATACTACGTCCACAATCAAAACCTAATCGAAGTTAACACAGACCCACACTTATCAAACCTGAGGTCAATACTAGCTTAGCTAGCAGCAGCAGCAAGACTCGGTCAGTAATTATGCGACAAAATCCAGAAAATATACGCTAGTGAGGACGTAAACGAGAGGGTGCAACCACCGGCGGTGATCGAAAAATAACTTACCGTTGTTGTTCGGCCTGTTGTAGGAGGACGGTGTGTAAGTCGACGACGACGAGGAGGAGGCGGTGGAGTAGTACTTGGCGAAGCACTTCCCTAGATAGACATCGCCGGAGACCGCGAACCCGCATACCGCCTTGACCTGCCCCACCGCGGACGAGATGCAGTCGGAGCAGTCCTTGGCGCTGATGTCCCCGACGCACTGTGCGGCCGCCTGCACGTACCCCGCCGCCCCGTTCCTGTACGTGCCTCCGGTCCCTCCCGACGCTACGAGGGAGCCTAGTGCATTGTCACGCATCGCCGTAAGATCGGCATTGTACCTGTAAGAGGTACAAAATAAACGTGTGCTTAAAAGCTCGAGTTGTTAGGGTGTGAGTCAATATTCTACGGACCCGTTGTTGGGGATGGGGCCGCATTTCTTGTAGAGCAGATTGGTGTCCTGCTTCCCTAGGAAAGAGTCGTTGCCGTAGCGGATCATGCACGCGTCGAGCTGGATGGTGGCGCCGGCGGAAGAGGGGCAGATGGGGGAGAGCTGGGAGATGGCGGAGCGGACGCAGGAGGTGCAGTCGGGGACGGAGATGTCGCCACGGCACTGAAAGAGGCCGTAGACCGGGGAGGAGGGGGAGGCTGCGGAGGAGGTGAACTTGCCGAAGGTGGAGGAGGAGGCCGCGTTGGCGAGGGACGAGAGGGCGGAGTTCACGTTGAGCCCGTAGGCGGAGTTCTGTTCGTACTTGAACTGGGAGCAGCCGGCGAATATGAAGGTGTCTGGGTCGGCAGCGGAGTAGGAGATGGTGACAGTGAGGAGGAGGAGGAGGAGAAGCTCAGCCATTTTTGCTATAGCTTGTGCTTAATTTTGTGCAAGACTTATAGAGTGAGAGATTTACTTGGAGGAGTTAAGGATATACCGATATAGGAACGAGAGGTAAAACTACGTAATTGACGTTTTTTATAACTTAATTTTTTATTGCTTCAATTTTAACATCTCAACTTCATAAAAAAGATCTGAAGTAATCGTACAAATTTAATTAGAAATAAAATTTTATCATAAACAAAATTTTTATTTTTTTTATAATTACAAAAATAATACATCATCCAACAACCAATAAAATTATTAAGGATGCAAAAAATTGACGAAAGGAACTTCAGAAGAATAATTTTATAATATTGGGGTACCAAAATCGAATAGTAAAAAATTAAGGCTCAAAAATATCCAAACGTTATAGTTAAGATACTACCGGAATACTTTAGCCTAATTGCACATCTCCATTCACCAATATTCACACACTAGCTATTTGCAAATGATATCAAAAAAATTCATATTTTAATAAATATTTACTTTGATTACACTTGGAAGTATTTTGAAAATTAAAATTTTTGGTAATGCTATTTGGACAGTCCCTTCTGTGACCGCACCATGTCGCAGCCATATGTCGGCCCTCCATTGGAGAGGGGTCCGAATTTTAAGAAAATGGACTCCGGAGATAGCCGTGGGGAGGCTGGAGCCAATAGGGGGGACCAGCTTTAGGGGGCGAATAACGAACAGTCAAGTTTGGGACGGACGAAAATGCATTTTCCTTGAAATTTACCATGAAGATCATCAGTTTCAGTTATGCGAAGGTATACTTAAGAAGCATTAGAGTACCGGTTCCCTTCCGCACAATAGCATTCGAAGTATATAGCTCTGTTAAACCTTTCATAACCGAAAGGCTTGTTCAGCTCATACATAGATCAGAAAACAAAGAAGAAGAAAAAAATGGAGAGGAGCAGTTGTCAGCTCAGCTGTCACTGTTGAAACTCTGTCCACTTTAAACTAAGGCTGTGCACATTTAAGTCAAATCGACCAAATCGAACCGAACCGATCGGTTTTTGACCGAACCGATGGTTCAATCCGATTTGGTTCGAGTATACATTTTCTAAATCCGATCAGTTTGGTTCGGTTCACGGTTTGGTTATTCCAAAACCGATTAAAATCGAACCGAACCAAATCCTATGTGAGTGCTAAATAATTAGGGTTGGGTTGGACCGGTTGGTAGGGGAGACCAAGACTACTAAGCTAGTGTTAAATAATTGTGACTAAGCAGCAGTGAATGAAAACAAAAGTGAAAACTTTTCTTCTCATTCTCATGTATAATTGTTGTGCACATTTTCATTTATGATGATTATGACATAAGTCACTCTCATTCCATAATATGCATCTTCTTCATTGTACTGACTTTTGAAATTTGAAATTGAATGGTTTATGTTAGGGGTTGTTGGTTGGCAGCTGTTAGTTCCAACCGGACCAAGTTCATTTTTTTCATGTGATTGGCTGAAGTTTCACACCACAAAGCAACAATACCTAACTTAATGGCAATACATTTTTTTTTTCAAAATCGACCAAGTCGAACCGAACCAAATCGAACCAAGTCGGTCGGTTTCAAAACTGAACCGACCAGTTGGTTGGTTTGGTTTGATTGTGATTATTTTAAACCGATTAACTTCGGTTCGACTTCGATTGTGACCAAATAGATAGACCACCGACCGATGTACACCCCTAAAAACTGCCACAAATTCATATATATACTTTCCTGTGGATCTACTGTCTTTTGCTCAGGTCCTATATGAAACAAGTTTGATAAATTCAGAAGCTTCTCATTGCAAGCATATATATATATATATATATATATATATACACGTGAGCAAATCTATAGCTTCCTTCCTTCCTTCCTTCCTTCCTTCTGTGCAATGGTGTGGTCCAGAAGTAAGAAGAGCCACACCATTTGTATGGGTAACTGTGCATATAGAGCTGGATTAACTTCTTGCATTGAAAGGTTTTGGCACTGTCATGATGTTGGGGACCTCTTTTCTACAGCAGCAACACTTTGCATCCTCCTGTCTTTTGGATTCCAGCCATACAGTGAACGAAGGCATTGAGAAATTTAAGTTACATTTGAGGCCCTTTTATGGTTCGCAAAATCATAGCACTGAAAGAGAAAAATCATTCCGTTTCTATGTTTTGACGTCAAAAAATCATAGTATTGAAAGAGAAAAATTATTCCGTTTCTATGTTTTGATTTCAAAAAAAAGTATAAGAAAAAAAAAATTAATTATCATATGGAAGAAAAATAAGGAAAAAAAGTGACTTCGCGATCCAACAAAGGATTTATTTTTTCGCTATAGTGATTTTTTTTTAAAAATTCTTTTGGCCTCTCCAAATATCGAAAATAAAAATAAATAAAAAACATATAAATTTTTAAAGGAAAAAAACAAAGAATTGATTTTCTTTCCTTTCCTCGGAAAACTACACCAGGTTTTTTTTTTGGTACGAAGAAAGTCTAGTATGTGACGAAGACTTGGTGATGAAGTAAATTGATGTGGCCCCGGTTGTTATATACAAGTTTGAACTCTGATGATGAAGGGTTGGTGTAGTGGTAACATTGCACTAATAAGTTAGCAGGTGTGAAATTGGTTCCAGTTCATGAAATAACTAAATGTGAGGCGATCCTTGGCCTCCTTTGGTTCGCGGAAAGGAAAGGAAATTGAAATTGAAATTGAAATTGAAATTGAAATTACAATTACAATTTTTTTATTTTTTGGGTGTTTGAAAAAATTGAAAAAAATTGAAGAAAAAGTGAATCGAGGAGGAAAATGAATATTTGGGTTGGTGGGAGGAACCATTTTTTTCTATTTTTCTTCCTCTTGGAAACAAATTCTTTTCCTCCTCATTTCCTTTAGTATTCAAACAAAGGAAATGAATCACTTTTCTTTTCCAAGACTCCAAACCAAGGATCGTCAATGACGAACTGATTAATTTTTTTTTTTCTATAGCAAATATAACTTGTGTGGTATAAGGTAAGATTTATATTTCATAAATCTTCGATGGAATTGATTTTTTTTTTTTTCCTTCCAACAATGGATCAAAATGCTTGCCAAGTCACTGAATAACCAGCCCACATAGTTACATGGAACAATTAACATGTACATGACGACCCTACAAACCTATTTGTAGAGTTTTGAAGTCTCCTTATATTAGTAGAGATATATGACAACTATTCGGACCAATGCCGGACTTTAGATTTTGGGGCCTGAGACGAACTCTAAATGTGGTACCCCCCAAAGCTTAATGTTCATAATATTTTTTTTTTTTTGCTCCAGCCAATTATTTTCTTATAGGAGGCATGCTTGCTTCTCTAATCTAATTTGCAACATATCACATTTGCAAATGAATAATCTAGACATGAACACTATGCAATCAAATGACCCTATCATAATTTTCCAACAAATAATAATAATTAATGACAAATAAACAATCAACAACAAATATACAAATACTTTCTTTCTTAGTTTTTATATTAGTTGATTTCAATCTCAATAGGAATAACTACACAATCAAATGACAAGAACATATTTTCAAAGAAATTAGTCAAACATAAATAAAGAGAATCAACAACAATTCTTAGGCAAGAACACATATTTTTTCAATATATTATAATTTATACGTCCACAACAATTTTAGACTTCACTTACCTATGATTGTAAAAAATAATTATGAGGCTTTATTGATAATGTAAGTGACTCCTCAAAATGTAATGGAAAGACATCATTGACACAACAATTAAGAAATAGACCGAAATATGAGTGCATTAAGCAAAATCTAAAAATTAACAACAATTTATATTATTATAAATAAAAATCAAAGTTTTACCTGTGGAAATGGAGGGAGTGATTGATTTGTGGCTTGTAAAAAAATTATTCCACAGTCGGCCATAAACAAGCGTATTTCTCTATAAAAAAAATTAAAATCCTAAAAAACAACTTAGTCAGCGGCCACAAGACTCTTCTAATATTTTTCTCTTCAAATTCCGGCCACAATAGTAGCTTTACAAATTCGGACCTTTTTAGTATCATGTGGACATGATTCCACTTGTCTCTTCAATTCAAATTTGGAAAGTTTAAGTCCACATGATACTTACTACTTGTCTTTTCAGTCGGTGGACCTTTTTAGTTGCCATAGCCACAACAAGCTCTCTAACATTTCAAATTCTGACCTTTTTAGTTGGGCTTATATATACT
This sequence comes from Iris pallida, assembly GCA_029216955.1. Lineage (NCBI taxonomy): Eukaryota > Viridiplantae > Streptophyta > Magnoliopsida > Asparagales > Iridaceae > Iris > Iris pallida. The sequence goes on from JANAVB010041219.1 coordinate 11,573,379, forward strand.
ATTTTTTTTTTTTGTTGGTGCCCTTTAAAATTTTGGGCCTGAGACGACTGCCTCATGGGCCTCATATTAAGTCCGGGCTTGATTCGGACATGGCAACCATGCAGATCCGTTGGTTCCTCCACCCACTCTAGGGTTGGCAATGGGGCGGGTAGGGGTCGGGGACCATATCCTCCATCTCCATCCCCGAGTAGTGTTTAAATCCCCATCCCCGTCCCCATTTTCCGTTGGGTTTTATTTTTTACCCCATCCCCATCCCCGTTAAACAATGCATTCCCCGTCCCCGTCCCCGTCCCGTTAGCACTTTCGGGGCCGAATTTTCTCATCTCCGTCTCTCGTTCGATTAACAAATTTTCATGTACATTATATAAGTTTAAAAAATTATTTTCATTCAAAAAAACTACATGGCATATTAATCATGATTTTCATAAAATAAATATATATATTACTAGTTAGATCAAGAGAACATACCATTTCCAAAGGGTTGCACATATGGATATAGATATAAGTAATCGGGGTCGGGGATTTATCGGGGCGGGGAGTACTATACCCATACCCGTCCCCGAACCCGATCGGGGATTTCTTTAATCCCCATCTCCGTCCCCATCCCCGTTTTTAAATCCCCAAACCCGTCCCCATCGGATAAAAAAATCGGGTCCCCGTCGGGTTCGGGGGGATATTGCCATCCCTAACCCACTCCAATGAGTCACTTTTTATTCCAAGGATTCATTTTTTTTCTTCTAATTTAGTCATTTCAAATACCTTTTTTTTTTTTGATAAAAGTTACAATTTTCTGAAGGAAATGAAAGAGGGAATTGATTTCCTTTTATTTTCTTTATGTGAATCAAACGAGGCATTAGAGCACTTGAGAATTTCTCTAAAAGAATTGGGCTGGCCTGAAAGCCCAGGTACACCCACAGACGCAAAAGAGAACGGGCCCAGGTCGCGAAGGGATAGAGTATAATCACGTGACGTCAATCGTCATTGATCATTTTATTGTAATCATCATTCCTTCTACCCCTTCGCGACACAATCCGGATTCCTACCCGGAAAATACACAATTGCTTGCAATTGCTCACCGTCTCCTAATTTCCACGCCTTTCCCATCCCAGCGTTCGGAACCGGAGATATTAGGGTTTCATTCCGTGTGGCGAAATTAGGGCTTCTTCGTCTATCCCAATTTTCCAGTCGCGGAACCGAAGATCCAGGCCATGGTCGGCCTCCATGGCGGAGGCTAGGGTTTCGCCCATTTCCGGTACAAACCGCGGCTCTCTCCCCTTCTCCGTGACATCTCTCCACTTCCGACTTCCTCGAGGTACTCTTCTCGATCTCTGGGCTAGCAATTGATGCATCGATTCTCTCATTCTGCTGCGATTGCGTCGAATTCATAATCGTCTCCTGTGTCTGACAATTATGTTCACTTCCAATTTTGTCGAAATCTGCGGTGTATGATCTGGTTAATTTCCTATTGGTCGCGACATAATAGATGTTTGGTGCTTATTTTTGACTGCAATTGAATGATGTACTGCGCTGTTGCTACGCTCCATGCCATGAGAATTAGTAGTAATTTACACTTCCTCAAGTGAACCTTGAGCTAGAGGTGACAGTAGCCACCTCCTCCTTCACTGGAAATGCGAAAAATAACCGATGATTGTTTTAAGAAACATAATTTTATTGCGGAAAGCATATGTAGTTGCGTGGAAGGTGCTAATTGAGGAAGTGACGATTGCGGTGGAAAAGTGGGCATAGAAGTGTGACAACACAGGAGCGAATCTATGATTCATGCAAGTCTAACAATGTAGAGACGGATATTTTATCTAATAGGGAATAATTTTCATTGTAAATGGTCAAGTTTACCTCATGTTGCCAAATTGGATGCGGACCTCATGTTGCAAAATTGGATGCGGCGCTGTCGGGATGTTCCGAGTGTCTCTCCGAGGAATAAGATCCTTCGCGCTGCTGCTGCTGCTGCCGCCTTCGTTACATAAGTTAGCAACAATCCTTTGGAAGAACCCTTGACATTGTGTGTGGTTTTTGAGTAAGGGTCGACTGTTTAGGGTTTGATGGTAGATGGGTTTATGGATGGGGCTGTCTCGATGGCGTTCTGTGGAGATGATGGAGAAGAGGAATGGAGGGGGATATTTGGTGATGTCAGGAAAGAGGGATTGAAGGGTCTGCGGAAGAATGATGGGTTCACAAGCGGAAGAGGTGATATGGGGCCGTTAGATTGGGGAAGTGGTGTAGGAGATCTCAGGCGGTGGTTGGCCAGTCGCGGGAGGAAGAGGAGGACCAAGGGGGCCCTGCCAGGTGTTCGGTTGCATGCAGCAAGCAGTAAGGGTCTGAAAAGTAACCAGGTGGCCATGGGAAAGCTGGCAGCCAGGCAGGGGTTGCAATTATTCTGCAGTGCAAAGACAACAACAGTAGTCACGAAGGCAAGTGCAGGCATGAGTTCTCTGGTTGGACTTGGCAGCAAGAGATGATGGGTAGAGAGAATAAAGGAGAAGAATCCTAACTAAGTGAATTATAATGATCTGTTACCAGTGTTTTTATAGGCATGGGGCTATATCTCTAGGTAGACAAATCTGAACTAAATAAAGAATAACTAAATAAGCATAACCTGATTTAATCAGATTAAACCAACAATGATTCATCCATAATAATAAAATAAACCATTTCCTGACTCAAATCAGTCCGAGGTCCTCCGACGCCTTACTTCGAGGTGGCAGACTCGAAACTGGTCTTGATCTCCATCAAAATGGATTAGGATTGCACCGGTATTAGTGATGTTGCTACCTTAGGGTCACCAAATGTGTAAAGTTGTTGTCATTAGTAGGGTTCATGGATTGGTGTTAGAATTATGTGATAGTGGATATCAGGATGTTGACATGGAGATGTGATGTTGTTGTGATCCTTGGTTGATGCTGATGTGATGATGTTGTTGTGATCATTGGTTGATGCTGATGTGCTCGTGTAACGATAATGTGTGGGTAATTAGTGATGGTGGCTAACTGGTGACAATCACTTCACTGATCGAGTTGATGGATTTCACACACCAGCAGGATGAGAGTAGCGTATCCTTTATTGACCGATGACCTTTATTGACCGATGATGTGTAAGAAAGATTCAGCATATTGAGATCAATCTCCTTTCCCCTTGCATTAAGGAACCTCTGTTTTTCGTCTACATGTGAAATGTGAATCTGTGTTACTATAGTATTCAATAGCTTGTTTCCTCCCCGACTCTTTTTCGCTTCTCTCTCTCTACCAACATGCACCTTGTCTTTACCTTTGCTTATTCTGCCTCTCTAATGCCTTGAATATTGCTTCAAGATACCAAAATGAAGGACTTAGCGTCTTATTTGGTCTTTTGCATATTGTTGAAATCTGAAAACCTACCTTTAGGATATGTCTTTTAACCGAGGACAACCACCAATCTTGCTACTACAAAACTCATGCCGTGTTTGTATAGTGTCAGACACACATATCGGACACGTTTGGACACTCCAAAATACACTATGATACACCAAAATAGACTCCAAAATACACTATGATACAACAAAAATATATGCCGAATCTGTTTTGTCGTGTCTGAAAGATGTTACATCGAATCCGTGTCCGTCCAACATGGGAGGTAGGTGATAAGTGGTGGTGGCAAACTGGAATATGCAGCCTATCGTGGTTGTAGGTATTAATTTTCTGTATACAGATGGCATGAGTCAAATAATCCAAGCTCCTATCTCGTTATGCTACTTACCTAGAATGCCTTATGGCTATAAAGCGGTTGGTCCATAGATAGGTTAGACTGTGCGAAGAACTATGTTGTACAAGGCGCTAGGCGAGGAGACATGCCACCCACTTGGCCTAGGCGCGCCTGGGTGCGCTCCCCGGATTCGCTTCGTCGAGTCAAAAAATTATGCAATTATGTATACTACAAATATGTATTATAACTAATAAGCAATAAGTATAAAAGTAATATAAGAAGCAACAAATATGAAGTAACTAATATTAAACATCAAGTAAAGATAGTAAGTATAATTGGGTGATCCTAGGCGGGTGCCTGGGTGCGCCTAGGCGAGAAAAACTCACCAAAGGACATTTTCTCATGTCGTGGCGAGACCTCTCCAACCCGCGCGCCTAGGCGTCGCCTGTGACAACATAGGCGAAGAAAGACTGTTGCCTATTTTCCAAAATGATGGCACTTTGTAAATGGTGTTCTTTGTCTAAGAGAATGCAGCAGAAGTTCTTCTGAGCGATGGCGAACCCAGAGCCTAATCGGTAGTCATCATAAATATAAGAATATAATGAAGATCAACAGCACTCATGTGAATAATGACAAAGGAGGGTGGTTAGGAAAAGCCTTACTGTTAGGATAAGAGAACACATAACTTGAAGAAGGAAAATAAAATAAAAGAAAAGTAAAGAAAAGAAAAGGGAATACTAGAAAGAAATAATAGGAAGCGAGGAAACAACCCTACAAGAATTGAATTTGAAACAGAAGTTATGAAGTTCAATAATCGAAATACCTATGATTAAATTTAAGACTAAGTTGAAAATAGTTAAGGTCCTCCCCTGGTTACTGTATATGGGTAGTAGCTTGAAAATTTATAGCATTGCTATCTTGCTGTAAGTCAGGGATAAAACTAAAATCCAGGAGATTATGAATTGCAGTAGAAAGGGAGAGAATTACAAAAGGGCACCGGAAAGCTTCAAATTTCCTTCAAGTCAACCAAAAGGACCCCTACTATTACTAAAATTTAGTTTTAAATATTGTAAGAATTATGATAAATGTAAATATTGTAATTTTACATTTTGTAAATCCTTGATCATAAACTTCACGAAAAAATACTAGCCTCCTAAGTTCAAGGAATCTGAAGGTTGTTGTACTGGTTGTTGTGTATGTTCTGTCCAACAAGCCAGTTGTTTCGTCTTGCCTATTACTTTTCTAGATATGTATGGACTTATTTTTATGGTGCCTGAGAATCTTTTTCTGTATACAGGTTAAGGTGTCGACTTGTGTCCATTTATGCTGTATTATCTATCCTTCCCTGGCCCAAGAGCTGAAAGCTGCTGTATTATCTATCCTTCCCTGGCCCAAGAGCTGAAAGCTGGATACTCACATATACTTATAGAAAGTAAATAGAACTAATTAATGCAGTAGCAATAGTGCAACTTTCTCTGTATGGTCTAATTCTTGCAGCACTACATGTCTTGTGGTTGCAGTTTCTTTACGACATGGCTTCTACTCAACATGTTGAATTGGAGGCAGCCAAGTTTTTGCAGAAACTTATTCAAGACTCGAAGGATGAGCCTGTAAAATTGGCAACAAAGCTCTATGTGGTATGTGAAAATTGTCATTTTTCAAGAAGAAAGCTGAGAAATAACTTGGAGTAAAACCTGATGCAAATTTAAACATTTTATGTACTCCCAGATATGTCAGCACATGAGATTAAGTGGGAAGGAGCAGACATTGCCATATCAAGTTATATCAAGGTTAAATGTTTGGCAACCTTGAGTTGGCATTTTCTTTTCTATTTAATTGCTTGGTTACAACTTACAAGTCGAAAGTTATCTCCTGATAAAATTCTGATCCATTTACTTTCTGTCAATAAGATACTAGTTGTGGCCTATTTAGTATCTGATGGTATATATATATATATATATATATATATATATATATATATATATATATATATATATATATATATATAGTATGATACACACGTGAGGATTTTGAATCTGCGGAATGTATCTGTGATACATTTTATTGGTAAGCCAAGCCAATACAAAACAACACATCAATATTTTATTCCATGTTTTAAATCTCATTTACAGCATCATAGAAGGTCATGCTCACCATAATCAAGTTTGGGTCTCACATCTAGACTTTTTTTTTTGAGACTAATCTTACATCTGAACTTAAAGATAATAGGATGACTGTTAACTTTGATCCTTAAGAGGATGGGGTTTCTTGTTGGAGTTTTATAGCTTTGCTGCTGCTCTCTGTTGGCAACCTGCTGAGCACTCCAGATTTGTATGTTCCCTTACCGTCCTTAGTTTCTCCAGTGAGCATTCCTTGTTTCGGCAAGAATTCCAACAAAAGAAGGCCATAAGAGATGGCGTGACTCAGTTTTATTTTCTATTTTCTTTCATTATTTTTATTTGCTGACAAATAAACATGCTTGGCCTTTGGTCTTAGGTATTTTTTGTTATGCAAAGTTTTACTTAAGATACTCTCGATGCTTGCCCGCTAGAGATGGGTGCCTGTTAGCGTTATGGAAACCTCCTCTAAATAATGGAGGTAAGGTTGCATGCATCATGCATCTAGATCCTTCCTCAAATCTGTGTGTACCGTGGCATTGGGACATCCTTCTTGATGTTCCTCTTTTTGCATCATGATGAATAATTTTGTAGTTTGGTCCTTCTTCAAAATGTTTCAGAGCTCTTATTAATTTGTTTGTCTTTTCCAAGTGTCCCAAGGGCCAATTACATGTCTTCCTTTACCAACTATACCAAGAACATTAAAATTTGTAATATTCCTGAGACACTTGGTGCAACAAAGGATACACCTAATATTAGCAAAAGCTTACGGACGATTAATAATTGTTTAGAATTAATCTTTTACTGTATTAATTATGATAGTTAGTAATAAGATAAGAGCATACAAGACGCTTAGTATAATAAACAGTAATAGATGAAGAACACTATGCTTTATGAATACTAGATATGAGTACATCAAGCTTATTAAGAGGGCATAGGCAATGAGGATCAAAAGGTCTAGATGGGGCCTCAAGGATTTGGACTGTAGTTGGTACGTTGACACAAGCATCAGGTTTATGATTGAGACTTCATGTTATTGTTTCCTCCTAATTAGTACAATAAGTGTATAATTAAAAACTATAAGCATCAGATGCACATCTTATTGTGCATGCTAGAGACACAAGTTTGAGATTAAACATCATCTGAATAAATTGTTCAGTTGAGAAAACAGAAACAACTTTTATATATATATATATATATATATATATATATATATATTATATATATATATATATATATATATATATACACTCAAGTGGTCAAGTCTTGCAGGCGTAAGGACCCGGGAAACCAGGTCGGATGTTCGAATCCCCGGGGATGTTATGTGCTTACATATTAAATGGGGATGAACCGAGCTATTTAGGTAGCGGATGGCTGAGAACTGGACTTGAAGGAGCGGTCTACTCGACAAGAGGATCGTGGTACTGACGGTCAAACTCGGACATATTGTGCGTTGGAACATACTCGAGAATCGAGTAATGGGGTGTAGAGAGATAGACATGGACACAATCTAGAGAGAGATGCATGAACAAGGTTCGCGATATCGGAATCTGTATCGGTATCAGACCATTCCTTTGAGTATCAGTATTGACGATATCGGTAGTATCGGCAGTTATGGATTGGAGTATCGGATTTTTTGGTATCGGAAAACAAATAATTATTAATAAATTATTAACATCTAAAAAAATATTTTATACATTTAGGCATAATTTTAAGTATTCCAGTGCTATTTCTTAGTAGTTTTGAAATTAAATAAAATAGTGGTCACCCTTACCGATTGGTTTACATGAAATCGATCAATTTTCTTCTTTAATATGCTTTTATAACCTTATTATGCTTCAAACCCTAGTTGATTTGTCTTTTTTTTCAATTCTCTTTGCCAAAATGATCGAAAAAGAGACCCCCAATGTCGATATCGGTCAGTATCGGGTATCGGTCGCTATCGGATCGGGACATGCCAAACCGTATCGGTATCGGCCGTATCGGATCGGTATCAACCTGTCATAGTTGGTTTCAAAATTATCTTATTATTATTATTATTTATTTGGAAATATGAGTTTACGAGAAAATAGTTTTACGGAAAAATTTGCTTTATTTTAATAATATAATTTCTCTGGTTCCCAAAATTTTCAATTTAATATTATTATTTATTTAAAAAATCTTTTATGATTTTAATCGAAGTATTAGTTTTGTATCTTATCATTATGGATTATGGATTTATTTTGTGTAAAGTATTGATTTGGATTAGGGTAAATAGGTTTAATTAAAAGCCTAATCAATTTTACATATAAAATGACCATAATAACCCCTTTTCTATGTTAATTTCCAAGCTTCCAAAGGAAGCTACTACCCTTGCTAATACTTGGCCGGCTCAAGGGGAGGAAGTGAGCTGCTTACAATTCCTTTGACCTTAGCTAAAATATCTAGTAAAGTTAAGGAGATTAATATGTTATATATAAGGATTGGTTATATATATATGTATATATAAACCTAGTCATTTCTTTCCTTCTTCATATAACTTCTAACTCCTTCATTCCATTCCTTCATCTACAACTCTCCTACTCCTTCCAAACCATCTTTCTATCCCTCCATAATTTCTAAACCCTATTGAATCAAGGCAAGTCCTTCATTTCTCTACACAAATATCATTTTTATGTATTTTTCCATATTGTTTTTAGTTATTCTATTGATTCAAGAAAAGTGTTTATTTTGGACAAATTCTGAGATTAATATATGTGGTTTAGAACATGATTTTTTAGAGTTTTTTCTTAAGGTGACACCCATTTAAGACTTGGACATGAATTAAAATTTGAAATATAGGTGATGAATTCGTTCACTCTGCGCATTATTTTTCAGAGCTGATTTTGGTCTATGAAACTTGATCAAAATAAAAATATGTCTGCACGAGAATCGAAGAGGACTCGATAAGCTTTTCAACGGTATATGATATGATAGGGTTTGAATTTAATTTATATAATAGAAGTTATGGGTCGTACAACAGAGGTGTACAATTCTGGAATTGAATCTGGAATCCATTGTACACATATTTTTGTAAGGCAGATTGATCTATTAAACCCTGTTAAAATAAAAATATGTATAAATAGAAATCAAAGAGGATTTGATAAGCTTTCCAACGATAAATAATATGATAATATCTAGATGTATATATTATGAGTTATTAACCGTGCAACATCGTTGTCGAAACCTGAAAATTTTTCTGTAACTTAATAACACAGAGTTTTGACCTATTAAACTTTGTCAAATCCAAAATGTGTAAATACATGTTTCGTAGAAAATTAAATAAGGTTCCAACGGTATATAATATAATGGTATTCAGGTTTATATGATAGGAGTTAATGTTAATTGCAAGTAGAGGATACATGTTTGGAATTTTGGACAAACTTAGTTTTATGCTTTTATACAATTCCTATCTACTATATTAACTGGGTGTGATCGGTGTAGAGTTGTTCCACCGAAGGGCTTTGAATGTCAATTCTAGGGAGAGTTGCCCCGGGTCGGTTATATTACTGTGTTTGGAGCTCGAAATACAAATGTAACTCTGTCCGAAAATCTAAGGATTTCAGAAGATGCCTAATTTCGAACTTAAACGCCGTGGTATCATATCGAACCCTAAACCTAAAAATATGTATTCCAGAAATATAAATCAACATGTATACTTGATCCAGGAAACGAAGTTTCAATTATTAAAAAAGACTTAGGATTGATTGTGACTGTAGAATAGAGCATTGGGCGGGGGAGAACAGTTGGATCACATCATATGAAATCTGGGAAATATAATTAACAAAACCGACCAGTACCTGTAGGTCCTTCGCAAGGCTTTGCGTCGAGACTTAGTGAATGCTTAAATCATCTACCTACCTGGCGCTCTTGTTATCTGTAAATGTTTACTTAATTTGATAAAAAGTCGAATTTGGTCAATTGATGTTATGATTTTGCTCCTGAAGAGGAGTGACTGGACTACTAAGCACCGTGCCTACCTGCCACCACCTGATCCCTGGTAACATGATTATTGCCTAGATAGTGCTCGTGACACTGCGAATGTGAGATCCAAACATATTCTCTAAACCTTGCATTATCATATAGGAAAGATTGTCTTGTGACTGTGCTAGTAACTTGAGGACTTAAAGGACGGTTTTGGATACAATTATTTCACCAGACTAAGATCACTTTAGAAGTTAATTCAAAGTTGTATTAATCTTGTACTTAGAGTTTATTCGGTTTAGATTTTCATTGTATTAGATTTTCAGTCTCATATTATTTCATTTATTTCACCTTCCTTGAATCGAGGACTTGCATGTCTTTGATCTCATATTATTTCACCTTCTTTGAATCGAGGACTTGCATGTCTTTGATGACCTAGTTTTTGTTCACTAGATGAAGGCCATGCTAGAGACAAGATACTTCCCTTATATAATGAATCAGAAGAGTAAGGGATGCCGCATGTAGAAAAACTTCATTTGTGTTCTTGTATAATTATATGTATATTAATCATTATGAGAGATAGACATGTGGTTGTATAACTAGTGAGTAGCTTGTATACTATCTTTTGAAGACATAACTCATACTTGTGAGATGTAAATAAAGAAGAATGGTATTGTGATTATGCTTAGTTTTTATTTGTTGATAGTTTAGTTTTATTCTATACTTTATCTTAGAACTTACAGGCAACAATCGTGGTTATGAATATAGGTTTATTCGTAAAGCACGTAGTTTGGGGATGCTAGTTACGTACTCGACCCATCATATATTGGGAGCGGATCGTGACACGTCTAGGCATGGTGCTTAGTAGTCTGGCCACTCCTCTTCGGGAGCAAAATCATAACATCAATTGACCAAATTGGACTTTTTATCGGATTAGGTAAACATTTACAGATAACACGAGCGTCAGGTAGGTAGGTGATCTAAGCATTCATCCAATCTCAACGCAAGATCTTGCGAAGGACCTACAGGTAATGATCAATTTTGTTAATTATATTGCCCAGATTTCATACGATGTGATCCAAACTGTTCTCCCCGGCCCAATGCTCTATTCTACAATCACAATCAATTCCAAGTCTTTTCTAATAATTGAAACTGTCTCCTCGATCAAGTATACATGTTGATTTGTATTTCTGGAATACATATTTTTAGGTTTAGGGTTCGATACTATACCATGGCGTTTAAGTTTCAAAATTAGGCTATCTTTCAAAATCCTTAGATTTTCGGACACTCTTCTTTGTATTTCGAGCTCCAAAACACAGTAATATAACCGACCCGTAGCAACTCTCCGTAGAATTGACATAGGTCAAAGCCCCTTCGGTGGAACAACTCTACACCGGTCACACGCAGTTAATATAGTAGATAAAAATTGTATAAAAGCACAAAACTAAGTTTGTCCAAAATTTCAAACATGTATCCTCTACTTGCAATTAACATTACTCCTATCATATAAACTTGAATACCATCATATTATATACCGTTGGAAAGCTTATTGAAATTTCTACGAAACATGTATTTACACATTTTGAATTTGACAAAGTTTAATAGGTAAAAACTGAGGTAAAAGGCTGCTGTGTTATTAAGTTACATAAATTTTTCTAGGTTTCGACAACGATGTTGCATGATTAATAACTCCCAATATACATCTAGATACTATCATATTATACCGTTGGAAAGCTTATCGGATCCTGTTCGATTTTTGTTCGTACATATTTTCATTTTAACAGGGTTTAATAGATCTAATCTGCCTTACAAAAATATGTGTACAATGAATTCCAGATTCAATTCCAGAATTGTTCTGTTGTGCGACCCATAACTTCTATTATATAAATTCAAATCCTATCGTATCATATACCGTTGGAAAGCTTATTGAGTTCTCTTCGATTCTCGTTTAGACATATTTTCACTTTGATCAAGTTTGATAGATCAAAATCAGCTCTGAAAAATATTACGCAGGGTGAACGAATTCAGCACCTATATTTTCAAATTTTAATTCATGTCCAAGCAATGTTCTAAAAATCGGCCTAGGCGGCCGCCCGCCGCACCGAAAACCCCCTAGGCGGCGGTCCTAGGCGGTTTCGGTCTAGGCGGCCCCTAGGCGGTCAATTTTTTTTAAAAATTCAAAAAAAAAAGGAAACAAAATTACATACCTGCCGCCGTCGCCGCCGTGGTCGTCACTGTTGCCGTCGCCGCCGCCGCCGTCGCCGCCGTCGCAGCCGTCGCCGCCGTCGCCGCCGTCGTCGTCGCCGCCGCCGTCGTCGTCGTCGTAGTCGCCGGTGGCGGCGGCGGCTGCTGCTGATGGTGGTGGTGGCGGCTGTTGCTGCTGCTGCTGCTTCTGTTGGTGGTGGCGGTGGCGGTGGTGGTGGTGGGAGGGGAGGAGGAGAGGGAGCGGAGGAGAGGAGGAGGAGAGGATAGGGGAGGTGGGAGGAGGGAGAGGGGAGGGGAGGGAGGAGGAGGAGGAGAGCGGAGGGGAGAGGGGATGCTGCCTGCTGTCTGTCTCCTCCCCCCTATATATATATATATATATATATATATATATATATATATTAAAAAAAAAATAGGCGCCGCCTAGGCGCCCTAGGCGCTAGTCGGCCCTCCGGCGCACCGACTCCTCCTAGCGATTTTTACAACATTGTGTCCAAGTCTTAAATGGGTTTGTCACCTTAACAAAAACCTCTAAAAATCATGTTCTAAACCACATATATTAATCTCAGAATTTATCAAAAATAAACACTTCTCTTGAATTAATAGAATAACTAAAAACAATATGAAAAAAATACATAAAAATGATATTTGTGTAGAGAAAGGAAGGACTTGCCTTGATTCTTTAGGGTTTAGAAATTATGGAGGGATGGAAAGATTGTTTGGAAGGAGTAGGAGAATTGTAGATGAAGGAATGGAATGAAAGAGTTAGAAGTTATATGAAGAAGGAACGAAATGACTATATATATATATATATATATATATATATATAACCAATCCTTATATATAACATATAACCTCCTTAACTTTACTGGATATTTAAGCTAAGGTCAAAGGAATTGTAAGCAGCTCCCTCTTCATGGGCCGGCCAAGTATTAGCAAGGGTGGTAGCTTCCTTTGGAAGCTTGGAAATTAACTTAGAAAAGGGATTTGTGGTCATTTTATATGTAAAATTGATTAGGCTTTTAATTAAACCTATTTACCCTAATCCAAATCAATACTTTACACAAAATAAATCCATAATCCATAATGATAAGATACAAAACTAATACTTCGAATAAAATCATAAAAGAATTTTTTTTAAAAATAAATAAATAATAATATTAAATTGAAAACTTTGGGAATCCGAGAAATTATATTATTAAATAAAGCAAATTTTCCGTAAAGCTATTTTCTCGTAAAACTCGTTTTTCCAAATAAATAATAATAATAATAAAATAAATTTTGAAAAGAATAAACGTAGACTTACAATTTTAATATATGTGTGTGTGTGTGGACATACCTGCTGGTGCTCATTAGAGTGGATGTCATAGTCAGGTATGAGATTTGATGGGTTATGGCTGATACAAAAGGAAAAAGGAATCAAAAGAGAACGGACAAGATGTACTCTTGTTCCATTCTCTTCTTTAATATCTATTACTCTTTTAGTTATTGGGCTGGTGCCAGGTTCCAAATTAAAAAACAAGTGGCCTGTATTTGGTCATATTTAAGTCAAGGTGGCTGCCTTAGGCGGCAAGATGACATAGCATCTGAAATGAATGCCTATGGTCGGTGCCTATAATAGCACCAAGTGTGATAATATATAGGTGAGAATACTACAGAAACTCATTCGGCATAACCATAGCCTACAAAATGCATGATCCATACGTGTCAAAGTGATCTACATGTACAACATTTATGAATGAAAGACATTTTGGTTTTAACATTTCTAGCTCTTTCACCAACTGCCTTTATCATCTGTTGTTACGAAATCGTTCATTTTGCAATTACTTTACGCATTAGAAATGTTCAAACCACGAGACCCTTCATTATAGATGCTTTAAAATTAAAACATGTAGGTCACTTTGAACTGAGTGGTTTATGCATTTTATTGGCTATTATTGTATCAAATGGATTCCCCTTAGGCGATGTTATTAAAGACACGCCTCCGATGCGCCTCTGTTGTGCAATGTAGCAGACACAAAACGCAAAAGAGGCATGCCTTGTTTGTTTTGGGATGGATGTTGGGGAAACAAACCATGAGACTTGCCTTAGCCACGCCTTAAGTACCTGCTGCCTCATCCTTTTAAGGTTTCCAACATATGGATGTTGTAGAAGTTAAATGATTTTTGGTTTGAGGCATTTACATATTCAATATCGGAGATGGTTAGTTAAAGGAATTCAAGTTTATAGCCCAAAAACCCAATTAAGAATGAAATGGAGTTGTAAGTTATGTCGGCTCTTGAGGCCTGCATACACAAACTTCTCACTTAATGCACATTGTGCAGCAACACATTGACATGACAGAAGTTATCTTACATGTGACTTCATCAATTTGCCTTTCTCTCCATATTTAAAAACACAAATGCTATCATACATGTGCACAAACACATTGACATGACATGTTGTGGCTCATAATTTGTTGATTTTGCATGCTTGAAGTACTTTCTTAGATATTTTTCGCAACATGGAAATGGTGCTGATTTTGCATATCGTGCTTACAATCTTGATAACTTCCAACCAATTAAACACTTGTTGACTAAGACCTTGTTTGGGATGCTGCTGCTTTTTCAGCAGAAACAGCTTTCGAAAGCAGCCACACACCTGCTTTCAAAAGCTCCCCCAAAATTGAACTAGCTTTTTCAAAAGTTTTCGTTTTCAAACAGCTATTCTGTCTGCTTTTCAGAAAAAATAAAGCAGAAACAGCCATATTAAGCAATGTCAAACCCAACCCAACCTAAATTGCCAATTAAATTGTACAACAAGATGTATAGATCAACCTAAAAATAATATGATGTTTAGTGGTTTACTAATGTGGTTTATTCTATTGACTAATTCTGTCTGAGTCTATCATAAAGATCAGTCGAGATCAAACTATGAACGTGAAATAGACCTTAGAAATGTATACTAAGGCCATCTCCAATGGTGATTTCTAAAATTGAGTTTCTATTTGGCATTGTACTATAAGAAAATTTATATCCTATTGTAGAGTTTATATATAGAAATTGCACACACAAAACACACTCCAATGGTTCTCTATTTCCATCCTATGTGACAACAATAAAATGATCAATTTAATGATGTTAGGCTCAATATTAATTGGTATGGGAGATGGAATTTCTATGAGAGTTTTACATGTAGAAATCCTCATAGAAACTCTCCATCCTACATCACCCGCCATATAGGATAGAAGTTGGGGGGAATCATGGTTGGGAGAGGTTTGTTTTCTAAAATTGGTTTCCACCATAGAAATATGAAAGATAGAAGCCCCCATTGGAGATGGCCTAACACGCCCTAACCATCATCATCAACTTATCATCCAAACCTACTCCCGTCAAAATGGGGTCGCCTATGGAGCATAAAGGATTTGACAGTCTTTATGACAGGGTTGCAGCCTTACGTCAACCCTCTATCTTGGTGCCAACTGCCAAACTCCTAGCCATAGTAGCTACGATCATGAGAGGATTATGCCATAAAACCTAGGTAGCAGGTTGGTAAATCTACCTTTTGGATATGCATTTAAGCTCGTGGAACAAAGTAGCACCATGCATGTTCTCCTAGACTAGAAGAGGCGACATAGTGGTAAGATAATACAATTAGCTATAGGGAATTTCATTCATCTCTATGACCCATAAGGCGATAGGAATGACACTCCCAAAGTAAAACAACTTAAACCGACGTTGATAATCAAGTGCTGCGCAAGTTACAGACTTCTAGGTTGGTCTTCTACTTGTATAGCAACCAAATCAGTAAAGAAAGTGACATCTTGTTGACAGCTACATTAGGTCCCAATTAAACTTAAAATACCGTCTAATCTAATTACTTAAACTGATGAAAAGTTACTAAACAAGTCTGTTTTTAAGGAGTTTAGGATTCCAATCTACATCTGATGCAATGAAATATTACTCTGTTTCTACCAAAATTTAGGAACTATCTGGAGGTTGATAGAAATTATTCATACGTTATGCTTGAGTTTTGCTAATCCATCATATCATTTTATAGGTCTCTTAAAATATTAGCTTATTATTTTCTTATTTTTACCTATACAACTTTTTAGTTTAATCAAATTCCCTTGATATGTGGCAACTCTCAGCTACCAAATTGATACTTATTCTGTATTCCAGTTACTTCTCTATGGACTATGAGACGAGGTAAAGTTTTATTAGCACTATAAGTTGACCTCATGTAGAATCTCCTGTGATCTTAACGTCAAATTATAGATACTAGTGATATATGTGGTGCTTTCTACAGAAAATGTTGTATAGCATGGGGACAATATTTTGGTTAAAATTAAATGGAGAAGATATAAGTTTCCTATATTTGTATTCGTTTTCTTGTTGTAGATATGGATACTAAAATCAGTGTTTCGGTTGAAGCGGATAAGGATTTGGTTTGGTGGTGATATGTACCAGTTATTTCTCTATGAGACTTATAAATTAGGAATGAACGTAAGTTAAACAAATAATAAATGGTCTTCTTTTTTGGGAAATTTTGTATATTGTTTAGATAATTTGGATGTAGACGTTCTATCTGTATACACAGGTAACTGATATCAATATTTTAAATAATGATGTCAGATTATTCTGATTTGGATGGGATTTTTGTATTTCCTACTCCCCTAGGATCATCTATCTCAATATTCTCTTTTTAACAAACAAGAAGTTGAAAAATGTGATGACGGCTGTAAATTAAATGAATGGCTGTTAATATCGGTTGTAAAGCTGGTAGCTTATGTTATGCTGAATATGGCTTAATGAAGCTTCTAAAGAATCTAAACTATTGCATCTACTCATTTCTTTGATTTTCATATCATTCTCAGGGCAATGGAAACTGTCATAAATCAGCATGGGATTGATATCAACGTTCTGAAATCATCTCGTCTTCCATCAACTGGTGTACCTCAAATGGGGGACAAGGAGGTATCTGATAATCAGTTGCCTATTGTTGGGGGTGATGCGCCTTATCGGACTGTGCCTTCAGGCTCCTGGCAAGCTGCTTCAAGTAGTCAGATGAAGGAAGAAGCTTATCCTGGTTCCTTTCAGACCTACGGCATGCCGAGAGATTCCAAGACAGTTATGAGTGCAACAGATATTGCCAGGCAAGACACGCGTGTTCCCAATAGGCAGCCTGTGGGACTTAGTAGGATGGACAGTGGACATGATGTTCATCAAGGGTCTGCCTCTCAAAAAAGCAACAAGTCGTCAGATCATGAAAGTCCAGGAAGTGTGCCAATGGAGGACACTAGATCAGCAAATTCACAAGATAGGCATCATAGTGTAAAATCAGATACTCAAACAAACAAGAAAGATACCAAAAAGAGTAATGCGAAGAGGAAAAGCTGATTCAAAGGTAGCAATAGATGTGCAGTCTCTGCAATCAGATGCTCAAAGCACTGGAAATAACTCAAGGAAAGGGAAACAAATGAATAAGGGTGGTGTGCAAGGTCAGTTTGTTGTTAAAGGTGGCGATCATGCAAATCCTGCTCAACATACTGGTCATTCGGAGCACATGCCATCTTTGTCTAGTGGTGCTAGCCAATCATTTAAGGCCAAGCAAGAAGGCAACCCACATTTGTTTTCATTCACACCAACTTCAAAGCTTCCAGAAGAAGGGGAGGTTTCTTCTGGACATAGAAACCTTGGACTACAGAATAGAACCAATATTTTGGGTCCTCCTTACGTAGGGAATCAGAATAAGTTTAGTGTCCCATCAGGAGTTTCTCAAGGTTCTGTTTCTGGCCTTGTAGAGCCACCCCCTGTTATGCATGGTGGCGCTACATACCAGGATAATGAATCAGAAGGCAATAGACATGGGGCTGCAAATGACACTTCACATTCCATCACTTTACCTGCAAAACCACACTTAGTACTGGTAGAGTTAATGTAGGAGCTTCTGGTGCATTCAATTCGTTTCAAATGGCGAAGATGGGACTTCCTGTCCCATCGTATTACAATAGTTCGTTGCTTGATAATCGTGATTTAGCAAAGAAGGAGAATAACTTTGGAACTTCTAGTTCTCACTTATTCGAGAAAGGAAAGGATGCGATTGCTGTGAATACTGGCATGGGTTTTTCCTTCCATGCATCTGCAAAAGCTTCATTAGATTCTGAACATTTGAAATCGGGTGCTGTGAGAGATGTAGCATCACAATTTTCTGAAAAGGTTTCAGATGCCCAGGTTGGCTCATTATCCCACTTGAGAGTAACATCAACTGCCTATTTTATTTCCAAAAGCAATTAGCAATAATTAAGTAGTGGGTTGTTACCAAATTCAATCGCGTCGATTGGAAATGTTAGGAACTAAGAGGCATTTTGTCACCAAGTGTTTCTTATTCTGGTTACCTCTAATTCTGAAATGGTTTGTTTAATATTGGCATTCATTTGTTTAGTTATTACATTTGTTTAGTTTTATAATTCAGTTGGATATCATCTCCGATACTATAAGTTTAAACCATGGTTCATTTCTTCTTCTTGAACCTTATTCTTCGTGATCTTCCACTTCTTCAGCTTCTTCTTATCACTATTATTATTATGATCATTACTATTTGTAATAGTTAATTTACCAGTGAGGAATAGGGTGATATATGACACATAAAGTGACATGAATCAGTAGAAATAAACTAGATAAAATTAGACACACGAAAAAGCATGAACAACCTACACACAATCATGACACTGTCTTCATCTATATATAGATAGTGGATTACCCCTGTTCACTGAGCAGCAGGTTCATTGATGTATTTGGATTATAGTGAAGTCAATATTGGATTTGGAAATGCTAGTTTATCATTAGTAATCAGTTTTTTGGTATTTCTGGTGGATGAGGATAAAAAATGATTTTGGGTGACAGATGTATTGAATTTGGGATTTTTGTTTCTTTTCCCGAATCATTTGTTTGTAGCTAGATGTTTTCAAAGTTTTGGTTTAAAACAATATTAATGCTTTTGGGAAACATGAGATAGTGAAAGAATGAAAGTTTTATGTAGCTTATGGAAGTTACGTTGAACTACAATCATAACAATCTTTGTTTGTATGATTTCTTAGAAGATATTTATATTTAGATGCTTTATATTTTAAGCACGAGGCAAATTTGGTTTGATGAAAAGTCCCGGGTATAAAGAGATATCTGTATATGGGTGGTTCATGGTACTGTAAGTTTCTATCTTAATTCATGTAATGGCATAAAACATGTGCAGTTTGATGTCCCCCAATTTGCAGCATCTTATAGATGAACTTTATTTTACTTTTTGTGTTTTAATGTTTATCCTGTCTATATTGTCTTCTTTAGTATATAACAGACTTGCATTCTTTTTCAATATTAGTGGTAGCTTGGTAATATTTTCCTTTTTGCATAGCTAGGTCCCAAATTGATATGCATGTTAGGTAGTGGCAAATTGAATTTGTTGTCTGTCGGAGTTAAATTAGTTTAACTATATGCTGCTTAGGCTGAGCGTTTAATTGAGAGCGTTTGAACTAAGATCTGCATGGTAAGTATATGTATAGATTGATGCTCTCTGGGAGAGTCTCTCCGCCGCAACATGTCTTCATATAGCATGCTGAGTGACCAATATGGAGAGTTTGGAATGATCTATGCTTCCTCATTGTGCGGGCTCCTATGTCTATTCTTGGACGGTCACAATTATGGTTGGTCCCATGTGCCCTTAGAGAACTGACTTTGTAGCAAAGATTGTTGCTGATGACTGTTACTTTGACATGGCAACCTAGTACAATGAGGCAATACCTTACACATGGCACATGATTTGTAAAACAGATTGTTTATTTCTCACAAAACTTGGTGGTTAGTAATGGGTTAGGAACTTCTGATTTTGTAGGTTTCCACTTTGATTTGTAAGTGTATCAGTTGTTAGTTGGAGTTGTATGACAAATCACGCCATTCCCAAACTTGTTTTGTGTTATCAATGTTGTTTGTGCATATCTGTTCATAGTGTTTGACCTTTTCAAATCGTTAGGTGGTCAAACTTAAAATTAATATCTTGTTATATCTGCTTAGACTCACATCCTTGAAAGCATTAGGAGGATAATGAACTAACAAACCTGTTCCTACTGCATTGCTTCTGATGCAGATCAATCTGTGCAAATGCATCTAGCAGTAGCAGTCAATAGGTAACAGCCATGTATTTACCTAAAGGAAAATGGGTCAACATTTAATAGGGGAATGGATAAAATGATATACATCACGTTTTTATTGTTATTTCTGTTTTGATGAGCAAACAATCTATGTAGCTGAAATCTCGTTTGGATTAATGGTAGTCACATCAGAGATTTGTAAAAAAGATCATGCATGATTGACCTTCATGAGTAGAATAATGTGGTATGCTTTAACCTTTGCTGCTATCTAGGAAAGGGTAATCTTCCATATATTCTTGAACCTATGTCACGGGCTTATTAAGTGCACATTTTATTTCACACAATATGTAAAGAAATTGGTTCACCCAACATTTTATGGTGCTATCTATATGTTTACATTGAAATGCAAGGCTTCTGCCTTCCGTTGTTGGTTTCTTTCTGTTACTTATATTTGCTCATACAAATATACAGGGAAGTGGAAGCCATGAGAGACAGAGCATGGGTGGTATTCCGGGGGAGGCTGAGGCAATACATCAAAGAACTCATGCTTTCTTTGCTAGGCCAAAGTCAGAAGCAGTCTTATCCAGTGAGCAGAATAATATGACAGAAAAAAGTACTATGAGGAGCATGCCCTTTAAGGAACAACATCTGAAGCAGCTTAGAGCTCAATGCCTTGTGTTTCTAGCATTCAGGCATGATAAGTGCCTAAGTTGATCAGATATACTTATATTATGTGTTCTTATGACATCTAAATGCTGATTATGTTAATAAAAAAAATTTGAACTGGTATGTGTTCTGATATGTGCAGAAATAATTTGATGCCTCGGAAATTGCATCTTGAAATTGCTCTAGGAGCTAGCTGTACTCAAGATGGTAAGTAGTTCAAAATGACTATGGATGCGAGTGTTCTCAAGATTGTGTTCTCTTCTATTATCATGGATGTTTTCTTTACTGGCATGTTTAAACTTTTGGTGGCAATGCAGATGGGACAAGCAGGGGACTGAATGATAACAGAGGAACAGATACGTCTTCAAAGGAGCCTGTTAACAGTCATGAGAGCTCTGGCATATTAGGTAGGCCAGCTGACACAAACCGATCACCATCAGTTCTATCCACTGGAAGCTTAATGGAAGCAGACTCCTCATTGAAGGAAACTGAAAATGCCAAGAAGAAGTCTAAAGTAAGCCACGATTTGGTTCCCGAGGAAACTGGACACATTACACCTTTCAATCATAACATTGATCCTAAAATGCGGTCTCATGAAAATGCTGAATCACACTTGGTATCAAGAATGCATCACGAGTCTGACTCCGCAGTACCTGCTGTGTCTGACAATCATTGTGAAAGGGAAGGTTCAGATGCTTCAAATCGGCATGATGCACAGACTAGCCAGCTCTTGTCTGTTTTGGCTGCTAATAAGTTTCCAAAGGTTGAGGGAACTATTTCAACTGGAACCAGAAGTAATGATGACTACATGAAAGAATCACCAGTAACTACCATGGTTCACCAAGACTCAGCATCACAAAGGGTGGAAGTGGAAACTCGTCTTGGTCAATCTCAAATCATCAGTGGCAACCATGTTGCAGGTAAGCCTCTAAGCCAGACTTGTCAACGTCAGAAGCAAACTCTCTCTCTTACATGTGCAATTTTTTGCCAGTCAATGAGCAGAGCCCCAAGATAGTAAGAAAAGAAGAAGACTCTGTCAAGCACATGGTTCACCCTTCAAAGAATGTCAACACGTTCTTCAGTCATGTCGGTGCAAGGGAGAAGCTTTCAGCAGCTTTAGATTTGGCAAACTCTAATAACAATGTTGGAATTATTTCGGCAAATGATCCAAGGGCTTCCAATTTTCAGAAACATGATATACAAAAGCATGGTTCTTCTGAAGGTTTCAGGATGATGACTGCCAGCGTTTCACTAAATCAAGGAAATCAGGGTACAGGGATGGAGAAATATTTTGAGCAAGAAGAGGAAACAAAACGCTCTCCAGTGACATGCCCTCCTCACCTCCCAAATACACAACCTCAGAAAAATGGATAATGGATCATCAGAAAAGAAAACTAGCTGAAGAGCAGAAGTGGGCCATGAAACAGAGGAAAGCCGAGGAAAGAATTACAGCTTCTTTCAACAAGTTAAAGGCATGTGTTCCTCAGAACAAATTTAGAAGTATCCTACTTAACTTTTTGTTAATTTTTATTTTTCCCCCAGAATTAGTGAACCCTACAAGTATTTTGTTTTATTTTGTGATGGGATATTTCCTGTGCCCCTTTCATTGTTTTAATAAGCGCCAAATTTGCTTTAGTGGTCCTCATCTTTATGCATTGATGGTTTGTGGTCTTTAACAATGTTGAAGTTGCAAGAATTATTCGTTGATCACCGTGCCTTATTACATTAAGATTGATTCTGTGAGGTGTTCAACCATGCAAGAGGATTACCAATTTTCTAATATTAGTCATGCATTGTATTTCAATCATCATCTTATGCTTTTTGTGCTCATTCTCAATATTGGCGATCACACCTCTGATCAATCTATTTCATCTTTTATATGCTCATTCTCATCAATTATACGCCAACATTTTCGCAACTATCACATTTATCTTTTAAATGAGCATTTTTCAAACGTGCAACACTGATCTGCACACAGCATCTCTGATTCGCTGGTGTTATCTATCTTCTATTGCAGAATAGAAACAACACTATCAAGGTAGTAACTTTGGGTTGTCGGTGGTTCATTTATTGAAATTAGCTTGCGTCCATAGAGGCTGTGTGCTAGCTGTCATCTTAGATTCAGCTTATTTACGTGCATTTCTTATGCAGGCTTTCCTTTATCAAGACAATTAAAATGTAACCATACTTTTATCTGGTTAGATGAATTTTTTACCTTGTGAACTTAAATTACACCACTTGATTCCCTCATGAACTATTATCTGTGCCAACGTCCGAGACTAAATTAATGAACTGATTCAATCACATTGGTGTAGCTAGCATTAGTTTTGTTTTTCCCCCTCTCCAAATTCCTCATCAAATCTCC
The DNA here is from genome assembly GCA_029216955.1 of Iris pallida. Lineage (NCBI taxonomy): Eukaryota > Viridiplantae > Streptophyta > Magnoliopsida > Asparagales > Iridaceae > Iris > Iris pallida. Next base: position 11,596,489 of record JANAVB010041219.1, read on the forward strand.
CGATAGGAACCTGCTTCTGTAACTTGTTCTTGCCATTGAACCACATTGCATAACGGACTTATATTCATCTTGATTTTCCACATTTACCTTTTCCATAATTTTGTTGGTTGTCTGCACCATAGTTTGGTAATTGCTAAACAAAATACAGTTGTTTTTTAGTCTGCAGGCATCCTTTCTACTTAAGAAGACAACAGATGCTACTCATCTTGACAGATTCTTAGTCATGTTGTTTCCAGATATGCTCCAGTTTAGTTATCCTTTTTAAAACTTTACTATCATATCCTAATAAAGTTAACAGTTGATGACTGTGTCAGGAGAGGTCATGTCCAGTCTGACTAGGTTATTTTTTCACTCAATTTCAATTAAATCGGTATGATCTGGCCTGCTTTATGCAGGCATGGGATATTTCTCGAGACCATGCAAGTTTAACTCACCCTTTTAATCACTTGAAGAGTCATGTATTATGTCTCAGCAAATCTGATAATGCAACCAATGAATAAGGGCGATCAGCTAAGGCTGTTATTACATCGAAGCCTTTCCTTCCCTTTGTGAGGTTGCGGTTTTATTTGGTTCAATGTCTTTTATCAGGAAAATGTTAGTTCGTCAGAAGATATATCTGCCAAGACAAAGAGTGTTATTGAATTGAAGAAGCTCCAACTTTTACAACTTCAACGTCGTCTACGCAGGTGCATAATGGCTCTTTATTTGTTACCTATTCACCTACCAATTCCATCACGCTATCAGCTCATCTTTTATTTATCAAATTCCTTGTCTCAACACAGCTATTGTTTGTTTTGATAGTGATTTTCTCAATGACTTCTTCAAACCAATCACACCTGACATGGAGCGATTGAAATCACTTAAGAAATATAGACATGGAAGGCGAGCAAAGCAACTTGAGAAGTTTGAGCAAAAAATGAAGGAAGAAAGACAAAAACGAATCCGAGAGCGGCAAAAAGAGTTCTTTGGTGAAATAGAAATACATAGGTTTGTGCTATTATACGTTTGTCATGTAGGTGCACTTTTTTCATCCCTTTTGATAAAAGTGCTTGTATGATCTTTATTCATTTCTTTCTAGGATTCTTTGTCATGCTTCAGTTTGTTCTGTAGAAATGAAGTTTACATGGTGAATCTACAGGGAAAGATTGGAGGAGTCTTTCAAGGTTAAGAGGGAGCGATCAAAGGGTTTCAACAGATTCGTTAAGGAGTTCCATAAGAAGAAGGAACGTATACATCGCGAAAAGATTGAGAGGATCCAGCGTGAGAAGATTAACCTTTTAAAAGCCAATGATGTGGAGGGATACCTGAGGATGGTTCAGGTCTGGACCAACTTCATAACTTCGTTATCTGCTCATCTGTGATTTTGCTTGTGTTTATTGATGCCGTTGCAACTATATAGGATGCAAAGTCAGATCGTGTTAGACAGCTTCTCAAGGAGACTGAAAAGTATCTTCAGAAACTGGGGTCAAAGTTACATGAGGCTAAGTCCATATCGAGGAGATTCGAAACGGAGATGGAGGAAGGCCGTTCAGTTAATTTTGAGAAGAATGAGTTTACAAATGATATTGATGATGAAAGTGACCAGGCTGAGGTAAAATTTGATCATAACTCTTCAGGAACTATCTTGACTTAGATCTGAAATTCTGAATGTGGCTTTTCTGTTGCAGCACTATCTGGAAAGCAATGAAAAGT
>JANAVB010041219.1:11598193-11681318 GCA_029216955.1 Iris pallida
CAGTTGGATCACATCATATGAAATCTGGGAAATATAATTAACAAAACCGACCAGTACCTGTAGGTCCTTCGCAAGGCTTTGCGTCGAGACTTAGTGAATGCTTAAATCATCTACCTACCTGGCGCTCTTGTTATCTGTAAATGTTTACTTAATTTGATAAAAAGTCGAATTTGGTCAATTGATGTTATGATTTGCTCCTGAAGAGGAGTGACTGGACTACTAAGCACCGTGCCTACCTGCCACCACCTGATCCCTGGTAACATGATTATTGCCTAGATAGTGCTCGTGACACTGCGAATGTGAGATCCAACATATTCTCTAAACCTTGCATTATCATATAGGAAAGATTGTCTTGTGACTGTGCTAGTAACTTGAGGACTTAAAGGACGGTTTTGGATACAATTATTCACCAGACTAAGATCACTTTAGAAGTTAATTCAAAGTTGTATTTAATCTTGTACTTAGAGTTTATTCGGTTTAGATTTTCATTGTATTAGATTTTCAGTCTCATATATTTCATTTATTTCACCTTCCTTGAATCGAGGACTTGCATGTCTTTGATCTCATATTATTTCACCTTCTTTGAATCGAGGACTTGCATGTCTTTGATGACCTAGTTTTTGTTCACTAGATGAAGGCCATGCTAGAGACAAGATACTTCCCTTATATAATGAATCAGAAGAGTAAGGGATGCCGCATGTAGAAAAACTTCATTTTGTGTTCTTGTATAATTATATGTATATTAATCATTATGAGAGATAGACATGTGGTTGTATAACTAGTGAGTAGCTTGTATACTATCTTTTGAAGACATAACTCATACTTGTGAGATGTAAATAAAGAAGAATGGTATTGTGATTATGCTTAGTTTTTATTTGTTGATAGTTTAGTTTTATTCTATACTTTATCTTAGAACTTACAGGCAACAATCGTGGTTATGAATATAGGTTTATTCGTAAAGCACGTAGTTTGGGGATGCTAGTTACGTACTCGACCCATCATATATTGGGAGCGGATCGTGACACGTCTAGGCATGGTGCTTAGTAGTCTGGCCACTCCTCTTCGGGAGCAAAATCATAACATCAATTGACCAAATTGGACTTTTTATCGGATTAGGTAAACATTTACAGATAACACGAGCGTCAGGTAGGTAGGTGATCTAAGCATTCATCCAATCTCAACGCAAGATCTTGCGAAGGACCTACAGGTAATGATCAATTTTGTTAATTATTGCCCAGATTTCATACGATGTGATCCAAACTGTTCTCCCCGGCCCAATGCTCTATTCTACAATCACAATCAATTCCAAGTCTTTTCTAATAATTGAAACTGTCTCCTCGATCAAGTATACATGTTGATTTGTATTTCTGGAATACATATTTTTAGGTTTAGGGTTCGATACTATACCATGGCGTTTAAGTTTCAAAATTAGGCTATCTTTCAAAATCCTTAGATTTTCGGACACTCTTCTTTGTATTTCGAGCTCCAAAACACAGTAATATAACCGACCCGTAGCAACTCTCCGTAGAATTGACATAGGTCAAAGCCCCTTCGGTGGAACAACTCTACACCGGTCACACGCAGTTAATATAGTAGATAAAATTGTATAAAAGCACAAAACTAAGTTTGTCCAAAATTTCAAACATGTATCCTCTACTTGCAATTAACATTACTCCTATCATATAACTTGAATACCATCATATTATATACCGTTGGAAAGCTTATTGAAATTTCTACGAAACATGTATTTACACATTTTGAATTTGACAAAGTTTAATAGGTAAAAACTGAGGTAAAAGGCTGCTGTGTTATTAAGTTACATAAATTTTTCTAGGTTTCGACAACGATGTTGCATGATTAATAACTCCCAATATACATCTAGATACTATCATATTATATACCGTTGGAAAGCTTATCGGATCCTGTTCGATTTTTGTTCGTACATATTTTCATTTTAACAGGGTTTAATAGATCTAATCTGCCTTACAAAAATATGTGTACAATGAATTCCAGATTCAATTCCAGAATTGTTCTGTTGTGCGACCCATAACTTCTATTATATAAATTCAAATCCTATCGTATCATATACCGTTGGAAAGCTTATTGAGTTCTCTTCGATTCTCGTTTAGACATATTTTCACTTTGATCAAGTTGATAGATCAAAATCAGCTGAAAATATTACGCAGGGTGAACGATTCAGCACCTATATTTTCAAATTTTAATTCATGTCCAAGCAATGTTCTAAAAATCGGCCTAGGCGGCCGCCCGCCGCACCGAAAACCCCCTAGGCGGCGGTCCTAGGCGGTTTCGGTCTAGGCGGCCCTAGGCGGTCAATTTTTTTTAAAAATTCAAAAAAAAAAGGAAACAAAATTACATACCTGCCGCCGTCGCCGCCGTGGTCGTCACTGTTGCCGTCGCCGCCGCCGCCGCCGTCGCCGCCGCCGCGCCGCCGTCGCCGCCGTCGCGCCGTCGTCGTAGTCGCCGGTGGCGGCGGCGGCTGCTGCTGATGGTGGTGGTGGTGGCGGCTGTTGCTGCTGCTGCTGCTTCTGTTGGTGGTGGCGGTGGCGGTGGTGGTGGTGGGAGGAGGAGGAGAGGGGAGCGGAGGAGAGGAGGAGGAGGAGAGGATAGGGGAGGTGGTGGGAGGGGAGGAGGAGAGGGGAGGGGAGGGGAGGAGGAGGAGGAGAGCGGAGGGGAGAGGGGAGTGCTGCATCTGCTGTCTGTCTCCTCCCCCCTATATATATATATATATATATATATATATATATATATATATAAAAAAAAAATAGGCGCCGCCTAGGCGCCCTAGGCGCTAGTCGGCCCTCCGGCGCACCGACTCCTCCTAGCGATTTTTACAACATTGTGTCCAAGTCTTAAATGGGTTTGTCACCTTAACAAAAACCTCTAAAAATCATGTTCTAAACCACATATATTAATCTCAGAATTTATCAAAAATAAACACTTCTCTTGAATTAATAGAATAACTAAAAACAATATGAAAAAAACATAAAAATGATATTTGTGTAGAGAAAGGAAGGACTTGCCTTGATTCTTTAGGGTTTAGAAATTATGGAGGGATGGAAAGATTGTTTGGAAGGAGTAGGAGAATTGTAGATGAAGGAATGGAATGAAAGAGTTAGAAGTTATATGAAGAAGGAACGAAATGACTATATATATATATATATATATATATATATACCAATCCTTATATATAACATATTAACCTCCTTAACTTTACTGGATATTTAGCTAAGGTCAAAGGAATTGTAAGCAGCTCCCTCTTCATGGGCCGGCCAAGTATTAGCAAGGGTGGTAGCTTCCTTTGGAAGCTTGGAAATTAACTTAGAAAAGGGATTTGTGGTCATTTTATATGTAAAATTGATTAGGCTTTTAATTAAACCTATTTACCCTAATCCAAATCAATACTTTACACAAAATAAATCCATAATCCATAATAAGATACAAAACTAATACTTCGAATAAAATCATAAAAGAATTTTTTTTTAAAAATAAATAAATAATAATATTAAATTGAAAACTTTGGGAATCCGAGAAATTATATTATTAAATAAAGCAAAATTTTCCGTAAAGCTATTTTCTCGTAAAACTCGTTTTTCCAAATAAATAATAATAATAATAAATAAATTTTGAAAAGAATAAACGTAGACTTACAATTTTAATATGTGTGTGTGTGTGGACATACCTGCTGGTGCTCATTAGAGTGGATGTCATAGTCAGGTATGAGATTTGATGGGTTATGGCTGATACAAAAGGAAAAAGGAATCAAAAGAGAACGGACAAGATGTACTCTTGTTCCATTCTCTTCTTTAATATCTATTACTCTTTTAGTTATTGGGCTGGTGCCAGGTTCCAAATTAAAAAACAAGTGGCCTGTATTTGGTCATATTTAAGTCAAGGTGGCTGCCTTAGGCGGCAAGATGACATAGCATCTGAAATGATAGGCGCTATGGTCGGTGCCTATAATAGCACCAAGTGTGATATATATAGTGAGAATACTACAGAAACTCATTCGGCATAACCATAGCCTACAAAATGCATGATCCATACGTGTCAAAGTGATCTACATGTACAACATTTATGAATGAAAGACATTTTGGTTTTAACATTTCTAGCTCTTTCATCACACCACCTTTATCATCTGTTGTTACGAAATCGTTCATTTTGCAATTACTTTACGCATTAGAAATTTCAAACCACGAGACCCTTCATTTATAGATGCTTTAAAATTAAAACATGTAGGTCACTTTGAACTGAGTGGTTTATGCATTTTATGGCTATTATTGTATCAAATGGATTCCCCTTAGGCGATGTTATTAAAGACACGCCTCCGATGCGCCTCTGTTGTGCAATGTAGCAGACACAAAACGCAAAAGAGGCATGCCTTGTTTGTTTTGGGATGGATGTTGGGGAAACAGAACCATGAGACTTGCCTTAGCCACGCCTTTAAGTACCTGCTGCCTCATCCTTTTAAGGTTTCCAACATATGGATGTTGTAGAAGTTAAATGATTTTTGGTTTGAGGCATTTACATATTCAATATCGGAGATGGTTAGTTAAGGAATTCAAGTTTATAGCCCAAAAACCCAATTAAGAATGAAATGGAGTTGTAAGTTATGTCGGCTCTTGAGGCCTGCATACACAAAACTTCTCAACTTAATGCACATTGTGCAGCAACACATTGACATGACAGAAGTTATCTTACATGTGACTTCATCAATTTGCCTTTCTCCATATTTAAAAACACAAAATGCTATCATACATGTGCACAAACACATTGACATGACATGTTGTGGCTCATAATTTGTTGATTTTGCATGCTTGAAGTACTTTCTTAGATATTTTTCGCAACATGGAAATGGTGCTGATTTTGCATATCGTGCTTACAATCTTGATAACTTCCAATCCAATTAAAACACTTGTTGACTAAGACCTTGTTTGGGATGCTGCTGCTTTTTCAGCAGAAACAGCTTTCGAAAGCAGCCACACACCTGCTTTCAAAAGCTCCCCCAAAATTGAACTAGCTTTTTCAAAAGTTTTCGTTTTCAAACAGCTATTCTGTCTGCTTTTCAGAAAAAATAAAGCAGAAACAGCCATATTAAGCAATGTCAAACCCAACCCAACCTAAATTGCCAATTAAGATTGTACAACAAGATGTATAGATCAACCTAAAAATAATATGATGTTTAGTGGTTTACTAATGTGGTTTATTCTATTGACTAATTCTGTCTGAGTCTATCATAAAGATCAGTCGAGATCAAACTATGAACGTGAAATAGACCTTAGAAATGTATACTAAGGCCATCTCCAATGGTGATTTCTAAAATTGAGTTTCTATTTGGCATTGTACTATAAGAAAATTTATATCCTAGTTGGTAGAGTTTATATATAGAAATTGCACACACAAAAACACACTCCAATGGTTCTCTATTTCCATCCTATGTGACAACAAATAAAATGATCAATTTAATGATGTTAGGCTCAATATTAATTGGTATGGGAGATGGAGAATTTCTATGAGAGTTTGTACATGTAGAAATCCTCATAGAAACTCTCCATCCTACATCACCGCCATATAGGATAGAAGTTGGGTTAGGAATCATGGTTGGGAGAGGTTTGTTTTCTAAAATTGGTTTCCACCATAGAAATATGAAAGATAGAAGCCCCCATTGGAGATGGCCTAACACGCCCTAACCATCATCATCAACTTATCATCCAAACCTACTCCCGTCAAAATGGGGTCGCCTATGGAGCATAAAGGATTTGACAGTCTTTATGACAGGGTTGCAGCCTTACGTCAACCCTCTATCTTGGTGCCAACTGCCAAACTCCTAGCCATAGTAGCTACGATCATGAGAGGATTATGCCATAAAACCTAGGTAGCAGGTTGGTAAATCTACCTTTTGGATATGCATTTAAGCTCGTGGAACAAAGTAGCACCATGCATGTTCTCCTAGACTAGAAAGAGGCGACATAGTGGTAAGATAATACAATTAGCTATAGGGAATTTCATTCATCTCTATGACCCATAAGGCGATAGGAATGACACTCCCAAAGTAAAACAACTTAAACCGACGTTGATAATCAAGTGCTGCGCAAGTTACAGACTTCTAGGTTGGTCTTCTACTTGTATAGCAACCAAATCAGTAAAGAAAGTGACATCTTGTTGACAGCTACATTAGGTCCCAATTAAACTTAAAATACCGTCTAATCTAATTACTTAAACTGATGAAAAGTTACTAAACAAGTCTGTTTTTAAGGAGTTTAGGATTCCAATCTACATCTGATGCAATGAAATATTACTCTGTTTCTACCAAAATTTAGGAACTATCTGGAGGTTGATAGAAATTATTCATACGTTATGCTTGAGTTTTGCTAATCCATCATATCATTTTATATAGGTCTCTTAAAATATTAGCTTATTATTTTCTTATTTTTACCTATACAATACTTTTTAGTTTAATCAAATTCCCTTGATATGTGGCAACTCTCAGCTACCAAATTGATACTTATTCTGTATTCCAGTTACTTCTCTATGGACTATGAGACGAGGTAAAGTTTTATTAGCACTATAAGTTGACCTCATGTAGAATCTCCTGTGATCTTAACGTCAAATTATAGATACTAGTGATATATGTGGTGCTTTCTACAGAAAATGTTGTATAGCATGGGGACAATATTTTGGTTAAAATTAAATGGAGAAGATATAAGTTTCCTATATTTGTATTCGTTTTCTTGTTGTAGATATGGATACTAAAATCAGTGTTTCGGTTGAAGCGGATAAGGATTTGGTTTGGTGGTGATATGTACCAGTTATTTCTCTATGAGACTTATAAATTAGGAATGAACGTAAGTTAAACAAATAATAAATGGTCTTCTTTTTTGGGAAATTTTGTATATTGTTTAGATAATTTGGATGTAGACGTTCTATCTGTATACACAGGTAACTGATATCAATATTTTAAATAATGATGTCAGATTATTCTGATTTGGATGGGATTTTTGTATTTCCTACTCCCCTAGGATCATCTATCTCAATATTCTCTTTTTAACAAACAAGAAGTTGAAAAATGTGATGACGGCTGTAAATTAAATGAATGGCTGTTAATATCGGTTGTAAAGCTGGTAGCTTATGTTTATGCTGAATATGGCTTAATGAAGCTTCTAAAGAATCTAAACTATTGCATCTACTCATTTCTTTGATTTTCATATCATTCTCAGGGCAATGGAAACTGTCATAAATCAGCATGGGATTGATATCAACGTTCTGAAATCATCTCGTCTTCCATCAACTGGTGTACCTCAAATGGGGGACAAGGAGGTATCTGATAATCAGTTGCCTATTGTTGGGGGTGATGCGCCTTATCGGACTGTGCCTTCAGGCTCCTGGCAAGCTGCTTCAAGTAGTCAGATGAAGGAAGAAGCTTATCCTGGTTCCTTTCAGACCTACGGCATGCCGAGAGATTCCAAGACAGTTATGAGTGCAACAGATATTGCCAGGCAAGACACGCGTGTTCCCAATAGGCAGCCTGTGGGACTTAGTAGGATGGACAGTGGACATGATGTTCATCAAGGGTCTGCCTCTCAAAAAAGCAACAAGTCGTCAGATCATGAAAGTCCAGGAAGTGTGCCAATGGAGGACACTAGATCAGCAAATTCACAAGATAGGCATCATAGTGTAAAATCAGATACTCAAACAAACAAGAAAGATACCAAAAAGAGTAATGCGAAGAGGAAAAGAGCTGATTCAAAGGTAGCAATAGATGTGCAGTCTCTGCAATCAGATGCTCAAAGCACTGGAAATAACTCAAGGAAAGGGAAACAAATGAATAAGGGTGGTGTGCAAGGTCAGTTTGTTGTTAAAGGTGGCGATCATGCAAATCCTGCTCAACATACTGGTCATTCGGAGCACATGCCATCTTTGTCTAGTGGTGCTAGCCAATCATTTAAGGCCAAGCAAGAAGGCAACCCACATTTGTTTTCATTCACACCAACTTCAAAGCTTCCAGAAGAAGGGGAGGTTTCTTCTGGACATAGAAACCTTGGACTACAGAATAGAACCAATATTTTGGGTCCTCCTTACGTAGGGAATCAGAATAAGTTTAGTGTCCCATCAGGAGTTTCTCAAGGTTCTGTTTCTGGCCTTGTAGAGCCACCCCCTGTTATGCATGGTGGCGCTACATACCAGGATAATGAATCAGAAGGCAATAGACATGGGGCTGCAAATGACACTTCACATTCCATCACTTTACCTGCAAACACCACACTTAGTACTGGTAGAGTTAATGTAGGAGCTTCTGGTGCATTCAATTCGTTTCAAATGGCGAAGATGGGACTTCCTGTCCCATCGTATTACAATAGTTCGTTGCTTGATAATCGTGATTTAGCAAAGAAGGAGAATAACTTTGGAACTTCTAGTTCTCACTTATTCGAGAAAGGAAAGGATGCGATTGCTGTGAATACTGGCATGGGTTTTTCCTTCCATGCATCTGCAAAAGCTTCATTAGATTCTGAACATTTGAAATCGGGTGCTGTGAGAGATGTAGCATCACAATTTTCTGAAAAGGTTTCAGATGCCCAGGTTGGCTCATTATCCCACTTGAGAGTAACATCAACTGCCTATTTTATTTCCAAAAGCAATTAGCAATAATTAAGTAGTGGGTTGTTACCAAATTCAATCGCGTCGATTGGAAATGTTAGGAACTAAGAGGCATTTTGTCACCAAGTGTTTCTTATTCTGGTTACCTCTAATTCTGAAATGGTTTGTTTAATATTGGCATTCATTTGTTTAGTTATTACATTTGTTTAGTTTTATAATTCAGTTGGATATCATCTCCGATACTATAAGTTTAAACCATGGTTCATTTCTTCTTCTTGAACCTTATTCTTCGTGATCTTCCACTTCTTCAGCTTCTTCTTATCACTATTATTATTATGATCATTACTATTTGTAATAGTTAATTTACCAGTGAGGAATAGGGTGATATATGACACATAAAGTGACATGAATCAGTAGAAATAAACTAGATAAAATTAGACACACGAAAAAGCATGAACAACCTACACACAATCATGACACTGTCTTCATCTATATATAGATAGTGGATTACCCCTGTTCACTGAGCAGCAGGTTCATTGATGTATTTGGATTATAGTGAAGTCAATATTGGATTTGGAAATGCTAGTTATTGTATCATTAGAATGTAATCAGTTTTTTGGTATTTCTGGTGGATGAGGAGGTAAAAAATGATTTTGGGTGACAGATGTATTGAATTTGGGATTTTTGTTTCTTTTCCCGAATCATTTGTTTGTAGCTAGATGTTTTCAAAGTTTTGGTTTAAAACAATATTAATGCTTTTGGGAAACATGAGATAGTGAAAGAATGAAAGTTTTATGTAGCTTATGGAAGTTACGTTGAACTACAATCATAACAATCTTTGTTTGTATGATTTCTTAGAAGATATTTATATTTAGATGCTTTATATTTTAAGCACGAGGCAAATTTGGTTTGATGAAAAGTCCCGGGTATAAAGAGATATCTGTATATGGGTGGTTCATGGTACTGTAAGTTTCTATCTTAATTCATGTAATGGCATAAAACATGTGCAGTTTGATGTCCCCCAATTTGCAGCATCTTATAGATGAACTTTATTTTACTTTTTGTGTTTTAATGTTTATCCTGTCTATATTGTCTTCTTTAGTATATAACAGACTTGCATTCTTTTTCAATATTAGTGGTAGCTTGGTAATATTTTCCTTTTTGCATAGCTAGGTCCCAAATTGATATGCATGTTAGGTAGTGGCAAATTGAATTTGTTGTCTGTCGGAGTTAAATTAGTTTAACTATATGCTGCTTAGGCTGAGCGTTTAATTGAGAGCGTTTGAACTAAGATCTGCATGGTAAGTATATGTATAGATTGATGCTCTCTGGGAGAGTCTCTCCGCCGCAACATGTCTTCATATAGCATGCTGAGTGACCAATATGGAGAGTTTGGAATGATCTATGCTTCCTCATTGTGCGGGCTCCTATGTCTATTCTTGGACGGTCACAATTATGGTTGGTCCCATGTGCCCTTAGAGAACTGACTTTGTAGCAAAGATTGTTGCTGATGACTGTTACTTTGACATGGCAACCTAGTACAATGAGGCAATACCTTACACATGGCACATGATTTGTAAAACAGATTGTTTATTTCTCACAAAACTTGGTGGTTAGTAATGGGTTAGGAACTTCTGATTTTGTAGGTTTCCACTTTGATTTGTAAGTGTATCAGTTGTTAGTTGGAGTTGTATGACAAATCACGCCATTCCCAAACTTGTTTTGTGTTATCAATGTTGTTTGTGCATATCTGTTCATAGTGTTTGACCTTTTCAAATCGTTAGGTGGTCAAACTTAAAATTAATATCTTGTTATATCTGCTTAGACTCACATCCTTGAAAGCATTAGGAGGATAATGAACTAACAAACCTGTTCCTACTGCATTGCTTCTGATGCAGATCAATCTGTGCAAATGCATCTAGCAGTAGCAGTCAATAGGTAACAGCCATGTATTTACCTAAAGGAAAATGGGTCAACATTTAATAGGGGAATGGATAAAATGATATACATCACGTTTTTATTGTTATTTCTGTTTTGATGAGCAAACAATCTATGTAGCTGAAATCTCGTTTGGATTAATGGTAGTCACATCAGAGATTTGTAAAAAAGATCATGCATGATTGACCTTCATGAGTAGAATAATGTGGTATGCTTTAACCTTTTGCTGCTATCTAGGAAAGGGTAATCTTCCATATATTCTTGAACCTATGTCACGGGCTTATTAAGTGCACATTTTATTTCACACAATATGTAAAGAAATTGGTTCACCCAACATTTTATGGTGCTATCTATATGTTTACATTGAAATGCAAGGCTTCTGCCTTCCGTTGTTGGTTTCTTTCTGTTACTTATATTTGCTCATACAAATATACAGGGAAGTGGAAGCCATGAGAGACAGAGCATGGGTGGTATTCCGGGGGAGGCTGAGGCAATACATCAAAGAACTCATGCTTTCTTTGCTAGGCCAAAGTCAGAAGCAGTCTTATCCAGTGAGCAGAATAATATGACAGAAAAAAGTACTATGAGGAGCATGCCCTTTAAGGAACAACATCTGAAGCAGCTTAGAGCTCAATGCCTTGTGTTTCTAGCATTCAGGCATGATAAGTGCCTAAATTGATCAGATATACTTATATTATGTGTTCTTATGACATCTAAATGCTGATTATGTTAATAAAAAAAATTTGAACTGGTATGTGTTCTGATATGTGCAGAAATAATTTGATGCCTCGGAAATTGCATCTTGAAATTGCTCTAGGAGCTAGCTGTACTCAAGATGGTAAGTAGTTCAAAATGACTATGGATGCGAGTGTTCTCAAGATTGTGTTCTCTTCTATTATCATGGATGTTTTCTTTACTGGCATGTTTAAACTTTTGGTGGCAATGCAGATGGGACAAGCAGGGGACTGAATGATAACAGAGGAACAGATACGTCTTCAAAGGAGCCTGTTAACAGTCATGAGAGCTCTGGCATATTAGGTAGGCCAGCTGACACAAACCGATCACCATCAGTTCTATCCACTGGAAGCTTAATGGAAGCAGACTCCTCATTGAAGGAAACTGAAAATGCCAAGAAGAAGTCTAAAGTAAGCCACGATTTGGTTCCCGAGGAAACTGGACACATTACACCTTTCAATCATAACATTGATCCTAAAATGCGGTCTCATGAAAATGCTGAATCACACTTGGTATCAAGAATGCATCACGAGTCTGACTCCGCAGTACCTGCTGTGTCTGACAATCATTGTGAAAGGGAAGGTTCAGATGCTTCAAATCGGCATGATGCACAGACTAGCCAGCTCTTGTCTGTTTTGGCTGCTAATAAGTTTCCAAAGGTTGAGGGAACTATTTCAACTGGAACCAGAAGTAATGATGACTACATGAAAGAATCACCAGTAACTACCATGGTTCACCAAGACTCAGCATCACAAAGGGTGGAAGTGGAAACTCGTCTTGGTCAATCTCAAATCATCAGTGGCAACCATGTTGCAGGTAAGCCTCTAAGCCAGACTTGTCAACGTCAGAAGCAAACTCTCTCTCTTACATGTGCAATTTTTTGCCAGTCAATGAGCAGAGCCCCAAGATAGTAAGAAAAGAAGAAGACTCTGTCAAGCACATGGTTCACCCTTCAAAGAATGTCAACACGTTCTTCAGTCATGTCGGTGCAAGGGAGAAGCTTTCAGCAGCTTTAGATTTGGCAAACTCTAATAACAATGTTGGAATTATTTCGGCAAATGATCCAAGGGCTTCCAATTTTCAGAAACATGATATACAAAAGCATGGTTCTTCTGAAGGTTTCAGGATGATGACTGCCAGCGTTTCACTAAATCAAGGAAATCAGGGTACAGGGATGGAGAAATATTTTGAGCAAGAAGAGGGAAACAAAACGCTCTCCAGTGACATGCCCTCCTCACCTCCCAAATACACAACCTCAGAAAAATGGATAATGGATCATCAGAAAAGAAAACTAGCTGAAGAGCAGAAGTGGGCCATGAAACAGAGGAAAGCCGAGGAAAGAATTACAGCTTCTTTCAACAAGTTAAAGGCATGTGTTCCTCAGAACAAATTTAGAAGTATCCTACTTAACTTTTTGTTAATTTTTATTTTTCCCCCAGAATTAGTGAACCCTACAAGTATTTTGTTTTATTTTGTGATGGGATATTTCCTGTGCCCCTTTCATTGTTTTAATAAGCGCCAAATTTGCTTTAGTGGTCCTCATCTTTATGCATTGATGGTTTGTGGTCTTTAACAATGTTGAAGTTGCAAGAATTATTCGTTGATCACCGTGCCTTATTACATTAAGATTGATTCTGTGAGGTGTTCAACCATGCAAGAGGATTACCAATTTTCTAATATTAGTCATGCATTGTATTTCAATCATCATCTTATGCTTTTTGTGCTCATTCTCAATATTGGCGATCACACCTCTGATCAATCTATTTCATCTTTTATATGCTCATTCTCATCAATTATACGCCAACATTTTCGCAACTATCACATTTATCTTTTAAATGAGCATTTTTCAAACGTGCAACACTGATCTGCACACAGCATCTCTGATTCGCTGGTGTTATCTATCTTCTATTGCAGAATAGAAACAACACTATCAAGGTAGTAACTTTGGGTTGTCGGTGGTTCATTTATTGAAATTAGCTTGCGTCCATAGAGGCTGTGTGCTAGCTGTCATCTTAGATTCAGCTTATTTACGTGCATTTCTTATGCAGGCTTTCCTTTATCAAGACAATTAAAATGTAACCATACTTTTATCTGGTTAGATGAATTTTTTACCTTGTGAACTTAAATTACACCACTTGATTCCCTCATGAACTATTATCTGTGCCAACGTCCGAGACTAAATTAATGAACTGATTCAATCACATTGGTGTAGCTAGCATTAGTTTTGTTTTTCCCCCTCTCCAAATTCCTCATCAAATCTCCCGATAGGAACCTGCTTCTGTAACTTGTTCTTGCCATTGAACCACATTGCATAACGGACTTATATTCATCTTGATTTTCCACATTTACCTTTTCCATAATTTGTTGGTTGTCTGCACCATAGTTTGGTAATTGCTAAACAAAATACAGTTGTTTTTTAGTCTGCAGGCATCCTTTCTACTTAAGAAGACAACAGATGCTACTCATCTTGACAGATTCTTAGTCATGTTGTTTCCAGATATGCTCCAGTTTAGTTATCCTTTTTAAAACTTTACTATCATATCCTAATAAAGTTAACAGTTGATGACTGTGTCAGGAGAGGTCATGTCCAGTCTGACTAGGTTATTTTTTCACTCAATTTCAATTAAATCGGTATGATCTGGCCTGCTTTATGCAGGCATGGGATATTTCTCGAGACCATGCAAGTTTAACTCACCCTTTTAATCACTTGAAGAGTCATGTATTATGTCTCAGCAAATCTGATAATGCAACCAATGAATAAGGGCGATCAGCTAAGGCTGTTATTACATCGAAGCCTTTCCTTCCCTTTGTGAGGTTGCGGTTTTATTTGGTTCAATGTCTTTTATCAGGAAAATGTTAGTTCGTCAGAAGATATATCTGCCAAGACAAAGAGTGTTATTGAATTGAAGAAGCTCCAACTTTTACAACTTCAACGTCGTCTACGCAGGTGCATAATGGCTCTTTATTTGTTACCTATTCACCTACCAATTCCATCACGCTATCAGCTCATCTTTTATTTATCAAATTCCTTGTCTCAACACAGCTATTGTTTGTTTTGATAGTGATTTTCTCAATGACTTCTTCAAACCAATCACACCTGACATGGAGCGATTGAAATCACTTAAGAAATATAGACATGGAAGGCGAGCAAAGCAACTTGAGAAGTTTGAGCAAAAAATGAAGGAAGAAAGACAAAAACGAATCCGAGAGCGGCAAAAAGAGTTCTTTGGTGAAATAGAAATACATAGGTTTGTGCTATTATACGTTTGTCATGTAGGTGCACTTTTTTCATCCCTTTTGATAAAAGTGCTTGTATGATCTTTATTCATTTCTTTCTAGGATTCTTTGTCATGCTTCAGTTTGTTCTGTAGAAATGAAGTTTACATGGTGAATCTACAGGGAAAGATTGGAGGAGTCTTTCAAGGTTAAGAGGGAGCGATCAAAGGGTTTCAACAGATTCGTTAAGGAGTTCCATAAGAAGAAGGAACGTATACATCGCGAAAAGATTGAGAGGATCCAGCGTGAGAAGATTAACCTTTTAAAAGCCAATGATGTGGAGGGATACCTGAGGATGGTTCAGGTCTGGACCAACTTCATAACTTCGTTATCTGCTCATCTGTGATTTTGCTTGTGTTTATTGATGCCGTTGCAACTATATAGGATGCAAAGTCAGATCGTGTTAGACAGCTTCTCAAGGAGACTGAAAAGTATCTTCAGAAACTGGGGTCAAAGTTACATGAGGCTAAGTCCATATCGAGGAGATTCGAAACGGAGATGGAGGAAGGCCGTTCAGTTAATTTTGTTGAGAAGAATGAGTTTACAAATGATATTGATGATGAAAGTGACCAGGCTGAGGTAAAATTTGATCATAACTCTTCAGGAACTATCTTGACTTAGATCTGAAATTCTGAATGTGGCTTTTCTGTTGCAGCACTATCTGGAAAGCAATGAAAAGTACTACATGATGGCACATAGGTAACGCCCGTGCTTTATGTTTCTGCCTGGTCTTATTCTCTAAGTATGAACTATTAACTATTTTGCTTGACAGTTTAGCTAGTTTAGTCTAGATATCTAGATGCTTGTTGTTTATATTATACATTTTTCCCAAATCGCTGCTTCTGAATCTATTCAATGTCTTCTATGTTCCTTAGTATCAAAGAAAGCATTAATGAGCAGCCAACTTCGCTTGAGGGTGGAAAATTGCGTGAGTGAGTATTACTTGTTACTTAATTTTTAATCATTATATATCCTATATTTATTTAATCTCTATGGCTTGTTTCAAGGTATCAAATGAATGGTTTGCGTTGGTTGGTTTCACTATACAATAATCACCTGAATGGAATTCTTGCAGATGAAATGGGTCTTGGTAAAACGGTTCAAGTATGTCTCTCTAAGTTCTATTTTATTTGTTATTTTTCTTCCATTTACTTCTGGTGGTAGTATTGTGTTTCAATTGTCCCCTTCATGTCTCTGTCTAACCTGGAAGTATTTTTTTTGCAGGTTATTTCTTTAATTTGTTACCTCATGGAAGCCAAAAATGATAGGGGTCCTTTTCTTGTGGTAGTTCCATCCTCTGTTCTTCCTGGATGGAAATCAGAAATTACCTTTTGGGCACCTAGTATAAACACAATTGTTTATGCTGGTCCACCCGAGGAAAGACGCAAATTGTTCAAGTAACCGTCTATCAGTGCAATATAATTTTGCTTTCTTGTTTTCAGAGGATGGTATTTGATTAGCTTTTCCTCTTACAGGGAAAGGATTTCTCATAAGAAATTTAATGTTCTCCTGACAACATACGAGTACTTGATGAACAAACATGATAGACCAAAGTTAAGTAAAATCCAGTGGCACTATATAATAATTGACGAAGGTCATCGGATAAAGAATGCATCTTGTAAGCTCAATGCAGAATTGAAGCATTATCAGAGCTCTCACCGCCTGCTGTTGACAGGAACTCCTCTACAGGTATCCTTATTTACCATGTATAGTTCCTAAGTTGCATGAATATTGATGTCACTACACATTATGGACACGACATAAATATGACTATGGTCTTGGTGTATGTGTTTATGACTTTTTTTTTGCATCAGTACCATGCGTGTGGTACGTATCTGTCAGGGATGTGACATTGATTTTGTGCGTCATTCTTATTATGTTAGTCATACTTCAGTACTTGTATCCATGTTATTTTTCCATCTTCAGTTTGCATATTTTGTTGGCCACTGATGAAGTTTGTCCAACTTATATCCTTTCGCTACTTCATAGATATTTTAACTACCTGTCTATTGTTTTTCGTTTTCCATCGTCTCTAATGTCTATACATCTACACCTTTATCCATCTATAGGTCCTTCAGCTTGTTAATATTCTGCACTCACTAGTATTATAATATTCCTTTCCATGATATATACTGATTACATTCTTTGCAGAATAACCTTGAGGAGCTATGGGCACTGCTTAATTTTTTGTTACCAAATATCTTTAACTCATCTGAAGATTTTTCCCAGTGGTTCAATAAACCTTTTGAGAGTAATGCAGACAATTCAACTGACGAAGTAAGTGTTATTCATCTTCATTATATTGAGTTCCTTTTAATGTCTACGGAATTTCACGATTCTTCCTTTGAGTGCATTTGTCTATAGGCTCTACTATCTGAGGAGGAAAATCTTTTGATAATCAACCGTCTTCACCAAGTGCTTCGACCTTTTGTGCTTCGGAGGTTAAAACACAAGGTCTGCAGTTAGTTTGCAAAATTTTGAGATTTGACATTATAAAAGATAAAATCACCTCCTAATGTTCTTGCTAAAGTAGTATGTAATATAGTGATAAGGGTTATCTGCTGATAACATTTGCTAGGGTAATTATCATTGTTTTATCTTTTTGGTAGAACATGTGTTTAAGTGGCTTCAAGTAAACAATTCACTTAAAATGCTAATAAGTATCATCTCTCTTTTTATGTGATAAACTGGACATCTTCTTGGCTTCAGTTTGATATATGAATCAACCTATTTACTGCGTTCGTTATTTGATTAACTCCACTTTTCTGCTTCCTATTAAGTAATCTGCTCACTCCTGCCATCTCCCCCAATAGCTTAATCTTTATCCCTAGTCTCTCAATCTTTCATTCATTCCTTGTCCATCTCTGCATTTTCTTCAATAATGTTTCTTCATTAGCTGAGCACCGTGTTGATTTTAAGACTGCAAATTAAGACCGTCTTATGTACAGCAATTGGTGTCCATAAATAGCAAACACCTTTACTAAATGTATTGACTAAAACTTTGCATTCAGGTATAACCATGTGAATCCTTAGAATGATTGTACATAACTAATACAAGTTTGAGGAGGAAAAGTTAAACCAAACATTCAGTTATGTATTGTGTATTCTACCTTATCATGCAACATACATAATATTGTGAATGGATTTTTATTTATTTATAAGGAGCAACATCTCAAAATTTGTCACTCGGGTGAAATGATATTTTCTTGAGTAACAATGCTTAAACACTCTGTTGCATAGACATGGGAAAATGCCGTCCATATCCACATTGTCTGTACTGGTATCCATGTCTGTATTCTTACAACATACCTTGTACATATTTGACGTGTCCATATCCCGTCTCCGTATCGTGTCCTTATCGGTATCTGCGTCCATAATCGTGCACCATAGCTTAAACTTAATTGCCATGGAGATTATAATTTCATCTTGTGATATTTTTCTTCTACAGTGTAAAAGCTTGTATTTCTTTTGAAGCAAAACCAGTATTTTCTGTTCTTATTGTCCATAACTCAAGTACTATTGATAAAGAGGAAAAAGGGTTTATTTGCATAAGTCCTTTCTAGGTGTTCGTGTGCTAGTCTGCTAGGTTCTCTACTTTTTTCTTATAAGCAATTATGTAGAAGTCTGTAGATATTACAATTTTACCATCAAACGAATGGTAAATTTTGGAGACTTTATATTCTAATTGTCTTATAATATCTTTATATGTTACTACCTCCGTTTATTGTGGACATGTCTGGGATCTTTGATATGCCCATATCTTTGCAGGTTGAAAATGAATTGCCTGAGAAAATCGAGAGGCTTGTGAGATGTGAGTCTTCTGCTTATCAAAAACTTCTAATGAAAAGGGTGGAGGAAAATCTTGGCTCAATAGGAATTACAAAGGTGCCTTCCTTGTGAATGTTTCTCACATGACGTTACAAAATGCTGGGTAGTTGATACACAATACTGTTATGGAGTTCATGAGAACTTGCTCATCTGATGTGCTTTCGTGTCAGGGCCGGTCGATACACAATACTGTTATGGAGCTACGCAATATATGCAATCATCCATACCTCAGCCAGCTTCATGCTGAAGAGGCAGGCCTATACTTGACTCTTATTCAGAGGGTAATTTTTAATATTTGATCTGATGTTTTTCTGTTGGAAATTTGTTTTTGACCCTTCAGGTTGATGGATTACTGCCTGTGCATTATCTACCTCCACTTGTCAGACTTTGTGGAAAGCTAGAGATGCTGGATAGGCTGCTACCCAAACTCAAGGCTACTGATCATAGGGTGTGTTATCAATTTTATATCGCTTTCTAGGCTGAATGCACGACACATGCTATTTTATATTGACTATCTTTTCTGTATAAAATATTCAGTGATATCCCTAATTTTATGTACAAGATTTCAGAAATTAGGCTTTGATGTTTTCATTCAGTGCAGATTTAACATATCTTTGTATTGGAAAAATAGAAGGACCTGGTTAGAATTTCAGAAATATAACCTCTAATTTGTTGACTATGATGCTTTACTTATTCAATTTTACACATCATTGGAAGTGAATGGCTTAGGGTTGCTACCATGAAAGCACAAACTTTTGACATACTTAGCCAAGACTAAGTGAGCTACTTTAAGGAATGCAGATTTTTACCATGTATTTGCTAACATGGTTATCTGATTATTGGCCATCATATGTTGTTGCTGAAATGGTTATTTGACTATAACAACTTCATATAGTTGTTATAGAGATTGCTATGTGATTCTAGTAACTTCATAACTCCCATGATATTAAGCATGATAGGAATGTGTAACGACCTTTATCTTGTTTGTACTTAATAGTACTGGGAGATATATTCTGTTTCCTGCATTTGCTGTTACATTCTTAGTGGATTAACTTGTCTAGACGCGCATTGGTTATTAGCCCGAGTTAGTAACGAGAATATGTTTTAAAGTCACACCAAGATGTAGATACCTTATGAGGGGGTTGGTGCAATTTTAGAATTCCAAAATTTCCATCGTACTAGCATATATGCTGTACATACTAATTGATGGATATCCAGTTCGAATTTCTAAGTAGCTGAGTTGTTATTTAAGTTTGGTTTATTTATTTTTCTTGTAGTTGAGGTTGGGTCCACTTGGATTTATTTTATGTCTATTTGAGTTCAAGTAAGTTGAGGCAGGTTTTTAAATTAGTTGCTGCTTTTATTTCTATTTAGGGATGTAATTGTTTTCAAATTCTAAGAGTCAATATAGAGTTGTGGCCGGACCTTATTAATTAATGAATGAGGGGGTTGGTGCAATTTTAGAATTCCAAAATTTCCATCGTACTAGCATATATGCTGTACATACTAATTGATGGATATCCAGTTCGAATTTCTAAGTAGCTGAGTTGTTATTTAAGTTTGGTTTATTTATTTTTCTTGTAGTTGAGGTTGGGTCCACTTGGATTTATTTTATGTCTATTTGAGTTCGAGTAAGTTGAGGCAGGTTTTTAAATTAGTTGCTGCTTTTATTTCTATTTAGGGATGTAATTGTTTTCAAATTCTAAGAGTCAATATAGAGTTGTGGCCGGACCTTATTAATTAATGAATGATTAATGTATATGAATTGCACTTAGTGTCACGTTCCGATTCCGTAGAATCGTTCGTCCTCGCTTTGATCTCTGCAGAACCGATCGTCCTCACTTGGGCGTGGTATCGTGCAAGCCTAAGTTGCGCATGCACAAGACCAAAACTTGTACAACACAAACTAAACTAAACAAACAACACATATCGGAACTTTAAATGTAGAAAACTAAAGTAAACACAGAGATTGGAACTAAAATAACTTTTTTTTATAGATAATTGGAAACAAGATTACAAGGTATCACTTGCGACTCAAAATGCCATAGGAGGCTTACGACTCTTTCTTTTGAAACTCTTTGAAAATAGCCACAATGCCCATACATTCTCTCTCTTTTCTAAAAAGGAAATGTAAAGACACCTTCAGAAAAACTACTAGACTTGAAATGAAAGTTTCGAAACGATCAAGCAATGCTCCACTGGATTGGACAAGCTTCTAGTGCCTCATAATATCCTCCTGACTCTTGCTATATGAAATGTTGACCACAACGTGGGTCAGTACACAACGAGTACTGGTGAACGGCCGTGGCCGAACTCACATAAATCTGCACTAAATCAACATGTGAAGCTAGCATTTATAATACAAATCTTTCTACTTGTCTAGATTCTTTTTAAACAAATCATAATCAGAAACATAAACATGTAAAACTATCACTTATAATACAAATCTTATACACGGTCAATGATCCATCCCTGCACAAGACAAGGAATAACACAATTTGCACATATATGAAATACACTTACGTTCCGTCTCTGTGTTTATGTTAGGTTTGCAATAATCATAAAAATAAGCATGCGTCCTAACTACATGTTGGTCCATGGAAAAATTTTCATGATTAGCAGTTGGGACGTACAAGCACATCTCACTAATAGACTAACACCCTCCGATCGCGAGGACTTCTAGTCTCCGGGTGTCCTATTTCCTCTTAGGCTGAGCGATTTTCATTGCCCCAGGAATCGGTCGAGAGCTTACGTCCTTGTACACAACTTGTCCAGACCAATGCGAATATAGCTATCAGATAAAACTACTATGCACTATAGTCTAGCAACATGTAAACATTTTCATCTTCTATTTTTCTGCATGGTCATGCCGTGTTTTCTATACAAAGTTATTTTTTTCAGGCAATTCACAAGCGACACGTAACCATTCATATTGAAGCAAGTAAAGTAACAGTTTTATAATTAACATATGATTCATTCATTTATCTTCTCTGATCTTTTGTTATCATGGTATCGTTGATCATCGGGATGAAACAAGAGTAGACTAGAGATATTTTGTTAAGGCGTGGAGATAACTGATTGTCTGGTCAAAGCAACTCACCGAAATGAATCTTATTCGAGAGAATGAGGCTTCACACAACGCTTACGTCCCGCCTAAGCGTCCTGCATTGACACCAACATTTGATTAGCATACTTCGATCTCTTTCTCTCAAGATTCAGAATGAATGAAAAATGCGATGAAAGTGAACAATGAAAACCAATCATCAAAAACCAACATGAAAACACATTCATCAAAATCAAGCAGCGAAAAACATCCATCGAAACCTCTTGGACTCATTCCAATAGAAGCTGATCCATGAGTTTGAAAGGTCCATTGCATTTCATCTGTGATCAATCGATACCGGCAAAGGTTTCCTCAATACTCAGTCAAGACCGAGTCAACAAGCCGCATGTATTACATAGTGAACCGCAAGGAGCGGAGCACTACACTTAGGCGGGAAGCACAAAACCCCATTCCTTGTAGTTGGACCTTATTAATTGATGAATAGTTGATGCATGTGAATTGGAATTAGATTTGAAGCCCCAACCCACAATCCCTTGGCATGATGCCAGGAAATCACTACCCTATTTCTTTCTTCTACCCTCTGTTTGTGCTGTGCTTCCTGTCCTTTTCTCTCTTCTTTCTGCGATCCGCTGAACCAGGAATCCCTCTTCCCTGTGTTGCTCTGAGTTGCTGACCTGCTGGTACCCCACGACCACCCATAACCTCTCTTGCTTCGCTGCTGACTGCAGGAGCAATTTTCCCCTCTCCCTTATGTTGCAGGATCCTGCAGGACATCATTCCTTGATCGCTTGTGTGCTTGAACACAACCATGACACCTTATATGGTCCGGTTCCTCTTCGTGCTGCCCCGCCCTCCTGAGGTGCCAGTCTTACCCCCTCCACACCCCCCCCCCCCCCCCCCCCCCCCCAACCAACCCCACCAAAAAAAAAACACCACACACACACACACAATTCAGATATGCTGCCCGCCTGCTGATCGGACCACCCCTCTCTCGTAAATACCAATTAGCCTATTCGCTCAAATCACCGTCTATAATCAATCACATATCTACTTCTTCATATGTAAAACAACCCTGTTTTTTCTCTCCTTCCATTGCACCACGAAACCCAATCTATAAATCAGCCAATATATTCTTCATCACAGGACCCAGAAAACAAAGCCTGATACCCCATATTACCCTATCCACACACAAGCTCAAGATGTTTGTGTTGCTTCAAGTTGATCATTGGATCTTGGAGACAAGCTTCAGAGCGGAGGAACGACTCCCAAGAACAAGATTCAATATGTTTTCATGTTTGGATATATTCTTCCACAAATCCTCTAACTATGTTATTTTATGCGGTGTTCTGATTTCTAGGTTTTCTTGTGTTGATTCATGATTATTGTTGTCATCGTTTGGTTTACATGGATTTATTTGCGTGTCACTTTATCATCCTCCTTAATTAGGATTGCATCTACACATTGATTGTTGCACCTCATATAATTTCATACATCTTGTCTAAGGTTTTGCGTAAGTGTGAATTAGTGATCATCTGCATCATCGTTCCATGTAGGGTTCCCTTTAGTCTTGTAATACGTCACTAGTTCATGGATGTCTAGGTTGGGAACTCGGAACCAATAGGCTATCATCAAGGTATGTATTTTGTGTGGTATTGAGTAACATACACTTGTGAGATAACTATATCATTTTTTACAAGAGGAAGCACACCACTTAGAATAGGAGTAAAGGACCTAAGAAGGTGTGTCGGATTGGGTTTCTAGAGAAGGAGGGGTTCCCTCAAATGGAAAGAGAAGATTAAGAAGCAATCATTGTCGGTGGAATAGCCCATTTATCATAAGGCAGGAGAGAAAACTAAAATGGTAGTTAGATATGTAGCCAATTTTACGTCAAACTGCTATATATGAATTACGAAGACCATCATGTTTGCCCAAATCCTTAAGTATGCAATTCTTTTGAGAATAAGGGCCAGTCTTTGACCGTTATCGGTGGAATTCAAACCAAGAACCTCCCTCTCTCCTCCACTCCCCTTACCAAAGGCCTCAAGCACTTTGTTGCCCGATCTTTGGTAATTCTGATTAGATATTTTCTCTCTTTTCTTTTAAAGATAAAATTCTTCATTTCCCCCTTTAACATGAATTAAACTATAAAGGCATGTATATTCCACTTATTATAGAGTTTTTGCACAAACATCTTACCGCTTGACTATGAAGCTCTCTTGTGGAGTATTATTGTGGTTCATGTGTCGTGTTGATAAACATAATAGACGTATTTTGATTATGCTTTCTCATGTGTAGAGCGTTTTGAGTTGAAGAGGTTGATGTTGTCATGAATGTTTCACTGACAATGTTTAATCACATCTGACAAACAACTCTTTACTGTGACTGCTGTAGGTTCTATTCTTCTCTACAATGACCAGATTGCTTGATGTCATGGAAGAGTATCTTTCATGGAAAGGTTATAGATATTTACGCTTGGATGGACATACCTCTGGGAATGATCGTGGTGCCCTCATCGAAGAATTTAATCGTCCTGGTTCGCAAGCTTTTATATTTTTGCTAAGGTACTTATCTGTTGTATCCGAAACATGGAATGGTATTTTCACATCTCACCTTGCTTATTTCATTTTATTTACTTTTACTTGCAAAATGTTAGAATCTTTGGTCATGTGGATCATGTTAGATGTTTCTTAGTCTGATAGACAATTTTTGGCAGTATTCGAGCTGGTGGTGTTGGCGTGAATCTTCAAGCAGCTGATACTGTTATCATATTTGATACTGATTGGAATCCACAGGCAATATATATATATTTCAATTCATCCATCATTTCACCAGAAGTGTTGATATCTTTCTCGACTTTTGTGTCCGTTCTCATATGTGCTTCATTTTACTCTTATTAAGGTAGACCTGCAAGCACAAGCAAGGGCCCACAGGATTGGTCAGAAGAAGGATGTGCTTGTTCTGCGACTGGAGACGGTTAGTCTTATATCTTTGTCGTAATTTGTCTTGTACTCCTTTAAGTCCTATTCTGGTTATTACCTAAATTGCAGAACAAGCATTATCCTGTATATGTTTTATTTATTTTTGCACAATTTATGAATCATTTCAAGGATGCCTCTGCATTTTGTTATAGTTGGTTGCAGAGTTAGTTGATGTTCTGTATTATTTACTTACAATTCTGCCTCTAGTAGATAGTAGTTGAGCAGGCTGATAGGGTGCTTCTTGCCTTATTTGCTATAATATTTGAGTTCCCAATGTATCTTGCTTGTTGATTGAGACCCAGCATAATCATGACATTAAACTGGTCGTGTCATAAGTTGCATCCTTTATCTGCTCGCAGTTCAACCGAACGGAATGCTGAAGATTTATTTAGTCCCACAAAAATAAACCAAGTTGAAAATTGAACCAAATGCCTGTTTGACCAATTTCATAGTTTCAGCTGTAGTTAACATGAAGAACACAAAACTCTCTGCTTTGGAGATCTAGAAATTCCATTGATAGTTTCAGCGTGAGTTTACTTTCTAGTTTAAGATTCTGATTCCATGTTTGGCTTGAAATTTCAGTAACATGAGGGCACAAAATTAACTTATTCTTCAAAGGATTATATTTTTGTTTTAGAAACAGCACGGTTAATGGGTTGTAAATTTATTTTGTGCCTGATAAATTTGGTGGTTGATAGCTTTTCAAATCATCACACATTGATTCTTTTCTTATATTGTGTAATGTATTCTCTTTTTTTATTTATTATATGCATCTACATTCTCCTAAGGTTGCATATTTTATTTTACTAAATCATATTCATCTTTAAGCGCTATGTTCTCCCATATTAATCTGCATTTCATATTGCTCAAGCTTTTGTTGAAGGACAGTGATAGAAAAATATAATTAGGTAATAGCTCTCAAACATCACTTACGCATTTGGGATTGTGAGAACTAAGCTGACTGCTCTCCACATTAAGGCCCAGTTGAACAACTATCGTGTTACATTTTTCACTTGTCAATCTGTGTAGTCATGCTTGGAGTCTGATCTGCTACATTTAACTTGGTTTTAGTATTTTCATTACCAATTCATATTTATATGTTGTCCTAGGATGATGCTATTTGCTAATAAGCTCAAACTAACTATATTGTCTTAAATTTATTTGGTATATCTCCCTTATGCAAATTTATGGTTTTAGAGTGCTTAAATGTGATTGTGGGTGATGCATCTTGTCTCTACTACAACAGTAATAGAAATCTCAAATTTAAGAGAGAGTGTTTTTGGAGGCATTGCATACAATAATTATTAATAGTTTGTAGTTTTAGATGAGAAGAGAATTATTTCAAGAGTTGATTCATCTTTGTACAAGTGCACTAGAGCGTGCCCGCACTGCAAGAATTTTCCATCTATCCAGTACAAGTGCAAGATTTCCCTTTGCTGCTATATCAATTACTAAATGGAAATACAATTGGATTTTTCTATTATGAGTTCAAACTTCTCATACATGATGATAACATTTTTTAGAAACGTGCACGTTGAAGTCAGAGCTTAAGGTATGCAAGTTTCAACTTTACTAGTTACAACTTACAGGGCATACACATTGCACGTGCAGTGAGTTCAATGGGAAAATTTGAGTGTGCATTATACATTTGAAGAATAAGATAAATTGCAAAAAAACCCTCGTTATATATATATATATATATATATATATATATATATATATATATATATATAGACACCATCTTAAGTATGGAATAACTAAGAAGGACAAGGCGGTTATCAATTTAGTTGCTTTGGATAATAATATCTACAATGATTTCAAATAGATTTTAAGCAAATTTTTGTGTTTATGATTTTAATATAAGAAAATAGAAAATAGCAACGGATGCCACTTGTCGCTCACATAATATTCCAGCCCAACCAGCATTACCAGCTACCAGCTGTAGCTACAAGTTTTAAGATATATATATGTGAACCTAAATCCATCTTAACCACGGAAAAAGATGGTTAGAAATTGTTTTTTTTGGATAACAACATCAAAAGAAAAGCTAGAATGATTTAAAATAGATTTTGAGCAGATTTTTTTGTTAGTAGTTTTAATGGAAACGATAAATTGAAAATAGCAAAATATGTCGTGTGCAGAAGATGCCACTTGCACAACCTGCACCCAAAATCACCTTTTTTTTATATATATATATATTACTAGTTATGGGGCAGGCTCGTTGTACATGCAGCAATGAGAAAAATTTGTTTGTGCATTATTGAAAAAGTAGATAAATATTGATCCATTGCTATATATATATATATATATATATATATATATATATATATATATTCTAAGAAGAGTCTTATCCACTGAGATATAATTTGAAATTAAATACATCTTGACTATGGAAAAAAGACATTTAGGATTCACTTGTTTTGGGTAATGACTTCAAAAGAATGTAGATAATGGTTACATTGGAAATTAAATCCACTGAGATAATTTGAAATTATATCCATATTGACTATTTATTTAACACTAATTTTCTGTTATTGTTTGTATTGGAAAAATTACAAAATAGCAAAAGATGCCACTTGGGAAAACTTGCAATGAACATTACTAGCTATGTGTAACAGCTACTTTAATATAGCATGTAGATAATGCTAACTATTTTATCACGTAGAATATGGATTAGCTTAGGAAGCCTTGTTCTGACATAAATTATGTGGTTACTGTCATGGAAAGGTCCGTAGCGTAGAAGAACAAGTTCGAGCTTCAGCTGAACATAAACTCGGTGTTGCTAACCAAAGCATAACTGCAGGCTTTTTTGACAATAATACAAGGTTTACTTTCTTTAAACCATATAATATTGTCTTCTCATCTTTATTAGTTCACAGTAAGTCTTTCTCTGATATATCTAGTTTTGCTCTGTCGAAGTGCTGAAGATCGAAGGGAATATTTGGAATCTCTCCTCAGAGAGTGTAAGAAAGAAGAAGCAGCAACTGTTTTAGATGATGAGTCTCTTAATGACCTCCTTGCCCGCAGGTATATATTTCACATACTTCTTTCTTTTTGACTTATATGTGGTCAAGTTCTTAAACCCATTATTTCAATAAGTTTAAACGTTCTTTTTTGCTCTTATCACAGTGAATCTGAAATTGACGTATTTGAGTCAATTGACAAACAAAGGCGCGAAGAAGAGATGGTGCCTCTTCTTTGCTTTTATTTGCATACATTTTTCTTCTAGTGCTCTATATGTCTAACAATTTATCTAACGGGTGATTTGTTCGATCTCCAGGCTGTATGGCAAAGACTGATTCAAGGGGGAACAAAGGATGGACTGGATTCCGTACCTATACCTTCTCGCCTTGTGACAGAAGAGGACTTGCAACCTTTGTACAAAGCTATGACAATGTACGAAGCATCAAGTGCAGGAGTGAAGAGAAAAGGAGAACAGAGTAGCCTTGATACACAGCATTATGGAAGGGGTAAACGTGCTCGTGAGGTTGGTTTTGGCATCAATCTTGCATGTTATAGATATATGGATCTGCTTAGTGGTCTCACGTTAACGAGTTTTTGTACTTGCAGGTTCGTTCTTATAATGACCAGTGGACTGAAGAAGAATTTGAAAAGTTGTGTCAAGGTGATTCCCCTGAATCTTCACAGCCTTCCGAAGTGCCAGAAGGTTTATGCTTGATGAAAGATCAGAACGATCCTAAATCAAGTGATACTAAATCAAGTGATACAGTGGCTCCACCAAAAGAGCTACCGACGTTAGCTAACGATAGCAATCAGCTGGTTCAACCCGACGAGTCATCTCAGCCACTGAAACAGCTACCTCCAGTGAAACGAGGGAGGGGTAGACCAAAGAGAGGAGCAGTTAATGTCACTTCACCTGTACTTGTCCCTCCTGCACCATCTACTCTTGGTAACAAATTGGAACTGGAACCTCAGAAAGAAGTTTTTGCTGCCATAGTTGATGCTCCTTCAGCTGGTGGGTTAAATCCTACTTCAGCTATTACTCAGCATACGACTGTCGTAGGACCTGCTTCTCTACCACTGGCAGGCCCGTTAGTGAAACCACGAGCTAGGGGCCGGAAGGCTACTCCTGGAGAAAAACCTCGAGGTCGAGCGAGGAAGCAAAATCCTGTGTCATCTATTACTGGTGCTGAAGTAAATAATACTTCGGTACTTCAAACAGGGATAGATGTATCAGCAAACAAATCTGCTGCTGTCCCAACTGACAAAGTTGGTTCAGGAGTTCCAAATGTAAGCCCTCTTGCATGCCAGGTTAATTCTATTTCAGAGTCGCAGAAAGTTGTTGAACCGGGTTCTGCAAGAGCCTCCAGTTTCTCCCAGTCAGTAGAGACGGTTATGAGCATCTCACCTGTGCCTTTGGATAATAAACTAATTGAAAAGGAAATTCCAGTATATGACAAGTCAGCTCCAGTTGAAACAAAACCAGTAACCACTGATCGTGCATGTTCTTTGCAACCAAAGAACACTGTTGGTCCATCTCCACTGATTTCGACTAAGGTTTCACAAGATTTGGTAGAAAAGAAAACAGGCATTGCTTCCTCAGATACTGTATCAATTGGTGAGCAGAGGTCATCTGAAAAAAACTATGCTACTTCTCAAGGAAATCAGAAAGTTTTACCTAGTACTGATACTAAGTTGAATGCGAACAATAAACCAACTGACAAACAAGATGACCTGTATTTTCAAAGCCTCCAGACCAGGTTACTGGGTGCTGAGATAAACTGTGATGTGAAATCTCCTGCCAGACAAGCTGAAGTTTCTGTACAAAGTATTAAGGAAACAGAACCTATTAGTGTTCAACGTCACGAGGAGCAGAAATCAACTGCAAGTTTACAGAACTCCTCTACCTTGGCAGTGCCTGGAAATGATGCGCTGTTCAGTGTCCCTGCAATCATTTCAATTGGTGATAAAGCCACACATGCTGAGCTTGCAGTTCTTGCGGGTCATGTGGAAACCTCTCCTGTGCCTGTTGTAACACAGAGGGCACCTGAAACTAGGGCTTCAGTTACAAGAAAAAAAGCTGCTGCTCGGGAAACAAGGAACCGAGGCACTTCTACGGCAGCTTGTGAGCGTCGGGCACGACTTGCTGGATTGAAGCAGGCAGAAGGTTCGAAAAAGGTGGAGGCTAAAGGCAAGACTGCAAAGGCAGTTGCCATTGAAGAGAAAGAAGGCAGTGGGGACCCAAACAAAGGGTTTGTTTTGTCTGATGCAGGTGGTAGTCTAGAAGATACAAGACCGAAGGTCCTAGCCCCTGGTTCAGTGCCTATCCAGTTGGAAAAGTCGACTGGAAACTTACTAGTTCCAAGCATTTCTGACAGGCAGCTCAATTTATCGGCAGCTGGAGAAAAGGCTTATGCTGATCAAACAGGAAGACCATTACAGAACTTGAAGGACTCTATACCTATTGTTGTTGGTTCATCTCCAACTAAAATTGAGGCAGGGAATAATATGGCCCAGAATTCTTTGACACAGTTGGTTGCAATTGAGGCAGGAAATTGTGAAGGCCAGACTTCTTTGACACAGTTGGTCACAGTGAAACCAAATCCAACTGCAGACAGGAATGAATACTCACTTGATAAATGTGGAACTCTACCTGAAACCGGAAAACACCATACACCAGATCTGTTACGGCCTATGGTTCCACCTTTACATGAAGTGTCTGTTACTGCTGAGTTAACTGTTGGAGAACCAATAAACTTTTCTGAAGGGAACATCACGTGTTCAAACAGTATGCTTGCTTATTCAGAAACCAAGTCTGTCCAAACAACAACAATGGTCGATAAAGTATCTGAGGGTAATACCGTGGAGTTGTCATTCACCCAACAAACAGGTGAGCATTGTAGAACAGGAGATAGTTCATCAGGGGAAGAGCCGCCTCTAGTACAAAGTAAAAAAACCTTTGGAAGTGTTCTAACGTGTGTCCCGAAAAAATTATTTACTGAGACTGCACCAATTGATGCCTGCCAAGGTGCAACTTGCACTGCAACTACGTTAAAGGAAGATGTTGGCAATGCTGATTTGACTCGTTCAGAAGCTTCTCTTGCTAATTCTAACAATCATGACTTAACTGGTCAAGTCGTTGAGAAAACTGTCAAGGTTCTCTCTGAAGTTTCAGTTAGTGAACCAACTGAAGGTAATTCTTCTGAAATAATTATAGCCAAGCAATTTGTGCCTGAAGCAAATCCCGGCGTCTTGGTCAACAATGCAGACTTACCATCAGCTCCTTCACAAGCAGAATCAAGTGCTCAGGAAGCAACTGAAAATGCAGCAGAGGAACAAAAAAAAAAGTTTGCCACTGATGGAATGAGTGTGGAAGGTTCTACACTTATCTGTCGGGTATCTAATGATGCTGAGGAATGTGATAAAGCTAGATCATCAGATACTCTTGTGAATGACAGAAATTCTGATAATGTTTGTGGAGCATCTACAACTAGAAGTATGGCAGATAGCTCTTATCCAATAGAATTGTCAGACATTCCAGTTAACGTCAGTGACATGGATGATGCTCCCAAAACTTCTCCAACTGCACAGGTTGTAGGTAGCTGCTCAGATATAGTTAAACCCTCAGATATTATACCCAACAGTGTGGATACACCTGTGGTTATATCTGCAGAGAGAGCAGACAAGTGCACTGAGGCGAGTGATTCTGATGTTCCAAATGTATCTAGTGTTCTTGTGGAACTAGGTGGTGACTTTTGTCGTATTAGTGAAAAGCCAGTGCCTGATAGTTTGAGCAAGGAAATATCTGGTATAACTACAGGTTTGGATTTGAGCACATGTACTACGTCAAAATCTGTTGATATAACAGAAAATTCTGCAGAACCCAGGACCGATGATAGCCATGTTTCTGTTCCGGAGTCTGCTAGGACTGATTGCAGGGTCCGCCACTTTGATTCCTGATGCTGTTGCTCCTGGAGAGTCTCAAGTGATGGAAACAGCTGAAGTAGGAGATGGCACTCGTAGTAGCAGCATCACAGAAACTAACAATTCAAAGGCTCCGTCTTCATTGGAGGATCCTGTTATTCATTGACAGATACAGTAGAGGGGATAGTCATGTCAACAAGGATGTCAACAAGGATAATTGAACGCACTTAAAGATGACAGGCCCATATTGGAGTCTTGTCTGATCATATAGATTATACTGGAACATTTCAGTACAATTTAAGAAATTCATTGTATAATTTATCCCAATGTTCAACGATGTGAAATTATTATGTTGATTGGTGATCCAATGATGTCCGTATCCTTTTCTGTTAGCCAATGACCATAATAGTAGCTGGCAATTTTCTGCAAAAAAGGTAACTATATGGTGGTATGTTTTGGGTGCTGTATCTCTAAAGAAACCGTCTTTACAACTCCGTGTGAAAGAATTTTTTTTGAATTAGTACAGATTAGGCATTTACAAAGAAGTTTTTAGAAATCAAACTTTATGGATAGTTTGGTTGGCCGTTAATGTAATATCAGGTAATGTTTGTTACATGTAGCATATGTTGCTGCAATTGGTGTTTTTTTTTTTGAAATCCCACGCACACATACAATTGAGGGGCTCGAACCTTATCGGTCCCTTCGGGTGTCCACTCTAATACCACTAGGCTAGAGAGCTCGGACGCTGCAATTGGTGTTGGAAACTCATTTTTGGTTGCATGTAAATGGTGTGGGATTTACAAATCTATTATTTGGAATGATGAAGTTAGGAAGCTTGGTTGCAATGCTGCAAATACAAATTTGTTGTGATTTGAATGAAGAGAGGTGGTGACTTGAACAAAGACGATGACTAAAATAATGTAAATGGTGGAATAAATGTTGTTACTAGAATAAATGTTGCGACTATTTTGGCCATAAGTTATAGTTATGGGGAGTGTGCTATTTGTTGCATAAATTCTACCATTTATATCAAATTCTACATTAAAAATTCCACTGTTTGCATTAGAAAAGATGTAAACTGGTAAAAAAAAATGTCGAATAGGTATATGAATTTGTGGCTTACTTTCTTGTAACTTTGTATTGACCATAATTTGTCCTGAGCATTAATTCTTCTCTGATATTTAAAGATGTTCATAGTGACTTTAATTTTTACTTATTTAGATTTCACAGCAACATCGGTGGATTCATTCCAAATTTTTAGGACCTAGACTATTTGAATACTTTTTAGCTCCTTAGTTATTACCTTGATCCATGTTCTTTTAAACTTACTAGTTCTAGCAGCTATTTGATTAAGGGGAAATTTATGAAATGTCCAAAAATTGCAAAAGTTTAATGTAAAATCCACAGCAAAATAATATTTCATCGCATGTCCAGAATTATCTATTAATATATAAAAGCGGATTCCGAATGACCTTTTTGCCCTTCCTTCTTATTTTTTTCCAAAAAAATTCGAACCCTGCTATTCAAAAACAAAAAGCAAAAAAAATGTTTCGTACTCTCTTCTTCGATAAGCCGACCAGTTTCTCCTCCAAAGTCTAGGGTTTCTCCAAAAATCTTCAAACGTTTTTTCAAAATCTAGGGTTTCTTCTCCAAAAATTTTCAAACGTTCCTCTCATTCGAGATATTCGCACAATGTCGTCACCATCGAAAACATTACCAAATCAAGAAGCAGATAATCAAAAAGGGAGTGACGGAGAATCACCATCATTAAATCCAAAAGAGAATGACGGAGGATCAAAGAAACGGATAAGTAAAAAAATTGCATATAGGGAGAAGAAGCCTGCTACCCAAAAAGAAGGTATAACTTTAACTTATTTTCATGATTCGTTGATCATTCTCCGTGTTAAATTTTACTAAGAATGGTCTTGATCATTCTCCGTTTTAATTTACAGGGAGAATGATATTCTCCGTTTTAAATTACACAGAGAATGTCATTCTCCGTGTCACTTTAACACGGAGAATGATATTATCCTTGTAAATTTACAGGAAAAATGACATTCTCTGTGTAAATTTACACGAAGAATGACATTCTCCTTGTAAATTTACAGGGAGAATGACATTCTCCGTTTTAAATTACAAATGAGAATGTCATTCTCCATGTCGATTTAACACGGAGAATGACATTCTCCTTATAAATTTACAAGGAGAATGACATTCTCTCTGTAAATTTATAAGGAGATTGACATTCTCCGTGTCGATTTAAACGGAGAATGTCATTCTTCCTGTAAATTGAGAATGGCATTCTCCGTGTAAATTGAGAATGACATTCTCCATGTAAATTTACACGGAGAATGACATTTTTCTTGTAAATTTACAGGGAGAATGACATTCTCCGTTTTAAAATACACAGAGAATGTCATTCTCCGTGTCGATTTAACATGGAGAATGACATTCTCCGTGTCGATTTAAACGGATAATGACATTCTCCGTGTCGATTTACAGGAAGAATGACATTCTCCGTGTAAATTTACAGGGAGAATGATATTCTCCGTGTCGATTTAAACTGTAGCTGCCCTTCCCAGAAAATTAGAATATTTTATTATTATTATTTATTTTATTGGAATGGTGATTTTTAGATTTTATAAATAATTACTTAGTTAATTAGTACGGTAGATGACTTTAACCATGATGTGGTTTTGGGGTACAAGGTGACTAGAAATCGTGGCACGAATAGTGCAAGGGCGTGCTTTGACTAGTGTATTAGCCCTGGTAGGGAAGGCCGGACCATAGTGATGTCCTAACTAGGAAAACCATACCAAATTGCGACTTAACCCGCACCGAAGTTTTAATTATTTATTATTTATATTATTGAGTTTTAGGGAACCTGGTTGTACCGAATTAGTCCAGATAGGACCCAAGACAAGCCCAAGCCATGTAGTCATGCGGGACGTCCGATGACATGCGTGTTGATGTATTTTGGTGAGTGTGTTATATTCCGTTCTAATGATTTAATGACTATTTCTAAATATTTGTAATTTTAATATTATAAATATCATTATTAATTAATATTCAATGATATTTGTATAAAATGGGTCCATTATACGTTTCGGGATTTTTAGACTGCGCATAGTGGTGTATACAGCGTTATTGATTATTTGAATTTTGTTATTATTATTATTATTACTATTATTATTATTATTATTATTATTATTATTATTTTATTAAGATTATTATTATTATTATTGGTTATATTATATTTGGCAAATAATATTATATATAGTCATATTTATATAAATAGGCCTTATAATAGGAACAAATGCCATTAGAATTTATTTGGGTTTATCTAGAATATATATGAGCATATATATATATATATATATATATATATATATATATATATATATATATATATATATATATATATATATATATATATATATATAGTGGAAAAGAAAAAAAAGGAAGAAAGAACAATAGTAGTAACAACTCATGCAGCCCCCAAATGCTCGAACCCAAGCCCAGCTGAGCAAACAACTCTACTAAGCAAAACCAAAACAACCCGAGCTTTACAAAGCCCATAGACCCGAGAAAAAAAATATATATATATATATATATATATATATATATATATATATATATATATATATATATATATATATATATATAAACGAAAACCCTAACGCCAAGTCCCTACCCAGACCGCTGCCCCGACCCCCATGGCCCTGCGCGCCGCCGCAACAGCGCCGGCCGGCCACCGCCGCCGCGCCAGGGCCGCGCACAAACGAGCCAGTCGCAGCGGAGCAGCAGTAGCAACAGCTGCGGGGTGCCGCCTTTAGGGTGATTTTCCCGCTGCTTCGGCCAATCGTTTTACAATCTTCTTTCTCAGGTGCGTTCACAAACTATACGACCTTAAGTCCTCTCAATTAGAATTAATTGTAGAGCCCTAGGTTGTCCAGGAAATCGACTCGAAGTCGAAGTAAAACCAGCCCCCAAAACAGAACACTAATTCAGTCCAACCATCCACGTTCGGAGATCGATTCTGATCGATCCCGTACCGTATTAGAAAATCTATTTGAAGAGTCTTATTGACAATATATACGGCAGTAAAACCCTTTTTATTGGAACCTGATTTCATTGAGTATATTAGAAGTTATTTGATTCTAAAGTTTAGAAAAAACCCCGTTTTTAAATATTAGAAAATCACAAAAACTCTCGATACGACGTGCGTCCCGCCAATCCGGGCGACGTGGTCGCGAACCGAAAGCATCAAAAGCTGCGTAACGGTTTCGTGGTCGTGTGGGCTTTGACGGAATTCAAATTGGTTGCGTGTGCGCGACGAATTTGATGCGTATCCGTCGAAATTTACCGTATCGGCCTCTGTGCAATTTTCCCAATTACTTTGTGCACGCTCGTCAGATCGAGATAAAACTTAAGCCAGTAGGACCGTGTCATTTTTCTGGTCCTGTATGCCAAATTTGGTCCAATTCCGAGACAGTTGATTGGATCGCCGTTTTGCGGGCCCCACGATCCAATTCAACGGGCGATTTTGTGCACGGTCCGCCGGAATCCAACTCTGACATACGGTTGGGTTCGTATCGAAAAACTGGATCCTTAGACATGTAGTTTGACGACTTTAGAGACCGTTGACTCTGGCATGCTTTTCGGTGCAAAGCGGGTCCAACGGCGGACACCGTTTTGATCTGAAATTACCGTTTTGCCCCTGTGTCCAGAATTGGACTTAAGGACAGGCAATCCCAGCTAATTTGACTTTTTTGAGAACATTGGTAATGCTTATTTCAGCTTCCGGGGACTGTTGTACGGGTTTTGACTATTGGGGCACATTGAGTGGTTCAGGTTGTCGGTTTCACCAGCAGAGGACCACAGGCGAGTACAGTTTATTGTCTGCATTTCGATATTGATCTTCACTATATTTTATTGATTGGCCATTGATTATGTGATATTATATTCTATTATAAATTGTTGAGTCGGAAATGTGAAGTACCAACGATGTGTGATCTGACCTTAGACAGTGTAGACAGTGTAGACAGTGATTTATTATTGCAAAGTAGACAGTTTAGACAGTAATTTATTATTGCAAAGTAGACAGTGTAGACAGTGATTTATTGTTGCAATTAGACAGTATAAACAGTGATTTATTATTTCAAAGTATACCATGTTTCTTTATTGCATTATTTGTTGTAGACACTGTAACTTTAGACAGTGTAGACAGTGTAACTTTAGACAGTGTAGACAGTGTAACTTTAGATAGTGTAGAAAGTGTCGTATAATTGTTCCGAGACCGATCACATATCAAAGGTACTTCTACGATTGGGAAGGTATTTTGTTTATTTATTCGTTACTGATTTTCCGTCTTTACTGTTTATTTTCAAAACTCATGATTGATGTCTAACCTTTGTTTTATAGTCATTTTCTTTATTTGAAATTGCATTAAGTGAATTGTGCTCGTTCCATTCCTGACTGAAAACCAACATTTTTCAGGTTAGCCGTGGATTCACTTAGCATGGGAGATACGGGGGTACTTGCAGACAAAAGCCTAGAGACTAGTTAGATAGTCAAGTTATAGTCATTCAATATTTGTACAAGTTTATATTTTTCTGCAAATGTAAAACTTGTGATCTTCGTAAATTTAATTAAATTTTGTGAATGAGCATTATTTGTGATTTTGATCTTCATGACCGTGACAGCGTTCTACCGCCGATACTGCGGCGTAGACTGGCTTGGACACGTCTCGTATCCGTTTTAAAAAAAAAATGGGTGCGGATCGTGACAAGTTTTTGTGGTAGCCCATGCAGGTCTTTTTTTGCAAATCATGCGAACTCGTGATAGTACTTAAGTTAGCCGTACTATTGCGAGCCTGCGACAAGGAAATGCTCATTCACGAATTAGGATTAATTTAATTTACGAGAATGACTAGGACTAGGAGTCCCTTATACAAATTTACCGATGGGTAGTCTAGGCCATGCAATGTAGATGAGGAGTTATTAATTTTGATAGTTTATCAGATCCCCATAGATACACTATTACCTCTTGATATGACGATATGCTCCAATGTGGATAGATTATCCACTTGGTGAGACAGGGCTTCCTAGAAATAATGATCTAACCTTGATAAATGGTACAATTCCTTCTCCTTGCCCCTTTAGATATCATCCTCACATCTTAGTCCGAATTGCCTCCTCAGTCCCTATTTTGCCCTAAGGATTATTATTTTATATAATTTCTGATTAGATTATCCATATACGGACCTCGAGTTAGTTTCGGTTCAAGTTTTTCCTCAATGTTTGAATACACACGGAATAGATATTAGAATGTTTGTATTTCTTTGTCTTCAGTTATTTCCTCTCTGTTCATCTTTTATTCTAAGGATTATGACTGATAGGACAAATACTTACGCTTTATGTCATAGCCACTTGTTTGAATCTCTAGAAGCTTATGAATTTTTATATATATAGCTTAAGGAATGTTAGTTAACTCATAATGGCAGGACAGCAGCGCACTGCCGCCATTTATTTGAATTTTAGAGACTATGGATTCACTATAGCCAGTAGCGCACTGGCAAGGTACGACCCCTAGAGTCGAAATCAGCTTAAGGAAATATAGGTTATATAATGTTACTAAAACTGGGGATAGTGGTCCTTTTGACCGTAGTCACCCTTGTGTCAATATAAGGTAGAATATCGAATAGCATATCACATATGAATCACGGAACCAAGGGTTTACCACAGCCAGAGTATACGGGCGGGGAATAATCCTCGATGAAATAATTTCAGACGTGATTACAAGTTTAGGATATTATAGAGGATAGGGAAATGCCCTGTACGTTCCATAAGATCCAAAGCAAATTCTAGTGGATGTTCTGCAGGATGGATAGCATGTCTTCTGTCACGCCCTGCTCCCGTAGGAGCGATCGTCCTCGCTAAGGCATGATGCCGCATGAGCCTAGATTGCGCTCGTGCAAGGCGGGTTCCATAACGGCCAATTTCAGCGGCTGCGACGGGGTCGTCGCACAGAAGTCCCATACAGAGACATTGAATAATAGCAGCAAAATTTGAAGCAAAACACAAGTTATACAAAGAATCTCTTTTATTGATATTGAAACAACGGTTACATTGAGGCGCAAGGCCAAGATTACAATCACACAAGCTCACTCATCTTATATTACAAGTCACTCAGCTCTCTCTCATCTCTCAAAGTACATTTGCTTGAGCCAGCGAAAGCTTTGGAAGGCGATGTCCATACATTATGTCCCATATAAGTCTTGACTCCATGCGGCCGCACGCTTCGAATCGCCAAGGAACTCTGTGCCTTGACGTATCCAAGCGAGCTCCGCGCCACGAGCTTCTACCTGTGCCTGCACATGTAAACTATGTGGGTGTCAGTACTCAACTGTACTGGTGGAATGAGCTCCTCGCCCATGTCACGCCCCGCTCCCGTAGGAGCGATCGTTCTCGCTAAGGCGTGATGCCGCACGAGCCTAGATTGCGCTCGTGCAAGGCGGGTTCCATAACGGCCGATTTCAGCGGCTGCGACGAGGTCGTCGCACAGAAGTCCCAAGCAGAGACATTGAATAATAGCAGCAAAATTTAGAACAAAACACAAGTTATACAAAGAAGCTCTTTATTGATATTGAAACAACGGTTACATTGGGGACGCAAGACCAAGATTACAAGTCTCTCATGCTCACTCAAGCTCACATTACAAGTCATTCAGCTCTCTCTCTCATCTCTCAATACATTTGTCGATCCAGCGAAAGCTTCAGAAAGCGATGTCCATACATTATGTCCTGTATAAGTCTGTCTCCATGCGGCCGCACGCTTCGAATCGCCAAGGAACTCCGTGCCTCGACGCATCCAAGCGAGCTCCGCACCACGAGCTTCTACCTGTGCCTGCACATGTAAACTATGTGGGTGTCAGTACTCAACTGTACTGGTGGAATGAGCTCCTCGCCCACCCATACAAAACCAACACATTTACTTTACTTTGTGCAACATTGCCCCCTTTCGTATTGTCTTTCTACTCTTGCCTTAGGATCAGTTTTAGGACCGGCGCCTTAGCGCAACTTGTGTATCAGAACCATCCCGTGCTTGCAATGTCAACGTTAACTCATACTTTATCCCTAGACCACTTCTCGTGCCAACAACGTTAACCTATCAAGTTGTGTTTGCCTTACGGCCAAAATCAGAGACGCAGCTACATGATAGACTCCTTTTCCATGTGACCGTGCTACGAAATCTATATTGAGACCATGCCTCGCAACTCACTAAGACTTAACCATTTCGTCGCTTCGCGGCCCGTGCTACTTTGATCACCAACCGACCCAATCAAGACTCGTGAATCTTAATGTCACTAAACCAACTTTGCCTTGCGACGGTTTTCCGACTTAAACTCAAACAACTCAACCAACTTAAACAACTTATATGCCGACAACTTAAGACTTGACGCCACATCTCGTGCCGAAGCACGATGCCTATGTTGAAATCCAATCTTAGGCCCAAGCTTTGTGTTCTAACTTTACACACATTCAACTCAACTCAATCCAAAGGCATACACGCGGTTAACCGCTATTTGCCGACATCTATATGAACTTGGTCACTGACTCCCAGAGCCATCCTGGACTCCTTTAGCTTGTTAGGCGGCCGCCCTTGCCAGGTGGATAGCTAGCCCCGCTGGCAAGCCTCTGCGCTAACTTGTACGGTCATCCAGTACGTGCTAATGCTGCTTCTCAAGAACCGGTCCCCTTCCGTCGGGCTACCGTTCGAGAAAACTCTCCCTTGTCGACAAGTTGTCCATGACCATGCAAGAATCGACTCAAACTGACGTCTCACACGGTCATTGTACCTCTAGTGTTACCATCTCTTCAGGGCTAAATTCAATACTACTCATATCTGAGATTTTGCCTCGACGACCCGTAGTCGTGAGCACTCTTCTTTCTTGCCCTATCATTTTACTCAACTCAAGAACAACTATTCACAACACTTTCCAAACTCAATGAATCAACCGTGACCCGTGCCTTAAAACTCTAGAACCGTGCCATCGTGTCTCAAATCGACTTCCGATCTACGCGACGCTATCGCCCAAGTCATACTATATATGACGGGCCTTGGGATCGTGGGACTATTTAACTCGACAATCGCAGAAAGAGCGGGACATCACTAGAAATGACTTAGGTCGATCGGCGTAACTTTGTCTAACTTAATCGAGCCTATAACTTGACTCAAGGGACGAGCAAAGGCTATGCCAAGCCTTGCATTATGGAAACGTGTATGCTTTGTCGAGCATTTACGCGGGCAACGCCTATGACTTAGGCTATTTCATAACTTTGTGTCGAAGACCAACTTTCCTTCTCCCAAGCCACGGGACGAAGGATCGAGTGTCATTTTCAAAGCACGCCGTGCACCAACTCTAATCCGACCGTGGAACGTTTTTCCATGTTCTAACTTATTTTGACCCGTCGAGATTTTTCCCTTAGCTATGTGGATTCATCTCTTTTATTATTAAGCCTACTTATGCAAGTTGAAAACACGATTTATTATGTGATGGCAAAGATGAGGCAAGTTCACCGAAATTATCCCACCTGAGCGAGCGGTTGCCTCGACCGAGCGATGTCTCCGAGTAGCCGTTGCAAGGCTAAGTCCGAAAGCCGTCGGCGTTCCTATTCCTCCGATTGACTGAGCGGGACGGGGCACTACATCATACACCACTCAGAAAAAGTTTCGTCCTCGAAACTAACTGAGTATACTTATTGACTTATCACTTTACTCAACATCTAAGAACTCTCGCACACACTACGCCTATGCGTTTCTCAAATCCGAGCCACGCTCGTGCTATTCTCAATCCTTTCTTCAAAACTCACGATCTCAAAATCCTCGACACTTTTCGTTCCTCAAGTCTCACTTGATTCAACGTATCACTTAGCATGGATCGTGCACATATCTTAGGCGTCTCCAAAATACATATATTTCAACCAAGCCTCGTGATAGAGAATCCACCATTACCACTCGAGTCGGATCGTGCACATATTCGGGAGCCCATGATATACGTGCATGTCAACCGAGACTCGCGAGTGGTGCCTCCGTAACTCCTATCGCTTCGCGCTCGGACGTCTGCTAACCGCTAGGCTATGTCTTTCGGCTAATGTTATTCGTCAGCATTGGAATCATAGTTCCCAAACAACAATATCAACACTGACCCCATCCTAAGGTCAAACCAAGTTGATAGTACGGGTTTTCTACCCAAGCTTGTATCACTCCGATTTCTAAACATCGAACATCGATTCCCTACGCACATCCCAACATTCGTCACACGGGGTCTGAGTCATTCAGCAAAGCCATTTCGTATAGTCAATATCTTCGAACACGCTCGACATAATCTTCCTATCATCCCGTCCAATTCAAGCATGCTACGACACAATCCATCGCTAAACCATAATTCACGTTTCATATTCCCTAAGTCATTCATCCCAATTCACGTATTCGATCATGAGGTCATCTGACTTAACAATACGTTGCGCCCCGATCTCACGCGAGTCAGATTATCCAAGGTAGGCTTGAATCACCATGCACGCTCCCGCGGGATAATTATCCTCATCGGGATGTAACTCTTGTTTTGCGTCTAGACTAATTCATTCTCGATGTATGGATTGGACCTACTCAATCCTCAAGTCTATTCAATCATCAATCGCAAGTCCTACAAATCCTCGAGTTCACCTTCGTATCAAACCAACAAGTCGGGACAATCAAAGTTACCGCGTCCTGATTTTTTGAGTTCGATCATTCCCGCGACATGAATCACCATGTCAGCGCTCACGCGGAATGATTGCCCCAAATCTGACGCAACGCATGTGCGAGGCTAGAGTTGCGCTCGCGCAAGACAAGAATGTCGACGCTGTGGTTATCCGCGTAACCATCAAGACACGATCACTTTCATCCAACATTCATCTCAATCAAAATCCTATGTATAGCATCCAACCGAACAATAACACTTGCACGATCGTCTTTCGCCGCATCAGAGTACCCTCGAGTTATCGCATATCATCTTTGATATGCCTCAATACCATCGACGATATACGTAACTTGACGATCTTCGTTTGCAACGAATTCTGAGTCGTGCGAATGATACTATCGTCCGACTGGATAATCTCCTCGACATTCAATTCAAGTTCGATGATTATCCCTCGAATCATTTACAACATCAATTTACTTAATCAATCGATCGACATCCTTGAGGCTATCGCATACACCACTCAGGGATGAAGTCATTCAACAAATCCTCAACTTATCATTCGAATCAAAATCCACTTCTTCAAATCCTGTTCGAACCATTCCTTGAATTCCAAGCACGCTCATCTATATCGCATCGACGTTATCGTCGCTCGCTGGTACCCTGTCACGACCCGCACCCTAGAGTTAGGGCACGAGAACGTAACAACGTCCAGCCTATGCCGCAGTGTCGACGGTAGAACGCTGTCCTAGGTCTCATGCATCTAACAGTATAAGGCTAAACAGTTTATACTCCCCGAATGGGGGTGACATAGCAGGTACAGACTCAATCACATCTAAGGTAGAGCATGATAAGGATAGATAAAATATGAAATCCAAAAAAGGTACAACAGAGAGAAATCTAAGTGTCTAAGATACACAAATCCAAAAATACATCTCAAATCTCCAAACTCAGATACAGTAATCCATAAAGTAAATACAACTCCAGACAATTGAAAATAACTAACTAAACAACCCCTAATGTGTCACCTCTAGGCTAGCAGGCCAT
Source organism: Iris pallida (assembly GCA_029216955.1). Lineage (NCBI taxonomy): Eukaryota > Viridiplantae > Streptophyta > Magnoliopsida > Asparagales > Iridaceae > Iris > Iris pallida. Next base: position 11,641,298 of record JANAVB010041219.1, read on the forward strand.
CTCCAAGCTATCTATAAAATTTATCAACGGGTCCAGTCAGGACAGGAGCGAGTACAGTACATCTCAACAATATCATAACAGGTTAGGAAATATAAACATGCTAGAGAGTAAGATACAGGATCTGAAGAAATAACATGATTAAAAAGAGAGAGACTGTAAGTAAATAGCTACACTATATAGAGAACTATCAGTGACTAGTGATTCAGAGCACAAGATGGTTATGTAAACGGCACGATGTTATACATGAGTAATCTACAGAGGTTGTACACGAGTAATCTACTGGATTGATTACATAACCACTTCTACTCCCCCGCCCCAATCAATACACAAGGATCTAGATATGATATGTTATTACACACGAAGTATAGTCGCACACGAGATCATGTGAATACATGAATATACACGATTTCACACGATTTGTACACGAATGTCACGAATACAAGGAGTACACGATGCTCACGATAAAGTACACGAACATGAATACCCGATGTATCCGCTAAGGGGATAACATCGCACAACAAGATCCATATAGTACTAATCCGTGTTTCCAACGTGTCAGTATCATGTAAAGTAATCTAAAGCAGGAAATATAATCCTAAACAAGATATGAAATGATCAGAGAATGTACTCGCCTGATATCTGAATGTCCAAGATAAAGATACTGTCCGAGGAGAGGTGTCTGGCTCCTAATTAGAATAGCACAAGTCACAACATGTCCAGAAGGGTAATATAAAGTACTACAATGCATTCTACATGAATCTAGGTCAAACTAGGCCAAAGTCAACCCTTGGTCAACTCTGGTCAACTACACTAGTCAACTAGGTCAAACTAGGTCATGTCCTAACCCAACAAGTCTTACTAGGCCTAACCAAGACTATCCTAGCAAGCACACATCAATACAAGGCTATACAAGCCAACATACACCCAACTCTATATAGCATACAATTATTCAATACTCAAATAGGCAAGAATTCATATTGGATATACACTAGGTAATCTATTACTTTAAGCTATATATGTCTACACATATATACACATGCATATATTGGTATTCAACATTAGGTCTATAATCATGGCATTTCAAATGGTTATATAAACTTATATATTACAACACAATATGCTAACATATATAATATACATACATAGCTAAGTTAACTATATTCATAAATACTTATTTAAGAGGCTATGTGTGTGTATATGAACATGGCAAGGGGCAAGTGAGGGTTAAATGGATATATATAGTGTATATATATCAAAGAGTGTCAAAGTGTAAGTGAACAATGTGTCAAGTGTGATAGTGTCAACATATTGTAAGGGGGTACATGAGGTAATATAGGATTTGTGTTAACATAGAATATTACATCTCATTAACTTGTATATTGCATACATTACATCTATTATTACATTACATTCATGCTTGTATTCATTCATCATTCATTTATTCTCTTGCACTACTATATGTACCATACATTACATACTATGGAACCTACATATTCATTACAAGCCATACTTATACATGCTTACATTAGATAGGATACTTACACCTCATACATCATTTATTTAACCATTTACTCATGCTTGTATTCTCTATTTAGTTACATAATGTATATACATTAACATGGGTTAAAATCAAATAGAACATTATATTACACACAAGGGTGCACAAAATGCATATGTCGAATAGTAACTCTTACTAATAATCAATACTGTACCAACTCAGCATGAATTAAATTCCAGAATTAAAGTATGTTATAGATCTATGTGTTAGCTCTCCGAAACTTCAAACGGATCGCATTTTCGTTTCCGGAAACTCCCGGAATCGCGAAAACACCGAGAACGCATTTGTCTTTCGTACAGCTGACACTCAAATAATTCTCCAAAAAGTTACAGAAAGAATTAGGCCTATTAATATTTATTTTTGGAAAGCTAACTTCAATACGCTTCTTTTAAAAAAAGAAGAAGATTAAACCGAGCTTTGAGCTAGAAGTTATGACATTTCTAAGTTAGGACTGAAATTAAAAACGTGGATAAAAATCATGACGGATTTAGATAGTTTGAGCCAAAAGAATACACAATATATATCCTAATTATCCACAACAATAATAGCAATAATAATATGAGGAACCAAACTCACAAACTTGATTATATAATCATCATGAACCATTTATTACATATATAAATATAGATACACTCTCATTACAATATATATATATAAATCTATATATGTAACATGAACACATCCACAACACAAAGGACACTCCTATGACCTCCAAATGGACACAAAATGGACACAAATGGAGATACAACCATGTGGGTTATTCCTATGGGTTCAAAATAGACCTATATGCATGAGGAAATGAAAAGGAGAAGGGATTTATACCTCCCGGTAGATCGAATCGAAGAAAAACCTTTCCGGAGCGACACCGACACGTAGAGATTCCAAAAGGACACGAACGAGCTCCGAATCCTCCCAAACTTGGGTAGCTTCCTCCTTGGCTAGAATGGAGAAGGAAAGAAGAAGATTTGGTGGTGAAATGGAAGGATTTGGTGGAGAAATTGCTAGGGATTGCTCTCTAGAAATTTGGAAAAGAACAAGAGAGAGAAAAATAGATGGATAATGACAAATGGGAGGCTCAACCCTATCCTTATTGTGGCTGGCCATAAAGGTAGTTTTGTTCTATTAGGAAAAGTCCAAAAGCCCCTACTAACCTATTCTATGAGTATTAGGAAAGGGCTAATTGGTTGGGGCTAAATTAGTCATTCTAAAGTCTCTAATCACACTAACCTTATCCATAATAATTAGTCTAACCTCTAACTAAAATATTTCTATCATGTGGACTAAAATTAATATCATGTGGGTCCCACTAGAGTCAAACTACCCCCGGGTCCCCGTTTCAAGTCGGATTGAGTTGAAATTCGAACCCGACTCAAATAATCCCAAAACAATATCATAAATAATAAAATAATATCAAAATAATTCAAAGGGGTCAAATGCAAAAATATTCTTAGTCCAAAAATGACATTAAAATATCATAATCACATGGTTAGGCTCTAGGTCAAACAGTCTCTAGGGTTTCACTAGCAAAACGTCAAAACCACAAGTCATTGATTTAAATAACTTTAAAATGATTTAAAATCAACAAAAATTATATCATGAATTAAATATCATTATTAAAATAATTATAAACATAAAGTTTTAAAATTACCCTCATTTGGGAAACTGGGTGCTACAACTCTACCCACCTTAGAAAAATTTCGTCCTCGAAATTTAAGATCGATAGTACTCCTTCTAGAGCCTCTAACCTACCCAATATCTAAGGTAACACTTCCTAACACTGGAATAATAAACGAACATCTAAAAAGTGTCAATCTAGGAATACCTCCAATACTGCTCTGCTGTACGGCGGTAATGGAACTTCAATAGAATATGGACTGGAACCTATATCCAAGGGACTGGACCTATTTTAAAGTGGTCTTAACTAAGGATGAAAAGGAACTGATCATAGGCTATAGGTATGCTCAAACTATTATCTTCCTATTAACCATCTATTAATACATTCTATTACCATAGGAACGATGCATTACTAAGACATATAGGCCCCTATCTCTCATAACACATTTATACTCACCAAAAGACTAGTACATCCTATCAAGGCTGATACTATAATCTCTCATAAACCTCATAAGCTACATGTTTATAGACACACATCCCCACATCAAGGACTAACCTATATATATCTACAACTGATACTAATGGGGTGACGTCCCTATTTCCCAACAATCAAGGTCTAAATTTTTTTTTATCTAAATCATGCAATTTGAAGGAATAGTATACAAGGTCAGGACATACCGTAGCAGTTGGAAGTCTCACCTAGGTACACTAATCATTCTAGGTTAAAACAGTACTATGGTATCAACACACAAACAATCTAGGGTGTCCTAATTGGAAAGGTAAGGGAACAACAATCATCAAGGTTGTAGGGCTGTCTACCATCATATATAAAAAATTGGTCATTAACAAGCAACTAAGAGTATTATTAAAAGGTTACTATTCCATAAAATGGCAAAAATTGAAAATTTAGGCACAATAAATCACAAATAGATTTTTGTCTTGACACGATCTAAGTTGATCAATTTCGGGATAAAACGAGATTTGGGCAAGAAGGAAAATCAATGAATTCAAAGTATGAGCACGAGCATCCAATGATGGAGGTTCAGGTCATGATTAAATTTAATTCGACTGAGTACGAATACGAGGTTCATAGGCGATGAAAAGATTTCAAGGAGAATTGTCAAGGCTGTCGCGAATGAGACTCTAGGGTCAAGTTTAACTATGTCTCCATTCTCGTAGATTGATACATGAAAAAGCGAACCAAAGTGCAATAGGTTGATCAGACCATCATGTACCGGTTCTGATTAGACAATATGTTAGTGGATGGCCACCCAATAAAATATGTCATGACCAAGCTCGAAAATAGATAAGCTTGCAAAACTAAGGCTAATTTAGCAGCATAAGATATAAGGGTGGTAATGATGAAAGGAATTACATAGTCCAAATTTCTTAACCAACGGGTCAAGTAATCAGATAAGGTACAAGGTTAAGCATCTAAGGAAACAAGTAGAACACCATCACATATCGGGTCGAAAGAATTGAGTCAAGGCTGGATTTTTAATTGAAATAAGAAGAAATTTAGTATAATGGTAGAGGTTATAGTTTAGCCAATTGACCAGAAAATCATATCAAGAAAATAGAGTACAAGAAGACGGGTTTTACTGGGACATGATATACCTACACGAAGGTGAGCTCGTCTAGGTCTTGCATATAAGATTTGTTGGAGGGTAACAGCTAGTATTACATTCCGAATATCAAAGTCATGATAAGGAACGTCAAGGATCTCAATTAGAAAGTGGGAGTTCAAGAGGTGGTAATTAATGCACAAAAATAATGAAGATCGAGTTAGTCATCTGCTTCTGATACTCTTAAGTTCATCTGGTCATAACTTGCCAATCATATCTTTACCTCACAGTCTCCATATAAAAATTTAACTTTTACTTAAACTCTTACCATGACTACCGTAGGCAATTCCCAATTTTCAAACATCACTCTTGAAGCACAACCCTCACATTTAGGAATCAACATTAACCATTTATTTAAATTTTCAAATTCTTTCACCTTGACTTAAATTTGACCCAAAACCTCTAAATCCCGTTTACGAATTCCTTGAACTTGTTCAAATTTTTCTCCTCGTATTATTTAATTTAAATCTCTAGGCCTTACAAAACTTATCTTTCATCATAGAATCAACTTCCGTATTTTCTTCGACATACACCCTTGAATATTATTCTCCTAAAAATATTTCACAACAATCTCTAAACTTCCATAACTTTTTGCTCTCTCTATCCCTAGTCATTGCCTCGCAACATCTTGTTTAATATCCTTATTAAACACAATTAACTTCTCTTTTCCATTACTAACCTTCTACATAGCCTCAGAGTAAAAATTTTTCCCAGAATCAATAACCAAGATTTTCTAAGTTCTCAAAACTAGGTTGACCTCTGATATCCTCATTAGTTTTGAATATACCTATAAACTATCTCATAACCCCAAAATTTATCTAAATATAATTGCTTCCAGATTGGCAGTATACATCTCTTTATTCTATTCGAGATCTTTACCACATTTCTATCTCAAGTTTCCATATGGAACACTCCACATTTGATTTCCTTTAGATCATCATAAAATAACCAGTTACGTCTTCTCTGAGCTACATAATTTACGTCACTTCCTTAGCCTTCCCCATACAAAAGATACGAAGATTCAAGGGTTTCGAAGTACATCTGGTAGGGACGACAAGATATGGGTAATTAATGTAATAAGACAGAGTTTAAGATAAGAGGTAAATAAGAATGCAAGAGAATAATGGCGAGAAAGAATAATGAAGATATGTTCCTTCTCATCGGTTCAAATGAGAGGAACCCATCAAGCTTAAATTGAATAGCAAGGAATGAGGGTGAATCCAAACAAGAGGAAAAGGAATTTTAATTGAAGTTCAAAATGAGTTTCTCAGGGGTCGTCCCAGAAATCTCTCAAAGAATCCTAAGTATGATTGAGTACCTTGGATTTGAAAATATTAATCTAAATACAAAATTAAAACAACAACTACAAAATTTTATCAAAATTATCAAGTAATACCAGGATTCAAAGTTCCACAATGAATCCACAAAATCAAATTCAAATCAAGGAAAAAGGTGAATCAAAACAAGGAAAAGGAGTTTAAATCGAAATTCAAAATGAGATTCTCAAGGGTCATCCCAGGAATCTCTCAAGGAATCCTAACAGTGATTGAGTATCCTCTCATCCTAACATCTTAATTTATATATCCTATAGCAGGCTCGTAGTAGTACAACTAAGTCGTTGCGTTACTACGAAATCGCACTAATGCGAATCTCGACCTGCATGGGCCACCACTAAAAACGTGTCACGACCCGCACCCTAGAGTTAGGGCACGAGAACGTAACAACGTCCAGCCTACGCCGCAGTGTCGGCGGTAGAACACTGTCCTAGGTCTCATGCATCTAACAGTATAAGGCTAAACAGTTTATACTCCCCGAATGGGGGTGACATAGCAGGTACAGACTCAATCACATCTAAGGTAGAGCATGATAATGATAGATAAAACATGAAATCCAAAAAAGGTACAACAGAGAGAAATCTAAGTGTCTAAGATACACAAATCTAAAAATACATCTCAAATCTCCAAACTCAGATACAGTAATCCATAAAGTAAATACAACTCCAGACAATTGAAAATAACTAACTAAACAACCCCTAATGTGTCACCTCTAGGCTAGCAGGCCATCTCCAAGCTATCTATAAAATTTATCAACGGGTCCAGTCAGGACAGAAGCGAGTACAGTACATCTCAACAATATCATAACATGTTAGGAAATATAAACATGCTAGATAGTAAGATACATGATCTGAAGAAATAACATGATAAAAAAGAGAGAGACTGTAAGTAAATAGCTACACTATATAGAAAACTCTCAGTGACTAGTGATTCAGAGCACAAGATGGTTATGTAAACGGCATGATGTTATACACGAGTAATCTACAGAGGTTGTACACGAGTAATCTACTGGATTGATTACATAACCACTTCTACTCCCCCGCCCCAATCAATACACAAGGATCTAGATATGATATGTTATTACACACGAAGTATAGTCACACACGAGATCATATGAATACATGAATATACACGATTTCACACGATTTGTACACGAATGTCACGAATACAAGGAGTACACGATGCTCACGATAAAGTACACGAACATGAATACCCGATGTATCCGCTAAGGGGATAACATCGCACAACAAGATCCATATAGTACTAATCCGTGTTTCCAACGTGTCAGCATCATGTAAAGTAATCTAAAGCAGGAAATATAATCCTAAACAAGATATGAAATGATCAGAGAATGTACTCGCCTGATATCTGAATATCCAAGATAAAGATACTGTCCGAGGAGAGGTATCTGGCTCCTAATTAGAACAGCACAAGTCACAACATGTCCAGAAGGGTAATATAAAGCACTACAATGCATTCTACATGAATCTAGGTCAAACTAGGCCAAAGTTAACCCTTGGTCAACTCTGGTCAACTACACTAGTCAACTAGGTCAAACTAGGTCATGTCCTAACCCAACAAATCTTACTAGGCCTAACCAAGGCTATCCTAGCAAGCACACATCAATACAAGGCTATACAAGCCAACATACACCCAACTCTATATAGCATGCAATTATTTAATACTCAAATAGGCAAGAATTCACATTGGATATACACTAGGTAATATATTACTTTAAGCTATATATGTCTACACATATATACACATGCATATATTGGTATTCAACATTAGGTCTATAATCATGGCATTTCAAATGGTTATATAAACTTATATATTACAACACAATATGCTAACATATATAATATACATACATAGCTAAGTTAACTATATTCGTAAATACTTATTTAAGAGGCTATGTGTGTGTATATGAACATGGCAAAGGGGCAAGTGAGGGTTAAATGGGTATATAGTGTATATATATCAAAGAGTGTCAAAGTGTAAGTGAACAATGTGTCAAGTGCGATAGTGTCAACATAGTGTAAGGGGGTACATGAGGTAATATAGGATTTGTGTTAACATAGAATATTACATCTCATTAACTTGTATATTGCATACATTACATCTATTATTACATTACATTCATGCTTGCATTCATTCATCATTCATTTATTCTCTTGTACTACTATATGCACCATACATTACATACTATGGAACCTACATATTCATTACAAGCCATACTTATACATGCTTACATTAGATAGGATACTTACATCTCATACATCATTTATTTAACCATTTACTCATGCTTGCATTCTCTATTTAGTTACATAATGTATATACGTTAACATGGGTTAAAATCAAATAGAACATTATATTACACACAAGGGTGCACAAAATGCATATGTCGAATAGTAACTCTTACTAATAATCAATACTGTACCAACTTAGCATGAATTAAATTCCAGAATTAAAGTATGTTATAGATCTATGTGTTAGCTTTCCGAAACTTCAAACGGATCGCGTTTTTGTTTCCGAAAACTCCCGGAATCGCGAAAACACCGAGAACGCGTTTGTCTTTCGTACAGCTGACACTCAAATAATTCTCTAAAAAGTTACAGAAAGAATTAGGCCTATTAATATATGTTTTTGGAAAGCTAACTTTAATACGCTTCTTTTAAAAAAAATGGGAGATTAAACCGAGCTTTGAGCTAGAAGTTATGACATTTCTAAGTTAGGACTGAAATTAAAAACGTGGATAAAAATCATGACGGATTTAGATAGTTTGAGCCAAAAGAATACACAATATATATCCTAATTATCCACAACAATAATAGCAATAATAATATGAGGAACCACACTCACAAACTTGATTATATAATCATCATGAACCATTTATTACATATATAAATATAGATACACTCTCATTACAATATATATATATATAAATCTATATATGTAACATGAACACATCCACAACACAAAGGACACTCCTATGATCTCCAAATGGACACAAATGGAGATACAACCATGGGGGTCATTCCTATGGGTTCAAAATATACCTATATGCATGAGGAAATGAAAAGGAGAAGGGATTTATACCTCCCGGTAGATCGAATCGAAGAAAAACCTTCCCGGAGCGACACCGACACGTAGAGATTCCAAAAGGACACGAACGAGCTCCGAATCCTCCCAAACTTGGGTAGCTTCCTCCTTGGCTAGAATGGAGAAGGAAAGAAGAAGATTTGGTGGTGAAATGGAAGGATTTGGTGGAGAAATTGCTAGGGATTGCTCTCTAGAAATTTGGGGAAGAACAAGAGAGAGAAAAATAGATGGATAATGACAAATGGAAGGCTCAACCCTATCCTTATTGTCGCTGGCCATAAAGGTAGTTTTGTTCTATTAGGAAAAGTCCAAAAGCCCCTACTAACCTATTCTATGAGTATTAGGAAATGGCTAATTGGTTGGGGCTAAATTAGTCATTCTAAAGTCTCTAATCACACTAACCTTATCCATAATAATTAGTCTAACCTCTAACTAAAATATTTCTATCATGTGGACTAAAATTAATATCATGTGGGCCATGCCTGACTAGTGTGTGGGTCCCACTAGTGTCAAACTACCCCCGGGTCCCCGTTTCAAGTCGGATTGAGTTGAAATTCGAACCCGACTCAAATAACCCCAAAACAATATCATAAATAATAAAATAATATCAAAATAATTCAAAGGGGTCAAATGCAAAAATATTCTTAGGCCAAAAATGATATTAAATATCATAATCACATGGTTAGGCTCTAGGTCAAACAGTCTCTAGGGTTTCACTAGCAAAACGTCAAAACCACAAGTTATTGATTTAAATAATTTTAAAATGATTTAAAATCAGCAAAAATCATATCATAAATTAAATATTATTATTAAAATAATTATAAACACGAAATTTTAAAATTACCCTCATTTGGGAAACTGGGTGCTACATACCCCTATCGATAGTCATCTCACTTTACTCAATCGAGTTTAACTCATTCTCGTCCGACACAATTCAATTTTCGTACTTGACTTTTCTATGGTCGATGCAACTTTGGTGTATATGCCCAGCCCGACTTAGCCAACCGTGCTTATGCGAACCATCTTTTTTTGTTTTGTTGACAAAAACTGCTCTTCTATGTTTTACAAAATAGATAGACTTATTGTATGGACATCCCGTGGGACAATTGAGAGAGCGCACCAACGATATCAATATGCGGAAGCGATATTTAGAGTTCGCAGAACAGCGGAGTTAAAGAATTCAATCGATATTCCAAGGACGTAAAGCCGTGCTCTGATACCATTATGTCACGCCCCGCTCCCGTAGAAGCGATCGTCCTCGCTAAGGCGTGATGCCGCACGAGCCTAGATTGCGCTCGTACAAGGCGGGTTCTATAACGGCCGATTTCAGCGGCTGCGACGAGGTCGTCGCACAGAAGTCCCAAGCAGAGACATTGAATAATAGCAACAGAATTTAGAACAAAACACAAGTTATACAAAGAAGCTCTTTATTGATATTGAAACAACGGTTACATTGGGGGCGCAAGGCCAAGATTACAAGTCTCTCATGCTCACTCAAGCTCACATTACAAGTCACTCAGCTCTCTCTCTCATCTTTCAATACATTTGTCGATCCAGCGAAAGCTTCGGAAAGCGATGTCCATACATTATGTCCTATATTAGTCTGTCTCCATGCGACCGCACGCTTCGAATCGCCAAGGAACTCCGTGCCTCGACGCATCCAAGCGAGCTCCGCGCCACGAGCTTCTACCTGTGCCTGCACATGTAAACTATGTGGGTGTCAGTACTCAAATGTACTGGTGGAATAAGCTCTCGCCCACCCATACAAAACCAACACGTTTACTTTACTTTGTGCAACATTGCCCCCCTTCGTATTGTCTTTCTACTCTTGTCTTAGGATCAGTTTTAGGACCGGCGCCTTAGCGCAACTTGTGTATCAGAACCATCCCGTGCTTGCAATGTCAACGTTAACTCATACTTTATCCCTAGACCACTTCTCGTGCCAACAACGTTAACCTATCAAGTCGTGTTTGCCTTACGACCAAAATCAGAGACCCAGCTACACGATAGACTCCTTTTCCATGTGACCGTGCTACGAAATCCATATTGAGACCATGCCTCGTAACTCACTAAGACTTAACCATATCGCCGCTTCGCGGCCCGTGCTACTTTGATCACCAACCGACCCAATCAAGACTCGTGAATCTTAGTGTCACTCAACCAACTTTGCCTTGCGGCGGTTTCCCGACTTAAACTCAAACAACTCAACCAACTTAAACAACTTATATGCCGACAACTTAAGACTTGACGCCACATCTCGTTCCGAAGCACGACGCCTGTGTTGAAACCCAATCTTAGGCCCAAGCTTTGTGTTCTAACTGTAAGCACCTTCAACTCAACTCAATCCAAAGGCATACACGCGGTTAGCCGCTATTTGCCGACATCTATATGAACTTGGTCACTGACTCCCAGAGCCATCCTGGACTCTTTTAGCTTGTTAAGCGGCCGCCCTTGCCAGGTGGGTAGCTAGCCCCGCTGGCAAGCCTCTGCGCTAACTTGTGCGGTCATCCAGCACGTGCTAATGCTGCTTCTCAAGAACCGGTCCCCTTCCGTCGGGCTACCGTTCGAGGAAACTCTTCCTTGTCGACAAGTTGTCCATGACCATGCAAGACTCGACTCAAACTGACGTCTCACACAGTCATTGTACCTCTAGTGTTACCATCTCTTCAGGGCTAAATTCAATACTACTCACATATGAGATTTTGCCTCGACGACTCGTAGTCGTGAGCACTCTTCTTTCTTGTCCTATCATTTTACTCAACTCAAGAACAGCTATTCACAACACTTTCCAAACTCAATGAATCAACCGTGGCCCGTGCCTTAAAACTCTAGGACCGTGCCATCGTGTCTCAAACCGACTTCCGATCTACGCGACGCTATCGCCCAAGTCATACTTCATATGACGGGCCTTGGGATCGTGGGACTATTTAACTCGACAATCGCAGAAAGAGCGGAACAGCAATAGAAATGACTTAGGTCGATCGGTGTAACTTTGCCTAACTTAATCGAGCCTATAACTTGACTCAAGGGATGAGCAAAGGCTATGCCAAGCCTTGCATTATGGAAACGTGCATGTTTTGTCGAGCATTTACGCGGGCAACGCCTATGACTTAGGCTATTTCATAACTTTGTGTCGAAGACCAACTTTCCTTCTCCCAAGCCACGGGACGAAGGATCGAGTGTCATTTTTAAAGCACGTCGTGCACAAACTCTAATCCGACCGTGGGATGTTTTTCCATGTTCTAACTCATTTTGACCCGTCGGGATTTTTCCCTTAGCTATGTGGATTCATCTCTTTTATTATTAAGCCTACTTGTGCAAGTTGAAAACACGATTTATTATGTGATGGCAAAGATGAGGCAAGTTCACCGAAACTACCCCAACTGAGCGAGCGGTCGCCTCGACCGAGCGATGTCTCCGAGTAGCCGTTGCAAGGCTAAGTCCGAATGCCGTCGGCATTTCTATTCCTCCGATTGACTGAGCGGGACGGGACACTACAGCCCACCCATACAAAACCAACACGTTTACTTTAATTTGTGCAACATAGTCCATTCTTATCGATTGTCTTTCTAGTCTTGTCTTAGGATCAGTTTTATGACAGACGCCTTGGCATACTTATGTCTGAGGACCATTTCGTGCTTGCAACAGTAACGTCCACTCAACAACGTTAACCTATCAAGTCGTGCTTGCCTTACGGCCAAAATCACAGACGCAACTACGCGATAGACTCCATTTTCTTGCCTCTAAACCTTTCTCGTGCTTGCATTGTCGATGCAACGACTTATACTTGTCTTTTGTGCCAAACTCTGGGACGTAACGACTCAGTCGTGTCATGAACTCATTTCGTGCTTCAATAACTTCGAGGCAGCGCCTCCTCGTTTAGTCTTTCCTATACTTTAGTTTTGTGCAAGACGACCGTGCCTCACATTTTGAGGTCGTGCCCAGCAACTCAATGTAACTTCACACAACTTGCCCTACGGCCCTTCTCGACTTAACTCGCAACGACTCAAGCCTAACTCATGCAAACTCCTTGCCTTACTTAATACATGTTGCCATATCCTGTGCCGAAGCACGCCGCCTTCGCTGTAGCCAAATATTAGGCCCAGACATTGTGTCTTCTAACTGCATACATATTCAACTCAACTCAATCCAAAGGCATACACACGCGGATTGCCGCCCGTGCCGACATATCTATATGAAAGGTCACTGGCATTAACTAGTCATTCTGGACATAGCCTGGCATTCGGGACCCTTGCACCGTCGGTTGCGATCCTCGATGCAAGTCCCCGACCTACCGGTTGCTTCATACCCAGCTCGGCTATAATCTGTTCTTCCTAGGCCGGATCGGTCCCTGGCCCAAGGTTTCCGATCCGAAGAACCATCGCCCTTGTCGACAAGTTGTCTATGACCACGCGCCTACACTAACTTCTAGACTTAACGTAATGCATGGTCTCATCATCATCATTTAGTTCCTTTATTTTACTACTTCTACCTTTCACACTTCTTTGCAGAGCCCAAACCAGGGTTGCCTCGACGACTGAACCACAGTCCCGATATATTTCCTCTCGGCGACTAACCGTCGCTTAGACTTAACATTCCCTGAACTCCGGGAACGGCTACTGCATAGCCTTCCCACTTAACTTGAACAGAACGTGTTTCCTTAAGTATCGATAGACCGTGGCTAACTTTCCTCTGAACCAACCGTAGCTCGTGCCTTAAACCGACTCGTGCTCTACGCAATGTTATCGCCCAAGTCATACCTCGTATGACGGGCCTTGGGATCGTGGGACTATTTAACTTGACAACCGCAGAATGAACGGGACCGCACTTGGAATGACTTAGGTCGACCGACATAACTTTGCCTAACTTACTCAAGCCTACAACTAAACCCGAGGGACGAGCAAAGGCTATGCCAAGCCTTGTGCAGTGGAATCGTACACGCTTTATCAAGCGTTTATGCGGGTGACGCCTATGACTTAGGCTAACTCTCAGCTTTTGCACCGAAGACCAACTTTTCTTCTCCCAAGCCACGGGACGAAGGACCGAGTGTCATTTTTAAAGCACGCCGTACACCAACTCTAAGCCGACCGTGGGACATTTTCCATGTTCTAATTCAATTTGACCCATCAGGATTATTCCCTTTTGCTATGTGGATTCGTCTTTTTTATTATTAAGCCTACTTGTGCAAGTTAAAAATATGCGATTTATTATGTGAAGGCAAAGATGAGGCGAGTTCACCGAAACTACCCCATCTGAGCGATGTTTTCGAGCAAGCCGTTGCAAGGCTATGTCCGAACGCCGTCGGCGTTTCGATTTCTCCGATTGACTGAGCGAGACGGGGCACTACATCTCCCAACCTAGTATTCCGTGGTCCTTGTGATCTATTGACGAGGTAATTGACTGACACTAATAGGTTTACCGGGAATATAAAACTTTGAGAACCATAACCCAGTAGTCGACCAAAGCATTATGGATAAGAAGATAGTAGGATGACTGTATAAGCAAGAACATAGGGTAAGGTTTTTGATTCTCACAAAATTCGAACTACTTGTGCCTCTTTTCAAAAATCTCGCGTACTTGTATCTTGACTATCTTGACCAACGCTGCTATTACAGCCTAGTTTTTACAAACTTACTCTTTTATCGAGCTTGATTCAAGACATATATTTATTGGGGACGCCCGCTAACGTATTGTCTAATCAGAATCGATGTATTACGGTCTGATGAACCGTAGTGCACTCGGTTCACTCTTCCTCTGATTAACCTACGTGGATTGAGATGTAGATGTCTCTAGGATCTCATCCGCGACTGCATTGACAATTCCTCTTGAATTATACATTCGCCTTTGAATCACGTAATTGTAATCAGTGACATCTTCCTTGAACTCTTGATGGTTTTGTCTTTCACTGATTTAGAAAGACGAAAGCTCGTAATTGGTAGAGAGATACGGAGTATCCCCATGGCTATGATAGTTGTATACACACAAGTGTAACTACCATCGACCATTCATGTGATTAAGTTACTCGTTCTCCTCTCGACCCTCAAACTGATATTGAGACTTTCAAGCTATCGAAAATTGAGAAGGATTAGGGTTTTACCCTTAGTCAGAACGCCAACCTAAGAGACTATCTATTCTCAAGAAACCAATTATTGTGAGTCTCTAATTATTGTTGGGAGCTTGCTTTGACTAGTAACCCTTAAGCCCATACCCCTAGAACTCTTGTGACAATAGTCTGGCAGGCTTAACACAAATAGAAACTCACGACTCAGTTGTTAGAAATCTTTTCGTAGGATGTGCCTTAGAGTTGGTTATCCGGTCGAAAACTCTCGTATATTGTGGACGAGTAGATCATTCTATTTTATCGACCATGTGTCATTGTTCACACTCATTTTCTATTTATTGAGGAACGATCCTAGACTTGACTTATATCTACCGTATTCCGTTATGCCGTGCCTCATTCTTTATTAACAAGAGTCGAGGCACATTATTCGGACTTTAGAATTCTTCTAGCCTCATTATTCCTGAAACCATATCCTAGTTTCTAAGGTGGGTAGACTGTAAGCCTTCTAAAATTTTAGGATATACCAGGATTACCGAGTGACTAGAATAATTTCCATTAGGATGATGATTAGTGCCCTTGGACTCCCACTTTTCATTTAGATTATTTTGTGCCTCCGGCCGTGCCATTTAATATTCGGAGCACGAGACCAGCTGTTATCTTCCAACAAATTTCATATGCAAGGCCTAGACGAGTTCACATTCATCTAGGTATATCATGTCCCACTCAAACCCGTCCCCTTGTACTCTATTTTTATGGTACGACTTTCAGGACAAAAGGACTAGCTATAACCTTTACCATAGTACCGGTACACTTTCCGATTTCCATTAGAGCCTCAACCTTGACTCAGTACATTCGACCCAATATATGGTTGTGATCTACTCGAAGCCCACTACGCACATGCCACTAGTGTGCCACCCAATTGAGGTCTCATGTGCTCCTTAAACGCAAAGTCACTGAAGGCACATTTTGAGCTTTAGGGACCTAGCTAACCAACATAACTAGCAACTAGCTCAATCCCTTGGGTAGAAATCTATTCTAGGATACCCTAACCTAGTAAAAATAGTTTTATTTTTGGGATCTTGTCCAATCAATATAGATCGAAATCTGAGGTTCATCCAACCAACGATTGATGTCCAATCAGAAATCCATTAAGACCCAGTAAACCCATCCATACATACCACCCTATTTGGACTAAAACCGAACTATTTGAAATAGGTCCCTATACCTACTATGTAGTCTCCCCCTCTTAAGAATGTGGTGTCATCCATAACCATTATTCCATCTACTTGGAAGTTGCGATACGATTTTGTATTCTATTTATGTTCCTTGCTTGTGTGTTTAAATAACCACGGAAGAGAGCACAATCTTGATTTTCGAAATTTCGTTGTATTATGGAAATGTTTAGAATTTCAAGAACGGACCTTCTGTATTGCACGGACTGCAAGCCCCTCTAGGAAATGAAGGGTTCTTCGATTTAGTAAGTGACTAGACTAGAGTAGCCCAATCTAGCAAATAGGTCAATGGTTCGTAAAACCTTCTTTCTATCTGCATCATTGGATACTCTCTACCGCCCTGGAATTTCATACTTGCTCTTGATTATTCTTCCTTATCTTTCTATCCTTCCTATTTTGGAACGATGAAAGGTCATGCTTATTAGAATTTACCAATATTTATTAGCTACTTGTGTAAATTGTTGCTTGTTAGCTTTCGGGTTGTTCGATAAATAGGAGAGGATTATAGTGGCCATAAACAGTAGATATCTATTGGTAGCAATTTTCACAATTAGTTGGAAGATTGTAAAGTTTTAGTGATATGAGATTTGAGGAAGTAGTGTGACCAAAGGTGGATAGAAGTCATCGGGGTTTCGTAGTTACAAAATGGCTAAAGGAGGATATAAACTAATTTTTGAGGAATAAAATTAAGGAGATTAAGGTAACAGCAGATCCTTTTTGAATATAAGGAATAATTATGAATTAGAATTTCGAGGACGAAATTATTTTTAAGGTGGGTAGATTTGTAGCTGTCCTTCCCAAAAAATTAGAATATTTTATTATTATTATTTATTTTATTGGAATGGTAATTTTTAGATTTTATAAATAATTACTTAGTTAATTAGTACGGTAGATGACTTTAACCATGATGTGGTTTTGGGGTACAAGGTAACTAGAAATCGTCGTACGAATAGTACAAGGACGTGCTTTGACTAGTATATTAGCCCTGGTAGTGAAGGCCGAGCGATAGTGATGTCCTAACTAGGAAAATCAGGCCAAATTACGACTTAACCTGTACCGAAGTTTTAATTATTTATTATTTATATTATTGAGTTTTAGGGAACCCGGTTGTATCGAATTAGTCCAGATAGGACCCAAGACAAGCCCAAGCCATATAGTCATGCGGGACGTCCGATGACATGCGTGTTGATGTATTTTTATGACTGTGTTATATTCCGTTTTAATAATTTAATGACTACTTCAAAATATTTGTAATTTTAATATTATAAATATCATTATTAATTAATATTCAATGATATTTGTATAAAATGGGTCCATTATACGTTTCGGGATTTTTAGACTGCGCATAGTGGTGTATACAGCGTTATTGATTATTTGAATTTTGTTATTATTATTACTATTATTATTATTTTATTGAGATTATTATTATTATTATTGGCTATATTATATTTGGAAAATATTATTATATATAGTCATATTTATATAAATAGGCCTTATAATAGGAACAAATGCTATTAGGATTTATTTGGGTTTATCTAGAATATATATGAGCATTTATATATATATATATATATATATATATATATATATATATATATATATATATATATAATATATATATATATATATAGCCCAGCTGAGCAAACAACTCTACTAAGCAAAACCAAAACAACCCGAGCTTTACAAAGCCCATAGACCCGAGTGTAATCCCACGAGTTCGACGGTATATATATATATATATATATATATATATATATATATATCGATTAAAACGAAAACCCTAACGCCAAGTCCCTACCCAGACCACTGCCCCGACCCCCACGGCCCTGCGCGCCGCAGCAACAGCGCCGGCCGGCCACCGCCGTCGCGCCAGGGCCGCGCGCAAACGAGCCAGTCGCAGCGGAGCAGCAGTAGCAACAGCTGCAGGGTGCCGCCTTTAGGGTGATTTTCCCGCTGCTTCGGCCAATCATTTTACAATCTTCTTTCTCAGGTGCGTTCACAAACTATACGACCTTAAGTCCTCTCAATTAGAATTAATTGTAAAGCCCTAGGTTGTCCAGGAAATCGACTCGAAGTCGACGTAAAACCAGCCCAAAACAGAACACTAATTCAGTCCAATCATCCACGTTCGGAGATCTATTCTGATCGATCCCGTACCGTATTAGAAAATCTATTTGAAGAGTCTTATTGACAACATATACGGCAGTAAAACCCTTTTTATTGGAACCTGATTTCATTGAGTATATTAGAAGTTATTTGATTCTAAAGTTTAGAAAAAAACCCCGTTTTCAAATATTAGAAAATCACAAGAACTCTCGATACGACGTGCGTCCCGCCAATCTGGGCGACATGGTCACAAACTGAAAGCATCGAAAGCTGCGTAACAGTTTCGTGGTCATGTGGGCTTTAACAGAATTCAAATTGGTTGCGTGTGCGCGACGAATTTGATGCGTATCCGTCGAAATTCACCGTATCGATCTCTGTGCAATTTTCCCAATTACTTTTTGTACGCTCATCAGATCGAGATGAAACTTACACCAGCAGGACCGTGTCATTTTTCTGGTCTTGTATGCCAAGTTTGGTCCAATTTCGAGACAATTGATTGGATCGTCGTTTCGCGGGCCCCACGATCCAATTCAACGGACGATTTTGTGCACGGCCCGCCGGAATCCAACTCTGGACATACGGTTGGGTTCGTATCGAAAAATTGGATCCGTAGACATGTAGTTTGATGACTTTAAAGACCGTTGACTCTGGCACGCTTTTCGGTGCAAAGCGGGTCCAACAGTGGACACCGTTTTGACCCGAAAGTACCGTTTTGCTCCTGTGTCCAGAATTGGACTTAAGGACAGACAATCTTAGCTAATTTGACTTTTCTGAGAACATTGGTAATGTTTATTTTAGCTTTCGGGGACTGTTGTACGGGTTTTGACTATTGGGGCACATTGAGTGGTTCAGGTTGTCGGTTTCACCAGCAGATGACCATAGGCGAGTACAGTTTATTGTCTGTATTTCGATATTGATCTTCACTATATTTCATTGATTGGCCATTGATTATGTGATCTTATATTCTATTATAAATTGTTGAGTCGGGAATGTGAAGTACCAACGATGTGTGATCTGACCTTAGACAGTGTAGACAGTGATTTATTATTACAAAATAGACAGTGTAGACAGTAATTTATTATTACAAAGTAGACAGTGATTTATTGTTACAATTAGACAGTATAAACAGTAATTTATTATTTCAAAGTATACCATGTTTCTTTATTACATTATTTGTTGTAGATAGTGTAACTTTAGACAGTGTAGACAGTGTAACTTTAGACAGTGTAGACAGTGTCGTATAATTGTCCCGAGACCGATCACATATCAAAGGTACTTCTACGATTGTGAAGGTCTTTTGTTTATTTTTTTGTTACTGATTTTTCGTCTTTACTGTTTATTTTCAAAACTCATGATTGATGTCTAACTTTTATTTTATAGTCATTTTCTTTATTTGAAATTGCATTCAGTGAATTGTGCTTGTTCCATTCCTGAGTGGAAACCAATATTTTTCAGGTTAGCCGTGGATTCACTTAGCATGGGAGATACATGGGTACTTGCAGACAAAAGCCTAGAGACTAGTTAGATAGTCAAGTTATAGTCATTCAATATTTGAACAAGTTTATATTTTTCTGCAAATGTAAAACTTGTGATCTTTGTAAATTTAATTAATTTTTGTGACTGAGCATTATTTGTGATTTTGATCTTCATGGCCGTGACAGCTTTCTACCGCTGACACTGCGGCGTAGGCTGGCTTGGACACGTCTCGTATCCGTTTTAAAAGAAAAAAAATGGGTGCGGGTCGTGACATAAACGGAGAATGACATTCTCCCTGTAACTTTACAGGGAGAATGTCATTCTCCGTGTGGAATTAAAACGGAGAATGACATTCTCCGTGTCGATTGACCCGAAGAATGACATTCTTCCTGTAAATTTACAGGAAGAATAACATTCTCCGTTTTAAATTACACAGAGAATGTCATTCTCTGTTTTATTTAACACGGAGAATGACATTCTTCTTGTAAATTTATAGGGAGAATGACATTCTCCGTGTAAATTTACACGGAGAATGACATTCTCCGTGTCGATTTAAACGGAGAATGACATTCTCTGTGTAAATTTACAGGGAGAATGTCATTCTCCGTGTGGAATTAAAACGAAGAATGTCATTCTCCGTGTCGATTGACATGGAGAATGACATTCTCCTTTTTAAATTACACAGAGAATGTCATTCTCCATTTTATTTATCACGGAGAATGACATTCTCCTTGTAAATTTACAGGAAGAATAACATTCTTCGTTTTTAAATACACAGAGAATGACATTCTCCGTGTCGATTTAAACGGAGAATGACATTCTCCATGTCGATTTACAGGGAGAATGTCATTCTCCTTGTAATTTACAAGGAGAATGACATTCTCCGTGTCGATTTAAACGGAGAATGACATTCTCTGTGTAAATTTACAGGGAGAATGTCATTCTCGATGTCGAATTAAAACGGAGAATGTCATTCTCCTTGTAATACAGAGTGAATGACATTCTCCGTGTAATTTAAAACGAAGAATGACTATTTTCTTCTTATATCAATGGATAACAGTTATCATAAACCTAATTTATTGTTTATGTTTTATTTTTTATTTTTTTCTTCTTTTTTTGTAGAAAAAACCACTATCAGGAATAATGATTCTATTCCGTGCTACTTTCAAGACAACGCTAGAACTTATAGAGGTTGTCACTATAAATGGTGGCTGTTTACCCATGCCAGTCATTGAATCTTTAAAGAATACTGGTTTCTGGAATTTAATTGAGGTATTCTACAAAAGCAGAGTTGATACAAAAGAATTGGCGAAGGCAACAGAAGGCCTTAAGAACTTGATAGGAACCTACAGGTAAGACAAAAAAGGTGTGGGTTACTTTCAGTTGAGCAACACTGTCCAAATAGTACCAAGCGTCGATGATGTGGCAATCATATTCGGTCTACCGCTTAGGAAAGAAAGCGAGACTGATTTTAACTGTAGAAAATTGATAATGGAGACACATAAACAGCCACCAGCACCAAGATCTTATAGCCTGTGTACAACACATTTTACAAGGTTGCTGACTAATTCCAAAGGCACACATGCAAAAGTCACTAACCAGGAAGTGAAAAATAAGTTCTTCCAATTACTAGAGCAGCTTCGTAGTGGAGATAAGACTGCTCCAGATGATTTGGCCAAGTTGTTGATCTTCCACTTGTGCCAAACTGTATTCTTCACTAAATTTGGCGGTTAAAGTTTGTCGTACAAATTCTTCACCTTGGTGGACAGCATAGAAGTTATCAACAGTATATGCTGGCCAAGGTTAATATTGGAATATGTCATGGATAGCATAAAGAGGAGTACAAGTAAATGTGTGGGAGGGGATTACTCCAATGTTTACTCCAAAATGGAAGGTTGCACAATATACTTCCTATATTGGTTTGCAAAACATACTACCCTTGTGGAAATGAAGTTTGAACCAATTCCAAATTACCCAAGATTTTTCATATGGGATGGGTACAGAATCTCAACCTTCCTCGGGACCGAATACCCCTAGGAAATGAATTCTCCGTACATATTTGAAAACTTGGTCATATCTGTTGGACAAGAAGGAGGACACCTGGAAGGTGAGCAACCTCTACAAGAAGAAGTTCTACAAGAGGAAAGGGGGGAGACAGGGGAAGAAGGGATACCTGGTGCTGAGGTTGCAGCCGAACAAGTCAAAATCAACGACACATTGGGTGGCTTGGCACTGGAATTGGAGAAATTGAGAAGACAGAATTCTGATATTCTGGCGCATAACGAGAACCTCCTCGAAAAGATTAAAGAGCTAGAGGCACAACTCCGTGCAGTCAAAGCTGATATGGAGAGCTCGGCACATGAATTAGAGGAAATCAAAAGACAAAATTATGATCTGCTTGTACAGAAATGTGGACTCACGGAAAAGCTTCAAGAGCTAATGTCACGACCCACACCCTGTTTAGGGGCACGAGCACGTGGGTACGTCCAGCCTACGCCGCAGTATCGGCGGTAGAATGCTGTAAAGGTCATCTAGAATATATAGAATCTAAGACACAATAATATAACCTGTCATCTCCGCACGGAGGAATATAACCACAACTCAATCACATAATTCTAAGGAAGATAAACACGATGACAAAGATAAAGATAAAGATGGGATAAATAGTCTGAAACAATGCTGAGGCGCAATCACAAGTTCAGAAACCAAGACATAAAATAATATCCCAAAATAAATACTACAAGTCTCAAAGTATCAAACTGGAATGTAATCAAGACAAAATCTAGGTGAACTAGGTCACTACTGACGGTGCATCCTCTACGAGCACCGGGTCCACAGGCTGGTCCTGGTCGTAGGCTCCATCTATGCCAAACCAGTAGTAGGTCGGACAATCTGCATCTAAATCCTCTGAAAAACAACGGAGGTTATCCTGTCAGGATATGAGCAAGTACAAACGCTAACAACAGTTCCATGTGAATTGACAAATACTATAAGAGACAATCATAATGAAATACAAGATGGAATATCAAGACTGAAAGTAAAACGGTACAAGAGAACTGGATATCATGTCATGTGTGAGATATAAGATAAAACTGGAATATAAATAATGGAAAGTAATCTGAGGTATGATGTAAACATAAAAATAAAGTGCCATGAGATATTAGAGCGTTATGTGATCGACTTGGGTCAAGATCAGGCTGTTCCATTTGACCGGCTATGCACAGGTAGTATAATAGTATAGGGATCAGGCCGGCCAAAATGGAAAGCTATGCACAAGTAGTATAAGGTCAGGCTACACCCTACGTGTGGTGAGGGTGGAGCTATGCACAAGTAATAAACAACTAGGGGTAATGATCATATAACCTGTAGTAACTTCTCCATCCCCGAGTAGTATAATAAATCCAGACATGACAGGTCATGACACGGGATTCGAAGAGCAGGAGGCCAGCCCACTCCCAAATCGGTGTCTATACAAGTATAGGAAACAATATCGAACAATGTACTCATATACCAGGTACATCTCATAACGAGATTCACGTATACTAGCCCGTGTATCCTCGTGTCGAGAATCAAGTATAACACTACAACTGAATCGGATATAGTAGATATCAAAGAAATGAAAACTATCAGAGAATGTACCTGCCTATTGTCCTGAGCTGAGAAAATCGAAACTACAAACCACTCAAAGAGCCACGATCGGTCAACTCATACAACAGTCTCCTAATACTGAAACAAATATTACCAACGTTCTCAGAATAGTCAAATTAGCTAGAAATGCCTACCCATAAGTCCAATTCTGGACACAGGAACAAAACGATAATTTTGGGTCAAAATAGTATCCGCCGTTGGATCCACTTTACACCGAACAGGTCCAGTTTGACGAGACGAACCCAACCGTATGTCCAAAATTGGATTCTGGTAGGCCGTGCACAAATTTACCTATTGGATCGGGTCACGGGCCCGCCAAAATAGCGTTCCGATCGACCGTCTCAGAATCGGACCAAACTTGGCATACAGGACCAGAAAAATATTTTGAGTCCAATGGTACAAGTTTCGTCGCAATTTGATGTGTGCACAAAGTAATTGACAAATATGCAAAAAGGCCGATACGGTAAATTTTTGACGGATACGCATCAAATTCGTCGCGCACACGCGACCAATTTGAATTCCGTCAAAGCCCACAAATCCATGAAGTCGATACACACCTTTCGATACTTTCGGTTCGCGACCACGTCACCCGGATTGACGAGACGAACGGCGTATCGGGACAATTTTCCTAAAAATCCACTTTTGAAAATCAGTTTTTTTTCTCCAACTTCACAAATCAATAACTATCTGTACAATGGATGAAATTTAATTCTACAAAAAGGGTTTTAAAGTCCTATAGTTTGTCTACAAGTCTCTTCAAACTGATTTTAAAAACTCGCAACACGCTGGTCGTAAATCGGCCACAAAATTGGGATTTCGGGACAGTTTCTAAACCCAGAAAATCAATTTTTTTTTCTCGATTTTGGAACTCGTTTTTCATCGTACATGGTGCGAATCGGCATGAACTACTTGAAGAAAATTAAAGATGTATATGTTAGGATCATACCTGACCAAGTGGTTTGCAAAACGATGGAACGAAGAAGGAGAAATCTATTTTCGAAGTTGTCTCTTCGCTGACAGTTTTTCGTACGCGGGTGGGATGCTCGTTGCGCGTTTTCCGGCGATGGACGGCCGCGGGTTGGCCGACGGCGATGTCGGGGTGCACGTTAGGTTGGGGGTGACGGCTAGGGTTTGGTTTTTGTGAAAATTCTTCTCTCTATATATATATATATATATTTTTTCTCTCTCTCTCTCTCTCTCTCTATATATATATATATATATATATATATATATATATATATATATATATATAAACGGCGTCGGTTTAGAAAGGAAACGGGGCGCGGGTTTAGAAAGGCAAGGAGGGGGCCGCGGGTTTAGTAGCAGTAGCTGCTGCTGCTAGATGGTTTTGTGGTGCATGTGTGCTTTTGTTTGTTTGTTATTACTTGCAACCATTTGACCATCCAATCCTATTTTGACTTTTTATTTCTTTTCCTTTTATTTTCCTTTTCTTTATTCTAATAACCTTAAGCTATTATATATATATATATATATATATATATATATATATATATATATATATATATATATATATATATATATATAGAGGATGAGGGAGGTGAGGTGCCACCCTATGGAGGGTGTCTATTTGTCACCCCCACATGCTATCATCATGCACCCATGTGCATGACGATAGCATGGGGGGTGACAAGTAGACACCCTCCCGTGAGGTAACACCCTACCTCCCTTATTCTCTCTCTCTCTCTCTCTCTCTCTCTCTATATATATATATATATATATATATATATATATATATATATATATATATATATATATATATTTTTTTTTTTTTCTCTCTCTCTCTCTCTCTATATATATATATATATATATATATATATATATATATATATATATATATATATATATATATATATATTATATATTTTTTTTCTTATATATATATATATTTTTTTTTCTTATATATATATATATATATTATATATATATATATATATATATATATATATATATATATATATATATATATATATATATAAAATACATACATACATACATATATTATATATTTACACATATATGTATATATTTATTTATATAAAATAAACCCATAACATTTACCCATTAATATAAATATATATATTTATATATATCCCATAAATGGAATATTACCTAAATAATAAGTAAAATCAGAATTTATTTATAAACAAAAACTAAATATTTTATTTTGTATATTTATCAAATATATTAAAGCTTTTATAAATAAAAACTCTATCAATAAAATACCTATTTAAATATAAAAACACTAACAATAATATTTTAAATAATATTAAAATAATAAAATAATGTAAATGACCATATTAGCCCTATTCAGGAAAGTGGGGGTGGCAAATCTACCCTCCTAAAAAATTTCGTCCTCGAAATTAGAGGAAACTAGCACAATAACAGTAGCAAGAACAAAGAAAAAAATACCTCAAGGCTCAAAGAGATAGGGGTAACGCTCCCACATCTCGTCCACCCTCTCCCAGGTAGACTCTCTTGGAGAGTGATGCCTCCATGCGACACGAACCAAAGGGATAACTTGGTTCTAGAGCACCTTCTCCCGACGATCCAGAATCTCCACAGGCTGCTCTGGATAGCGGATAGTAGGCCCCACCTCTAACTCGGAGTGATCCAATACGTGACTAGGGTCTGCCACGTACAGTCTCAACTGCGACACATGGAACACGTTATGGACTCCCTCGAACGTAGGTGACAAGTCTAGTCGATAGGCCACTGCACCGATCCTTCCAAGAATAGTGAAAGGTCCGATGAAGCGTGGACTAAGCTTTCCGCCTCGGCCAAAACGAATCGTGCCCCGTGTCGGAGAAATCCTCAGGAACACCATATCGCCAACCTAGACACAAGACAAGACTCAATACAAGACCCTAAAGCAAACAATAACAAACAAGCACAAACAGAAAAAAAATTTGATACTAACCTCGAATCCTAACGGTCTCCGGTAGCTATCGGCCCAATGCCGCTGTCTATCCTGAGCCACCCGAAGTCTATCCCTGATCAACTTAACTTTCTCTGCTGCATCCACCACCATCTCCGGGCTAAGCAAAACTCTCTCACCGACATCGTCCCATGACAAGGGAGTGCGACATCTCCGTCCGTATAGAGCCTCAAATGGTGATATCTCTATACTGGCTTGATAGCTAATCTTGTAAGCAAACTCTACCAGGTGAAGATGGTCCTCCAAAGATCCCCCGAAATCTAACACACAAGTGCGAAGCATATCCTCGAGTGTCTGGATGGTCCTCTCTGACTGCCCGTCCGTCTGAGGGTGATACGCGATACTGAACTTGAGCTGGATGCCTAAGCTAGTATGCAAACTCCTCCAGATGTGGGAAGTGAAACGACTATCCTGATCCGAGACTATGCTCACCGAAACTCCGTACAATCTGACTATCTGTCGCACATACATCTCTGCCAGCTTCTCCGTAGACAGTCCCACCTTGAAAGGCAAAAAGTGGGCTGATTTGGTCAATCTATCAATGTTGACCCAAATCGCGTCTTTTCCTCCTGAAGATCGTAGAAGTCCAGATACAAAGTCTATAGTGATGTGCTCCCACTTCCACTCTTGAATGGGTAGTGGCTGAAGCAGACCACCTGGCCTCTGTCTCTCGGCTTTCACCTGCTGGCAAACCAAGCATCGAGATACAAACTGAGCTACCTCTCGCTTCATGCCATACCACCATACGTGCTCCCTCAGGTCTCTGTACATCTTGTTGGCTCCAGGATGTATAGAGTACTGGAAATGATATGCTTCCTGTAGAATCTCCTCCCGAAGCTCTCCACTCGGAATACACAATCTAGTACCGTACCTCAGCGACCCATCTTCGGCTATAGAGAAATCGTCTAGCAATCCTGTCTGTACTTGCTCCCTGATGCTCCTCAAGGTCACGTCATCAAACTGTGCTGATCTGACTCTGTCCATCAACGCAGACTGAATTTGTAAACCCCACATCTGAACCTCCATCCCCGGAACGATCATCTCGATACCCAAACTATCCAGATCGGCCAATAAATGACGATCTGTCGTCAAATACATAGCGACTGGATACCTGCTCAAGGCATCTGCAAATACGTTGGCCTTCCCTGGATGGTACTGCAAGGAGATATCGAAGTCCTTCATAAGTTCAAGCCACCTCCTCTACCTCATGTTCAATTCCTTCTAGGTGAACCCATACTTCAAGCTCTTGTGATCCGTGAAGATCTCAACATACTGGCACACTCTATCCAGGATACTATACTACACTTATGGGATACTACCTTCTATTGTCTTCCTCAAATGAATGCGGGTAAATAAGTAGCATACGGGGCTCTGTTGAATGGGACACAAGTGTCATGTAGGTAGTAGGCTTAATGTGGGTCGTGTCCATATATATTTTGGGTCAACAAGTTTGGGTCGAGATGGTGCCCCCAATTCGAGTCGAAAATAAAGGTAACTTCGTGGGGTGAATCAAGATTGGGTCTTGCGTCAGAAAATTTGTGTGATAAAATAAAGCACAAGATGGTATGCCTGAGTGGGACACGAAGGTCATGGGCGTAGGGTGTCTTGTCTAGATCATGCATATGAAGTTGGTTTTGAGAAAATAACTATTCTTGTGCTTCTAAATTAAAAATCATGATAATGTGCATATGATAATCATAAATAAAAGTGGGAATGGTCAATGGCCTAAATTGATCCGAAAGTTATGCGATACAAGGATAGTACAAAAGAACGAGTTTGAGTGGGACATGATATATCAAAATGAAGATAATCTTGTCTACTACAAACTCATGAAGAAAGTTTTCAGAGATTGACATCTCTGATGCTCCAGAAATCAAAGTCACGGAAGAACATTCGTCTATCTAGGATACTCTCTCTAGGTGTCTACCCAAGTCTTAACGCTGTCTACACAAGGCACTAACTTATCTATATGATACTTGGATGATATTTCTATACTATGTTACTCATGTCCCTCCTCTAACTAGTCACTTAAAATGTTGGTGCCTAAACCTCTATAACACTTGAAATACTCTGGCTATTGCTACTAGGGTACTCCTCCTATTCTGGCACCTGGTGCAACTCCTACCTTAACACTCATTAATCACTCTAAGGTTCTCATATTTAATTATCAAAAATCATATACAATACTTCCTAACCATACTCTAAACTATTAACACAATTACTTAAGGACACAGACCAATTGCAAATCACCAAGCCATCACACTACGAAGAACCCATAATGAAATGAGAATCTACAAGGACCCGGACTAAAGAACCGAAAGTATCCTTACTCCTAAGCTAATTGAGGATGGAACAAAATATATAATAACAGAGGTGAAATGATAGAGATGATATGTTATGACCCTTATCAAGATACAGTCTAATAATCATACGCGTCTATCCAAAATTATGATACTCAGAATCCTCGCCACGCCATTAAGCAAGGCTGCGATAAACGGTATATTCCATAACTGGGTATGCACCTCTATAATCATGTCGTCTGGGATCCTTGCCACGCCGACTAGTATGCCTCCGAGAAATTCAAATCTCATAACCAAGATATGTACATCCGAAGTCAGGTCCCTACGTTTTTGTCACGCCAGCTAATATAGCTGCGATAACCTCCAAGTTCCATAACCAAGTAGACGTTTTACCTTCCCTGTTATTCCGTCAACATATGTTATCAAGATACCGTAACTCGGGCCATAAAATTTATCTCGATATGATAATCAAAATCAATGATGATCCATCAAAATCAAATTCAACAACAAGGAGCAAGGGTGAACAGAAACAAGAGAAAAGGATTTCAAATTGACGTTAAACCAAGATTCTCAAGGGTCGTCCAAGGAATCTCCCAAAAGTCCTAAGCAAAGAGATCAATATGTCACATGATAAGATATCATCAAGGAAGGACAATTTATTTCAAAATACAAGAAGAGTTTGTCATGGTAATCAAAAGATTGGAGTTTTCCTAATATGTGATTGAGTAACTCCTATCATAACCTAAAACCTACATCCTAATAGCAGGTTCGTAATTAGCACTATAAGTCGAGCACCATTACAAAATTGCACTAGTTGCGACTCTGACCTATATGGGCCACCATAAAAATGTGTCACGACCTGCACCCTGTTTAGGGGAACGAGCACGTGGGTACGTCCAGCCTATGCCACAGTATCGTCGGTAGAACGCTGTAAAGGTCATCTAGAATATATAGAATCTAAGACACAATAATATAACCTATCATCTCCGCACGGAGGAATATAACCACAACTCAATCACATAATTCTAAGGAAGATAAACACGATGACAAAGATAAAGATAAAGATAAAGATGAGATAAATAGTCTGAAACAACGCTGAGTCGCAATCACAAGTTCAGAAACCAAGACATAAAATAATATCCCAAAATAAATACTACAAGTCTCAAAGTATCAAACTGGAATGTAATCAAGACAAAATCTAGGTGAACTAGGTCACTACTAACGGTGGGTCCTCTACGAGCACCGGGTCCACAGGCTGGTCCTGGTCGTAGGCTCATCTATGTCAAACCCGTAGTAGGTCGGACAATCTGTATCCAAATCTTGTGAAAAACAACGGGGTTTATCCTGTCAGGATATGAGAAAGTACAAACGCCAATAACAGTTCCAAGTGAATTGACAGATACTATAAGAGAAAATCATAATAAAATACAAGATGGAAAATCAAGACTAAAAGTAAAACGGTACAAGAGAATTGGATATCATGTCATATGTGAGATATAAGATAAAATTGGAATATAAATAATGGAAAGTAATCTGAGTGTCACGCCCCAGAACCAGAATACTGGAGAGCGGGGGAATGACTCAGCCAGCTACGTATTACGGGTAGATGAATACCGTATAATACGATCAATGCTGTCTAAAAGACGAGGGGGTGCATACTACATGAAAGTCTCACTATGGTCATTTCACATCTATTGTCTCAATCGTTCAAATAAGAAACAGAAATAGAGAACATGTAAGATAAATTAGTAAGGTATGCCAAACGCTCAGTCAAAATGTTCTTGATATCTGGCTTTCCAAAACATAGCCAGATGATGTAGCAAAGTGTACACAATTGTTATCAGCTGCAGTCTGACTTAATTACAATTATGTAAAAGTAAGTACAAGACAATCCGACTAACATGTCGGTGCCAAACGGCAAGGTATTAAGTAAATAACAAAACGAGCGGAGAAGTAAGGAACCTACTCGAGTCCTCCTGCGATCATCCCTCTAGTATTGACCATCTTGGAGGGGGAAGTAAGCTGAGTCCTCGGGAACCGGCTCTAAATCTGGCCATGCAAAACCAGAGAGGTTAGACTTCTAATAGCAAGTACCACAAGGAAGCACGATATGAGGAATTAAAACCAGTAATAAGAGAATATGATAAGTAGATCTCTGCTTGCCACTGGGATTCACATAACATCATGACACTTCGAACCAACCTCCCAACCAAATAAGGACAGAAGTTGGCACGTCATGTCCTGACATTCTGATCATCTCAGTTAGGTAACAGAGTAGGTACAGTACACAAACAAATCAATTTAAACGGCCATGCAACTACTACGGCTTGCTATTGTGAGTTCTAAGTTATCCTGGAATTATGCAATAAAGGATTCCTCAGCTCTTACTATGGGCAAGCAAGGCTAGTTTACCCAGTCAATCAATTGTGCCAATCATGAATTAGACGAGTCCCAGCGGGACGCCCGTCATCAATATACAATATACCACAGATAATATAACCAGATACCGCTTCCTGCCCGTGTGGCAGATTTACAGTATCTGTGGGGACCAACCGACCTGTCGGGCACTACGAGTCCCAAGAGGGCTGCCATGTAAGAACTCGGGAATCCATTCTCTCCATGCAATCATTATTTTATTTAACTTAATAGTCTCTACGTTGAGTGAAATCCCATGCCGTGGATCATGGTCATTCAGAATGAGTACTTCCGTACAAGTACGATATGCCCAACTCTACAACGATACCCGTGCGGTTAGGTTGTAGGTCTTACATAGCATAATGCAACAATCAAAACTAACCACGGAATAATTATGCCTTGACCATCAAGTACACATGCTACTTTTGTAGAAAAATAAATAAATAAATTGAAGCCTGCATTTGTGCCTGTATGTCAATATCCGGGATCGACCAATCGATTATAATAGTTTATAGTTAATATGAACGTGTCTCATTCATTCAATTCAATAAGACGACTAGCCAGTCTCTTAGTTCCAACTAGGAACGCATGATCAATTATTAGTCAAGTAACAGTCGGGGTCAATTCATGACAAGGCATAAAGGTCAAATTAGTATTAAGCATGGTCGAGTCCATAACTAGTATAAAATAGTTGGTAACATATTCTTGAAGCCAAGGAAAAGATCTACAAATTTTATGTTGGGAGTTGAAAGAAATTCTAGCCACAATTCAGTCAAAATAGAACATATGATAGTCAGAAACAACAAAAATAGGCATATGCGACCTATTCTGCGACATGATATACGCCTACTGCGACATGCGCCTCATGCGGTTCAACTGCGACATGATATGCGCCTACCGCGACATGCGCCTCATGCGGCTCAACTGCGACATGCGCCTTAATGCGGCTCATGCGCGACATGATATGCGGCTACTGCGACATGCGCCTCAATGCGGCTCATGCGCGACATGATATGTGGCTACTGCGACATGCGCCTTAATGCGCCTCATGCGCGACATGATATGCGGCTACTGCGAGATGCGCCTTAATACGGCTCATGCACGACATGAGATACGGCTACTGCGACATGCGCCTTAATGCGGCTCATGCGCGACATGATATGCGGATACTGCAACATGCGCCTTATGCAACATGCGCCTACTGCGACATAAGCCTCCTGCTGCAGATGAATATAGAACGAACAAAATGCTTCTTCCATAACTTCCACAAAACAAATCGAAATCTAACTTTTCAAAAGTCAAACTTTAGTAGAATTAAATTCTCTACAACATGGAACCACTTATTTTTGAAAACAACAACGTTTGATAGATCAAAACCCTAAATTCATATGAAAACCAAAACTATGAAAACCAAAACTTAAAACTTAGATCTACACCCAACCATCCATGGAAATCAAGAACTTCAAGACCTAAACTTGTAGAGGAAGAGAAGATGAACAACATAGACTAAAAATAAATGGGGATGCATGAAATCCCTCATGGTGTGCAAGATGTACTTGCCTCTCCAAATGGGTTAGGGTTTGGTGGAGGAGTAAATGTGAATGAATGAAGAGAGAGAATGGAAGAAGAAGTTTTATATCAAGGTCAAGTGGATCTCCACCATTCATTCTCTCCACCAAATCCAAGCCATCCATTCCTTTCCATGTTGAACCAAACCACACCAAGTTGGTTTACCATGAACCGGAATGAACCAAGAGCCAAGAAAAAGCAGAAAATAAAATATAGGAAAATTAATAAGCGCGAAATTGAAGAATTTAAATACAGAACAAATACATGATAAATATTGAATAAATACATTCAAGAAGTACACGTATAAAAATACTTATTCTGGGAACGGGGAGTGACATCTCTACCCTCCTTAGAAAAATTCCGTCCTCGGAATTTCAGATCCAAGCAGGACAGAAATGTCAGAGCTTGACTAATCTAAGCACAAGTAATTGAGTAAACAATCATTCTACAATACCAAATAGCAAGTAATATATCTATGTTTAACAATCTACGACATCAAGCAATTTTACTCATAAGGTGACAAGCATGAGGAGTTAAGACAATCAAGGTATATAGAGAGAGATATACCTTGTGAGTCAAACAGATGCGGATACCGTGATCGAATATCATCCTCACATTCTCACGTTGACTCTCCTAATGAGTGATGACCCCAAGCAACCTGGACAAGGCTAATTGTTCGGTTCTTGAGTATCCTCTCTCTTCGGTCCAAAATGGACACAGGCTGTTCCTCGTAAGACAGGTTGGTACCAACAACCAGCTCGGAATGATCAAGGATATGGCTTGGGTCCGATACATACCTTCGCAACTGAGATACATGAAATACGTCATGCACCTCTCGTAACAAAGGTGGAAGGGACAGACGATAAGCAACATCGCCTACCCTATCAAGAATAACAAAGGGTCCCACGTATCGCGGACTCAACTTCCTGCGAACGCCAAATCTAATGACCCTACGGGTAGGTGAGATCCGCAAGAACACGTGGTCCCCAATAGAAAACTCTAGCGGCCTACGATGCCGGTCCGCCCAATGACGATGCCGATCCTGCGCAACTCGAAGTTGCTCTCTAATTCCCTTAACCAATTCAACTGTCTGAACAATCATTTCCGGGCCTAACATCTTCCTCTCCCCGATATCATCCCAAGCTAGTGGCGACCTACACTTCTTACCATATAGTACTTCAAATGGCGCCATCTGGATACTGGCTTGATAACTGTTGTTATAAGAAAACTCAACTATGTGCAGGTGGCTCTCCCATGATCCTCCAAAATCTAGGGTGCAAGCTCGCAATATATCTTCTAGGGTCTGAATTGTTCTTTCTGATTGCCCGTCCGTCTGGGGATGGTAAGCCGTGCTAAATCTTAACTTGGTACCCAGACTATGATATAAGCTCTTCCAAAAATGTGATGTGAAACGGGTATCTCTGTCTGACACAATACTAACAGGGACTCCATGCTGCCTGACTATCTGTTGCACGTACAACTCTGCCAACTTTTCTGTAGATTGCCCTACTCTGAAAGGAAGAAAGTGTGCCACCTTTGTAAGCCGATCTACTATCACCCAAATAGCATCTTTACCACTTGGTGATCTCGGTAAACCGGTCACAAAGTCCATTGTGATGTGTTCCCACTTCCATTTCGGGATAGGAAGTGGTTGCAATAACCCAGCTGGCCTCTGCTGTTCTGCCTTCACTTGCTGACATACCAAGCAACGGAAAACAAATCTAGCTATCTTTCTCTTCATCCCGTTCCACCAGAAGTGCTGCTTGATATCTTGGTACATCTTGGTCCCTCCAGGGTGTATAGAATATTGAGAACTGTGAGCTTCTGTCATAACCTCCTGTCTGATATCTCCACTAGGCACACATAGACGTGACCCAAACCTAAGTGTACCATCTTCATGAATTTTCATCTCCTTTCTGAGTCCTGACTCACATTCTGCTCTAAGCTTCTGAATCCTTGGGTCTTGTGCCTGAGCTGCCTTGATCCTGTCTACCAAGTCAGATTGAACTTGTAAACTTGTTAGAACTCCTACATCACTAGGAAGTATAACTTCGATGCCCATCTCCTGAAGGTCTTCTAAGATGTGCTTCTGCGTTGTCAACATAAATTCGCCGCCTCTCCTGCTAAGAGCGTCTGCTGCCACATTAGCCTTGCCTGGATGATACTGAAGCTCCACGTCATAATCCTTGATCAACTCCAACCATCTTCTCTGTCTCATGTTCAGCTCCTTCTGAGTAAAGATGTACCTCAGACTTTTATGGTCCGTGTACATGTCCACTCGGTCACCATATAGGTAATGCCTCCATAGCTTCAAAGCAAATACTACTGCCGCCAACTCCAAGTCATGAGTTGGGTAATTCTTCTCGTGGTCTCGAAGCTGCCTAGATGCATATGCTATCACCTTCCCATGTTGTATGAGGACACATCCAAGTCCTTTACCTGACGCATCGCAATATACTGTAAAACCTTCGGGTCCAACTGGCAATGTAAGAATAGGCACTGATATCAACTTCTGCTTCAGATTCTCAAATAATGCCTGGTATTCTGCCGACCAGACAAATGGTATATCCTTCCGTGTCAAGCGGGTCGTAGGTGCTGAAAGCCTTGCAAAGTCTGATACGAACCTTCTGTAATATCCTGCCAATCCCAAGAAACTCTGCACATCAGCTACGGTCTTGGGTACTGGCCAACTCTCTACTGCTTCTACCTTCTTGGGATCTACTGCTACTCCAACTCCTGATATGATATGACCCAAAAATGAAATATGATCCGACCAAAACTCACACTTGCTGAGCTTGGCATACAACTGGTTCTCTCTCAGAACCTGTAACACTTTCCTGAGGTGGTCTTCATGCTCCTCTTCACTAGCAGAATATACGAGAATGTCGTCAAGAAATACAATGACAAACTGATCTAAGTATGGCATAAAGATGCGGTTCATCAAATCCATAAATATTGCTGGAGCATTGGTCAAACCAAACGGCATTACTAAGAATTCATAATGCCCATACTTCGACCTGAATGCTGTCTTGGGAATATCCTCCTTCCGAACCCTCACTTGATGATATCCTGAACGAAGATCTATCTTGGAGAAAACTCTAGCTTTGCTCAACTGATCAAATAAGTCGTCGATCCTGGATAGTGGGTACTTGTTCTTTACTGTCGCCGCGTTAAGCTTCCTGTAATCAATGCACAATCTGGATGACCCATCCTTCTTTCCTACAAGTACCACTGGTGCTGCCCACGGTGATACGCTAGCTTGGATGAACTTCTTCTCCTTCAGTTCCTCTATGTGCTGATATACCTTGGCCTGCTCTGAATCTGCCATTCTGTAAACTCGATCTGATATCGGTTTAGTTCTTGGTGCCAATTCTATACTGAACTCAATATCTCTAATCGGTGGTAGCCCTGGAAGTTCTTCAGGAAATACGTCTAGAAATTCTTCAACTACCTTCGGAACTTGAACTTCTTCCATTGCCGTCACTACTCCCTGCTCTTGTTGAGTTGCCTCTGATCTGACTAAGGTGAATCTCTTCATGCCTGGAATATCAAAAGATACACTCCCTCTACGACAATCTATTGTCGCATGACTGTCTTTCAGCCAGTCCATGCCTAAGATAACATCAAAATTTCCAACAGAAAATTCTATCAACCAGGCGGATAAGGAATGCCCGCAAACTACAACGCTACACGCTAGAATAACTCTACTAACTCCTACGATCCCATTGCCAGTGAGTATATTCAATCTCCCTAGCAATGCCTCGAACTCCATTCCTAGCCGTGTCGCAAATTGTGCAGATATAAATGAGTGTGATGCTCCTGAATCAAACAATGCTACTGCGGGATATGAGACGACGAGAATATTACCTGCCACAACATCTCTCGATGCTAATGCCTCCTCTAAGGACAGAGTGAATGCATGCCCTCGACCTCCTTGTTGGTTCCCATGTTGCGGCCTAGCCTGGTGCTGCTGCTGGCCCCTGCCTTGATAATACTGGGGTGGTCTATGCTGATATTGCTGCATCGGCAGTCCCTGCTGTCGAAACATCTGAGCCTGTGGCATTAACGGACGCTGGGCCAATGGTCTCACTGCCACTGCGGGTCCTCGATACTGTCCTGTCCCGGGTGCTGGCAGAGCAGGAAACTGCTGCACTGGTCCTCCTGACCTCGAATTCATGGGACATGTGGTAACCCGATGATCTGGATTTCCACATATCAAACACAGTTCGTTCAATGCCCGACACACATCTCTAGTGTGCCCTATCTTCCCACAATAAGTGCAGCCCGCTGGGGGTTGCTGATTCTTCTTCTGTTGTTGCTGCTGCCTGGGTGGTGGTGCTGGCCCTCGTATTGCCACATCGTGAATGCGAATGCCAAGGGATGGTGCTGTTGTTCGGGGCGCTGCTTCCCCTCCTCCTTCAATCTGACTGTGAGATCTCTTCTGACCTCCAGTCCTTGCTGTGATCCTCTGAATGGTGATCTCATGCCTTCGGGTTGCCGTCAATACCTCATCAAAAGTCTGGTAATTGTGCCCCTCTATCAATTGCAAGAGCTCAAGGTGAAACCCTTGTTGGAACCTCATAGCCCTCTGGCTCTCTGTTGCTACCATCTCTGAGGCAAACCTGCTCAATCTGCAGAACTCCGCTGCATAGGCATCTACCGTCTTGTCGGCCTGCTTGAGGTTGATAAACTTCTGTTGTAGCTCAAACTGCGCCACAACTCTATAGTACTTCGTCTTGAACCTTGCTGTAAAGTCGTCCCAAGCAACAGGACGTCTGATGCCCACTTCCTCCGATTCCCACCAATCACGTGCGAGATCCTGAAGTAACAACTTCACTTGATCCACTCGCTCTTCTGCCGGCACCTTAGCTGCTATCAGAATAGCCTCAATATCCTTAAGCCATGCATCTGCTGAGATGGCATCCTCCGTTCCTTCGAAACGGCGGGGGTTGAACTTGCAAAATCTGGCTGATGCTCCTGAATCTGTCCTCGCCCCTCTTTCCAAAGCCGTCTGCAATCCTTGATTGAGTAATACATTCTGCTCTTATAACTGAGCGTGCATGCGCTGCTGGGCTAACATCTGATGTTGTTGAGTAGCCATCATCCCTCTCATGATCTCCAGAAGGGCTGGTGTGTCTACTTCCACAGGGGTAGGTGGAACTGTTGGTGGTGGTGGAACATCCGGATACTGTGATCCAGCTGCTGCTGCTGCTATTACTTCTTCTTGGATAGCCTCTTGAGTTAGTACCGGCCCTTGTTGCTAACCAACATGGTCAGGTTGTCCGTGTTGCTCTTGTTGTTGTTGTCCAGTCCTGGCAGATGCGGACGAAGTGCCCCTAAGAAAAGGGACAAGAGAACAATCAAACGACCGGACAGGAAAGATCAATGAAGTCAAGGGATACTGGAATGTCAAGCTGGAGTTGAGAAGCAACGAATTATGAGATCAAGGGGGAACATGTGTGATTGAGACATCCTATTAAAACACCCCACAAGTCTGAAATCAGACCTGCATGGGCCACCACTAAAACTTTGTCACACCCCAGAACCAGAATACTGGAGAGCGGGGGAATGACTCAGCCAGCTACGTATTACGGGTAGATGAATACCGTATAATACGATTAATGCTGTCTAAAAAACGAGGGGGGTGCATACTACATGAAAGTCTCACTATGGTCATTTCACATCTATTGTCTCAATCGTTCAAATAAGAAACAGAAATAGAGAACATGTAAGATAAAGCAGTAAGGCGTCCCAAATGCTCAGTCAAAATGTTCTTGATATCTGGCTTTCCAAAACATAGCTAGATGATGTAGCAAAGTGTACACAATTGTTATCAGCTGCAGTCTGACTTAATTATAATTATATAAAAGTAAGTACAAGACAATCCGACTAACATGTCGGTGCCAAACGGCAAGGTATTAAGTAAATAACAAAACGAGCGGGAAAATAAGGAACCCACTCGAGTTCTCCTGCGATCATCCCTCTAGTATTGACCATCTTGGAGGGGGAAGTAAGCTGAGTCCTCGGGAACCGGCTCTAAATATGGCCATGCAAAACCAGAGAGGTTAGACCTCTAATAGCAAGTACCACAAGGAAGCACGATATGAGGAATTAAAACCAGTAATAAGAGAATATGATAAGTAGATCTCTGCTTGCCACTAGGATTCACATAACATCACGACACTTCGAACCAACCTCCCAACCAAACAAGGACAGAAGTTGGCCCGTCATGCCCTGACATTCTGATCATCTCAGTTAGGTAACAGAGTAGGTACAGTACACAAACAAATCAATTTAAACGGCCATGCAACTACTACGACTTGCTACTGTGAGTTCCAAGTTATCCTGGAATTATGCAATAAAGGATTCCTCAGCTCTTACTATGGGCAAGCAAGGCTAGTTTACCCAGTCAATCAATTGTGCCAATCATGAATTAGACGAGTCCCAGCAGGACGCCCGTCATCAATATACAATATACCATAGATAATATAACCAGATACCGCTCCCTGCCCGTGTGGCAGATTTGCAGTATCTGTGGGGACCAACTGACCTGTCGGGCACTACGAGTCCCAAGAGGGCTGCCATGTAAGAACTCGGGAATCCATTCTCTTCATGCAATCATTATTTTATTTAACTTAATAGTCTCTACGTTGAGTAAAATCCCATGCCATGGATCATGGTCATTCAGAATGAGTACTTCCATACAAGTACGATATGCCCAACTCTACAACGATACCCGTGCGGTTAGGTTGTAGGTCTTACATAGCGTAATGCAACAATCAAAACTAACCACGGAATAATCATGCCTTGACCATCACGTACACATGCTACTTTTGTAGAAAAATAAATAAATAAATTGAAGCCTACATGTGTGCCTGTATGTCAATATCCGGGATCGGCCAATCGATTATAATAGTTCATAGTTAATATGAACGTGTCTCATTCATTCAATTCAATAAGACGACTAGCCAGTCTCTTAATTCCAACTAGGAACGCATGATCAATTATTAGTCAAGTAACAGTCG
>JANAVB010041219.1:11754189-11853485 GCA_029216955.1 Iris pallida
AAGGCCCCAGCAGGAAGAGCATGACGTTCCGCAGAATCGTCAGTGGCTGTCAGTATCATGGATCATCAACCCCGTATCTCCAGCGGAGAGTCCGGGTCACAAGGGAAGTGCATCGAAGCCCATACACTAAGGAATTGTCCTCCCCGTCCAATGCCTACTGTTTTATCCACAACACAAACCACTATAACCGCTAAGTCAAACTAGCATGCAACCTCTATTAGCGGTTATTTCTATCGCACGTTGTACGTACTGGTGGCCAGCCAATCACGCACTTTCGTGTTCTATATGCGACACACAACTTCGTGTTACCACGTGTCAAGGCCAAGAATGCAACACACACATGGTGGTCCCTTAAATCTAGGTTTAATTTGTAAGAAAAATAATACACAGCAGAAATATAAATGAACAGTTTGCCATGTATCACAGTTTATTTTGCATAAAGAAATAAATAATGCATGAAATATGAGCTACAATAATTAAACAGCTAATGGCAAGGTGTCTTACCTGGTAGAGCGCCTGGTGTGCTGCGATAATTAATGTGGTACGATCTGCGACTTCGGTACAACAACTATGCAAGGTGTCCTCTGATGGTGACACGGACAGTTTCATTGGGTCCAGAAGGGTCAAATTAGTTAGGGTGGACATATGGGAGTACAGAATTTGTAATGGAGTAGAAATTATAGGATGGGTCGCGGACGGAAGGATAGTCGAGAAAATTGGTAAAGAATAAGTATGCGATTTTGAAAAGTATTTATAATACTTAAAAATATATTTTTATTAGCTTAAAAATAGTTTTTAGATAAATGCTTGAAAATTCAAATAAACCGTTTTTAGGCAAAACTCCAGTTTGTCTAAATAAAATTTCTAGGTAAAATACTATATATTATTAGTAAAAATAATACTAATAATAAATATTTGAAAGACTAGTAAATTATTTCATAGATTTGGAAACTACCCTTTATGGGTCAAAATGCTTTTTACTAAATAATCTAGAAAATTATTATATTTTACAATATAGGGGGTAGGCCAAGCCTCATGATATAACAAAAATATATATATATAGTTTGCTTACAAATATTTTAATAATAATTGTTTTAGTAGTAAATAACCAAAATATAGGAAATATATTTTGTTGTACCAGCATA
Source organism: Iris pallida (assembly GCA_029216955.1). Classification (NCBI taxonomy): domain Eukaryota; kingdom Viridiplantae; phylum Streptophyta; class Magnoliopsida; order Asparagales; family Iridaceae; genus Iris; species Iris pallida. The sequence continues at coordinate 11,755,335 of JANAVB010041219.1, forward strand.
CTGTTTTTATTAGTGATAATAACAAAGATTTTAAAACCATAAATATAAGAGTAATAATAATAATAATGATAATAATAATAAATATAACATTATTAAGAATAATAATGAAAATAAAATAATAATCATAAATATTATAATAACAGTAAAAAAAAATAAAAGAATACAAAAAAAAAATTACAACCAGCAAACGACAGAATCAACCCAAAAAATCAGCTCCAATTCGAAGGGCTGCTCTTCCTTCTTCGAGAAGGAAGTTAACACAAAAAAATAATGGAAAGAAGCAGAAGAAGAGAGAGGGGGGAAAGAGAGATTATTCAGAGAGTGAGAGAGGAAAGAGACGAGAGAGAGAGGAAAGAGACGAGAGAGAAAGAGCGGGGATGAGAGGAGTCGGGCTCGGAGTGGAGGTGGTGGTCCGGCGGTGGAGCGGACGCGGAGAGGGGCGTGGGTGGTGAGGACGAGCGGAGGGTTTCGACAGTCGGTGGGGCCAGGCGGTGAGCGGTGGCGGAGGCGGCGCCCAAGGACGGCGGTCTAGCTCGGCTGGGCGGAGCGGACGCTCGCGTGGAGGTTCCGGTCAGGCGGACGGGATTGAGGAGGAAGGCGGTGGAAGACGAGGAAAAGGGAGGATGGCGGCAAGCGGGGCTTCGCCGGTGGACGGCGCTGAGCGGGAGAGAGTCGATGGGGTCGTCGGCCACTGCAAGCGCGGGGGAAGGACGGCCACGCGGAGGAGGCCGGAGACGAGCCCCGGTGCGCGGGTTCGGCGTCGCCGGCGGCCAGGTGAGCTGGGTTTAGGTTTTAATTTGGGTTTCCTTTCCTTTTTCCTTTCTGTGGTCGTGATGGCATTGGTGCCTTGGGTTGCTGGGTGGTGGTGCATTGGGTGGATGGATGGTCGGCCGATGGTGGTGGTTTCAATGGTTGTGGTGGTTCGGGTCTGGTTGTCGTGGTGGTGACGGACGGAACGACGGGGTTGGCCGAATTTGTACTGACGGTGGGCATGGGGTATTGGTCGGGGCTGGAAGCGTTGTGCCACGGTGGTCAGGGAGGCGGAGAGTGGTGGAAAAGGCAGGGTGTAGCCGTCCGAGAAATAGGGGTCGTCGGAGTTGAGGCAGTTGGTGATGGTTCGGGTGCCGAGGAGGTGGCCGGGAACAGAGGATGTGGTCAGAGGGTTAGGATTTAGGATTGGATATTTGATTGTGTCGGGTCTGTCGACATGGGAGGATGAAATTGTACATGTAAAAATATATGGAATAAGACGGGGAGGGAACACGGACACGGTGCACGGGGTTGAGAATTATTTGTGGAGAAAAATAATGGGGATGAAAATATTGGAGGAGTACATGCCTATTTATAGGATGTGGGAATTCTCAATTGGATAAGAGTTAGGAGTAGTTTAAACCCAAAATAGATAATTCACGATTTAATTTAAAACCAATCAAATCCAAATCCAAATACAATTAAATCTAATTCCAAATGCAATTCAAATTTAAATCTAATTAAATTCTTGGTTTAAAGTCAAACCAATTTAAAATATAGATAGTTTACTATTTAAATGTATCCATGGAATCAAATAAAAATTTAAATCTTCACAAAAATTTTGAAATATATTTTTTCCAAATATACCAATAATAATAATTTTGAAAATAATAAATCTTTTTGAATAATAAAATATTAATATTAATAAATTTCGAAAATACATTTTTATTTAAAATGAACTAGTAAATATTTAGGAATTTTATACGTATGTACAAGAATATTATTTATTATTAATAACTGCTAAAAATAATAGACTTTTTATAGCAAGAATAATAATTATATAATTTTGAAAGTGTATATTAAAATAGAAAAGAAAATGTTTTATAAAATATGTACGCTCGCACATATTCGTACTCGTCGAGCAAACGAAAATTTCGCATACGACGTACAATACGACTACGTGACATACAGTACCAAAAATTTTAAATCCATGCAAATTAATAAATAAAAAATAGTAGAAATTTAGGGGTTTTACATCCTACCCAACTTAAAGAATTTCGTCCTCGAAATTAAGGATTTGTAGGGGGGTGAGAGGACGCAAGGGGGTTTCGATGGGAAACAATCGAATACAAATCATGTCGTAAGAAATCACGATCTTGATCATAGAAAAATACGGTATGGTCACGGGTAATAAATGAGGGTCACGATTAAGGGAACGAAATACATTCGCTTTAATTAAGCGATTAGAGGGTCTTGATAGGGTCGAGTAGTTCGGGATGAAGATATAGCAATATCGAGGGAGAATGGTCATAGTCGATAGGAAGGCTAGAGGGAGTGCTAGTATAATGCTTTCGTTCTTCGAAAATAGGTGAAGGTGAAAGCAATATAGAGTTCGAAGGAGGCGTTATCGAATACGAATACGTGATTCAAAGACGATCGAAATAATTTCAAAGGAATTGTCAAGACAGTCGTGGATGGGATTGTAAGGGCCACGTTTAATTATGTTCCCATCCACGTAGAGTAATAGACAAAAGCGAACCAAAGTGTACTTGGTTGATCAGACCATCATGCACCGGTTCTGATTAGACCATATGTTAGTGGACATGCCCACATAACATATGTCTTGAAACAAGCTTGATAAAATAAGCTTGCAAAACTAAGCTACATTAGCATCATTAGTCAAATGGTAAATACATAGGCACGAGAGATTAAGATTAAAAGAAGCAGAATGATTCTAAGTCAAACAGTCGTCCTATAGTCTTCTGGTCCAAGTCCTTGGTTGGCTAGACGGATTAGGTCCTCTAGATTCTAGGATCTAAATAAGCTTGCTAATATAGGTCACTAGGTCAAAGGGGTTGCTAGTTCATAAGGTATTCTACCCAACTTAAAGAATTAAACTAATGGTGTTTTGGGACGACTAACTGGTAGGGTCAATCTCTAGCAAGCACGAAGGGAAAGATGAGAATAGGGATGGAAGGAAGCAAGCAAGATGCAATTGATGAGTCAAACGGTAGATAAAATCAAGGAAAGAGGTCAAGTATGTGGATGAGATCCTAGACTTCTAATCCTATTCGCAGGCTTGCTTGGCACGGTAAAGTAACCAAACAATTTATCTTGACCTGCATGGGCCACCACAAAAACATGTAACGCCCCAGTCCCAAAATACGTAGGACTAGGAACGTAGACATGCCAGCTGTATTTATACGAAGTATACTCCAATATATGGAAGCCTCGTATAAATACATAAGCTGTAAAATGCAGTAGAACCATAACTAATCTCATCCGCAGCAAAATAAATGAATAAAAGATCATATAATGAGAATAAATTTGTCTTGATACAATATGTTGGGCGGAGACAAATCCACTACCAACAAAATAAGAAAAAGTACATAGAAAATGAAATGAGTGGCGAGCGAAGCGAAGACGATCCAAGTGCAATCATCCACGAGAAATAGCAATGAACACGGCTAGAGCTAAAGCACCTGCGAAGAACAATAGCACACACCTGGGAGATAACCAGGTCCTCAGAGGGACGTAACAAGACACATAATAGCATGCCATATAAACTGAATAAATATTGCTCAATAAATAAGTAAATTGAATTTATAACATGGTCCAATACGCACCTACTGAACGAGCGTACCATCTCCCCAACCTAAACAAGGACAGGAGATGGTAAACTAATTCACGGCGACGTATCTTTCCATGCCATGAATCCAATATGGTATCCGGACCCCAACAAGGTTCAATACCTTCTCATCGAAGTAGTAAGTCACACCTACAACCAAACAAGGACAAGATGTGACGAACTAATCCGCGACAAGTTATTGTTCCAAGTCACGGTCAGATACAAGTACCCAAACCAAAAGTACTCGTACCTAACGGATAGGGTAGCCTACCATTCTAAGTGAAATATTGTTAAGAACAATCCTTCCTACGCATGGGCCCTGGCTAAATAGGATCGGCATAGTCCCCTCTTGGGCACCAGAGGCCCCAGCAGGAAGAGCATGACGTTCCGCAGAATCGTCAGTGGCCGTCAGTAATCATGGATCATCAACCCCGTATCTCCAGCGGAGAGTCCGGGTCACAAGGGAAGTGCATCGAAGCCCATACGCTAAGGAATTGTCCTCCCCATCCAATACCTACTGTTTTGTATCCACAACACAAACCACTATAACCGCTAAGTCAAACTAGCATGCAACCTCTATTAGCGGTTATTCCTATCGCACGGCTTGTACGTACTGGTGGCCAGCCAATCACGCACTTCCGTGTTCTACATGCGACACACAACTTCGTGTTACCACGTGTCAAGGCCAATGAATGCAACACACATGGTGGTCCCTTAAATCTAGGTTTAATTTGTAAGAAAAATAATACACAGCAGGAAATATAAATGAACAGTTATGCCATGTATCACAGTTTATTTTGCATAAAGAAAATAAGTAATGCATGAAATATGAGCTACAATAATTAAACAGCTAATGGCAAGTTGTCTTGTCTGGTAGAGCGCCTGGTGTGCTGCGATAATCAATGTGGTACGATCTGCGACTTCGGTACAACAACTATGCAAGGTGTCCTCTGATGGTGATACGGACAGTTTTATTGGGTCCAAAGGGTCAAATTAGTTAGGGTGGACATATGGGAGTACAGAATTTGTAATGGAGTAGAAATTATAGGATGGGTCGCGGACGAAAGGATAGTCGAGAAAATTGGTAAAGAATAAGTATGCGATTTTGAAAAGTATTTGTAATACTTAAAAATATATTTTTATTAGCTTAAAAATAGTTTTTAGATAAATGCTTGAAAATTCAAATAAACCGTTTTTAGGCAAAACTCCAGTTTGTCTAAATAAAATTTCTAGGTAAAATACTATATATTATTAGTAAAAATAATACTAATAATAAATATTTGAAAGACTAGTAAATTATTTCATAGATTTGGAAACTACCCTTTATGGGTCAAAATGCTTTTTACTAAATAATCTAGAAAATTATTATATTTTACAATATAGGGGGTAGGCCAAGCCTCATGATATAACAAAAAATATATATATATATAGTTTACTTACAAATATTTTAATAATAATTGTTTTAGTAGTAAATAACCAAAATATAGGAAATATATTTTGTTGTACCAGCATACTGTTTTTATTAGTGATAATAACAAAGATTTTAAAACCATAAATATAAGAGTAATAATAATAATAATGATAATAATAATAAATATAACATTATTAGGAATAATAATGAAAATAAAATAATAATCATAAATATTATAATAACAGTAAAAAAAATAAAAGAATACAAAAAAAAAAATTACAACCAGCAAACGACAGAATCAACCCAAAAAATCAGCTCCAATCCGAAGGGCTGCTCTTCCTTCTTCGAGAAGGAAGTCAACACAAAAAAATAATGGAAAGAAGCAGAAGAAGAGAGAGGGGGGAAGAGAGATTATTCAGAGAGTGAGAGAAGAAAGAGACGAGAGAGAAAGAGCGGGGATGAGAGGAGTCGGGCTCGGAGTGGAGGTGGTGGTCCGGCGGTAGAGCGGACGCGGAGAGGGGCGTGGGTGGTGAGGACGAGCGGAGGGTTTCGACAGTCGGTGGGGCCAGGCGGTGAGCGGTGGCGGAGGCGACGCCCAAGGACGGCGGTCTAGCTCGGCTGGGCAGAGCGGACGCTCGCGTGGAGGTTCCGGTCAGGCGGACGGGGTTGAGAAGAAAGATGGTGGAAGACGAGGAAAAGGGAGGATGGCGGCAAGCGGGGCTTCGCCGGTGGACGGCGCTGAGCGGGAGAGAGTCGATGGGGTCGTCGGCCACTGCAAGCGGCGGGGGAAGGACGGCCACGCGGAGGAGGCCGAAGACGAGCCCCGGTGCGCGGGTTCGGCGTCGCCGGCGGCCAGGTGAGCTGGGTTTAGGTTTTAATTTGGGTTTCCTTTCCTTTTTCCTTTCTGTGGTCGTGATGGCGTGGTGCCTTGGGTTGCTGGGTGGTGGTGCATGGGGTGGATGGATGGTCGGCCGGTGGTGGTGGTTTCAATGGTTGTGGTGGTTCGGGTCTGGTTGTCGTGGTGGTGACGGGCAAAATGACGGGGTTGGCCGGATTTGTACTGACAGTGGGCGTGAGGTGTTGGTCGGGGCTGGAAGCGTTGTGCCACGGTGGTCAGGGAGGCGGAGAGTGGTAGAAAAGGCAGGGTGTGGCCGTCCGAGAAATAGGGGTCATCGGAGTTGAGGCTGTTGGTGATGGTTCGGGTGCCGAGGAGGTGGCCGGGAACAGAGGCTGTGGTCAGAGGGTTAGGATTTAGGATTTAGGATTGGATATTTGATTGTGTCGGGTCTGTCGACATGGGAGGATGAAATTGTACATGTAAAAATATATGGAATAAGACGGGGAGGGAACACGGACACGGTGCACGGGGTTGAGAATTATTTGTAGAAAAAATAATGTGGATGAAAATATTGGAGGAGTACCTGCCTATTTATAGGATGTGGGAATTCCCAATTGGATAAGAGTTAGGAGTAGTTTAAACCCAAAATAGATAATTCACGATTTAATTTAAAACCAATCAAATCCAAATCCAAATACAATTAAATCTAATTCCAAATGCAATTCAAATTTAAATCGAATTAAATTCTTGGTTTAAAGTCAAACCAATTTAAAATATAGATAGTTTACTATTTAAATGTATCCATGGAATCAAATAAAAATTTAAATCTTCACAAAAATTTCGAAATATATTTTTTCCAAATATACCAATAATAATAATTTCGAAAATAATAAATCTTTTTGAATAATAAAATATTAATATTAATAAATTTTGAAAATACATTTTTATTTAAAATAAACTAGTAAATATTTAGGAATTTTATACGTATGTACAAGAATATTATTTATTATTAATAACTGCTAAAAACAATAGACTTTTTATAGCAAGAATAATAATTATATAATTTTGAAAGTGTATATTAAAATAGAAAAGAAAATATTTTTATAAAATATGTACGCTCGCACATATTCGTACTCGTCGAGCAAACAAAAATTTCGCATACGACGTACAATACGACTACGTGACATACAGTACCAAAAATTTTAAATCCATGCAAATTAATAAATAAAAAATAGTAGAAATTTAGGGGTTTTACACTCGACGCCACATCTCGTGCCGAAGTACGCCGCCTTCGTTGTAGCCAAATCTTAGGCCCAGACATTGTGTTCTCTAACTGCATACACATTCAACACAACTCAGTCCAAAGGCACACACGTACGCGGATTGCCGCCCGTGCCGACACATCTATATGAATGGTCACTAGCATTAACTAGCCATCGTGGACATAGCCTGGCATTCGGGACCCTTGCACCGCAGGTAGCGATCCCCGATGCAAGTCTCCGACCTACCGGTTGCTTCATACCCAGCTCGGCTATAACCTGTTTCTTTCTAGGCCGAGTCAGTCCCGTGGCCCCGGGTTGCCGCTCGAAGAAACCATCGCCCTTGTCGACACGTTGTCCATGACCACGCGCCTACGCTAACTTCTAAACTTAACGTAATTGCATGGTCTCATCATCATCGCTTAGTTCCTTTACTTTACTTCTTACACTTTTCACACTCCTTTGCAGAGCCCAAACCAGGGTTGCCTCGGCGACTGAACTACAGTCCCGACATATTTCCTCTCGGCGACTAACCATCGCTTAGACTTAACATTCTTTGAACTCAGGGAACGGCTACTGCATAGCCTTCCAACTTAACCTGAACATAACGTGTTTCCTTAAGTATCGACAGACCGTGGCTAACTTACCACTGAACCAACCGTGGCTCGTGCCTTAAACCGACTCATTTTTTACGCAACGCTATCGCCCAAGTCATACCTCATATGACAGGCCTTGTGATCGTGGGACTATTTAACTTGACAACCGCAGAATAAGCGGGACAGCTCTTGGAATGACTTAGGTCGACCGGCATAACTTTGTCTAACTTACTCAAGCCTATAACTTAACCCGAGGGACGAGCGAAGGCTATGCCAAGCCTTGTGCAGTGGAAGCGTGCATGCTTTATCGAGCATTTACGCGGACGACGCCTATGACTTAGGCAATTTTATAGTTTTGTGCCAAAGACCAACTTTCCTTCTCCCAAGCCACGGGACGAAGGACCGAGTATCGTTTTCAAAGCCACCGTGCAACAATTCTAAGACGACCGTGGGACGTTTTCTATGTTCTAAACTCGATTCGATCCGTCAGAATTATTTTTTTAGCTATGTGGATTCGTCTTCTTTTATTATTAAGCCTACTTGTGCAAGTTGAAAACATGTGATTTATTATGTGAAGGCAAAGATGAGGCAAGTTCGTCGAAACTATCCCACCTGAGCGAGCGGTCGTCTTGACCGAGCAATATCTCCGAGCAAGCCGTTGCAAGGCTAAGTCCGAACGCCGTCGTCGTTTCGATTCCTCCGATTGACTGAGCGGGACGGGGCACTACAATAATACCATAACTACCCTTCGTACAAACTCAAATTTGGATTGCGATTTTCGTCTTCTTCTTCACGAGAGATCTGAATTCCATTGCTCTCATCTTCAGCAGAGATCGCAAAGATCGTTCGTAGTTCACTGTGCTTTCTTCAGTCGAACTCTGATCATCGCTCATCATCACCATCATCATCATCGTAGAGAGATTTAAAATTTTCCGATGATTAGGTCAATTGTGGAGAGAAGATCTTCTTCTTCTTTTCCATAAGAGTTAGCATCGTTTGAAAGAAGAACGAAACTCTTGAATTTTTGTTCCTGATAAAAAATTTTCCACAAAAAAATAAAAAAAATTAGGTTTTAAGTTTCTGTCGACTGTTCTCCATCATTCTCTGTGATTTTAACACGGAGAATGACCATTCTCCGTGTTAAAATCATAGAGAATGACCATTCTCCGTGCTAAAACCACGAAGAATAGCCTTATCTATGTCAAAATGACGAAGAATGGCCATTCTCCGTGTCAAAATAACGGAGAATGGTCATTTTTCGTGTTAAAACTACGGAGAATAGCCATTCTTCGTGTTAAAATGACGGAGAATGGCTCCGTGATAAAATGACTGAGAATGGCCATTTTTCGTCATTTTAACACGGAGAATGGTCATTCTCCGTGTTAAAATAACGAAGAATGGTCATTCTCCGTGTTAAAACCACGAAGAATGGCCATTCTCCGTGTTAAAATGATGGAGAATGGCTCCGTGATAAAATGCCTGAGAATGGCCATTCTTCGTCATTTTAACACGGAGAATGGCTATTCTCCGTGTTAAAATGACAGAGAATGGCCATTCTCCTTGTTAAATTGACAGAGAATGGTTCTAATACGGAGAATGGCTATTCTTTGTCAATTTAACAAGGAGAATGGCCATTCTCCGTCATTCTAACATGGAGAATGGTCATTCTCCGTGCTAAAACCACGAAGAATGGTCATTCTCCTTGTTAAATTAACGAAAAATGGCCATTCTCCGTCATTCTAACAGGGAGAATGGCATTCTTTGTCAATTTAATAAGGAGAATGGCCATTCTCCTTGTTAAATTAACGGAGAATGGCCATTCTCCGTCATTCTAACACGGAGAATGGCTATTCTTTGTCAATTTAACAAGAATAATGGCCATTCTCCGTAGTTTTAGCACGAAGAATGGCCATTCTTCGTGGTTTTAGCACAGAGAACACTATTCTTTGTGATATTTCTACCGAGAATAATCATTCTCCTGTATTTTATAGCCAGTTGAAATTTTGAAGGGCTATAACTTTTTACTGGGCGGTCGAAACAAGGTCCGGTTTATCGCAAAATGAGCGTATTTCTGAGGAGCCGAAGATTAACAGCTTCTTCGTTAGTCAGCCTTCCAAAATTTTAGAATCACGAAAAAAATGATGTTTGGATCTCCGTTTTAATATTTTTACAGTTTGTCCGTCTTTCCGAAATTTTTCGACGAGTTTTTGAAGTAAGGTTTGAAGATTTTGGAGGAGAAAACCTAGATTCGAAACTGAGCGGCGTATGGAAGAAGAGGAAGTATCGAAATATTTTTTTTGAAGAGTGGGGTTCGGGAGTGTTTTCAATAAATTAGAAGGGCAAAAAGGTCATTCATAACCCCCTTTATATATTTTTTGCTAATTCTGGACACGCGATGGAATGTTATTTTGCGGTGGATTTTTCATAAAACTTTTACAATTTTTGGACATTTCATAAATTTTCTCATATTTATATATTGGCTCCAGGCGATCATGCTATCTACTTCCACTATTAGTAAAATTGAGAAGGCTTGTGCTGAGTTTGTATGGAGAGTAGGAATACATGCTATCAGGATGGAGGAGTTGTGGCGCATCACAGAAGGGGGAGGAGTAGGCATTAGGTCCCTTCGAACTCTACGTTGTCGCTCTCCTCAAACTTACATGGTGGTTCTTGGAGGGGGGATCCCAATGGGTAGAGCTCAGTAGAGGTTGATATATGCATAAAATGAATTTCTTTATTCAACATATAAACAACTTTTTCGTTACCTTTAGGGCTCGTTTGGATCAAGTTTTTGGATTTCCAGGAATAGATTTTCAATTCCTTTTCCACGGGAAAGGAATTCAACATTCCCATACCCATGTTTGGTTTGGTTGGGAATAAGTAGTTCAAAATTTAAAAAAAATTTATTTTCATGTTTGGTTCACACATGGATAGGAATATTAATTTATTTAGTTTTACTTTAATATCCTTTCACTAATTTCATGATGATTCACATGTTTGGGATAGGAGTTACAAATTTGAAAATAAATAGAGGGTATAACCATCCAAACAAAATAGTCAAACATCATTCCTAGGAAAGCAAATCTATTCCCAAGAGGGAGCTTGGGAATAGCTTTCCCACATCCATGGGAATAGCTTTCCCACATAACCCCCTCCTATTCCCTCCTCATTTCCAATCCTAAACTTACCAAACATGGGTAAGAAATTCAAATCCCATTCCCAAGCCTCAAAAACTTGAACCAAACGCCTCCTTAAGAATATACTTACTCGGAGAGCTCGGATCAAACAACTATTAAATCGAGTTGTATGCAATCGGTTAACTACCAACCTTTGGTACCCATGGTTCAACCATCATAATCTGGTGGATCGGTTTGGTTGGCCAATGTTTGATCTGATTGGGATAGATGAGACACTCTGCAACATAATTCAGAATCATCAGTATGATGTTTTAGGCAATCGGGTTAGACACTTCTTAGCCGCTGATCTTACATGGATGCCAATTAAAGTTGAAAGAAACCAAAATCGATGGGTGTGCGATGGTTCCAATACTGGTGAGTTCTCATTTAAAGTGGCATTTGACTATTTTCGACCAAGGCAAAATACTATGGAATGGACAGAGTATGTATTGTAGTGCCCCGCTCCCAATAAAGGATCCTGTGTGTAGAATCCTGTTGGTATCATCTATCGGGACATGTTGAATAAGTTCCTTCATATTTTTTGGATTAGCTTTCAAATACAATGAATCGTGTCTTGGAGAAGAACACTATATAAGAGCTTCCTCAAGCCTTTTCACTATTCATTAATTTTTGCTATTGTTTTCATTGTTATTTTCGATTTGATTTTATGGATGCATTTTCGTGGATATTTTCGATAGATTTTATTGATTGTCTTCATCAATTTATGCATTCATATCGAATTCTGGAAAAAAGAAGAGAAAAAAAGTATATTGAGCCTTTGTTGGTACAAATGTAGGTGACTGTGTAGGCAAAGCTCGAGCTTAGCATTAGAGTTCTCTTTCTCTCAACAATTCTTCAACTGCGAGTGGCATCGATGCTTCTTTCTATCTTCACACCTTGAAAAAAGAATCTATACTTGTCTTTGTTATGTCCACTACCAAAATAAGGCTAATTAGCGACATCCAGATACGTCGCTAATTAAGGAAAATACGTCACTAAACGTAATTAGCGACAACTTTAGCGACAAAAAATGAAGGTCGCGAAAAATCTAGTCGCAGATGACAAATTCGTCGCCCTCCGTCGCTGATTGCGACGTCACCCCAATGTCGCTGGGTCGTCGCAAAATTAGCGACGTAGGGCGACGAATTTGAACGTCGCCAAATTAGCGACGTAGTGCGACTACGTAGCGACTACGTAGCGACGTTATTTCTTGACATGGCATGCCTGCCACGTCAGCAGGGTAGCGACGTACAGCGACCGAATTAGCGACGTCAACTCTCAGCCACGTCAGCTACTGAGCGACGGATTGCGACGGATAGCGACGTGACGGTGCTAATTAGCGACGTCTGGATACGTCGCTATACGTCGCAGAACGTCGCTATATGTCGTAGATATTATAAATTTTTTAAAAAAATATGTTTGGTATTTTTTTATGCTGTGTGTCTGTGTTTACATAGACACACATCATCACAAAAATACCAAGCATATTTTTTTAAAAATTGGGCAATACCTCCTTTGTATATCAGATCATCGCTTATAACCCAGCGTAGGTATATTTGTCATCCCCGTCGCAGATATCACAAACATATATGTCCAAGTAAATATCATACATGTACTCAATTAAAATACCAACAAAGTAAATATCACAAACATACATGTCCAACAAACATACATGTCCACAATGGAGGGCAAACTGGCCCTGAAAATCAGTGTACAGAACGGTCAATGGGCCCATAGGGCCAATACATACAAAGATGATAAAAATTCTACTGGATCACTGAGGACCCTTGCCGCGCATCTAAGATAGCATGTACTCATACTGCTCCTGTGTGAGCTGCACCGTAGGGGCAGTAGGAGGCAGTGCAATGTCTGGAGTCGGCACCGTCGATGGACCGGGAGGACGTATCTGCTCCAGCTCTCGCAGTCGCTCACCATGCGCAGCAAGGGTACTCACCATCCTCTGAGTACTCGCCTCAATCGAAGTTTGTACCTGAGTGAGTGAGGCAGACATGGTCCTCTGCGATCCCTCCAGCTCGACCTGTCTACGCTCTGTGCGCTGCATAGACTCGGTGAGCGTGTGCAAGCTGGCAGCTGCAGCCTGCTGCAGACTCATCAGCTCTGTATACTGCACTCGACCGCATCAAATCGTCCGGTGATCATCGGATCGTCGGATCGTCGCTCTGCGGTATGGTGATCAGAAATCTGCTGCTGTAACTCGCGATGCAGCTCGTCGATCTGACGACCAATATCCTGAGCTCGTGATGACGCCTGTGAAGCTAGAGACTGCGCACTGACAGAGGGGGCCCGGGATGACTCTGAAGTCAAATAGGTGCCGTAGGATCCCGTACCGTAGTACGTATCCTTCTGATGACCACCAACGGTGGTCATCCGGAGGTCGTCCTGCGATGGAGTTGTAGGCGGCTGGGAGGAAGTACCAGCCCCTCCCTCTGCTGGCGCATTAGCAGCAGCAGCCGCCTCCTCTTGTAGCCGAAGAAACTCGGCCTAGAACAATGTTTGCTAACGTCTAAGTGTTTGCTAAAGTCTATATTGATATCTATTTTCCTGTTTTCTAAATTATAGTAAATTAATATAAAGAATAGAACGTACATATGCCTGCGTCGCCCTCTCGTCAATGAACTTCCCAGCCCTCCGATGGGTGACCAGGAAGACGGTCACCATGTTGGGGTCATCACCCTTTTTTACATGTTAAAATATATTATCTATTATTAGTATTAAACATTCTATCCAATTATATATAAAATGATGTCCGTCATAGGAAACGTACCAGACGACGAAAATGCTCCGTCATCGGAATGGAGCCACCACACCACTTACTGGCGCTTGACCGCGCCACCTTGGCCTTGTCAGACCGCTTCTGGTACCTGGCCTCGCCGAATCTAGCCTTCATCGCAGTCCACTGCTCTGGCATGATCCAACCATGGATCGGCTTTCCGGAGCGATCACGAGACTTCTGGTCGTGGATCGCATCACGGATGAGCTTGCCTACGACGGCAGAAAATTGGGCCTCGATCTTCGTCACCCGGTGTGGTGGAAATAAATAGGTTATCTACAAGAAGTAAAATAGAAAAGTTGTATAATATACACAAATGATTATTAAAATTAAAAATAAACAATTTTTTTACCTTGAAGTGGGCCAACCAAAAGGCCTTCCTATCTGCGGGAGCATCTGAGTAGTTAATCCAAGGTCCACCATAGTTCTGCCTCAGAAATAACCCCAGCTGTCTTTGTACTGGAGGCCGATATCTATACAATAATAAATTTCATGAATATATATGTACATATAATCATTTGAGAAATATATATTAACTAATTAACTTACTTCGTAGGCCCATCCGTCGAAATCACCATATGCGTCTCGTCCAGGAGAGCGCATGGAGGGTCGCTCTCACCTCCTGCCTGGGCAGGATCATTCTGATCTCCGTCCTCCATATGCTCGACGTCGGCTCTCCCCGTGGAGCCGTCGGCAGGAGGAATGCTGGACGTGGGAGGAATACTGGACGCAGGATCAGGAATGCTGGACGACGAGGGAGGAGTCGCCAACCTGCTGGAACTGCCCTGTCCCGGTAATGGACCGGGAACAGAACGGTACACTGGCGTACTCGGAGATGAGGATGAGGGTACAAAATCTGCATCCCCAGCCCGAGGCAGACGGGACTGCCTAATATAATATCCTCCGCGTCGTCCTCCTGGTCTAGTCATACCGATAATAACATATGACAATAAAACAAATAAACATATTTATATGATAGACATCACAGATTTATGAAAAATATCATAGTCACAGATAAAAGTGTCACTAAAGTGTCACAGATTTATATGATAAAAGTGTCACTAAAGTGTCAAATATGATGATAAAACAAACGTACAGATTTAATCCTCTTCTGAAAATTCTTCTTCTTCTTCTTCCTCCTCCTCTACATCTTCACTTTCATCTGCATCTTTCTTTTCAGATAATTCTACTTCTTCTACACAATTAGATGTGTAATGAAGAACTTTCGTCGTGTCCACTTCTATGATAATTGTTACAAGAGGCAGTTCATCCTCTTGATAAGCTATATCGTCAACCTCAAATGTATTTCTAGCTTTGGTCTTGCATACTGCCCACCAGTCCGACCTTGTTGTTCCTCGTTTAGGATAACTTGTGAAGTACACGAGCTGAGCCTGACTTGATAGGACAAATGGTTCATAGGCTTGATACCGACGCCGATAGTTTATATCCACAAAATTGTGCTTGTCTACTTTTCAACCTTGACCTTCAATCGGATCGAACCAATCACACCTGAATAACACAATCTTAGCAGGCTCTATTCCATAACTATATGTCAGCTCCACAATCTCCCGTAGGACGCAATAGAAATCGTTGCCCGCATCAACATCTTTGTAGTTCGAAGATCTGATACACAAACAGCTATTTTTGGTGGAACCAAGATCCACAAAGTTGTCTCTGATCGGGCAAGTTGTTGACTTGAGCCTAAATCCATTAACACAGTAGCTTGGCCATATTTTTGCAGCATAAATTGGTCCCTTGGCTAGCGTTCTAATAGACTCATTCTCAAGTCTTGCTTATGGACGATCGACCTAAATACTACGAAAAAATAAATTAAGCTCATTCTCAAGTGCATATACAGAAAGGTAATTACAGAGTTCTCAAGACTTACATATGCACTCAACCATGATAGAAAATAATGCCTCATTTTTTGTTCTAGTTCTTCTTCTGTTATGTGTGGCCTACCTGACCTTACATCATCATTAAATATGCTGAAAACAACATCGTTCAATTAATGTAATAGTATAATAATCAATAATATTAAAATAATGTAGACGTATTAATTACTTACCCCTCCAGCTTCTATACTTCATCATCGTCGCAGTTGAGTAATACATACACCTGAGCAGCCCTTAGCTCATCATCGTTCAGATATCTCTTCTTCATTTTACCCGATGGCTTTCCTGGAGCATTGAATACCTTCAGTATTGTATCATTACATTCATGATCTCCGTCATCGTTTCTGGAAGCTCTCCTTCTATTAGTTGTAACATGAGGCTTGAAATACATCGAACAAAAGTTTGTAATCTCCTCGAGAACATAGGCTTCACAAATAGAACCCTCGACCCGTGCTTTATTTTTTACCTTTCTTTTTAGGTGATTCAATTGTCGCTCGAACGGGTACATCCATCGATATTCGACGGATCCACCAACACGTGCCTCATAGGATAGATGAATCGGCAAATGCTCCATAGAGTCGAAAAATCTAGGAGAAAACACCCTCTCTGTAATGACCCGCTCTGCCCTAGCGGAACGCCGATTCAAACGGCAAGTGCAACGACTCAAACGAGCCGTCGACCCGAAGAGTTGGCATCGACCAGATGAAGAATCGATGCAAGGCTTACATTGGCCCGTCAAGATAAATTCGGACTTAGACTTTCAAAGGCGCACTCGGAGTGTCGCTCGGTCGATGCGAACATCGCTAAGGTGGGTGGCTCCGATGAACCCGTCTTTGCTTAGCCTAGACACATAACAATACGGACACTATTGCTGGAATCGCTAGACGATAACACCGCACATGCTAATAAATGACTCAACGTACCTAGCTAAGGGAATAATCCCATCTTGTATGCTTGTATAGAATATGGAAAGGAACATGGAAAATGTGAGAACTCTCGTACCGCACTCCACGCTCGTGCTAAGGCACAAGCTTACGTTCAAGTTCCCTATGCGTTCAACAATGAAACAATGAATGGTTTACAACAATGAAATGGGAAGACTATCGACATAGTCGTTCCGAGTAGCATATAGCAACATTGAAAGGCCACGGGACCGATGGGTCTCCAAGGCGACTCCAGCACAGGGAGTTACAAAATATATAAATGAATGAATGAATGAATAAGTGAATGAATGAATCGATAAATGAATGAATGAATATGTGAATGAAATGAATCAATGAACAAACGGACAAGTGAAAGAAAGAAAAGAAAAAATGAAGAAAAGATAAGAAAGAAAGAAATGGTTAGCGACAGGTGTGACGGGCACGTGCAACGGGGATCACTACCCGCGCTGCACGGACACCAACCTGGTCGATAACGCATTATGGCTAAGGGTTAGCCTACGGCTCGGAGACAGCCGTTAATTTAAAATGACAAACAAAAAGAAAACGAAATGGTCGTAGACAATCCACTAGTATACGGGAGGTGGGAGATATAAGTGATTTCCAGCGGCACGGTCAAAGTGTGAAGGACATATCGGTCCGGACGGAAATCAAAATTTGGCTTACGTACAGGCCTGAGTGCGGGGTTGGCCACCAGGGGACGTAAGGCCGAGTATTTTAAGAGACTATCAGGGTGTACCAAGCCGCACGCCATGATAGGTGAGAAATTACCATAGGGGAAACATGTCCAAATTGGCTTGTGATGCCAGCGACCGATGCATATAGATTAAGTGGGCTTTGCTGGTGGCAATCTACGTGCAAGTCCTTGCATTGAAATCAAAGTAGTCTAAGTTAACTAAATGAAGTGCCTTCTGAACAGGCTTGAATATAACACACCAGATAATCGAGAGTACTTCGACAAAAGAGTTAGAAAATACACCTACGACGTGCTAGGACCCGAGGCAGGGACACGCCCTTGACATTGAAAAGTTCACATGAATCACGTTAAGTTATTTCCTATGAATTGTTGACTAACTTGGTTTACTTTGGACAGGGAAGGCCGGACGGTAAGTATGGGTAAGTCGTGCATGTATCTCCATGCAACACATTAAATTTGGCAAAACGAGATAGCTTATGAAATATGCATGAAACTGATCCTAAGGCAAGATTAGAAAGACAATAAATGATAGACGGTGCATAAACGTAAATGGAACGTGTATGGTAATGATAACATTGTGGGCGAGCTAGCCTCCCCACCAGTGCATAACAATGTACTGATAACCCCACAGTCTGCTTGCAGGATGCAAGAGACGTCATCGGGTGCGGAGCTTCCCTCGAACGTGCTAAGGCGCAGAGCTATCTCTGGAGCCTTGGAGCGTGGCAAGGAGCTGATGCGCCATATTCAGGACATAATGTATCGGAATATCGCCATGAATCATTCCATGTTGTAAGCCACTTGGCACGCCTTTTATGTTTTAGAGAGAGAGAGAGCTTGTGAGACTTGTAAACTCGGCCTAGCGCCACTTGTAAACTTCTTGAATATCAATAAAGAGTTTGAATTCGCTTCATCTTGTGCCATTTAATTTTTGCTGCAAATGGGGACACTCTGTGCGACTCTGTGGCCTAGCTGAAATCGGCCATTTCTAGACTTAGCCTTGTACGGGCGCAACCTAGGCCCGTGCGACATCACGCCTTAGCGAGGACGATCGCTCCTACGGGAGCGGGGCGTGACAGATTGGTATCAGAGCACGGCTTTACGTCCTTGGACTTTATTTCGATTCTCTCAGTTTTGAAAGCTCGCTAAAACAAAAGAAGTATACGCTCTCTCTCGTTGTGCCTTGGGATGTTCCATATAATAAGTCTAATATTTTCAAAGGCTCGTACAAGTACTCGATTGAACGGGATCGATAGGCGAAGGCCTTTGTGCCAAACCGCGACGAACTTGAGTTGAAAGGAACCGATGCTAAGAGTTACAAACATAAGACGTGATTGAATAACCTTACGCTGATAATAGCGAACGAGTACGCGAGACCGAAGTATAGTTCGAACGGAATGGTTATGTACGCAGCTTTTGGCTAAGTTGTTCGGAGTGACCTTCTGGTGCGAACGAGTTTAAGAGCGAGACCGACTATCGCTCGGACGAGAATAAGTGAGACTTAAAACATATGTTGATAGAGACGCTATTTGACCAACGCTAAAGCGAGCACGAGAGATGGTTCTTAGACTTTGAGGAATGGACGAATGTGCGATTGAACACATCGATTGGGAATCGAATGATCTTTTGAGGATTTGTAGAATGACTTGACTCCGAGTGGTGTATGTGATAGCTTCGAAGAAGGAAAAGAACGAGTGTCGATGACTAGTCGAATGGCTCGAACCCTGAGTGGTGTATGGACGTTATAGAAATTGTTCGAGCGAGACTAAAGGAATTACGAATAGAACGAGTACGTCAGCAAGCGATGATATCGCGCAAGCCTTAGAATGAGTAACGCTTACTTGGTTTCGACTTCGAGAGTCTCAAAAGAGATATCGTTTGGACGAATTAAGAATGCATAGTGCGAATCATGAAACGAATGGAGGTCTTGGTCGAGGAAACATAGAAGATCGTGGATGCGATTTTAAATTTAGTTGAATGGATTGAAACTTAAGTTAAGGTGAATTACTCATGGACGAGATCGTGAATAGCACGGTCGGAAGATAGCGTGCATAGGAAACATTGATTTGAAGATACGAGAATGACTAAAGAATTGAAATTGATGTTGCTCGATGAAGAGTTAGCATGCGACAATGTGAATTGAGGAAATTAAGTTACACGACTTGGAATTCGTTGCAAAAGAAAGATCGTCAGGTTATGTACATCATCGATGGTATTGAGGCGTATCAAAGATCGATGTACGATAACTCGGGGGTACTCTGATTCGATGAATGATGATCGTGTTAGAAGTTATTGTTTTGAAAGATGCTATGTTAGAAATGAATATTTGGAATGAGGAAGGAAAGTGACTTGATTGTTCGGTGATAACCACAACGACAACGATCTTGTCTTACGCGAGCGCAACTCCAGCCTCATACATGCTTCACGTCAAATTTGGGACGATCGTTCCGCGTGAGCGTTGGCATGGTGATTCATGTCCAGCGGGAATGGTCGAACTCAAAATATCATGACATGGCAATTTTGATTGCTTCGACTTGTAGTTTGAAGCGAAGGTGAATTCGAGGATTGTTAGGACTTGCAATTGAAGAATGAGAAAACTTGAGGATTGAGTAGACCCAATCCGCGTATCGAAAATGAGCAAGTCTAGACGCATCGCAAGAGTTACGTCCCGATGAGGACGATTATTCTGCGGGAATGTTGACATGGTGATTCATGTCCGCCGTGGATAATCAGACTTGCGTGAGATCGGGGCGTGACATATTGTAAGGCTAGACGACCTTGTGATCGACTACGTGAATTGGATAGGTAGATTGTATCAAACATACTTGAAGAGATAGACTACGATAATTGTTATTGCGGACGCACGATAATAATATGTCGAGGATTTGGTTGAGGACAACCTATCGTAGGATGATTCCTAAACGAGCTCGGACTTGGAGCGGAGAATGTGTTGATGCAAATAGGACGAGCACTGCTTGATGTTTAGAAATTTGAGTGAAACGAACTTGGGTAGAAACTTCCGTACAAGCGAACAATTGGTTTGACCATAGGATTTGGGGCGAGCGTCGTGCAACGACCTTGCACGATGAGCCACGGACTTGACTTGTAACTATGACCTTGTGAGCTGACCTAGCGGATAGACGGACGACCCTATACTGAGTGATTGAACCTGTGCGATTGACATTAGAGTATCGTCTGGACGGACGATAGACTTGGGGCAACAAGACTTAGAGTAGGACGGAGAATTAGGGATGTGCGTGAACGACAACGAGAATGGCCCCAAACGAAGGGAATGATAGGAATGGATGATGCGCAAGTAAAGTTGGAATAGCGAATCGAATCATCTCAAGGACCGAGATAAACGATATGTGATACACACATGAGTTTGGTTTTAAATTGAAGTTAGCAAAACGATCGGCAAATCGAAACTATCACGAGTAGCTTGTTCGACATCGCTAGTCGCTAAGCTTGGTTGAAATATACGTATTCGGGGGACGTCTTGAATGCGTGCACGATCCAAACTCAGCGATATGATGAACTTGAATGCGGCTGCAAGTGGGTGTTGAGATGCGCATGAACGAATGAGTGAGTTTGCCTCAGCTTACGTCTCTCGTATTTGATAAATTACAACGCACTTCGTGCGACCATTTCAGTCCCATGACACGTCGAAATAGCAACCAAGACGAAAAAATACTTGAATTGAATAAGAACCATCAACTCAGAAATGAATGAAATGCCATTCAATAAAAATCGACCAAATGTATGCATGCGGAAGTTGGAAAGGTATCGAGTATAGTTCGATGCCATCGAGCAATAAGCCAATCGATAGGAATTGTCCATAATACGCACACGACATGAGTTATGAAACGGTAGGATGACCTGCACTCAGGAAGTCTCGAGGACGAGACTTGTTTTGAGTGGTGTATTATGTAATGACCCGTTCCGCCCTAGCGGAACGCCGATTCAAACGGCAAGTGCAACGACTCAAACGAGCCGTCGACCCGAAGAGTTGGCATCGACCAGATGAAGAATCAATGCAAGACTTACATTGGCCCGTTAAGATAAATTCGGACTTAGACTTTCAAAGGCGCACTCGGAGTGTCGCTCGGCCGATGCGAACATCGCTAAGGTGGGTGGCTCCGATGAACCCGTCTTTGCTTAGCCTAGACACATAACAATATGGACACTATTGCTAGAATCGCTAGGCGATAACACCGCGCATGCTAATAAATGACTCAACGCACCTAGCTAAGGGAATAATCCCATCTTGTATGCTTGTATAGAATATGGAAAGGAATATGAAAAATGTGAGAACTCTCGCACCGCACTCCACGCTCGTGCTAAGGCACAAGCTTACGTTCAAGTTCCCTATGCGTTCAACAATGAAACAATGAATGGTTGACAACAATGAAACGGGAAGACTATCGACATAGTCGTTCCGAGGAGCGTATAGCAACATTGAAAGGCCACGAGATCGATGGGTCGCCAAGGCGACTCCCGTACAGGGAGTTTCAAAATGTATAAATGAATGAATGAATGAATAAGTGAATGAATGAATCGATAAATGAATGAATGAATATGTGAATGAAATGAATCAATGAACAAACGGACAAGTAAAAGAAAGAAAAGAAAGAATGAAGAAAAGATAAGAAAGAAAGGAATAGTTAGCGACAGGTGTGACGGGCACGTGCAACGGGGCTCGCTACCCGCGCTGCACGGACGCCAACCTGGTCGATAACGCATTATGGCTAAGGGTTAGCCTACGGCTCGGAGACAGCCGTTAAGTTAAAATGACAAACAAAAAGAAAACGAAATGGTCGTGGACAATCCACTAGTATACGGGAGGTGGGAGATATAAGGGATTTCCAGCGGCACGGTCAAAGTGTGAAGGACGTGCCGGTCCGGACGGAAATCAAAATTTGGTTTACGTACAGGCCTGAGTGCGGGCTTGGCCACCAGGGGACGTAAGGCCGAATATTTCAAGAGACTATCAGGGTGTACCAAGCCGCACGCCATGATAGGTAAGAAATTACCAAGGAGGAAACATGTCCAAATTGGCTTGTGATGCCAGCGACCGATGCATATAGATTAAGTGGGCTTTGCTGGTGGCAATCCACGTACAAATCCTTGCATTGAAATCAAAGTAGTCTAAGTTAACTAAATGAAGTGCCTTCTGAACAGGCTTGAATATAACACACCAGATAATCGAGAGTACTTCGGCAAAAGAGTTAGAAAATACGCAACGACGTGCTAGGACCCGAGGCAGGGACACGCCCTTGACATTGAAAAGTTCACATGAATCACGTTAAGTTATTTCCTATGAGTTGTTGACTAACTTGGTTTACTTTGGACAGGGAAGGCCGGACGGTAAGTATGGGTAAGTCGTGCATGTATCTCCATGCAACACATTGAATTTGGCAACACGAGATAGGTTATGAAATATGCATGAAACTGATCCTAAGGCAAGATTAGAAAGACAATGAATGATAGACGGTGCACAAAAGTAAATGGAACGTGTATGGTAATGATAGCATTGTGGACGAGCTAGCCTGCCCACCAGTGCATAACAATGTACTGATAACCCTACAGTCTGCTTACAGGATGCAGGAGACGTCATCGGGTGCAGAGCTTCCCTCGAACGTACTAAGGCACGGAGCTACCTCTGGAGCCTTGGAGCGTGGCAAGGAGCTGATGCGCCATATTCAAGACATAATGTATCGGAATATCGCCATGAATCATTCTATGTTGTAAGCCACTTGGCACGCCTTTTATGTTTCAGAGAGAGAGAGAGAGAGAGAGCTTGTGAGACTTGTAAACTCGGCCTAGCGCTGCTTGTAAACTTCTTGAATATCAATAAAGGGTTTGAATTCGCTTCATCTTGTGCCATTTACTTTTCGCTGCAAATGGGGACACTCTATGCGACTCTGTGGCCTAGCTCAAATCGGCCGTTTCTAGACTTAGCATTGCACGAGCGCAACCTAGGCCCGTGCGGCATCACGCCTTAGCGAGGACGATCGCTCCTACGAGAGCGGGGCGTGACACTCTCTAGCTTGTACAGTATTACCGTAATGTCCTTCTTTTGCTTTTCTACACGATCAACGAGCAATTTCTTAGAACAAAGATCCCTGAAGAATGTGCTAAGCTCTGTCAATGGATCCCAAACTGCCTGCGAAACGAATTTCTGAAATACAATCAGAATTAACCTCTCCATGAATACATGACAATCGTGGCTCTTCATATCCGTCAATTTATTTTCCTTCGGATCGACACATCTTCTCAGATTTGACACATATCCGTCTGGAAATTATAGGCCCTGGATCCACCGACAAAGTCTCACTTTATCCTCCTTGTCCAGTGAGAAAATTGACTTCGACAGGAACTGTTTTCCATTCTCCTCTATTAAATGCAACGCAGGGCGTTTGCATATTTCTTCTAAGTCCAACCTGGCCTTGGGATTGTCTTTCATTTTTTCCTTTACGTCTATCACAGTATTAATTATGTTATCAAACACATTCTTCTCAATATGCATGACATCAAGATTATGTCTGATCAGATTGGTACTCCAATATGGCAGATCCCAGAATATGCTCCTCTTTGTCCAGTTATGATCTATACCAAATCTATCGCACTTGTATCCAGTTGTAGGATCTTCGATAGCACTTGAAAAATCTCTAACCTCCTCCCATATCGTGGCTCCGTACCACCTTGGTGATGGATCACCCTTCTCTACAACGTCAGCACGGAATGTATTCCTGTTCCTTCTGAACGGATGATCTTTTGGCAGAAATTGCCGATGACAATCAAAGAAGCACGGTTTTCCTCCGTGTTTCAAGTAGAAAGCCTTAGTACGGTCTATGCAATACGGACATGAGAGACGGCCATGAGTGCTCCATCCAGATAACATTCCATAGGCCGGAAAGTCGTTGATGGTCCACATAAGGGTTGCCTTTATCTGAAAATTCTGCTTCCTGGAAACATCGTACGTGTTTGCACCTACTTTCCATAACTGATTCAACTCATCTATCAATGGCTGTAAGTACACATCAATGTTCCTCTTGGGATTGTTCGGACCAGGAATTATAACGGTTAGAAACATGTACTGAGTCTTCATGTACATCCAAGACGGTAGGTTATACGGAGTGACAATCACAGGCCAGCATGAATACTGGGATCCCGAAAGACCAAAAGGAGTAAAACCGTCAGAAGATAGCCCCAACCTGACATTACGCGATCTGAAGCAAAATCAGGATACACTCGATCGAAGTGCTTCCACGCTTCTCCATCGGATGGGTGATCCAACACTCCTTCAATCTGTTCTCGCATGTGCCAACTCATATTTTTGGCCGTCTTTTTCACCATAAATAATCTTTGCAACCGCGGTGTTAAAGGCAAGTAGTGCATTGAATCGGTCGATCTTCTTGCACCGGTAGACCTTTCTGTACTACTTGTCTTATAGCGATCAGCACCACAAAATCTGTACACATTTGCGTCCTTGTCGTCTTTGTAGTACAGCATGCACCCATTGCGACAAGAATCAATTTTTTTGTATCCCATCCAGAGCGATCTCACCATCCTCTTAGACCGATAGAAGTCTTTAGGTAACTTAGCACCCGTCGGCAAGATCTCTATAATCAACTCCAACACTCGGTTGTAGCATTCTTGTGACATGTTAAAATCTGACTTAATGCTCAACAGTCTTGTAACCACCTCCAACGGTGAATGATCCTCACAACCAGGATACAATGGAGTCCTTGCATTCTCCAGCAACTCCATGAACTTTGTAGCATCGACATTCGGTGCCTCCTCAGCTACATCATGAACG
The DNA here is from genome assembly GCA_029216955.1 of Iris pallida. NCBI lineage: Eukaryota > Viridiplantae > Streptophyta > Magnoliopsida > Asparagales > Iridaceae > Iris > Iris pallida. The sequence continues at coordinate 11,780,356 of JANAVB010041219.1, forward strand.
AAACTAGGCCCCGTAGCGTCGAAAACCATGTTCACGCACCCGTCGTCATATGCATGATTATCTGAAACAAAATTAGGTTCCGCATGCATATACGGCTCAACATAAGGCTCCGGCTCTGATGCTAAAGACACAAGTTCTCCGTATGCAGTCCACTGATAGTAATTAGGCGTGAAACCCCTCGAGTACATATGATATGTCACTTTCACTTCTGGATAATATTTCATGTTATGACATTTTCCATACGGACACTTAATTTTGGTGCCGTCCATGTACTGAGGAAACGCCTTAGCAAACTGCAGGAACTGCTCTACTCCTGCTATGTATTCATCCCGCACACCACACATATCATCAGGACGACGATTGTACATCCATGAACGATTCCGCAAGTAGTAATTCATATCCATTTGGAAATAATTCTGCAAAGATGGACACACATGTTCACCACAGTAACTAGTCAAACTGGGTGAAGTTGAGTTGACTAAGTCAATATCTTGGACAAACTAGTCAAATTTGGTGAAGTTGACTAAGTCTAGGCATGTGTGTGTGTCTCCTTGTGTGTGTGTGTGTGTGTGTTATAGACTGTTCTCAGTTATAGACTTCACACATTCCATGCTTTTGAGTTTCCTTGGTCAAACTAGGCCAAAGTCAACTCTTGGTCAACTCTGGTCAACTCTAGTAGTCAAACTAGGTCAACTATGGTCAAACTAGTCAATGCCACCATTCTAAGCCCTAACTAGCCCATACTAGCTAGCACACACCATTCAAGGCTATACAAGCCTAACCTATAATTCAAGTACCAATAATGACCAAAGTCAACTTAAGCTATCTCATACACACAAGTAATATCTATATGGATATATACATACAATATATATATATATATATATATATATATATATATATATATATATATATATATATATATATATATATATATATATATATATATATATATATATACTATATGCCTATATTACAAGACAAGGCAACTTTCATGCATTCATATATTTAGACACTCTAACATAGGCTATATGCCTATATCACATATGAGTTACATGATATAGTTATGTATACAATACCATCTATCAAACTTATATATAGAGAGAAGTAGAGAGTGGGTGGTGTGTGTACATGCACATGTGAATGGGGGTTGAGTGTGTTGACTGTTACATGTGAAAGTCACATGTATGTGTATATGAGGGAGGCTAACATGCTTGTATTAGGCTATATGTGTGTGTGTACCTAGGCAAGAGTGAGTGAATGAGTGAGTGATATGAACTATGGGTCATTCCAATCTGGGGAGTGAGGGAATTTACTGTGTTCAGTCAAATAGGAAAGGAAAGGAAATATGTTCATTTCACACAATATTACATACTCCTATAACATATTTTAGACCCATTCACCTCAAACCCAAATCGAGAACCCAAACTCTAACCAAATCACCCCAAACTTGAAACTCAGTCAGCACACATATAGATACACTACACTAGGATTTTAAACATGTAATTAAAGCATTAAACTAGGTTAAATTGGTTGTCAAAACTGGGTTTTCAAAACTGAAAAATACAGTAAATTAACAAGGTATCAGTCAACATAGGGTATTTAGAAATTGATATATAAAAACATGTTAAAATAGAAAATAAATGGTTGGTAAAGGATCTAGGCTATGTGTACGTGTCCAACATAGTATCTCGTGTCCACCACAATATGACACAGTGTGTCCATGTGTGTGTGTGTGTGTGTGTCTGTGTGTGTGTCCGTGTGTGTGTGTGTGTGTCCGTGGGAGAGGAGGAGGAGGTAGAGGAGGAGGAGGAGTTAGGTTAGGGTTTACCTGAGGAAGAGGAGGAGGAGCTCAGGGGGGGTAGGGGTCGCCGGGGGGGGGGGGGGGAGGGAGTCGCCGGAGGAGCTTGAGGAGGGGGAGAAAATTTCGAGTGGGGGAAAAAAATTTCGAGTGGGGAAAAAAAGAACACAACGTGCCCTAAGTAAAATAGTTAGCGACGTATAGAGGAGACGTCGCTAAACGTCGCCAATTTTTAATATATGGCGACATATTTAATAATATGTCGCTAAGCGCCGCTAATTCCGTCGTATAGCGACGAATTTCTAGGACGTCGCTAATATGCAAAATATTGGCGACATTTTTTGTTAGCATCGCTAATTTCGTCGCTAATATGTCATATTTTGGTAGTTGTCCTTCGATCAATGATAACCTTATAAGCTGAATCTAGATATATAAAAAGAGTAATCATAACGCTGTTGCTTGTCATATGTAAATGTGTATTGTGATCACGTTTAAATAAAAATTAAATTATGGATAAATGTTGCAATCTGTAGTATGAAAATCACGAGTGATGGCTCAAGGAAGGTATAATACGGGATGAACATAGGTTGCATAGTTCTATCAAGTTTTTTGTTATCTTGCATACTATATTTTAATAACTAAGTTTATTAGGCATGCATGGTCATGGACAACTTGTGCACAAGATTTTTGTTTTCACGAACAGTGTTCGGAGCCACGAAACTGAGTCGGCCTAGGAGGAACAAGGATAGATGTGTCATCTTACAAGTACGGGTAACTCATGAACTTTCAGTAGGCTCGTTAACTGTGCTGAAAGGATCGTCGTTATCAAGAATAGTCCCAGATGGTGTGTCACCAGTGACCTCCATATATTCAATTTGCATAGTTAATGATGTTTTCTGCATAAAAGAATATATGATAAGCCTTGTCTACATGGAAGGACGATCGACTGTGGGTAAGAAACACCGTTTGGTGATATATGATGCTTTATATTCATGTCTTTTGAATTGTTAGTTGACATAAAGAAAATATAGAAAAATCAATAATAATAATATATGGTTTCACATGATTACTGTTTTGATTTTAGGTGAGTTGGGTTAACTTTTCGCTCACCAATGCACGATAATGTATTGACCCACGCACAAAGTCATTGAAGGCTCATCCTATGCAACTGAAGCTTTGTCCATCTTTTGAAGCTTCCAAGTCACATTTTGAAGACTCCCGCCGAAGGTACGTGCTCATATTTTATTTCTAGTAAACAAATATGGTGTATGAAACGATGTATCTTATTTCGATATTTCAAGTTGTAAGACAAGTTCGACACTCTACTCATCTATGTATCCATTGTAAATTATCAACAAAGAGTTATTTCTTCTGTATCATGTGTTTATTCATTTTTTTTTCTGCTTAAATTTGATGTAAACTTGTATAAAACAATGATATTTTAAATTATAATTTTTTAAATTTTTATTAAAAAAATTACTAAACTGAACATTTAAACTTTTGTAAAAAAAAACTATGTTTGCTCGAACCAGATTTTTTTTTTGTTTGAATTTCATACATTATATCAAGTCCAACCCAAAATCAGTAATTTTTTTATTTTTTTATTTTTTATGTTTATTTTTTATTTTTTACGCTACAACATCATCCTCGTTTGGTTCGCTGAATGGAAGGGAAAGGAAATCAAATACTTGGCATTTTTTTTCCTTTGGAAAATTACGATTCTCATTGGTTTTCCTTTCCGATGTTTGGGAATGCCAAAAAATTTGGAAAGGAAAGTGAATACTTCAATGTAGGAAAGTGATTCCTTTCTTGAATGGATGGAATCAATTTTTCTTCTAATTTTTCTTCCATTGGGAATCACTTTCCTTTCTTTCTCAATTTCTTTGACATCCAAACATAGAAAAATAATCACTTTTTTTTTTCAATCCGAAGATTCTGCGAACCAAACGGAGGCCTTAGCTAGGGTTGACGGATTATCGGCTAGTTCTAATTGTTTAAACTTAATGATGTAATCATATTCTCACTCGTGAGTCGTGATATCATCTCTACTTTAAACATGATGGATATTGACCACCAATCCCGTAGTCGCATTTGATTTTTTGTAGGATTTTTTTACTTTCATCTCACTTATTAATATGATTTTGTACTTACATTCCACTTTTTTATTATAAGACTCACATTCCACTTTTTGTCACTAAAAGTATTTTTGTGACAAAATAAATACTTTTTGTGACAAAATGAATATTTTTTGTGACGAAAAGTAGAATGCAAGTCTAAAAAAATTAAGAAGAGGAATGTAAATACAAATTTATGTTAACAAGTGGGATGAAACTTAAAAAAAATCTCATTTTTTGTTTATTTTGTTGACCACCTCACTCGAAGTCCAAAATTAATTTGCTGCAGTCATAGCCACAAACGAGTCGGGACTTACAAAAGCAAACTTTGTCCAGGTCAAAAGACCACAGTGCGGATATGCGTTACATCATGCTAAAGATTTGAATTGGAACTACACACTACAAGCGAGTCAGCTCTACAGCACTTGAAACCGAGTGGGAGTGCGGCTGGCACATTTTACTCGGCCACTAGTCTAAAAGTCCAAACAAACTAGTAACAACCTAGTGGGAGTGTGGCTGGCACATTTTACTCGGCCACTAAGTCTAAAAGTCCAAACAAACTAGTAACAACCTGTCTAATTACACGTTATTAAAGAAGTTCAACATTACAGTAAGGTGACAGCATTAAACTGTCACATTTGTGCGGAAAAGTAAACGAAGCTGATGGTCAAGTTTCTTATCCATCTCTACTGTTACAAGAGGACTTCAAATTAAGTCGTATAAGTTGTATGTATATTATCAGCTATTTTATTTTTAAAAAAATTATAAAATAATATAATTTTAAATATATAATTTTTTTTTCCATAACGGAATATTCTCTCTTTTCATCCACAAAAAATTACAGAATATTATAATCGCCATGATAGGTTATGTCCCACATCGCGATGATAGGTTATGTCCCTGGTAACCGTCATGATAGGTTATGTCCTCTTTCTTTTCTTTCTCGAATTTGGGTAGCCCGGCGTCTCTCGTAGTGGGTTGCTGTCCCAAATACGGAGACTACCACTGCATACAATCATTTTCGGCTTTCCACATCTCGCTAAGCGGTCGCTAATCGTCTTACGGATGTGCAACTATCAAAGATTCTATCCCTCCTAGGTCGAACGGTCCCGGTGCCCCGAAGCAGCCCGTTCGGAGGGAACATTCCGTGCACAGAAATATTATCACAATTATCTCAAGTCCATTCGACCATGCAACGTCCTATTATTCAAAAAACCAAGCACTATTCTTCAAACAACCAAACATAGTCTTGAGTCTGAGACTCAGACTTTATTATCTCGTATGTCTTCCATTAACTTTCTATGTTCTTACATTTCATACTTCGTTTCAATGTTCAATGGCATCATGCCTCAACTCAATGTTCATCAACCGAACGACTCGAAGGTCCCGAACACCTTTCGAGACATCATGTCATATCCGACAATTCTGCCACATTCATGCCACAACTATATTCCTTCGCAACGAAGCCATCTTTTATGACCTTGTGCACATAGGCACGTTTCGACGCGTAGTACACTTGGTGCACGCATCGAAGCCGTATTTCCGTGTTCTATGACTTAGTGTTCAATGTTCGGGGCTTGCACGCTAGGGTGCTCGCCTATTGTCTTTCAATGTTCTAGCCTTTCTAACTTGTGCGCGAAGGTACGTAAATGGCTCGTGCACGAAGGCACTCGCCGAATACAGTTATCCCATGTTCTTATGGCTTGCGCACCGAGGCGCTCGCCTTTGCGATATCCAATGTTCTATAGCGACTCGTGCATTTGATGCACGTTTCATTTCAATTGTTCTAACTAATGTTTGACACACACTACGATTTATCTTCCGATCGGACCACACCCGTGGCGTCGATGGGTTAACTTAGCATACAATGATATATTCTGACTTAGGCATGAAGGAGTAAAAAGAAGAGTCAATCCTCCCACCTTGAGTCGATACGCCTTGTCGTTTCGTCGAGCCGGTGCGGCTCGATTTCATAACATCGTTGTACGGCCAACTCTCCTGACTTAGCCATTCGAGCACTTCATGCTTCATTGAATTATACATCCGATTTGGCCTACCATGCCCAACGCCTCAGTCCGTCGTAAGGTGACGATTTGGTTTCGCGGACCCCTTACTGAATAAGGCAAAATGTCGACCTCTAATATTTCTGCGTCAATGTATAGCCTGCACACGAAACCAACTAAAATTAATACTTGCATCGATTCGGACTTGCGTCTTGGTCGATTCGATTTCTTATAATCTTCGAGCCGTCTCAACGCACTTATCCTTCGGAGAAATGCGGCACTTCGCATCGATTCAACTCGATGTATTTCTTTGGGACAATGCAACTCTTTGCATCGACTTAGTTCGATGCGTTACTCGCGACAACGTAACTCTCGTATCGATTTGCATCGATACATTTCATTCGGTCAACGCGACTCGTTGAGTCAATGTCTCAGCGTAATGCGTCGTGCGGAGCGGGGCATTACACAGACGAGATTAACCAATTAGAAGCAGATGAGCAGGACAGTTGACGGCTATGCGGCCGAGTTTTTAAGACTGAGTCGATTTGCTCCCACCTTGGTGGCAACCGAGTTGGATCGAGCGCGGTGGTTCCAGCAGGGGCTCCACTAGAGATTATTCTAGCTGTGGAGCAGTTCGAGCATCGGACTTTTGATGCTGTCTTGAGGGCAGCTAGCTAGGAGGAACAAGTATACCTCGCAGAGGATCATGGACCAAACCGGAAGCAGGAAGAGGTCCCATGGGCAGATGAGTCTGTCCTCGGCACCAGTCCAGACAGCTAGGACTTTGTCGATTGGAGTTCCCCAAATGGCAAATTCAGTTACGTCAGTTCAGCATTCAACACCGACGTACCCTCAATATAACAGAAGCAGAAGCAGTCTTCCGTAATGGGCTGTACTCATTGTGGGAAGTCAGGACACGTTATTTCGGAGTGTCGCAGAGCACAGGGATTATGCTTAGCTTGTGGGGCACCGGACCACATGATTGGGTCATGTCCGAGTAGAGCCAGTTCATCATCGTCGAACCTAACTAGTCCATCGGTTGGAGAACCGGCCCCAGCACCAGTTCAGCAGCAGCAGTACCAGCCTCCGAGGCCATTGGCGTCTCAGGCACAAGCCTTCCAGCAGCAGAGACCCCAGCAGTATACCCAGGTCCAAGCAAAGATGCAAAATCGGCAAAGAGTTTTCCATCAGAGGGGACCAGCACCTAGAGGGCAAGGTCAGGCTATGGTTCTGACCGTGGAGGAAGAGTTAGCCTCAGGTGAGGTGGTGGCAGGTACCATTCTCGTCAACTCTTTTCCAGCATCATCATTATCTTATTCGGGTGTATCGCATTCACTTATTTCTGCACGATTCGCTACACGGATATGACTGGAGCACGAGTCGTTATCAGTAAGGCTCAGTATACTTACTGGTAACGGTCTTGTGGGAGTAGATAGAGTCTATTCCTCGTGTCGAATCGTAGTTAGCGGTAGAGAGTTTTCTGCTAGGTTGGTAGATTTTTCGATGGCCGACTATGATGTGGTCCTAGGATTGGATTGGTTGAAGGATCAATACGCAAGAATAGACTGCCATGTTTGCAGGATTATTTTTGGTATTCCAGGCGAAGCAGAGTTTTTATTTTCCAGAGGCGAAGTGGAACCCTCTCCCCAGTGTTGCGGATGGCAGTAGCAGCAGCAGTTCAGTTTTCCAGAGTAGTAGAAGAATTTTCTGATGTATTTCCCGAAGAGCTTTCAGGTATGGCCCCAGAGAGAGATAGAGTTCACCATTGATTTGCTTCCAGTGACGGCACCGGTATCAGAAAGAATCTACAAGATGGCACCTTCAGAGTTGAAGATTTTATACATGATGATTGAAGAACTCAGAACTAAGGGATTCATTTGTGCTAGCGGATCGCCTTGGGGAGCTCCGATGCTTCTTGTGAAAAAGAAGGATGGTACGTCAAGATTATGTGTTGATTATCGTACCTTGAACTCTGTAACAATCAAGAATAGATATCCTCTACCAAGGATAGATGATTTGTTTGACCAACTCAAAGGAGCGACAGTATTCTCGAAGATTGATTTACGGTCATGATACCATCAGATCAGAGTCAGAGAGAAAGACATCCCAAAGACAGCATTCAGATCTAGATATGGGCATTGGGAGTTCCTTGTTATGCCATTTGGAGCGACCATTGCACCAGCCGTATTCATGGACCTCATGAATCGTATCTTTATGCCCTATTTGGATCAGTTCGTGATAGTATTTATAGACGACATCTTGGTCTATAGCAAGAGTGAGGCGGAGCATGAGCAACATCTCCGTGTAGTTCTTCAGATTCTCAAGAAACACCAGTTGTACATAAAGTTCAGAAAGTACGAGTTTTGGCTTGATCGCATTTCATACTTAGGTCATATCATCACCAGAGGTGGAGTGGAAGTTGACCCCCAAAAGATAGTGGCTATAGAGACATGGCCAGTTTCTAGCACCGTCGCAGAAGTTTACAGTTTCCATGGATTGGACGGCTATTACTGGCGGTTCGTATCAGACTTTGGTAGGATTTCAGTGCCCTTGACTCAGTTGACCCGTAAGGATGTGCAGTTTTCTTGGACAGCAGAGTGTCAGAGTTTATTTGAGAAATTGAAGCAGAGATTGATGACGGCCCCCATTCTTACTCTTCCAGATGGGACTGGAGGATTTTCAGTTTACTGTGACGCTTCCAGCAGAGTATTGGGATGCGTCTTGATGCAACAAGTTAAGGTAGTAGCTTATGCGTCATGTCAACTTCGTGATCATGAGAGGAATTACCCAATCCATGACTTGGAGTTAGCAGCAGTGATTTTCGTACATAAGCTTTGGAGGCATTACTTGTATGGAGATCGGGTGAAGATTTTCACCGACCACAAGAGTCTTAAGTATGTGTTTACTTAGAAGAATCTTAATATGCGTCAGAGGAGATAGCTAGAGCTACTGGTGGATTACGACATCAACTTGCAGTATCATCCTGGAAAAGCCAACGTAGTAGCAGATGCTTTGAGCAGGAGAGCCAGAGTTTATTTCTTAACAGCCCAGCCAGAGTTATTAGTAGATCTTCAGAAGATGGATATTGAAGTTATTATTCCTACCAACGTGGCATTGATGGCCAGCATGCAAGTTCAGTCCAGTATAGTTGAGAGGATCAAGATAGCTCAGTTAGCAGATTCTAAGCTTCAGCGGCTTAGAGCAGAATGTGTAGCAGGGCAGAGACCCGAGTTATGCATTCACGAAGATGGTACACTCCGTCATGAAAGGCGCCTTTGTGTACCCAGTGGTGATATCAGACAGGAGATCATGACAGAGACTCACAGTTCACAGTATTGCATTCATCCCGGTGGCACGAAGACATACCGAGATATCCGTCAGTATTTCTGGTAGAATGGTATGGAGAGGGAGATAGCTGTAATGCCCCGTTCCGGACAGCGAATTACGCTGAGGCGTTGACTCAAAGAGTCGCGTTGACCGAATGAAATGTATCGATGCGAATCAATACGAGAGCTATGTTGTCCCGAGCAATGCATCGAACTAAGTCGATGTGAAGAGTTGCATCGTCCCAAAGTATGCTTCGAGTTGAATCGATGCGAAGCGTTGCGTCGCCCCGAAGGATAAGTGCGTTGAGACAGCTCGAAGATTCTAAAAAATTGAATCGACCAAGGCACAAGTCCGAATCGATGCAAGTATTGATTTTAGTTGGTTTCATGTGCAGGCTATACGTTTATGCTGAAATATTAGAGGTCGATATTTTGTTTTATTCAGTAAGGGGTCCGCGAAACCAAATCGTCGTCTTGCGACGGACTGAGGCGTTGGCACGGTAAGCCAAATCAAACGTATAATTCAATGAAGCACGAAGTGCTCGAATGGCTAAGTCAGGAGAGTTGGCCGTGCAACGAAGTTATGAAATCGAGTAGCATCGGCTCGACGGAACGACAAGGTGTATCGACTCAAGGTGGGAGGATTGACTCTTCTTTTTACTCCTTCATGCCTAAGTCATAATATATCATTGTATGCAAAGTTAACCTATCGACGCCACGGGCGTGGTCTGATCAGAAGATAAATCGAAGTGTATGTCGAACATTAGTTAGAATAATTGAAACAAAACGTGCATCAAATGCACGAGTCGCTATGAACATCGAATATCGCAAAGGCGAGCGCCTCGGTGTGCAAGCCGCAAGAACATGGGATAACTATATTCGGCGAGTGCCTTCGTGCACGAGCCATTCCGTGCCATCGCACACGAGTTAGAAAGGCTCGTACATTGAAAGACAATAGGCGGGCGCCCTAGCGCGTAAGCCACGAATATTGAACACTAAGGCATGGAACATGGAAATACGACTTCGATACGTGTTGCAAGTGCACGATGCGAAGGATAAATGATAAATGTGTCGAAACGTGCCTACGTGTACGAGATCATAAAAGATGGCTTCGTTGCAAAAGAATACAGTTGTGGCATGAATTTGATAGAACTGTCGGATATGACATGATGCCTCGAAAGGTGTTCAGGACATTCGGGTCGTTCGGTTGACGAACATTGAGTTGAGGTATGATGCCATTGAATATTGAAACGAAGTATGAAATGTAAGAACATAGAAAGTTAATGGAAGAAATACGAGATGATAAAGTCTGAGTCTCGGACTCAAGACTATGTTTGGTTGTTTGAATAATAGTGCTTGGTTGCTTGAATAATAGGGCGTTGCATGATTGAATGGACTTGAGATAATTGTGATAATATTTCCGTGAACGGAATTTTCTCTCCGAACGGGCTGCTCCGGGGCACCGGGACCATTTGGCCTAGGCGGGATAAAATCTTTGATAGGCGCACATCCGTAAGACGATTAGCGACCGCTTAACAAGATGTAAAAAGTCACAAATGATTGTATGTAGCGGTAGTCTCCGTAATTAGGACAGCAACCCACTACGAGAGACGTCGGGCTACCCAAATTCGAGAAAGAAAAGAAAGAAAGAAAGATAAAAAAGAGAAAAAAGAAAAGAAAAGAAACGTCTTTAGTCCATTTTGGTGCGAATACGCCAACGACCATCATATAGTTAAGGAACGATGGGTTAAAAATACAGGCATGTACGTGTCCTGCACATAGATCCTACATAGAGAGCACTTATAACATGACAGGGAAGGAATGGGGCGTATTCACCTTGCGTCGGTGCAAGGACGAGTGCGTCCATACTGGTAAGAAGTCGCGCCACGAAACAAACACGAGATTGCTTACATGCTTGGCTATTCAATTCGAATAACATGCTTGCCATGATATCATACTTTACGTTTTCGAATATGCCATAAAATCGACCCTTAGGAGAATATAGCAAGATCATAAGCTAAAGTTGCATGATTCAACATAAACACTAAATGTCGGTTTAGAAAGAAGGTCTTTGCATTAGTACATGCGAGGACGAACGTACTGATCCCCCACCAGCTTTCATACATGGTGCAGGGAATGGATCGCTCACGACGGAGCTTCGCTAGAATTCGTTGAGGCTTGAAACGTCGAAGCGTATTGAGGCATGCGACCGCATTGACGCTCGGACTTGCAACAGGATTGATGCGACCGAGATATAGAAGGCATGATGTATGGAACGGTGAAATCCTTTGTGGGCAAGAGAGAACTTGAGTGTTGTAGCTAACCTGGCAAATTTAGTTGGGCTATTGAAAGCCGATTGTAACACCCAGTTTTCCAGATGAGGGTAATTTTGAAATTTTGTAATTTTTAATTATTAATTATTGATATTTGATTCACATTATGATTTTTAGTAATTTTTAATAATTTTAAACTATTTAAGAATTGATTTTAGTCATGACTTGTGATTTTGAAGTGCTGCTAGTGAAACCTGAGAGACTGCATGACCTAGAGTCTAACCATGTCATTAGGATGATTAATTATCATTTTTAGCCTAGGGGTAATTTGGTCATTTTGACTTAATTGAATTATTTAGTGATTTGTTGAATTGGTGAATTCTAGTTGACTTTGAGTTGTTGAGACCTAGTGGACTAGCCTAGAAGCTAACCCTAGCCATGGTGACCCTAGTCTAACTCGAGTTAACCTATTTAGTCATTAGAGAATAGTTTTAGAATGAGGGGATGTGGTTTAGTGAATTTAAGTCATGGTTTGAGGTTTCATGAAATGACTTATGGCTTAACTATTTAATTGATCATGACTTAAGCCCATGGGCCATTTAGTGAACCCTAACCCTAATTATTGAACCCATGAACAGCCACATAGGGATCCCCATCCTATTTAAACACTTATTCATTAGGGCTTGCCTCTTTTTATTATTCCAACACTTGGAAAAAAGAGAGGTATTCTTTCCCCTTCCAAAAATTTTCATTTATTCATTTGATCTCCTTTTTCATCCTAGTCTTTTGAATTAGGTTCTAATTTTTGTATATTTAATATTTCTGGAGGTTAATCTCAATTTTGGGCTCAATTGGAATATTTGGCCATCAAGAGGAACACCCCCCATTTGGAGCTTTCTTGTAATTTTGCACCTATAGGTAAAACTCCTCAAATTGATTTAAATTTCTATTTTCTTTGCATTTAGGGCAAGATCTAGGAGTCCCCTAGGTGTCCCTGAAATTTGGGTGAATTTCGTGTCCGTTTGGTGTCCGTATCGGACACGTGTCGTATGGTATGTTAGGTGTTCGACGAAATGCCTCAATGGATTGAATGTTAATGTTTTTCAAAACAAATTATATATTTGGATAGCTCTTGATGTGTACATTAATTATGTTGAGCACTGACTTGGTTTTTATGCACTTTTCGTGTCCAAATCAGACACGCACCGCACGCACGACACTGTGCACTAGCCTCGTGCGGCTGTCCTGCTGCACGAGTGTCCTAGCGGACACGACACAGCACCCCGACACCTGAAATTTGGTGTGTGGGTGCGGGCACTGACTGAGAGGACCCCCACAAAATTTTGTGGGTCCTCGTTGTCTGTGCACGAAGAAAACGAGGCTGCACTGTCTCGTGCCTGCTCGTGCACGCTGTGCGTATCCCCTTCATTTTGGGGCTGACACAGGACACGATACTCCACCAGGACACATGGAAATTGGTGAGGAGATGGGTCCCATATCTGACTCGACCCTCACCAAGTTTTGTGGCACTTGGTTGCTAGTCGAGGAAGTTCTCGCGCTCGCATCGAAATGCCCTGACACGCACACACACGATTTCAAGCCCACTGATACGGCTTCGAAACTAGGACACGACACATCTTGGGGTTCGTGCAGGCACATGGACACGTCCCCTAGTCTAGGTGGACACGTGTCTCCACGTGGCCTGTGTCGTGTGATAGAACTACGTGCACGCGTGCACGAGGATTAGGAAATTTCTGTTTTCAGTCACAGTATCAAATTTGTTTTGGACACCCCGTGTCCTGATTCTTGGACTCGGGGGTGTCCCATTGGACACGTGGGACATGTCCCATGTCTATACACTCTTGACACATTCGCACATTCACTCATCCTCAAACACTCGAACACCCATGTCACATTTCACATGTACTGATACTACATTCACTGCTGCACTTGCCACTGTGACACAACTCAGATACTGTTGACACATGTTCACCTTCACTCCATGACACTTTGGCACATACTGAACACACATGACACACATTACCTGACACTTAAACTTGTTAACACCCAACTGCATTCTGATTCTAGATGTATCAGAGCTGCATTCTCTGTTGCACCTATCACTAATTCTGAGATTTAATCATTCCCAGTTTTGCACTACCATTTCCTGTGTTCCACACACTTTTCACCCTGTTCACACACTCTTGATCCCCCTGGAGGTTTGATTTGGTGCTCAGTTTCACATATATATGGGTGTGGGTGCCTTTGGGAATAAATTATTTGTAAATATAGCTATAATATTTGTGTACTGCTATATAGGGGTTTTTGGCTTACAAATTAGGAGTTAGAGGGTTGAGAGAGAGAGAGAGCCTGTGTTAACCAGCCAGTCATTAGAGTAACATCTAGTCTATATCTCAAATGTGAGTGTGGGATACCATGTATGTATCAGTGATGTTTGGGTATAAATTAATATTAGAACACTCAAATCCTTGTTTCAGTCCCTTATAGGTAAAGTTCTGTTTGGGGTTTTAGTTAGTTGTGTTAGTTTCCTTTTTTTTGTTGTGTATTAGTTAGTTGGGTATCAGGATTAGGAAGAGGGAAAAGAAAACAGTGTGGAGTTGTGTGTGAGAGAGAGAGGTTAGATATTGAGGCTAGCTATGTGTGTGTGTGTGTGTATTAGAAGCAACAGCTACAGCAGCAGTATAGGGGCTGCACAAGGCAGCCCCATTTGGCATTGACAGCCCTTGGCAGCCCACTCTTTCCCCCAATTTCCCATTGTGTGTGTCTAGTGTGTTAGAATGAGGTGTTGTGGTTAGTTAGAGAGTTAGAATTTGTTATGTTAGAGAGTTAGAGAGGTATAGTATAGGAAATAATTATATGTGAAGCCTAAGGTTATGGGTTAAGTATAGGTTCTACCATATATATAAGTGTAATATATAGGCTTGAGAGACTTGCATATATTAGGGTAGTATATATATATATAGTGGTATTATATAGGTATTTAGATGTAAATACATGTGTGGTAGAGTATACGTGGTATCTATATGAAGGGTGAAGGTTAGGCTTAGCCATAGGCTATGGAGGTTGAGTTTTCCCTTTCACATATATTATAAGGATATATAGGGATAGAGTATTATAAGTGTGGAGATGTAAGCATATACATTATGAGGCAGATATATAGATGTGGTATAGGATAATATCTAGATAGACTTGACCCTTACTAGAGTTGACCCAATAGTCTAGAGTTTGACCAAAACCCTAGATGTTGACTTGATTGGCTGAAGGTTGACCAAGGTTGACTCTTTAACCTAGATTGGACTAATTAACCTAATTTGACTAGACTGTTGACCAAAAGTCAACATCGAGTCTAGGTGTGACCAGTTGACCTAGTTTGACTAGAGTATTGACTTGGGATGACCCAGAGTTGACCAAGTTTGACTTGGACCTAGTTTAACCTAGACAGATGGCCAGGTTTGACTTAGAGTTGACTTTGACCTAGATTTGACTTAGAATCATGTAGATTGCATCATAGACTTCATTTGTCTTATTTTAAGCATATTATAATCTGTACTATTCTATTTAGGACACTGTGACTCCGGTACAGACATCTGATATTACACTACTCTTTTCAGAGTATCAGGCGAGTACATTCTCTGATAGTTCTCTCATTTATTTGCCAGTTACTGTATTTCAGTTCTATTTAGTTTTATGTGATTCTCTGATACCACATGTATGGATATTCTGGATTCATGTATGCGACACACTCACCATATTATCTGGCCTCTATTACTGGAATCACTGAAATCATTTCAGAATCTATTTCTGGAATCATCATATTTTGGCTGGACTCATCTCGATTCTCGTGTTGAATTATGGATTCATTTGTATTGCGGGGCAGGAAAATATTGAGTAAGACATGTAGACATACCCCAAATCTGGAATCTCCAACTGGAATCTACTGGAAGCATAGCCATCTCTCGCCTGATCAGTGAGAGGTGTACCTGATTACCCACAGCCGTTTACATGTCGATCTCGGTATTTTAAAACACACTATTAGATTAGCTGGACTCACCTAGATTCTTGATCACTACCTAGAATCATCTGGTACTGGATTCATCTTGTATTAGATTCATCCCGTACTGGATTTATAGTAGTTTACATTTGTTTTACATTTACTGCCTGGACTCATTATGTTACTTTAGTTCAGCTAGATTTATTTTACAGTCTTCATTGCCATCATTCTTCTCTTGTTTTAGTTACTTACTTTCCTTGTATCTTATCTGTTCTCCATACCATCACCTGTATATAAACTGCCATATTCATCAATAAAACTGTCTATAACTGCTTTATAGTTCCCTGTCATTTACTTGGGTTTTCTTGATGAGTTGTACTCGTTCCTGTCCTGACTGGACCTGTTGAAAATTTTACAAATGATTGCCCTGAGGACACATGCCCTACATGTTACAGACCAGGAGATGGCTTAGCTACCTATGGCCCCGACACTTAGGAGTGATCGGAAGTTTAGTTAGTCTGTCTTGTTTTAATTTTCCTGTTTAGATCTGGAGTTGTATATAGAGATTTGAGACTTGAGATGTATTTGAGTTTGTTTGAGTTTGTTGTTATTTTTAGTAGTAGTTTTGTTGTCTTCAATTTCTTAGTTATATTCGATGTTATCTTATCGTGCTTAGACTGTGATTGAGTTATACCATATCTTATACTTGTCCTCCGTTCGGAGTTGATCATGATGAGTAAACTATATACTGTATGAGTTAATGGTTAGTTAGAGACTTAGAACAGCGTTCTACCGCCGACACTGCGGCGTAGGCTGGGCGCTGTTACGTACTCGTACCCTCACAGTGGGTGCGGGTCGTGACACCTTTGTAATCTCATTTCAAATATCAATAAAGAGAAAATTTTTGTATACCCTATTTTTCTTTCGTTGTTAATATCAACTCAAAAGATAACCATTTAAGAACTTGTCATCTTGCCTTGCACGAGCGCAACTCCAGGCTCGTGCGGCATCACTCCCCCTGCGAGAACGATAATTCGGGTGATTTTTGGGTCGGGGCGTGACAAATTGGTATCAGAGCTGTAGGCTCAATTTTCTCAGGACGTTTGTTTTATTTCAATTCCAAAGAGTTGCCCACCACCAATTCAAAATTACTCTTGACTCTACTTGATGCTGCACTGGATGTTCCATACAATAAGTCTAATACAAAGCAGGGTAACATTGCCGCAAGTACTTCGAATTTACTTGATGTTGCGGAGAAAGTAGTGAAACGTTTCATTGTATTGAATGCACGAGCCGCAAAATGTTAGTTACTGCAAGTGCAACAAATTGTGAAATACGATTTGAGATATTGTAATGTAACATGTTGAATGAGAAATAAAATGATGCATGAGGTGCAATAGGTTATGAATATTGGTTGCACCCATACGAAAACTTAAATAATACGTTACAGGAAGTGCAACGAGTTGATTGTGAATATACGTTAAAATGAAAGTGATAAGTCAATATCGAATGTGTTGAACGGATTTGGGCATTGACTTTGAATGTCGGGAGTAAATCGTTGTACGAGGTACAACAGATGTCAAAAATAAAATCGTTGCACGAGGTGCAATAAATGTCAAAAATAAGTCGTTGCACGATGTACAACGCTTGTCGGAAGTAAACTATTTGACGTAGTACAATGTATATCAAAAAAATTGTTGCACGGAGTGCAAAGGAGATTTGAAATAAATCGTTGCACAAGATGCAACGGAAAGAACTAAAATCATAAATCGATAGAACGAATCGTTCGGTTCACCGAACTTATGTTGGCAAATAAAAATATTGGCCGAGTTGTGTAGGATTTGATTTAATCAAAGTTACGGTTGTGATCAAGCAGTATCACTGTAAAAATCGTGAGCCGGAAGAGATTGTTGGTTCATAGTGAGTATAATGTGAGGGAAATAACTTGATTTTCGAGTGGTATATGCCATACCACGTATGCGATGAATGACTCAATTTCCGAGTGGTATATGGTATACCACTTGTGCGATGAATTGCATCGACGCGTTGTGAGAATTGCGAAAGGTTTTTCCGTAACAGACGGGAGAGTACCGAGAATCGATTAAAAATTTGTATGACGGTATGTTGATGCAAATGTTCTTCGAAAATCGGTTGGGACGATGAGGCGAGACTCGAATCAATGAATGATACATCGGATGGAAATTATAAGTCGGTCGGACGACCGAGACTAGCGGAACGATTATGCCTTGAAGCAATAATCGGATCGACGGGAAGGGAAAACTCGAACTTACAAATGAGTCGCACGACTTGCGATCTCGATAGAAATGTTGGACGAGACGAATTATAATCAGATCGTACGATGTGCGACTTCGGTGAAGAGTTGGTTGATGCGGGTAAATAGTGCCTAAGAGATAGTTGGATTACGTTATGGCAAAACTCATTTGAGTACGACTGAAACACGCAAAAACTTAGAGGGCATGATCGTATAACTCGAGGGTTCGATATTGGATAATCGGTAACTCGGTTACGCGATCAAAGCATAACGGAATGCAACGAATCGAGAAACGATTCGAGACATACAGAAATGTTTGTAGAGAACTTGGATGTACGCAATGAAAGTTGTCGACGTTGAAACCGAATCAAAGTTGACCCTTGCGCTATCGAAATTGATATGGCGTATCGAGATCGATACGTAAGAAAACGTAAGCACGATGTGAGAATACAAAATAGAGTGTGCCTCGCACTATCAAAATTTTGTAAATAACAATACGAGAATGGATGAACCGGTTGATCATGAACTTTATGATTGATCAATACGAGACTATAAGTCATCGACGATTGTTTGATGCATATAGTGTAATGCCCCGCTCCGCACGGTGTATTATGATGAGTCGTTGACTCAAAGAGTTGCGTTGACCCGATGAAGTATCGATGCGAATCGATGCAAGAGTTACGTTGGCCGATGGAAAGCTTTGAGTCGATTGGAATCTATGAATCAAATCGATGTAAAGGATAAGTTTCGCTTGAGCAAGTGCTGATTTTAGTTGATCTGGTGTGCAGGCTATGCTTTTACGCTGGACGATAAGATGTCGGTATTTTTCCTTATTTAGTAGAGTGTCCGCGAAACCAAATCGTCGCTTGCAACGGATTGTGGCATGGGCACGATAGGCCAAATCAATTGAGTAGTTCAAAGGGATGGCTAAGTCCGAGAGTTAGCTATGCAAGCAAGTTATAGAATTGAGCCGCTTCAGCTCGGCAAAACGACAAGGCGTATCAACTTAAGGTGGGCGGGTCCTTGACTCTCTCTCCCTATTAATTCACGTCTAATAAAATACATCCTTGTATGCGTAAGTTGTTATCAAGTTAGTGAGCGTGGCTCGAACGGTTAAAGGTTTTAGTGTATGTCGAACATTAAGATAGAACATTGAACAATTGAAGCGACGTGCATCAAGTGTACGGGTCGCAGTAGGGCGATGATGGTAGAACATTGAAAGACAATATTGAGATGTGCATCATGTGCACGGCTCCGAGAACATTGAACTCTAGGCCTAGAATATTGATTATGGCGTTATGCGTGCCCTCGTGCACGGAAGCTACGAAAAGACTAAGTAACTATGGAACCACGGTTATGTAAATCACTTATGAATGCAACGCGTTGAGTATAAGGACGAGATGACTAAGCCGTTGGGCGTCATGCATCAATACGGATGTGTTGGGGCATAACGTCGAAGGAATTTAGATAGAGATGAAGGATTATGTTTATGGAACATGAGATTTGTTGGAATGATACGAATTATATGCTATGGCACGTATTGCATGGTCAATGGACTCGGATGGCCCGTGCACGGGTGCGACTTCCCTCGAACGGTTACGACCGGGGCACCGGGACCGTTCGGCCTAGGAGAGAATTATGTATGATATTTATGGTGCACATCATTAGGACGGGTTGCGACCGTCCAGTGTTGTGATAAGCTATAATATCAGTAAGTTTGGGATCCTTCGGATACTGGGCTAGCAACTCGTATCGAAGTGATCATAGGCTTACATATAAGGATGCCAAGTCCATTATGGTACGAAACACCGTGACCTTCATATAGATAGGGCCGGTGGGCTGAGATTAGAGCGGGGTGCAGGTGCAGGGCCTGCCACCCTTATGTATATGTTTAATTTTACGGTTGGTTGGTTTTGTGAAATGTATGATTGCTTATGTAAAGTTCTAACCATTGCAGGCTAGGCAAAAAGGGACGGAGATGAGCACGATCACTATATTTATGTTCATATTACGTCTAACTGTATCTGTCGTAGGGATACGATATTTGGACACATTTATAATAAGTTGCTATGTATGAAGATTACCATGAAACTGATCCTAAGGCTAATTAGAAAGACCACCAATAATGTTGCATGTTTCACTAAATATACTTAGTGTTTGGTTTGGATGCGGGTGGGTCTTGATCAGTACAGCGAGGACGAAAGCACTAATCCTCTACTAGTTTGTGTGCAGGTTCAGGTTATGATCGGCTTGGGGCGGGGCTTGGCTTGGTCGTGCCGAGGCATGGAGTCCTTGGCGTTTCAAGAGGAGCTACCGCATAGGCGTTCGGACTTGCAACATGAAGATGTTCGGCCGAAGACTACTTGTTGGCTATAAAAAGGTATAATGTATGGAATAATGTAATCCGTTGTGAGCTAGAGAGATCATGAGCGTTGTAGCCAGTTGGCATATTCAGTTGGGCTATTCAAGCCTTTGTAACCTTCAGTTCATTATTAATAAAAGAGATTCTTATTGTATACTCTATTTTCTTCCGTTGCTTATGTTATCAATTTGAGATAAACACTATGTGAACATGTTATCTTGCCTTGCACAAGCGCAACTCCAGGCTCGTGCGAAATCACGCCCCAGCGAGGACGATGATTCGGATGAGATCTAGCGAGGACGAGTGATTTCCCGGATCGGGGCGTATAAGTTGGTATCAGAGCGGTTCCATCCTCTGGACCGTGAACGAATCTCTTTGACCCTCAGTTGCTTCGCTATCGAATTCAGTTGACTCTAATTTGTTTCCGCAACCGCATGGCTCATGGATCTGCTCGATGCTACATTGGATGTTCCATACAATAAGTCTATACTAAGTGCGTACGTCTGCCGCATGTATGTCATGACTATCACGCTATCTCCGGATGTCATTGGAGAATGTTGGTTGCACGAAGTGCAACGAGTTATGAAATGTTGGTTGCACGAAGTGCAACGGGTTATGAAGTTATGGTTTCCTGAAGTGCAAGAAAGTTGCGAGTCGTTTGTCGCACGAAGTACAACGAATATGGTGAGGTTGGTTGCATGAAGTGCAATGATATACGTATTGTAGATAGCACGAAGTACGAGAAGTTATGTGTCGTTGGTCGCACGAACTGCGAGGAGATATGTGTTGTTGGTTGCACGAAGTGCAGTGAGTCGATATATGAGGCGATACGAGTCATGTGGCTATGCGAATGGTTATGTGTTGTTGGTTGCACGGAGTGTAGCAAGTCATGTATCGTTCATTACATCGGTACAACGAGTCGACATAGTATGATGCATGTTGTATGGCTATGCGGATGGATAGCGATATGTGGAATGAGATTGAGTAATGACCTTAAGTATCGAGAGTAAGTTGTTGCACGAGTTGCAACGAGTGAGACTGAAAAATCGCAGATGCGATAGTAACGAGTCAAGTTGATCGCTAAGTCGAGTTGAGTAGGCGAACGTTTATGTTGGACGAATATTACGTTGAGCTTTGAATAAGTGAAAGTTGCGTGTGTGATCGATATGATCGCCATGGTACGGTTAGATTGAGTGTATGTCAAACTTGGATGAATGACTATCACGTTGGTCCCGTTGTTCTGCCAACTCGAGTAAGGGAACGGTAGACCTGGAATCGGAAAGCTCGCCACAGGATAGTTAACTTGAAATAGATGTTGGACCTATACGGAGTGTAAAGTCGAGTAATAACTCGATTTTGAGTGGTATATGCAATACCACTTGTGCGATCAGTGTAGCGAAGTATTGTATCGATAACGATAGGCTCAATTTCTGAGTGGTATATGCAATACCACTTAGCGATAGCTATGTTAAGCCGTATGATGATTTGCAATAGAGTGCATCGAGACGATTGTGTTGATTACGATAGGTTTGCCCACAACAGATGAAATAGTACGGAGACTAGAGTGGGAATGACTCGAGAGAAGTCGATGCAAGTATGATTCGATGGATTAAGTTGAACAATTATGCGCGAAGTCGTATCCATGGATGATACGTCGGACGAGAAGTCGCTAAGTATAAGTCAAACGATTTGCTGAGCATAGCGAAGGAATGTTGCGTTGAGGAAATAGTCGGTCCGGTCGAATTTACGTTGAGTTAATACGAAGACTTATTCGGAACGAGTTGAGTAAGTACGAAGAAATCATACGAACGAATTTGAGTTAGCACGATGAGTCGGTAGCACGATTTGGAAGTACGAGTTAGGGTTATGAGAATGTATATGTGAATTGAAAATTGTGTCACGATGATGGTAGTTAGTTACAAAGGAATGGATCTTGATGTGTGCAAGACTTGATTCGTATTCGAGTTCGGATAATGGCAGTAATTGCAACAAATTTGAGCTTATGAGAGAGGAAGATGTTCAAGTTATGCATATCGACGATGGTATTGAGGCGTATCAAAGACGATATGCAATAACTCGGCGATACTCTGATCGAATGAACAAAAATTATGTTGAGCATTGTTATTGGATGAATAAGATGCAAGTTAAATTGATGTCAGTTTGGATGACAATGATAGGAATGCTCCGGAGAATTTGAGAGTAGATGGGTATTACTTGGATGAAGATGAAAGTGTCTAGATTGCTTCGTGGATAACCACTACGTTGACGTTCTTGTCTTGAGCGAGCGCAACACTAGCCTCGCACATGCGTCACGTCGGATTTGGGGTGATCATTCCGCGTGAGGGCTGACATGGTGATTCATGTCGCGAGAATGGTCGAACTCAAAAAATTAGGACGTGGCACTTTGTATGCTTCTACTTGTGGTTTGATATGAAGGTGAGTTTGAGGATTGTGCGATAAGCCTAAGTGTGTCAGATATTGACCGTAGTAGATAGACTCGTACTGAGGCGAACAAATATTGCTCGGTTACGATATTGTTAATGGTAGTGCGTAAGTGATTCGAGTAGTAACGGCATGCAATATGCGTAAGTGATTCGAGTACTTAACGGCGCATCAGTTGTGCGGGGATAGAGAAATCTTGGATTGGTAAATTATGTCGGATTGGATGAAGTCTCATAGGAATTATCGAAAATTGATTTGGCTCCACGATAGGATATAGCATGGTTCGTTTAACTGTCCCTCGTTGATGATCTTCAATTATCGAGCGTACTTTCGGGGCAGATGACCCTAGAAGACTTGACCGCCAAATCAAGTGAATGTTGAAGTCCCATAGGATGACCCAATGAAGTCGCATAAGAAATTTCGTCGAGGATGAAGGATGATGTAGTGCATGTTGAGGATAAGTCTAAGCGAGTGAGTATCATATTTCGTAAGTTAGCAAGTTGGTTTCGACTAGAATGATATGGTCTGAAAAGGAAATTTATGATCGATCTGATAAGTACGTAAATAGACTTGGTTGGTCGATGATCGAATAGATATTGAGGAACATGCTTAGCATAGTTATGCGGTAAGGCGATAGCAAGAATTCTGCAATGCACGAGAGTGACGAATAGTAGAATGACCCTAAGAGTTGTGTCGTAGATCGGCTTGAATAACGATTAGGTTACATGTGTTGAGCACACATTCTATGTTACAAAACAAACTAGTCGGGATTGATTCAAAAATTGAGTAAAGGATTCGTACTCGGTCGAGAATCAGAGATGAGCGTATCGTAAGAGACCTTGGGTCAGAAAGATTGTTGCCTTTGAGCATCGTAGACTCAAGTTGACCTCTTGTGTCAGAAGAGATTAAGCACGATGTCTGGACAAGTTACCTAGCGGGGGTAGCCCCAGACCCGATGCGTAGGTAGTTCGAGAACGTGGATCGTGTTGGAATAGTTGTGCGCTATGTATAGTACGGATTGTAGGCAAGAAAAGTTGGACATGTTGGACTTAGTCCATATTATTGAGGCCAAGTGTTATGAATGATTAGGTGAAAGACTTGAGTTACACGAGAAATAGGAAATGGTTGGACGAATAGGCATTGCGGAGAAATGTTGCGATCAGATGCGCAACGACTTAATGCAATGCATGCGTTAGATGGCCATCAAGAAACTTATGAGATCGAAGTTATGATTTTGAATCAAGTTATATACGAGGATGTTTGTACGCAGGATTCTAGGAATATGCGCTAAGATTTGACTGAGTCGAGGACGGAATGATTGGAGCTTGAGGAATTTAAGTTGAGCCTGTTAGTTTGTCCCGATAAGTTGTGTTGACCCGAAGAGTTGCATTAATTCGATGAAGTATCGATGCGAATCGATGCAAGAGTTACGTTGGCCGAAGGAAAGCTTTGAGTCGATTGGAATCTATGAATCGAATCGATGCAAAGGATAAGTCCCGCTTGAGCAAGTGCTGATTTTAGTTGATCTGGTGTACAGGCTATGCTTTTACGCTGGACGATAAGATGTCGGCATTTTTCCTTATTCAATAGAGTGTCCGCGAAACCAAATCGTTGCCTTACAACGGATTGTGGCATGGGCATGATTAGGGGTGAGCATTCGGTTTATTCGGTTTAAACCGAACCGAATAACCCAAAACCGAATTGGACCGAAACCGAATAAGCAAAACCGAAATCGAACCGAATTGGCCCAAAACCGAATCAAACCGAACCGAATTAAATCGGTTCGGTTTTCGGTTTATTCGGTTTATTCATATTTTTTGATTTTTTTGAGATTTTTTGTTAATATATATAGTAACTAAATATACATAGACATATTTAGTATATACCTATATATATTTAGTATATACCTATATATATTAATACTTGTATATATAGTGTACACACACACACACACATATATATATAAATTAATTAATTAAAATTTCTTATTCGGTTTTCAGTTTTGGACCGAAACCGAAACCCAAAACCGAAACCGAAACCGAACTGAATTTTTTTAAAACCGAACCGAACCTCTTATTCGGTTCAGTTTTCGGTCCAAAACCGAATAATGCTCACCCCTAGGCATGATAGACCAAATCAATTGAGTAGTTCAAAGGGATGGATAAGTCTGAGAGTTAGCTATGCAAGCAAGTTATGGAATCGAGCCGCTTCAGCTCGAAGAAACAACAAGGCGTATCAACTTAAGGAGGGCGGGTTCTTGACTCTCTCTCCATATTCCTTCACGTCTAATAAAATACATCCTTGTATGCTTAAGTTGTTATCAAGTTAGTGAGCGTGGCTCGAACGATTAAAGGTTTTAGTGTATGTCAAACATTAAGATAGAACATTAAAGAATTGAAGCGACGTGCATCAAGTGTATGGGTCGCAGTAGGGCGATGATGGAAGAACATTGAAAGATAATATCGAGATGTGCATCATGTGCACGGCTCCGAGAACATTGAACACTAGGCCTAGAACATTGATTATGGCATTATACGTGCCCTCGTGCATAGAAGCTACGAAATGACTAAGTAACTACGGAACCACGGTTATGTGAATCACTTATAAATACAACGTGTAGCATCCATTTTTCATAGAAGGGTATTTCAGTCATTTTAGCTATTTTGACCTTTATGTAATTTTTTGAATATGTTGACTCTTGTTTGTGCTAGCAACTGGTTTAATCTTAGTGGACTTGTATAGGGGCCTAACCATGCATTAGAATTGTTATTTTCATTTTTAGAATTTATTTTGTGCATTAGATTATTTTTAAGGCTTTTATTTATTTATTTAGCCTTTTTGCATGTAGGCCTTTGAGCTTTTGACTTGGGCCCATTTCTAATTGAGTAGGAGATGGCCCATGTGAAACCCTAACCCCTAGACACCCCCCTTGGCCGCCTAACACAGCAGCACCCCCTCCTCTTTTCATTATTTGTGAAAATTGTGAGCCTCCACCAAGAAACCCTAAAAGATCCATCTCTCCAAAACACCTATTTTCTTCATTCGGAGTCCGTTTCTTTCCAAACAAACTCCGTTGCACTCGTCGAGGAGAGGAGGATCTGCTGGAGCATTTCTGAAGTGGAGACGGAGGTTTTTGCTGGAGGAAAATTGGCCGACACGACAACCGAGGAGCCCCGATCATTGAGTTTTGACACTCAATAGGTAAATACTAATCTACCATTGCAAATCTAGTTTTTTCTTCATTTTTACATCCATATAGGTGCCTTAGCCTTGCCCACGAAATTTGGTGGGATTTCGACTCCGTTTGATGGAGGTATCGAGCCCGTGTCGGTCCCTTACGGCACGTGTTCGACGAAATGCCGCTTAGGATTAAAAGTTGTTATTTTTCATTTCTGTCTTTATGGATGTTTAGAAAATAGGATTTTCATAAACTTTTGTGAAGACAGTTTTGGGTTTGACATCGTTTCAGCGGCGTTTCGGACAACGGACGCACGTGCACGGATCCCGTGCACGAGGCCGTGCGTGCCCTGTTGTCTGCGTGTGATTGCGCGATACACAGAGCGTATTTTTGCGTGAAAATTTGTGAGAACGTGGGGGCAACCTCTTCCCTCATGCTCGGAAAATTTCACGACTGTTCGTTGAGCGAGCGCAGAGATATCGCGCGTGCACCGCTCAGCCATTGTGCATTCAGCCTGTCATTTTTGTCGCGGAGACGGACTTCGTGCGCGCACACGACGGAGCGAAGACCCGTTCCAGGACCCGGAACATGTTTACCTAGACCTAGAAGACCCGTAGGATGAACCCCAAGTCGCGGCGTGGCCAGAGGAGGGAGCAACGAGGCCGGCACCACACGCACGTGGGCGCGCTGGCGCGCGCGCGCAGCAGGCCGCACGGGTGCGGGGGCTGCATGCGCCGCTTTGGCGCATCGTGTCGCCATGTCATCGTGTCCTAGACCTACGCCAGGACCCCCCAGCTATGTGCACAAGCACATGGCGTTTCGTTGTGCGTGCGGCGCTCAAATGAGCGAGAACGCACGCGTACCACGCGGTATCGGGAAATTCCGATACGCGTTCTGTGGACACGACACGGACACGATTTCGAACCCGAAAGTATACGAACGCATCACGTGGGTCGAGGCCAACGTGTATGCCAAGTTTCGAGGGTTCGTTTGGTGTATTTTGGATTTTGGGTCGTTGTGTGAATTGGGTTATTTTTCTTTAGTTTTCGATTTTTGAATTAATATGATATTCTGATGTTTTTTCAGTTTCTTAGCTTCTAAATCTGAGTTTACAGGACTTATATGAGATTTCGGATTCGTGGGAACCAACCTTTGGCTTTGTTTCATAATTTTTCCATCATTTATGAATATATGTGTTTCTATATAGCTTTATGCATATATTTAACTATATATATATATATATATATATATATATATATATATATATATATATATATATAATTCCATTGAAACCCATTCCTAATGTATATATGTCGCGAATGGGTCGAGGGAGATATATTTCCAGATTTTAGACTCTTTATTTATCTCGCATCATTGCGTATCTTTACTTTTAAACATTTGTGTATATATATATATATATATATATATATATATATATATATATATATATATATAGTTTCTTACTTTGTATATATGTATATAAATAGTATATTATTTTGAGTAATTCCATGGTTGCGTTTTACTGTTTTTAATCTCAGATTTTACCTTATTTCAGTAAGCACCAGTACACACACACACATCATCTTTTGTTAGAAATAAGATTTGGTCGTATTGTATATACACATGTGTGTATATACCTATATGTATATATATATATTTATGCTTGTTAATTCTCTTAGATTAGATTGTAATTGTGTGTATAACTATAGGAGCCCTAGGACACGGATTTGGTTTGTCATTTCGAGCTTAGTTTAGTCGAATTGGGCGACAAATTGACCAAATTGACAAAAGTCAACTTTGGGTCAAACTTGATCCAATTTAACTCAAACGAATTCCAAATGACCTAGAATTTTGTGTATGACCTAGAAATTAGTAGACGGACTAGTTGACCCAGGTTTGACCAGGTTTGACCAACGTTGACCAGATTTTGACCAGAGTTGACCGAGGGTTGACTTTGACCAAAACGGACCTAGAAGCATGTAGTCTTGCATTGTAGCTATTTCTTTTGATATTTTAGACTTGGTTGTGACATGTGTATATTTTAAATAGGTTTACATTGCCCCAGTTTAGTTACACCTCATCATCAGCAGTTCGATTTGCCAGGCGAGTACATTCTCTGATCTTTTCATACTTCTTTGGATATGTTCTCTTGTTATAGACTAGTATACTTGATGCTGACACGATGTTCACACGGATTAGTACCCTCTGGATCTTTTCATGCGATGTTATCCTCTCGGATACATCGAGTATGTCATGTTCATGTACTTTATCATGGCCATCATGTACTCCATGTATTCATATTTATCCATGTGCACTCATATGTTATTCATGTACACTCATCACCATATGAGCTCCATGTATACAGTAGTTGTTATTCATGTGCAATAACATAACATGTATTGATCCTTGTGTATTGATTGGGGGCAGGAAGAGTGTAGTTGGTTATGTGATCATTATCCCCATGTGCAATAACATAACATGTATTGATCCTTGTTATCCATGTGCACTCCATAGCTGTATCCATGTGCAACCCAGACCGTTTACATAACCAATTCATGCTCTGAATCACGTAGAAGGTTATATTTCTCTATTTATCATATTATATCTCAGTTTATATTTTCTCTTTTGTTGATTTCCTTTACAGCGATTCATGTATAGTTTTCTATAGCTTGCTTTATATGTCCATTCCTGATATGAACTGTTGTGAGAGATTTGTGCTCATTCCGTCCTGACTGGGCATGTTGAAAATTTTACAGGTATTAATGAGGAGTACTGTCCTACTTATTATGGCATTGGCTTAGATGACACCGGTGACGTGGACCCTCAGGAGGATCCAACAGTCGCTGAGGACTTGTCCATAGTCTAGCTGAGACTTAGTATTTATTGTCTTTCTATTTGAGACTTTATGAGTTGTACTTGAGATTTATTCTGGTGGTTTACACCTAGACTTTTTATCTGTGACCCTCTTGAGATTCATTCTTCTATTCCATCTTAGTATTGTGATTGAGTTACTTATTATTCTACTCTCCATTCAGAGTTTATTTTAGACTGTGTTAGATACTGTGACTCAGGACAGCGTTCTACCGCCGACACTGTGGCGTAGGTTGGGCGTTTGTCACTTCTCGTGCCCTTGCACTGGGTGCGGGTCATGACACAACGCATTGAGGATAAGGACGAGATGACTAAGCCGTTGGGCGTCATGTGTAGTGCCCCGTCCCGCAAAGTCAGTCGGAGAAATCGAAACGCCGACGGCGTTGGAACTTAGCCTTGCAACGGCTGCTCGAAGGCTCGTTCGTCCGAGGCGACTCCTCGCACAGGTAGGGGAGTTTCAGTAAACTTGCCTCATCTTAGCCTTCAGTTAATAACTCGCATGTTTTCAACTTGCACAAGTAGGCTAATCTAAAAGCTACGAACGCACATAGCTAAGGGAATAATCCCGTCGGGTCGGAATGTCCTAGAACATGGAAAATGGTCCCATGATCTGCATAGAAGTCGGCTCAGCGTGCTTTCAAATGACACTCGATCCTTCGATCCCGTGGCTTGGGAGAAGGAAGTTGGCTTAAGTTGCTAAGTTGTCCCGACACTTTAAATAGCCTAAGTCATAGACGTCGCCTGCGTGAATGCTTGCTAAAGCATGTACGGTCCCATCATGTTGCCCCGACACTCAAATCAGCCTAATTCATAGGCGTCGCCCGCATGAATGCTTAACAAAGCATGCACGGTCCTATCCCGCAAGGCTTGGCATAGCCTTCGTACGTCCCGCAAGTTAAGTCGCCTTGCACGGCTCGTTGGCTAAGTCTAGGCACGAACTTGGTTGTTCAAGTCGACCCCGTGCATAGCACGTTCCCTCGACGCGGAGCTCGGCGTAGTCCTTGCTCGTCGATTCGTTGCCCGAATAAGCTGGACAAGAGTTGTGCTGGGCTATCGAAGCCATTTCTAGCACTGTCCCGCTCTATCTGCGGTTGTCAAGTCGTATAGTCCCTTGAGAACAAGGCTCGTCGTATAAGTATATGACTTGAGCGTTAGCGTCGCCTATAGAACCAGGCCTGTCTAAGGCACCAGTTACGATCGGTTTAGTGAAAAGCTTGCCACGAACAAAGGAAGTCCACGCGACTGGTTGTCGCCGAGGTTGGTCCCGCTACTTGGGAGTCTCGCTAACTGATGATATGTCCCGCACACGAGATCGGTCCCATAGCTTGGGAGTCTCGCTAACTCATGATATGTCCCGCACACGAGATCGGTCCCGCGGCTTGGGAGTCTCGTTAAGTCTCGATAGAAAGAAGGAATGCATGGTCATGTTGAGAAAGGACTGGATAGATTGGATAGATCGAGTATGCATGGTCATTGGGCAACTTATCGACAAGGTGTAGTCTTCTCGAATGATCATCGGGGCGCCGGGATCATTCGGCCCAGGGGAAGCGAGTGTGGCTCAAAGTAGGATGCTGGATGACCGCATGGGAGAGTTCGACCCTACCGGGCTAGCTACCCGTATAGGTACAGGTCGATATCCCATGAGCCATGTCCAAGATAGCTTGAAATTGCTAGTGACCACTCATGTAGATGTGTCGGCAATAGCGGCACACCGCGTGTATGCCTTTGGATTTGGGTCTAGAGCTTGAATGCAGGTCTAGTCGGTAACACAAGGTCTGGGCCTAAGACTGGGCTGCAGCATAGGCATCGTGCTTGGCACGATAGATTGGCGTCGGGATGTCCATGAGATCGATGCTAGGTTTGGAAAGTCTTGTCTAAGTTGGTTCATGAGTCGAATAGAAGGGCCGCAAGGCGGCAGCATGATAAGTCTTGATACGTGGCGAGGCGTGGCCTCAATCTCGAAGCACGGACAAGTCTAAGCAAAGTCTAGAGGCACGACCTGTACGAGTCGTTCCCCCCTTGACATCGCTAGCACGAGAATTGGTCTAGTAGGCTTGAGTTTAAGTAAAAAGTCTTGGCACGGCCGAGTGCGCATAAGTTGCTCCTCGGCGAAGCACTGTCCCGAACATGTTAAGTTACGAATAAAATATGGCACGACCCTGCCGTCCCGAGTTGAAGTTTGGTCAAGTACCTAGGCGATGAGGCACTGCCTCGATCGGAATACACGTTGGCATGATAGCACGACTATGTCGTCGCGTAACGAGTTGGTTAGACGTCAAGTCTTAAAACTGATCCTAAGGCCAGACTAGAAAGACAATCGATAGGGTTTAAGCTGTACAAAGTAAATAAACGAGTCG
This sequence comes from Iris pallida, assembly GCA_029216955.1. Lineage (NCBI taxonomy): Eukaryota > Viridiplantae > Streptophyta > Magnoliopsida > Asparagales > Iridaceae > Iris > Iris pallida. Next base: position 11,811,367 of record JANAVB010041219.1, read on the forward strand.
GTTATGTATGGGTGGGCGAGAAGCTCACTCTGCCAGTACAGTTGAGTACTGACACCCACACAGTGTTCATGTGCAGGCACAGGTAGAAGCTCGTGGTACGGAGCTCGCTTGGATGCGTCGAGGCACGGAGTTCCTTGGCGATTCAAAGCGTGCGGCTGTGCAGATTGAAGACTTATACAGGACATAATGTATGGACATCACCTTCCGAAGCTTCCGCTGGCTCAAGCATTGTATCGAAAAATGAGAGAGAGCAGAGTGAATTGTAAATGAGAGAAAAGTGAGCACGAGAGACTTGTAATTTGGCCTTGCGCCCACAAATGTAATCTTCTATTCAATATCAATAAAAGAGTTTCTTTTTGAATGACTTGTGTTCAGGTGTGCTTGTTCTAATTTCTGCTGCATATTCAATGTTTCTGCTTGGGACTTCTGTGCGACGACCCCGTCGTCGCCGCTGTAATCGGCCGTTATGGAACCTGCCTTGCACGAGCACAATCTAGGCTCGTGCGGCATCACGCCTTAGCGAGGACGATCGCTTCTACGGGAGCGGGGCGTGACATAATGGTATCAGAGCATGGCTTTACGTCTTTGGACTTCACGTTGAATTTCTCAGTTTTGAAAGCTCGTCGTTGATAAAGAAGTGCGCGCTCTCTCTCGAATGTCCCTCGGCATGTCCATACAATAAGTCTAAATATTTTCAAAAGCTCATATAAGCGTTCAATCGAACGCATCGATAGGCCGTTGTCGGACTCATTGGTAGGCCTTTGTGCCGAACGATGTTAAACATGACTCGATAGAGAACACATGCTAAGCTAACATATCGCGTGCGTGTCTAACTAGTCATGAGTTGACCCTAGCAATTGAGCGTCCAAACTCGAACATAGTCCACACGGGATAGCCATACGCACGACCTTTTGGCTAAGTTGCATCGCGTATCGCGCACCTCGACTTTTGGTGCAAACGAGTTGCGAACGATATCAAGTACCGCTCGGTCGGGAGTGAAGCTGCACTTAGAGTGTCTATCGATAGGAACGCTATCGAGTTAACGCTTAGGCATACACGGAGGATTGACTTGAATTTCGAGGAAATAGTACGAACAACTTAGTACGTCGATACGACGTAAGCGATTACGCTAGGGATTCGTCGAACGAATCCGAAGGATGTCTTAGCGAATGACGCGAACGTGATTGCGGGCTGGATCAGATGGCCCGAATCCGAGTGGTGTATGGATTTTTTTGGAAATCATTCGAGCGAAGATTGGGGATTAGAAATAACAACGAGTACATCGTCGAGGCGATGCGATCGCGCAAAGCCTTAGAACACGTCACACTTACTTGGTCGTGACTTCGAATGTCCCGAACGAGATGTTGTGTAGACAACTTGTCAATGTACAACGTGAGTTAGAAAATGGTTCGAAAACGATGAATAAAAATGAATGGTCGTGATCGAAGAAACTTAGAGGATCGTGCGTACGATTTCGGATTGTTTCAAATGAAATATGACTTGAGTTTTGAACAACGATCTTGAAACGAGCTTAAGGAGTAGCGATCGAACTTGAACTTGAATATCGAAGAAATTAGGGAATATCAAGTTCGGACAATAGCATCAGTCGTACGACTCGAAATTGGTTGCAAAGGAAGATCGTCAGGTTATGCATATCGTCGATGGTATTGAGACGTATCAAAGATCGATATACGATAACTCGGGGTACTCTGACTCGGCGAATGACGATCGTACAAATGTCAATTGTTCCAATAGATGCTATACTCGAGATATTGAAATGTGTCGAGGAAAAAGATAAACTTGGCTCAAGGATTTTCTGGTTGAACGAATGATAAACGGACTATCAAAATTGAAATCTTGACTTGGATGGAAATAAAATGTTTGGATTTACTTCGTCGATAACCATAACTTCGACATTCTTGTCTTATGCGAGCGTAACTCCAGTCTCGCATATGCGTCGCACCGATTTGAGACGATCACTCCGCGTGAGCGCTGGTATAGTGATTCATACAGCGGGAGTAATTGAACTTGGATGGCATGGCAATCTGATTGCTTCGACTTGTGGTTTGATGCGAAGGTGACTCGAGAATGGATTGTGTGCTTGAAGAATCGAATTTGAGGATTGCGTAGGTCCAATCCGCGTATCGAAAATGAACGAGTCTAGACTCAAACAAGAGTTATGCCCCGATGAGAATGATTATTCCACGGGTGCGTTACATGGTGATTCATGAACCACCGTAGATAATCGGACTCGCGTGAGATTGGGGCGCAACGTATTGTCAAAGCTAGACGATCTCGTGATCGAATACATGAATTGGTTAGAAGGGATATGTGAAGTATATCGATTGGTGATTTGAATGGATTCCAATACGCGCAACGAATGCACTGACGCGAATAGGCGATCGTGCTCGGTGTTTAGAAATCTGAGTAAACGCGAGCTTGGGTAGAAAACCCCGTACTACCGACTATGATTTAACCCTAGGATTGGGGTCAGTGTTGGCATTATTGTTGGGAAACTATGATTCCAATCCTGACATTTACTTAGCCTTACAAAGATTGGCCTAGCGGTTAGGCGAAACGCCCATGTTGTAAGAGTTATCAATCGAAGAATTGATTTTGAGGATTGGTTTGAATGGATAGCATGAATCACGAACGTAGAAAACCCTGTTCACGAGACTCGACTGACATGCATATATTTCAGGGACGCTTGGGTATGTGTACGAGGCGACTCGAGTGAGAATGACAAATTCTCTATCATGCAGCTTGGCTGAATGCATGTATTTTAGGGACGCTTGGAATGCGTGCACGATCCAGCCAAGTGATACGATGAGTTCAAGCAAGACTTGAAAGATGGGAGTGTGTCGAGAACTTGAAATCGTGTTAAAGGAAAGATTGATAGTCGTGCGAGCGTGGCTCGAAATTGAGGAAACGCATAGGCGGAGTGTGCACGATTAAGTCTTGGCCATAGAAATGGTAGGATGTCTTGCCTTCAGGAAAGTCTCTTAGACGAGACTTGTTCTGAGTGGTGTATGTTGTAATGCCCCGTCCCGCAAAGTCAGTCGGAGAAATCGAAACGCCGACGGCGTTGGAACTTAGCCTTGCAACGGCTGCTCGAAGGCTCGCTCGTGCGAGGTGACTCCTCGCACAGGTGGGGGAGTTTCGGTGAACTTATCTCATCTTAGCCTTCACTTAATAACTCGTATGTTTTCAACTTGCACAAGTAGGCTAATCTAAAAGCTACGAACGCATATAGCTAAGGGAATAATCCCGTCGGGTCGAAATGTCCTAGAACATGGAAAATGGTCCCACGATCTGCATAGAAGTCGGCTCAGCGTGCTTTCAAATGACACTCGATCCTTCGATCCTGTGGCTTGGGAGAAGAAAGTTGGCTTAAGTTGCTAAGTTGTCCCGACACTTGAAATAGCCTAAGTCATAGGCGTCGCCTGCGTGAATGCTTGCTAAAGTATGCACGGTCCCGTCATGTTGCCCCGACACTCAAATCAGCCTAATTCATAGGCGTCGCCCACATGAATGCTTAACAAAGCATGCAGGGTCCTATCCCACAAGGCTTGGCATAGCCTTCGTACGTCCCACAAGTTAAGTCGTCTTGTACGGCTCGTTGGCTAAGTCTAGGCACGAACTTGGTTGTTCAAGTCGACCCCGTGCATAGCACGTTCCCTCGACGCGGAGCTCGGCGTAGTCCTTGCTCGTCGAGTCATTGCCCGAATAAGTTAGACAAGAGTTGTGCTGGGCTATCGAAGCCATTTCTAGCACTGTCCCGCTCTATCTGCGGTTGTCAAGTCGTATAGTCCCTTGAGAACAAGGCTCGTCGTATAAGTATATGACTTGAGCGTTAGCGTCGCCTATAGAACCAGGCCTGTCTAAGGCACGAGTTACGATCGGTTTAGTGAAAAGCTTGCCACGAACAAATGAAGTCCATGTGACTGGTTGTCGCCGAGATTGGTCCCGCTACTTGGGAGTCTCGCTAACTCATGATATGTCCCGCACACGAGATCGGTCCCCTGGCTTGGGAGTCTCGCTAACTCATGATATATCCCGCATACGAGATCGGTCCCGCGGCTTGGGAGTCTCGTTAAGTCTCGATAGAAAGAAGAAATGCATGGTCATGTTGAGAAAGGACTGGATAGACTGGATAGATCGAGTATGCATGGTCATTGGGCAACTTGTCGACAAGGTGTAGTCTTCTCGAATGATCACCGGGGCGCCGGGATCATTCGGCCCGGGGGAAGCGAGTGTGGCTCAAAGTAGGATGCTGGATGACCGCATGGGAGAGTTCGACCCCACCGGGCTAGCTACCCGTGTAGGTATAGGTCGATATCCCACGAGCCATGTCCAAGATAGCTTAAAATTGCTAGTGACCACTCATGTAGATGTGCCGGCAATAGCGGTACACCGCGTGTATGCCTTTGGATTTGGGTCTAGAGCTTGAATGCAGGTCTAGTCGGTAACACAAGGTCTGGGCCTAAGACTGGGCTGCAGCATAGGCACCGTGCTTGGCACGATAGATTGGCGTCGGAATGTCTATGAGATCGATACTAGGTTTGGCAAGTCTTGTCTAAGTTGGTTCATGACTCGAATAGAAGGGCCGCAAGGCGGCAGCATGATAAGTCTTGATACGTGGCGAGGCGTGGCCTCAATCTCGAAGCACGGACAAGTCTAAGCAAAGTCTAGAGGCACGACCTGCACGAGTCGTTCCCCCTTGACATCGCTAGCACGAGAATTGGTCTAGTAGGCTTGATTTTAAGTAAAAAGTCTTGGCACGGTCGAGTGCGCATAAGTTGCTCCTCCGCGAAGCACTGTCCCGGACATGTTAAGTTACGAATAAAATATGGCACGACCCTGCCGTCCCGAGTTGAAGTTTGGTCAAGTACCTAGGCGATGAGGCACTGCCTCGATCGGAATATACGTTGGCATGATAGCACGACTATGTCGTCGCGTAACGAGTTGGTTAGACGTCAAGTCTTAAAACTGATCCTAAGGCAAGACTAGAAAGACAATCGAAAGGGTTTAAGCTGCACAAAGTAAATGAACGTGTCGGTTATGTATGGTTGGGCGAGAAGCTCACTTCGCCAGTACAGTTGAGTACTGACACCCACACAGTATTCATGTACAGGCACAGGTAGAAGCTCGTGGCGCGGAGCTCGCTTGGATGCGTCGAGGCACGGAGTTCCTTAGCGATTCGATGCGTGCGATCGTGCAGATTGAAGACTTATACAGGACATAATGTATGGACATCGCCTTCCGAAGCTTCCGCTGGCTCAAGCATTGTATCGAAAAATGAGAGAGAGCAGAGTGAATTGTAAATGAGAGAAAAGTGAGCACGAGAGACTTGTAATTTGGCCTTGTGCCCACAAATGTAATCTTCTATTCAATATCAATAAAAGAGTTTCTTTTTGAATGACTTGTGTTCAGGTGTGCTTGTTCTAATTTCCGCTGTATATTCAATATTTCTGCTTGGGACTTCTGTGCGACGACCCCGTCGCCGCCGTTGTAATCGGCCGTTATGGAACCTGCCTTGCACGAGCGCAATCTAGGCTCGTGCGGCATCACGCCTTAGCAAGGACAATCGCTCCTACGGGAGCGGGGCGTGACATCATACATCAATACAGATGTGTTGGGGCATAATGTCGAAGGAATTTGAGATAGAGATGAAGGATTATGTTTATGGAACGTGAGATTTGTTGGAATAATATGAATGTATGCTATGGCACATATTGTTTGGTCAATGGACTCGGATGGCCCGTGCACGGGTACGGCTTCCCTCGAACGGTTACGACCGGGGCACCAGGACCGTTCGGCCTAGGAGGAAATTATATATGGTATTTATGGTGCACATCATTAGGACGGGTTGCGACCGTCCAGTGTTGTGATAAGCTATGATATCAGTAAGTTTGGGATCCTTCGAATATTGTGCTAGCAACCCGTATCGAAGTGATCATAGGCTTACACATAAGGATGCCAAGTCTATTACGGTACGAAACACCATAACCTTCATATAGATAGGGTCGGTGGACTGAGATTAGAGCGGGGTACAGGTGCAGGGACTGCCACCCTTATGCATATGTTTAATTTTATGATTGGTTGGTTTTGTGAAATATATGATTGCTTATGTAAAGTTCTAACCACTGCAGGCTAGGCAAAAATGGACGGAGATGAGCATGATCACTATGTTTATGTTCATATTACATCTAACTGTATCTGCCGCAGGGACACGATATTTCGACACATTTATAATAAGTTGCTATGTATGAAGATTGCCATAAAACTGATCCTAAGGCTAATTAGAAAGACCACCAATAATGTTACATGTTTCACTAAATAGACTTAGTATTTGGTTTGGGTGCGGATGGGTCTTGATCAGTACAGCGAGGACGAAAGCACTAATCCTCCACTAGTTTGTGTGCAGGTTCAGGTTATGATCGGCTTGGGGCGGGGCGGGGCTTGGCTTGGACGTGCCGAGGCATGGAGTCCTTGGCGTTTCAAGAAGAGTTACCGCATAGGCGTTCGGACTTGCAACATGAAGATGTTCGACCGAAGACTACTTGTTGGCTATAAAGAGGTATAATGTATGGAACAATGTAATCCTTTGTGAGCTAGAGAGATCATGAGTGTTGTAGCCAGTTGACATATTCAGTTGGGCTATTCAAGCCTTTGTAACCTTCAGTTCATTATTAATAAAAGAGATTATTATTGTATACTCTATTTTCTTCCGCTGCTTATGTTATCAATTTGAGATAAATACTATGTGAACATGTTATCTTGCCTTGCACGAGCGCAACTCCAGGCTCGTACGACATCACGTTCCAGCGAGGACGATGATTCGGGTGAAATCTAGCGAGGACGAGCGATTTCCCGGATCGGGACATGGCATATAGCATCTCGTGTGTCGACCTCAAATAAGATAAACTCGAACTCAATGCGAGTAGATGCTTCATAAATGGTAGAATCATCGACGGTAGTGCATGACTTTACTCGGAGGACAATTGTGCATCAGTTGTGCCGATAGAAATGGTTTTGTCCGAAATTGGATAGTCACATAGAAATCGCCGGAATGTGATTTGGCTCCGAAATAAGATATAGCTTGGTTCGTAGTAAAATTGTCCTTCGGTGATGATCCACAATTATCGAGCGTAGCTTCGAGGCAGCTAACCCTAGAAGACTTGACCGCCAAATCAAATTGAATGTGAAGACCGTAAGATGGCCCATGCGATATCGTATATGAAATTTGTATCAGTAACAAATACAGTGTGATGCATATTGACGATAAGTCTAGGCGATCGAGAATTGTTGGAACAGCTTTCGATTGAGAATGATATAGTTAGATTTTGAGTATTCGTCGGATGAATGCTTGAATAGTTATGTTGGTCGACGATCGAACTAGAAATTCACCAACGTATTTGGTGATTCGGATTGGCGATTGCGAGAATCGTGCTATGCACGAGAGAGAACGATAAGGAATGACTTATGAGTTATGTCGTTAGATTCGAATTCACATTGCAATTGAGCTTGCGTGAATCTAACTTATATTTGATGTTGCGAGACGGACAAGTATAGAATTTGGTTAGAAATTTCCTACTCGATAGGAATAGAACGTAAGGCGCATCGTAAAGACCTTCGTGTCAAGGCGATCGTTGCCTTGAGCACCGTCGCCTCGATGTGAACTTTTGTGTCGGATAGATTGTGACCTTTGTGCAATGTCAATTTAAAGTTGCGTCGGGAGAATCTAAGCACGGTGTCTAGGTAAGTAACCTAGCGGACGTAGTCCCGAATGTTGATAAGGAAATCGTATCGAGATAAGTTACGAAGTAAAACTTCAGAAATTGTTGGATAGCGACTTCGAGTGCAAGGCGTTGCGGAGACTCGTTGTGATCGGATGCACGACAGCTTGATGCGGCGCATAGCATTGATAATTCTGATAAAACTTACGAAGTGAGAAATACGATTTTTGAATCGCATCGTATGCCTTGACTTTTGTTGGATGATCGCGTGTGTATCAATATGCATATGCAATGGAATTGCGAGAACAAGCACTAGAGCCCAAATCCAATCGAGAGTACAAGATGGCACGCATAGGATTAAAATTTACCTGTCAGCTTTGTTCCAATTTGCTATCACTGGACTTGGTCAAAATACATATATCTTCGGGACGCCTGAAATATAGGTACGGATCCAAATCGAGTTGTATACAAATTCAAATCGAGCTGCTGAAAAGACTTTAGAATGTTAATGAAAAGCTTTCAAGATAGTGTGAAACTGAACAACATTGGTGGGATGAGATCGTGAAATGATCTATAAAATACTTAATCGGAGTGTTGGTTTTGGTTCGAAGACGAACCTTATTTTGAGTAGTATATTCTGTAATGTCCCGCTCCGCACGGCGCATTACGCCGATGCGTTGACTCAAAGAGTCATGTTGACCGAATGAAATGTATCGATATGAATCGATACGAGAGCTACGTTGTCTCGAGCAATACATCAAACTAAGTCGATGCGAAGAGTTGTATCGTCCCAAAGTATGCATCGAGTTGAATCGATGCGAAGCGTTGCGTTGCCCCGAAGGATAAGTACGTTGAGACGGCTCAAAAATTCTAAGAAATCAAATCGACCAAGGCGTAAGTCCGAATCGATGCAAATATTGATTTTAGTTGGTTTCATGTGCAGGCTATACGTTTACGCTAAAATATTAGAGTTCGACATTTTGTCTTATTCAGTAAAGGGTCCGTGAAACCAAATCGTGGCCTTGCGACGGACTGAGGCGTTGGCACGGTAAGCCAAATCGGACGTATAATTCAATGAAGCACGAAGTACTCGAATGACTAAGTCAGAAGAGTTGGCCGTGTAACAAAGTTATAAAATTAAGCCGCATCGGCTCGACGAAACGACATGGCGTATCGACTCAAGGTGGGAGGATTGACTCTTCTTTTTACTCCTTCATACCTAAGTTATAATATATTATTGTATGCTAAGTTAATCTATCGACGCCACGGACGTGGTCCGATCGGAAGATAAATCGTAGTGTGTGTCGAACACTAGTTAGAATAATTGAAATGAAATGTGCATCAAATGCACGTGTCGCTATGGAACATCGAATATCGCAAAGGCGAGCGCCTCGGTGCACAAGTCGCAAGAACACGGGATCACTGTATTCGGTGAGTGCCTTCGTGCACGAGCCATTCCGTGCCTTCGTGCACGAGTTAGAAAGGCTAGCACATTGAAAGACAATAGGCGAGCGCCCTAGCGCGCAAGCCACGAACATTGAACACTAAGGCATAGAACATAGAAATACGGCTTCGATGCGTGCAGCAAGTGCACGACGCGAAGGATGATAAATGTGTCGAAACGTGCCTACGTGTACGAGATCATAAAAGATGGCTTCGTTGCGAAAGAATACAGTTGTGGCATGAATGTGACAGAGCTGTCGGATATGACATGATGCCTCGAAAGGTGTTCGGGACCTTCGGGTCGTTCGGTTGAAGAACATTGAGTGGAGGCATGATGCCATTGAATAATATTTAGTTGTTTGAATAATAGTGCTTCGGGTCACTCGGAATGTTCCCTCCGAACGGGCTCTCCGGGGCACCAGGATCGTTCGGCCTAGGAGGGATAGAATCTTTGATAGGCGCACATCTGTAAGACGATTAGCGACCGCTTAGCGAGATGTGAAAAGTCGCAAATGATGGTATGCAGCGGTAGTCTCCGTAATTGGGACAGCAACCCACTACGAGCACTACTAAAATCTGCTTAATTGGCGACGTAAATTTAGCGACGTGACAACGACGTATATTAGTTACGTGAGCTAGTCGTCGCGAAACGTTGCTACAACGTCGCTAATTGCGATTAATTTAGCGACGTTAATAATAACGTCGCTAAATTCTAACTAAATTAAATCCCCCCGATTCATTTCCCCATCCATTTTACTCTCTCACTCTCTTCCTTCGGCGACTTCACTCTCTCCGGCGACTCTCCTCTGGTACGTGACTCCCTCTCTCTCTATCTCTATTTGTTGTTGGTGGTTGGAGGGCGCTGGTGGCTCGGGGGGAGGGACAGGGGGTGCGGGTGGTTGGGGGTGAGTAATGGTTGGGGGTGGCTGGGGGAGTGGGGAAGGGGGTGAGGGCGGCTGGGGGTGAGGAGGAGGGCTGGGGGAAGGGGAGGGTTAGGGTTCAGGTTAGGAGGGAGGGGCGGGGGGGTGAGGGCGGCTGGAGGGTGAGGGCGGGGGGGCTTGGGAGGGGAGGGGGGATGGTGGGGGAGGGTTTGGGGATGGTGGGGGAGGGGTTGGGGATAGGGCTCGGGTTAGGATTAGAGGTGGTGTAGGGGTTGGGGGGCTGGGGAGGGGAGGGGGGCTGGTGGGGGAGGGATTAGGGATAGGGTTAGGGTTAGGGGTGGTGTAGGGGGGAGGAGTACTGGGGGGCTGGGTCAGGGGCACCGATAGTGCCGAAAAATTTGATAATTTAGTAATAGTTATTTATTTTTCGACACCGAAAAATGTGATACTCCGATTCGAAACCACGTACCGATAGTGCCGATATTTGTAACATATAGTTTTGTTGGTTGGTTAATTTATAACACGATAGTGCCGATATTTGTAACACGTACCGATAGTGCCGATATTTGTAACACGTAGTTTCCTTGATCCCGATACTCATAGGAATGGTCCCGAGTCACGGTCAGAGTATGTAGTATATTCGTTTTAGTTTGTAGTACATTCGTTTTAGTTTTAAAGTTTTAGTGTTGAAGTTTATTCGTTTTAGTATGTAGTATGTAGTAGGAATGGTCCCGACTCATAGGAATGGTCCCGAGTCACGGCCGTAGTATGTAGTATATAGTATATTCGTTTTAGTTTTGAAGTTTATTCATATTTGCAGATATCTAGAAATGGCTATATCCATGTATCTGCTAGACCGTTCGTGGATGTACAACCGCATTCGAGATGGCAGGTGCGGTGTGCGAGATGAATACATCGCCGGAGTAGAACAATTCCTCCAATTCGCGAAGGCATTTCCTCAATCCATGGACGGCATGGACATTAAGTGCCCGTGTACAAAATGTTGGAACATGAAGTTTCAACCAGAATTTGATGTGGCGTATCGATTATACACAAAGGGTCTTCTTCCGAATTACTACCAATGGACCGCACACGGAGAGCTTATACCTTTAGCATTCCAAGGGGAGCCTTATGTGGAGCCTTTTGTGGAGCCTTATATGAATGTCCACAACCGAACTGGTGTCGACATCGAGTACGTGAACATGGTCTTCGACGCTGGAGGCCTAGTTTCGATCCATACAATCGTGACGCAGCTGAGGAGGCACCGAATGCCGATGCCGCAAAGTTCATGGAGTTGCTGGAGAATGCAAGGACTCCTTTATACCCTGGCTGTGAGGACCATTCACCGTTAGAGGTGATCACTCGGCTCTTGAGCATAAAGTCTGACTTTAGCATGTCGCAAGAATGCTACAATAGAGTGCTCGAGTTGATTGCCGATATCTTGTAAGAGGGTGCCAAGTTACCGAAAGACTTCTACCGCTCTAAGAGGATGGTGAGATCCCTCTGGATGGGATACAACAAGATCGATTACTGTCAGAACGGATGCATGCTTTACTACAAAGATCACAAGGATGTAGAAGTGTATGGATTCTGTGGTACTGATCGCTACAAGCCAACTACTGCAGGCAAGTCTAGAAGACCGACTGCTTCAATGCACTACTTGCCGTTGACGCCGCGGTTGCAGAGATTGTTCATGGTGAAAGAGAATGTCGAAAATATGAGTTGGCACAAGCGACAAGAGACCGAAGGAGTGTTGGATCACCCATCTGATGGAGAAGCGTGGAAGCACTTCGATCGAGCATATCCTAATTTTGCTTCTGATGCGCGTAATGTAAGGTTGGGGCTCTGCTCTAATGGTTTCACCCCATTTGGTCTTTCAGGCTCCCAATATTGATGTTGGCCGGTAATCCTCACTCCGTACAACCTACCGCCTTGGATGTGCATAAAGACACATTACATATTCTTAACTATTATCATCCCCGGTCCGAACAACCTAAAGAAGAACATCGACATGTACTTACAGCCGTTGATAGATGAGCTAAAGAAGCTATGGGAAACAGGGGCGTACATGTATGATGCTTCAAAAAACAGAATTTTCAGATACGGGCAGCACTAATGTGGACAATCAACGACTTTTCGGCTTATGGAATATTATCTGGATGGAGCACTCATGGTCGGCTTTCACGTCCGTATTGCATGGACCGCACTAAGGCTTTTCGTTTGAGACACGAAGGAAAGCCATGCTTCTTTGATTGTCACTGGCAGTTCTTGCCGAAAGACCATCCGTACCGTAGGAACAGAACTGCATTCCATGCCGGAGCTATGGAGAAGGGCGATCCACCGCCAATGTGGTCCGAAAAGGACACATGGGAGCAAGTAAAAGAAATTCCAAGTGCTATTGAAGATCCTACAACGAGCAGCCGTTGCGAGGGATTTGGCGAAGATCATAACTGGACCAAAAGGAGTATATTCTAGGATCTGCCATATTGGAGCACAAATCTGATTAGACATAACCTTGACGTCATGCATATTAAGAAGAACGTGTTTGATAACATAATTAATACTGTAATGGACGTCAAGGCAAAGACAAAAGACAATCACAAGGCTAGATTGGACTTAGCCGAAATATGCAGACGCCCTACATTGCACATGATAGACAACGGAGAGGGAAAGCTTTCGCGGCCTAAGGCAATCTACTCGCTGGACAAGGAGGACAAAGTGAGACTTTGTAGATGGATCCAGGACTTGAAATTTTCGGACGGATACGTCTCCAATCTAAGAAGATGTGTCGACATAAAGGAGTGTAAACTGACCGGAATGAAGAGCCACGATTGCCACGTATTCATGGAGAGGTTAATTCTTGTTGCTTTTCGAGAATTATTACCACCGGTAGTCTGGGATCCATTAACAGAGCTTAGCATATTCTTCAGAGATCTTTGTTCTTGCAAGTTGCTCGTCGATTGTTTAGAGAAGCAAGAGAAGGACATTGTGGTAACACTTTACAAACTTGAGAGAGTTTTTCCTCCTGCATTCTTCGACTCAATGGAGCATTTGCCGATTCATCTTATCCATGAGGCACTTGTTGCTGGACCTATCGGTTATCGTTGGATGTACCCGTTCGAGCGACAGTTGAACCACCTCAAGAGGAAGGTGAAAAATAAGGCACGGGTGGAGGATTCTATTTGTGAAGCATATGCCCTTTAGGAGATTTCAAACTTCTGTTCCATGTATTTTTAGCCTCATATTGCTACAAATAGAACAAGGGCTTCCAGAAATGACGACGGCTATGAAGTTGGTATTGAGGCAAAGATGAAAGTATTTACTGCCTACGAAAAACTAACTGGTAAAATGAAAAAAAGATATCTAAATGACGACGAGGTTAGCGCTGCAATGTTATATGTATTGCTCAACTGCGACGAGGAAGAAGTGGACAAGCTAGAGGGGTAAGTAAAATTATTTCGCGTGCTTCGTTGCTTCTGAATATAACTAATATACCTATGCTTCGTTGCTTTTCAGCATGTTTAAGGATGAGGTAACGTCCAACAATCCGTATGCAACCGAGGAGAAAGTAGAACAGCAAATGAGACTTCATTTTCCTTTTTGGTTGAGAGCATATGTACGGACGTAGTCACAATTTATTTTTTCTGTACATTTATACTTGCACATAATAATTAAGTTAGCATCGTTTATATGGTATTTAGGTTGATCGTCCGGAGGCAATCCTTGAGAATGAGTATATTAAAACTCTAGCCAAGGGGCCAATTTATCAAGTGAAGACCTGACCAAGTTACTGCGTAAATGGTTTCAGGTTCAAGTCAACAAATGCTCGAATAAGAGATGACTTCTTGGATTTGGATTCTACGAAGAATAACTGTTTGTGCATAAAATCTTCAAACTACAAAGACGTCGACCCGGGCAATGACTTCTTTGGCGTCTTACGGGAGATTGTGGAACTGACATACAATTATGCTATAGAACCTTGTAAGATCGTCTTGTTCAGATGTGACTGGTTCGATCCGATCCAGGGTCGAGGTTGGAGAGTTGAAAAATATGGTCTTGTTGACATAAATTTTTGCCGTCGATATCAAGCTTATGAGCCGTTTGTTCTAGCAAGCCAGACTCAGCTAGTTTACTTTATCAGCTATCCAAAACGAGGAGCCGGGAGATCAGATTGGTGGGCAGTCTGTAAGACTAAAGCTCGGAATACCTTCGATGTCGACGAGATAGCTTATCAGGAAGACGAACTACCTCTTATTACAAATATTGTCGATGTGGACTCAACGGAAGTTCCTCATAACATGTTTCATCAATTGAAAGAGGTAGAAGTATCAGAAGAGGAAGAGTAAGTTGATAGAAGTGAAGAGAAAGAGGAAGAGGAAGAGGAATCGGAACAAGATAAATTTTTAGAAGAGGATTGAATATGTTTAATTTTCAGATGTAGTATGGTTTACTTTTGTTTTTTCAGATTTAGTATGGTTTACTTTTGTTTTAGCGACGTTAATAAGTGACGTTTTCAGATGTAGTATGGTTTACTTTTATTTTTTCAGATATAGTATGGTTTACTTAGCGACGTTTCCTGGCTGTAGTATGGTATACTTTTGTTTTTTTAAGATGTAGTATGGTATACTTCTGTATTTTTTCAGATATGGCTCGACGTGGATCATTTGGTTCCGGTGCTGGTGGGAGTCGACGACCCAGACAGTCTCCAACTACCACTCCTACCGACGCATCATCCTCCCGCACTCCAGTATACACTAGCGGTCTAGTCGTCGGCAGTGTCTCCATACCCGGCTCTAGCAGTTTGAGGCTAGGGCCTTCTTCTTCTACGCAGCCAGTACCGTCGAGTATTCCAGAGGTCGACCCCACTATTGAGGAGCAGGCCGAGGCCGAGGCCCACGTCTGTAGTGCCCCGTCCCTACATCGTGCCCCGTACTCTGTCCACGGGGTGCGCGAGAAAGGAACACTGTCCCTATCGATTCGGTCGGGACCGATAGGTCGGGATCGGCCGAGTCGATCGAACGGGAACGGTTGAATTAAGACCCATTCCTCGTTATGGAATGTCTTCTTCGGAACCAAGTCCCATATTCAGTAGGCTGCGCCACGAGGATTGACTCTGCGGCTGAGTCGGGAGAGACCTCCCGTTGCTCTGCTTTTCACGCCGCTTGCGTTGGTTTTGGCTTTGTTTTCTGAATGCGCTTTCGTGAATGTTTTCGATGGTTTTCATGGCTTGCATTTCGACCTCGCATTTCCTATCGAACTCCTTGAATAATGCAGTGTTCTAATCGATTGCTTGTGCGATTTCAGGTAATCGCGTAGGCGACGTCTAGCGCAACCAAGCAAGTTCTCTCGCCGAAGTAAACTCAAGGTGAGTGGCTGACCCTTCTCTTCTCGACCCCCTTCTTAGGCAAAGTCGATAGTGTTGTTGCGAATGAAAAGATAAATGCAAGTGCACGAACACGAATGAATGAGCAAGTTCTCAAAAAGAAAAGGGTAGGCTATGTCTTAACAACTAAAAACATGTCTTTGCACGGTCATGGACAACTTGTCGACAAGGTGGGCGTTTTCTCCGCACGGCAACCCGAGGCCACGGGACCGTTGCGGGCATAGGGAAACAAATAATTAGCTGTGCTGGGCACGGGTTAGGCGAGGACTTGCAGCGGAGCTCGCTACTCACGCTGAAAGGACCCCGTCTAACAAAAGCTAGAGGAGTCCACGATGGCTCTGGGAGCCAGTGACCAACACACGAAATATTGCACTTGGTATGGAAATGATAACAATTGACAGGGAAGAACATGGTAAGTTTTATAATGCGCGGTGCGGCCGCCGTCGGTATGTTTCAACGTAAATTTCACTATGCTTGTCATATGCTTGTTTGCAATTCATTAGGATAGTTAGAAACATTCATACTTTAAGTCAGTTAAATTCTTCAACCAAATGAGAGCTTGGAACTTAAATAGCCACGCATCAGTACAAAGTGTAATGTACTGATCCTCGCTCTCCACGCAGGTACCCCGAACTACGAAGGGCGTGCCACTTGAAAGCTCAAGGCGAAGTGAACCTTTTTGAAGCCTCGCCCACGTGTAAAGGCTTGTTTTCTGGAATCCTTTTGAAGAAGACCCGCACTCAGTCCAAAAGAAGATGGCGGCTCGACTCGCCTCGATAGCAGGTGGAAAGATGTTATATATTTGCTTGTAAAAAGGGGATGTAATGTATGGAACGACCTATCTCATCAGCGTTCGTTTTGTAAGTCGAGTCATGTTGTAGCCCGCGCGGCAATGATTGTAAAGGAGTCTATGTAAACGTTTTCTTATCATTAATAAAAAAGTCTATTTCTATTTCAAATGTGTCATTCAATTTCTCTGCGTACTCTAACTTGATGTTGTGTTTCGGATAATCTTATGACTATGCCTTGTGCGATCGTAAATTAGGTTCGCACGGCATCACGCCCGGGAGACGACTATCGATTCTACGAAAATCGAGACATGACATAATGGTATCAGAGCATGGCTTTACATCCTTTGGCCTCGCATCTAGAGTCCCAAACCTTTGACCTCGCATCGATGAGATAAGTTGTTCCATACAATGAGTCCGTAATAATTTGTGACTGATGTGTTTGCCTTCGTATCGCAGAAGTGACGGAACCCACGGCCGAGCAAGAACAGAGCGCCTCGAGCAGCTCTAGTAGTTCGCATCGTCCGCAGGCCGGACCTTCTAACGATACAATCGAAAGGATGCTGTGCATGATGGAGGCACAGCGAAACCAGTCCGAGAATCGGCATCAGCAGGTAGAGGAACGACAGGCCCAGTTCGAAGCTCGCTTTGAAGCTTGCTTTGATGCACATGCCAAGCTTCAGCAAAAGCAGTTAGATACCCTTCAGCAGATCGTCCAGACAATGGCGGCCAACGAGAATTCTGCGACTACGCCTACCGTCACCGTGCCGGCGATCCAACACATTGATGTCGACACGGAGGATCTCGAGCGTCAACCAGCGGCACCGAAAAAGTACAACTTTGAAGTGTCAGAATTCAAGAAGGCATGCCGCACTTCCTTCAGTGGCACCGAGGGTCCTTCCATGGCGATCGACTGGTTGGAAGAGCTGGAAGATCACTTTGAGCTTCTTGGCATTGAAGAATCGAAGCAAGTCGCCTGCGCACAACTTCAGCTATGGTTGAACGCACACGACTGGTGGGCTGTGCGTAAGCGAGCGATCCGACCGGACAACACCACCGCACCGATCTCTTGGGCCACGTTCCGTAAAGCTTTCGAACTCCAGTACCTTCCGTCAGCCGTTCTTCAAGCGAAGGAGAATGAATTCATACAGTTGAAGCAAAGGAGCAGGACAGTGGAACAGTACGCCGCAGAATTCAACAAGTTGTCTAAGTTTGCTGGCCAGTTTCTGCCGACTGAAGAGTGCCGTGTGCGACGGTTCGAAGTGGGTCTGCGACACTCTATCGGTGCTCATGTCGGGGTCCCGGAGTACAAGACCGTGGGCAAGGCTCTGAATCACGCGCTCCGCCTTGAGAACCTGCATCCTTCCAGTACTGACGACGTTGTGCGCAACTCCAATCACAAACGTCCTAGCCATATGGGAGGCAACAACGACGCGTCAAAGCGTCCAAATAACGGTGGCTACAAGGGTGAGAAGACAATACCTAAGTGCTCCAATTGCGGGCGACTTGGACACCGTGAAAGCCACTACTTTTTTCGTAATGTTGAATGTTTTGCTTGCGGACAGAGGGGTCACACGGCTCCAAATTGTCCAAACTTTCGTCAGACTCGTAACGCCCCGCCACAACAACACCGACAAGAGAATCAAGGACAGGCACCTCGACCTCCTCCGCCCACATAACCCGCACCGCAAAATGGCCGAGACCGTCGCCCCAACACTCAGGGCCGCGTCTACGCCATGACTCGAGACGAAGCGATGGCATCAGATATGGTAGTGCCAGGTATACTAAAATTCAATAATGTACCTGCTCGTGTGTTATTTGATTCAGGCGCTTCGTATAGTTTTATATTTGCGAACTTCGCCGTCGAGCACAAATTTCCTGTAATATCATTAGATCTCGACCTTAGCGTAAGCACACCTTCGGGTACACCAATTCTCACAAACTTAGCTTGTGCCGGTGGGATTATCTGTATCGGCGGTCAAAAGATCGGTCTGGATGTGATAGTTCTAGATATGAAGGACTTTGACATCATTCTGGGAATGGATTGGCTCTGGCCGTGCAACGTAACCATAGACTGCGCTGAAAAGAGGGTCACATTTCGCATGCCTGGAGTGCCTGAATTCTGCTACTCGTGTGGTGAGGCGTCGCCGACCTGTATGGTGATCTCTGCAATTTCTGCTCGACGGATGCTGTATTCCGGGTGCGAAGGCTATCTAGCTTCCGTTCGAGACATAAGACAGGATGGTGCAAACGCTGGTCAGACCGACGTTGTGGCAGAATTCCCAGACGTGTTCCCGGACGAGCTACCCGGCATGCCGCCCGATCGAGAAATAGAGTTCACCATCGACACATTTCCCGACACCCGTCCGATCTCGAAGGCTCCGTACAGAATGGCTCCTGCAGAATTGAAAGAATTGAAGGCACAACTTCAGGAATTGCTCAACAGAGGGTTTATCCGTCCGAGTGTCTCGCCGTGGGGTGCGTTCGTGCTATTCGTAAAGAAGAAGGATGGATCGATGCGACTCTGCATCGACTATCGAGAATTGAATAAAGCCACCATCCGAAACAAATATCCTCTGCCCCGCATCGACGACTTGTTCGACCAGCTCCAAGGTGCAACCGTGTTTTCGAAGATTGATCTGCGATCGGGTTATCACCAACTCAAAGTCAAGCCAGATAACGTGCCGAAGTCTGCCTTCCATACTCGCTATGGCTACTACGATTTCTTGGTAATACCGTTCGGTCTGACAAACGCCCCTGCCGTCTTCATGGATCTAATGAATCGGGTGTTCCGTCCGTTCGTTGACAAGTTCGTAGTAGTCTTCATCGACGACATCCTCGTCTACTCGAAGGATCGAGCGCAACATGCAGAGCATCTGCGGACGGTACTCCAAACCCTTCGAGAGAATCAGTTGTATCCGAAGATGAGCAAGTGCGAGTTCTGGTTCGATAGCGTCTCATTCCTTGGGCACATCATCTCCGCCGCGGGCATCGCAGTCGATCCGAAGAAAGTCGAGGCAGTTGCTGATTGGAAACAGCCCGCATCAGTTAGCAAAATTTGAAGCTTCCTAGGCTTGGCGGGATACTACCGACGCTTCGTAAAGGACTTCGCGAAGATCGCATCGCCGTTGACTCGCCTCACCCAGAAAGGAGTCGCGTTCAAGTGGTCAGACGACTGTGAAGCTTCTTTCCAGGAGCTCAAACAACGGCTCGTTTCGGCCCCGATACTTGCTCTTCCTGAAGGGACGGAGGGATTTCAAATCTTCAGCGATGCTTCTGGCCAGGGCTTGGGGTGTGTGCTCATACAGCGGGATAAGGTGATATCTTTTGCTTCCCGGCAGTTGAAGCCGCACGAGAAGAACTACCCCACGCACGACCTAGAACTAGCGGCAATTGTGTTCGCGTTAAAGCTGTGGCGTCACTATCTCTATGGCGTGGCATGCAGGATTTATACGGACCACAAAAGCCTCAAGTATCTCTTCACCCAGAAAGAACTGAATTTGCGGCAGAGGCGATGGCTCGAACTAATCAAAGACTATGACTTATCGATTGACTACACGCCGGGCAAGGGAAATGTGGTAGCGGATGCGCTGAGCCGAAAGTACTTAGCTTCATTATGCATCAACGATCGACTGCTGCGCGACTTGGAAGGAATGGGCATCGAGCTTCGAGTTTGTTTCAGAGACGTGAAACTGGCACACCTGCGGGTGGAACCGAGCCTACTGGAGAGGATCAAGTCTGCACAGAAGGACGACCTGTACCTGGAGAAGATGCGGAAGCTGATATCGACAGGGAAAGCGTCCGACTTTGTAGAGGACGAGTCGGGAGTGTTACGCGTGAAGGAACGGCTATGCGTACCGGACGACGTAGAACTCAGAAAGAAGATAATGACGGAGGCACACTATGCAAAATATTTCTTGCATCCTGGCAGCACCAAGATGTATAAGGACCTCCGCGTTGTCTTTTGGTGGCACGGCATGAAGAGGGACGTAGCGCTCTTTGTGTCAAAATGTATGGCCTGTCAGCAAGTCAAAGCCGAGCACCAGCGACCGGGCGGGGAGATGCAGAACCTTGCCATTCCATAGTGGAAATGGGATCACATCACTATGGACTTCGTTGTTGGCTTGCCGAGGACGCCGCGGGGAAACGACGCCATCTGGGTCATCGTCGATCGACTAACCAAGTCAGCGCACTTTATCGCCATCAAAGTTACTTGGAGCGTCGACCGCCTTGCTCAGATATATCTTGATGAAATAGTTCGGCCGCACGGGGTCCCAGTTTCTATCGTCTCGGATCGGGATGGACGGTTCGTAGCACGCTTCTGGAGTAGTCTACATTCAGCACTGGAAACCAAGTTGAAGTTCAGCTCAGCTTATCATCCTCAGACTGACGGCCAAACAGAGCGGGTGAACCAAATTCTTGAAGACATGTTGCGACTCTGTGCGATCGACTTGAAGTCAAGTTGGGACGTCCATTTACCGCTGGCCGAGTTTGCATACAACAATAGCTATCAGTCCAGCATCCAAATGGTGCCGTATGAAGCTTTGTACGGCCGGAAGTGTAGATCGCCCATTTGCTGGGATGAAGTCGGGGAACGGCAGATACTTGGTCCGGAGCTGGTGGAGCAGACTGTGCAGAAGGTCAAGTTGATACGAGAAAGATTGAAGATAGCACAAAGCCGGCAGAAAAGCTATGCCGACACGCACCGACGCCCCCTCGAGTTCTCGGAAGGCGACCATGTATTCCTGAAGGTGATGCCTATGCGTGGAGTTTCCCGGTTCGGTGCGAAAAGAAAGTTGAGCCCAAGATTTGTTGGCCCATTCAAAATATTGAAGCGAGTCACCCCGGTAGCTTACCAACTCGCCTTGCCGCCGGCATTGTCAGAGGTACATGACGTCTTCTACGTCTCGCAATTACGGAAGTACGTGCACGATCCAGGGCATGTGGTAGAGTTGGGTAAGCTGGACCTGAAGGCGGACTTATCATATGTCGAAGAGCCGGTACAAATCTTGGAGCGCAAGGATAAACTTCTCTGCAACCGTGCTATTCCTCTAGTCCGCGTCCTCTGGAGAAACCATTCTGTCGAGGAGTCGACGTGGGAGCTTGAGTCTGAAATGAAGAAGAAGTTCCCTTCATTGTTCTCGTAGAGGTACGTTCTATTCTTAAGTTTCGAGGACGAAACTTTTTCTTAGTTGGTTATGGTGTAGTGTCCCGTCCCTATATCGTGCCCCGTACTCTGTCCATGGGGTGCACGAGAAAGGAACACTGTCGCTATCAATTCGGTCGGGACCGATAGGTCGGGATCGGCCGAGTCGATCGAACGAAAACGGTTGAATTAAGACCCATTCCTCGTTATGGAATGTCTTCTTCGGAACCAAGTCCCATATTCAGCGGGCTGCGCCTCGAGGATTGACTCTGCGGCTGAGTCAGGAGAGACCTCCCGTTGCTCTGCTTTTCACGTCGCTTGCGTTGGTTTTGGCTTTGTTTTCTGAATGCGCTTTCGTGAATGTTTTCGATGGTTTTCATGGCTTGCATTTCGAACTCGCATTTCCTATCGAACTCCTTGAATAATGCAGTGTTCTAATCGGTTACTTGTGCGATTTCAGGTAATCGCGTAGGCGACGTCTAGCGCAACCAAGCAAGTTCTCTCGCCGAAGTAAACTCAAGGTGAGTGGCTGACCCTTCTCTTCTCGACCCCCTTCTTAGGCAAAGTCGATAGTGTTGTTGCGAATGAAAGATAAATGCAAGTGCACGAACACGAATGAATGAGCAAGTTCTCAAAAAGAAAAGGGTAGGCTATGTCTTAACAACTAAAAACATGTCTTTGCACGGTCATGGACAACTTGTCGACAAGGTGAGCGTTTTCTCCGCACGGCAACCCGAGGCCACGGGACCGTTGCGGGCATAGGAAAACAAATAATTAGCTGTGCTGGGCACGGGTTAGGCGAGGACTTGCAGCGGGGCTCGCTACTCATGCTAAAAGGACCTCGTCTAACAAAAGCTAGAGGAGTCCACGATGGCTCTGGGAGCCAGTGACCAACACACAAAATATTGCACTTGGTATGGAAATGATAACAATTGACAGGGAAGAACATGGTAAGTTTCATAAGGCGCGACGCGACCGCCGTCGGTAAGTTTCAACGTAAATTTTACTATGCTTGTCATATGCTTGTTTGCAATTCATTAGGATGGTTAGAAACATTCATACTTTAAGTCAATTAAATTCTTCAACCAAATGAGAGCTTGGAACTTAAATAGCCACGCACCAGTACAAAGTGTAATGTATTTATCCTCGCTCTCTACGCAGGTACCCCGAACTACGAAGGGCGTGCCACTTGAAAGCTCAAGGCGAAGTGAACCCTTTTGAAGCCTCGTCCGCGTGTAAAGGCTTGTTTTCTGGAATCCTTTTGAAGAAGACCCGTACTCAGTCCAAAAGAAGATGGCGGCTCGACTCGCCTCGATAGCAGGTGGAAAGATGTTATATATTTGCTTGTAAAAAGGGGATGTAATGTATGGAACGACCTATCTCATCGGCGTTCGTTTTGTAAGTCGAGCCATGTTGTAGCCCGCGCGGCAATGATTGTAAAGGAGTCTATGTAAACATTTTCTTATCATCAATGAAAAAGTCTATTTCTATTTCAAATGTGTCATTCAATTTCTCTGCGTACTCTAACTTGATGTTGTGTTTCGGATAATCTTATGACTATGCCTTGTGCGATCGCAAATTAGGTTCGCACGGCATCACGCCCGGGGGACGACTATCGATTCTACGGAATCGGGGCGTGACAACGTCGAGGTCGACGGCGATGGCGAGGCTCACGCCGAGGGCGAGACCGAAGGGCAGGCTGCGGGCAGGGGCAGGGGCATAGTGCAGCTCCCATTTGAGACAGATCCTCCGTGTCGCCCGGAGGGGGATCTGAGGTTGGAGATTTGGGCATGTACTCGGACCAGACGGTAAGTGAAATTATTGCATTTAATTAGTTTAAATTTATTATAAACTTGTTTAATAAATTTTAATTTCCATTTTACAGGTATCATCCCTCCTCCGTACACCGGTCGCTGGGTACATTCCTACGACAGAACTACGGGGGGCCCTGGATCAATTGGAGGGATGTCCCGGCCGGCAGGAAGGCCTTCTGGTTTGAGCACTTTTCGGTACGTAAAAGTTTATTTCCTTTTAACATTTAGTATGTTATGTTATAACTTATGTACTTCTATGATTTTTTCAGCGGACTTACTTCTTCCCTTCCTACCGCACCGTTGCTGTCGAGGCTATATTTTCCAGCGTCGCCAGCAAGCTCATTAGGGACGCGATCCTCGACCAAAAGGATCGCGACCGCCGGGGAGAGCCTATTCAGGGTTGGATCTCTGCCGCCGACTGGGCTGTAATGAAGAGAAGATTCGAGGAGGAAGCCTATAAGGAGAAGTCCACGAAGTCTAAAAGAGCGCGACAGACGGGGTCGCAGTGGTGTGGTGGATCAAGGTCCATCATAGATTTCTTCACCCATAGGGTACGTATCTCGCCGTATACCCATAACTAATACTTTATAGTAATATATTTCTTTCAATTTAACTGACAAGTCATATAATAATTTTGTAACAGGTTGAATCGAAAGAAGACCCGAATATGGTGACCTTGTTCCTCGTCACGCACACGAAGGAGGAGCGGTTCGTAGACGACAAGGCCCGGGACACCTACGTAAGTTTTACTTAATGCTAGTTCATTAATATTAATTTTTAGTTACGTAGAAAATTCATATAGATGTTATTTCTAGGCCGAGTTTTAGAAGTTTTACTTAATGCTAGTGCATTAGTATTAATTTTTAACGACAACGTGAGAATTCATATAGATGTTATTTCTAGGCCGAGTTTTTGAGGCTTAGGGAGGCCGGGCCGATACGGTCAGAGGGAGCTGGTGCTAGCACTTTCCAGCAGCCCCCGGCCGTCGCAGCTCAGTCAGATGATGAGCTATGGATGAGGGCCGTTGGTGGCATGCATAGGAGTACGTACTATGGTACGGGCTCCTATGGTGCCTTCATTGCATCACAGGCCTCTGCGACCGCCACTAGTATGCCTGGCCCCGTACAGACCGAGGAGTCGCTCCGCCACCAACAGAGTGTCGATGCGCAGATCGCAGCTCTGCGTGACGAGATGCTGCAGAGGATGGGGGCGCCGCATACAGATGATTCTACGCTCATCTCACGCTTTGAGAGGCTGGAGGAGACTACGGAGGCGCTGCGACAGATGACCCGCGCTACACAGGAGGCTACGCAGCGGTTGGTCGAGCAGATGCAGCATTTCCAGGAGATGGCTGCGGAGCGACCATCTGCTGGTATGCCGGGAGCATCGTCTACATCCGACGGTGCACGGGAGGACATGCTCATCCACCTGTTGTCACCGGAGGAGTATCAGACGATCCTGACGTTGCGACGATAGTCATCTGGTGGCGCTCCTCCTCCAGCACCGGGTCCTGCTCCAGCTCCAGGCGATCAATAATTTTATTTTTGCATTTTTGGACTGTACTATATTTTTGAATTTATAAGTATTTGGGGATATTCAGTTTTTTCGTTGAGGATACTGAGTTTGTACGTATTTGCGGATATTGGTTTGGTTTGTTCAGGATATTATATATTGACATTGTTCGTTGCGGATAGTATTTTTTCTTTATATTTTTTGTATATTCTGGAATGTATTGTGCGTGCCGGTGTTGAGTGTTCCACCGAGGGGGTCGACGAACCCAGGGATTGGATTCTGTATTTTGTATTTTGGATTCTATATTTTGGCTCAGGCTCCAGCTCCATTTGCATTCTGGAACCTGTTTTTTATATTTTTTTAACTTAGTGACATTTTTAGTGACGTTACTATTCGTCGCTAAATTTTAGCGACGTTAATACATGTCTCTAAATGCGTCGCTAAATGCTGACGTGGCAACACGTGGCACCAAAATCTGATGTCATCTCGTCGTCGCCAAAACGTCGCAACAGTGTCGCTAAACGGCAACCACACGATAACGTTGCCTTATACGTCGCTAATTAGCGTCAACGATAAAACGTCGCAAATACCGTCGCTAATTATCGACGTTAATGACGTCGCCAAATAACGTCGCCCTAGCGACGTTTTGCGACGTTTTTTTCGTTTAGCGACACGTTTTTTTCGTCGTTTCCAAAACGTCGCCGAAAACGTCGCTAAATTCACTTAGCGACATTTTCATCGAGTTTAGCGACGTTTTGGAACGTCGCTAATCTGAAAAATTTTTGTAGTAGAGAGACGCCGGGCTACCCAAATTCGAGAAAGAAAAGAAAGAGAGAAAGAAAGAAAGAAAAAAAAAAAGAGAAAAGAAAGAAAGAAAATAAATGCCTTTAGTCCATTTTAGCACAAATACGCCAACGACTATCATATAGTTAAGGAACGATGGGTTGAAAGTACAGGCACGTATGTGTCCCACACATAGATCCTACATAGAGAGCACTTATAACATGACAGAAAAGGAATTGGGTGTATTCACCTTGCGTCGGTGCAAGGGCGAGTGCGTCCATGCTGGTAAGAAGTTGCGCCACGAAACAAACACGAGATTGCTTGCCTGCTTGCCTATTCAATTCGAATAACATGCTTGCCATGATATCATGCTTTACGTTTTTGAAAATGCTATAAAATCGACCCTAAGGAGAATATAGCAAGATCATAAGCTAAGTTGCATGATTCAACATAAACACTAAATATCGGTTTAGAAAGAAGGTCTTTGCATCAGTACATGCGAGGACGAACGTACTGATCCCCCACCAGCTTTCATACAGGGTGCAGGGAATTGATCGCTCGTGGCGGAGCTTCGCTTAAACGTATTGAGGCTTGAAACGCCGAAGCGTATTGAGGCATGCGACCGCATTGACGCTCGAACTTGCAACAGGATTGATGCGGCCGAGATATAGAAGGCATGATGTATGGAACGGTAATATCCTTTGTGGGCAAGAGAGAACTTGAGTGTTGTAGCCAGCCTGGCAAATTTAGTTGGGCTATTGAAAGCCTTTGTAATCTCATTTCGAATATCAATAAAGGGAATTGTTTCGTATACTTTGTTTTCCTTTCGTTGTTAATATCAACTCAAAAGATAATCATTTGAGAACTTGTCATCTTGTCTTGCACGAGCGCAACTCCAGGCTCGTACGGTATCACGCCCCCTACGAGGACGATGATTCGGATGGTTTTCGGGTCGGGGCGTGACAATAGCTCGGTTCGTCTCTTGATGTTTAGTTTACCAACAAGATAAAGTTGAACATCAGAGACCAGCCGGACTTCTTCATCCTTTACCGATCCCAGAATGGAAGTGGGAGCATATAACCAACGACTTTGTAACTGGGTTACCTAGATCTCCAGCTAGGAGAGATGCTATATGGGTTATCTTCGATCGTCTCACGAAGGTAGCTCATTTTCTCCCCTTCAGAATTGGACAATCAATGGACCAGCTTGCAGAGATGTACCTCAGGCAGATTATCAGATTGCATGGAGTGCCAGTCAGTATTGTATCAGACAGAGATTTAAGATTCACATTGCACTTTTGGCGGAGTCTTCAAGAGAGTTTGGGGACTCATCTCAAGTTCAGTTCAACATATCATCCGCAGACAGATGGTCAGTCAGAACGCATGATTCAGACTCTTGAAGATATGTTACGATCATGTACACTCGACTTCGTTGGTTCGTGGGAAGATCACCTGCATCTCGTGGAGTTATCCTATAACAACAGTTTTCTGGCCAGTATCCAGATGGCACCCTTTGAGGCCTTGTACGGCAGAAAGTGCAGATCCCCATTAGCATGAGATAATGTCGACGAGAGACAGATGCTTGGTCCAAAGATGATTATGCAGACAATCGAGGTGGTCCGACAAGTCAGAGATCATCTTCGAGTTGTCCAAGATCGCCAGCATCATTAGGCCGATTCTCATCGGCGTCCCCTTGAGTTTTCAGTCGGCGACCACGTATTCCTTAGGATCTCGCCTACCCGTAGCATCATTCGATTCGGCGTACGGGGAAAGCTTAGTCCTAGGTATATAGGGCCGTTTGACATTCTCGAGCGAGTAGGTGATGTGTCCTATCATCTCGCTCTTCCATCGTCGTTACATAAGGTACATAACGTATTCCATGTATCCCAATTACGACGATATATCCCAGATCTGAGTCATGTCCTTGATCATTCAGAATTGGTTGTTGGAACCAACCTTTCGTATGAGGAAATGCCCATATTCATATTGGACCGAAGAGAGAAGGTGCTCAAGAACAAGACTATTAGTTTAGTCCGTGTTGCTTGGGGTCATCACTCTTTGGGAAAGTCAATGTGGGAGCGTGAGGATGATATCCGATCGCGATATCTCCGCCTGTTTGACTCATAAGGTATAATGTCTTCCTTATGCCTTATGCTTTTAATTCCTTGCTTACATGAATGATTGCTTGATTGAATGCTAGTCGTAGCTTGCTTATGATTAATATAGCCTGTCCCGACATCTCTAGCCTCTTAATTAAATTTTGAGGACATAATTCTTTTAAGGTGGGTAGAGTTGTCACTCCCGTTTTTCGTTATATGTATTTCTAGTATACGTATGTCATTTCGACCCGTATTTTATTTATTGTATTTCCGTATTTCTTTATTGCTTGCCTTGATGTATCTTGGCTAAGGTTGACCTTGGGTTGGGTTGGTCCAACTTGACTTGCTTGGGATGGCTTTGTTTGGTTTATTTTGATGGTTGGTTCAACATGTTGAACCATCCCCTCTCTTTATAAACCCCAACTACTTTCTCTCTTCCTTTACTCTTCATTTACTTTTTCTTCCTCTTAACTCTCCCACAAACCTAGAGAGCTAGGCAAGTGCTAGCTTGCTTCATGAGAGAACTCATTTCTATTTGTTCCATTTTCTTTCTTACACGATTTCAAGGCACTTTAGAACTTAGCATTTTTCGATTTGGTGGATATTTTCTGGTAGATCTAAGTTTATATTACTTTCGATTTTCCTTGGTTTTGATCTATCAAACTTGTCTGTTTTCAAAATCTAGTTGTTCCATGTTGTAGAGAATTTTGTTCTACCCTATTTTGACCAATGAAAGTCCAATTTTTGACTTAAATCGGAGGTTGGACTGAGCTTGGAAGCCATGGCTTCATGGCTCATCTTCTCGGATTTTAGAGAAGATGAGCAGTGAGCCTTGGACGCATGAGCCTTGGCCGCATGAAGTCCTGCGGCAGCGTTGCCTTGGTCGCATGAAGTCTTGCCGCATAAAGTCTTGCGGCAGCGTTGCCTTGGCCGCATGAGCCCTGGCCGCGTGAGATCATGCGGGCCACAAATCTTGGCCGCATGAGCTTTGGCCATATAAAGTCCTGCGGACTTCATTGCTTGACCGCATGAAGCTTTGGCCGCATGTAGTCCCACGACAGCGTTGCCTTGGCCGCATGACCCCCGACCGCATGCAGTCCTGCGGCAGCGTTGCCTTGGCCGCATGACCCCTGGCCACATGAAGTCATGCGGACTGCATGTTTGACCGCATGCCTTTGCCGCATGCCTTAGCCCCCTGCATGTTCATCTTTAGTGTGTAGTTTTATGTTTAAATTGCTTACATTTTATACTCAGCGTAACTTGCGACTACCCGAATTAATGATTGTGATTCTTGGGCACATCTTGCGTTAACTTAGCCATGAGCACGACATGATACATGAACACGACATGACAACACGAACCTGACATGAAATTCTTGATAGTGGTCCGTCGAGGCGCACTCTTGACAAGTAACAAGTAAACTTGGCATAACATGATAATTCTTGATAGTGGCCCGTCGAGGCGCACCCCTGCCAAGTAATTCTGACAAGTAACAAGTAACTCTCGTCTTGACACCGTGGGTGATTTCTCTTGATTATGTCTGTACAAACTACAAGTCTCGTCTTACATCATGTCTAGGACATGGATTCAGGAATTCAGACTAAATCTGGCTAGGGTAATGATTAGATAAATCAAGTAGCTCATATAGATAGAGATATTTCGGCTACAAGCAATTTCGTTATCTTGACGCCTTTCCGATTTATGTAAAGTCCGTATGAATGTGGCTATGGTTTGATTAATTTTATTATACGGTTCGTATGAGCTACCCATGTTCTTGAGGACAAATTCCGCAGAGATGAAGTATTCATTCAATAGTTCCCAAAGGCCTAAGGTAGTGGTGCCTTAACCTGTTGAATAATTGGAAGAAGAAGAAGAAAGAAAGAAAATAGTTCTGTTCTTTCTATATTTCTAGTCGTGTTCATGTTCTGTGTCATGTGCAATCTAACTTGGGGAGATTAGAGCAACCAATTAGACTTTCTGGAAGTTGAACTGACCCTCGAAGCAATCTTCCAACTCTTATAGGTTGCTCTGGACTAACATATGTGCTTTAATTCAGAAATCTTATGCCCGTTCTATGTTATTGTATTCTTGTGCCCATATAAGGTAGATATGATAAGAAATATTTCTTTTGTGCAGATGAATTCATTGGATATATGGGCAGTGGGTTGTTATGATACTCCTTAGAGTCCTAGTAGTACATAGTACTTGGGTAGACCGGAACTCGCCAACAGGGCCGGCCCACGGGATTGGGTTGCCCTATCCAGAGCTAGTTTTGGTTGTCCCTTGATCCTTATTGTAGACCGATCATGGAGGGTCATCCACGACCCTGACCTCTATTGGGTTCACGCTGAGCCTAGGGATTGCCCTAAGTAGAGTGGGGTTGTCCAAGCCCGAAGTCTTGTCTGTCTTACCCCAGGGCCGGACCTGCTCACCAAAGAGCAATGGAGTAGGGATTCTATAATTCCTTTTATTCATTTTCCTTTGTTCATGCAATCTTATTATTTCCTAAATCCAGACTATTTGAATTATTATGACGATATCATTTTAACCCCAATCTACTCCGAGGTTCTTGGATGGGTAATCATCCTTTGAACTTGGTGAATCGGAATCCAAAAAAAAGCGGACGCTCCTCTGTGATTTCTTTCTCACCGACTCCTCCCTCACCCAACTTCTGATCTTCAGTAAGATAACATCTTTCAGACCCTATAATGGACCTCTTTGAAATATTTTGCCGACAAGAATTTGGATTATGTATTATCTTTAGTCCTAGTAATCTCTTGCCGTCAAGAATTTGTTTCTATGACTGATAAATGCTCATCATTTAATAGTGTGAAGCCTTTGGACACTATAAAGGACTTGTTCAAATATTTGATGTCAATAATTTGTCATGTATGTTTTCTCAGTCTGTACTTATAAAAAGTTCACCCTATCATAACATAACTTCTTTTGAAACTATATTATTGTGATAATATAACACTTTCGATACTATTTGGCACATTTTGAAATCTGGCTCCTATATTTTTATTGATGAAAAATTCAAATATCCGCTATTTTAGTTCTGAATTCATGTTGAGCAATGCTTTTAAAGTAGATAGGAGCAGTAAAATCAACTTGAACTGATGAATGTAGCCACCAACTTTAACAATATGATTGCGTAACTCCTTCTTTTCTCATTGATCCCAGGTGGAGAGTAAAAACAGTAAATTCGAGGATACACTTTGTAATCGACTCTATAATGTGATGATTATGTGTAATATTATGAGCCTTAAAGAAATATTAAAAACTATTTATGGATTCATTTTGGGAACGTTGTGTTGTCAGTTGAGATAATTCTGTAATGAAAACTTTGTGTACAAGCGGTGGCTCGTGGAGTGTCGAACGTCGATAGTGGTCATGTTAAAAAAAATAGTTACAAATTATTGACATTCTCATGCATTATATATTTTTGTAGAACAACATATCTCATTTTGACTTTGACTTGACTACTTTATTTTATGTTTATTATTGTATATTAGATATTCTAGGAGGTAGATTATGTGGTTGTATATCTAGCTCTCAATGTATAATCAGAAGTTATGCTTCCAGTTATTTAACAGTTTAGTTGTACTCCATGGTATTATCCTAGAATTACAGTGGTATTATCCTAGAATTACAGACGACAATTAAGAATACGAATACTTGATCCCATATGTGAATATTGGGGCCTTTTTGAATTTGGAGGCCCCTACGGAAAAAATATGTGGTCTTTGTAAAGTTTGGGGCCATGTGACACAAATGGGACATTTGTAAATTTTGGAGCCTTACGTCCGTGCCTAGGTAGCCTAGGCTTGGAGACGGTTCAACCTGGGATGGTTATGACATATTCGGCTCGTCGTATCCCGAGAGCATAACGTGACAATTTACACCTAGGGCATATAGTTACGGCTAAAGAATGTAGGGAACACCCCTATTAGGGTTCCGAAGCCAAGGATCTACCAACAATGAAACTGGTCACAAGAGAGCGTACCTATCATGCCCCTAACACAAGACTTCATTTCTCTGAAATATCTTCTTAATTTAGATGCAACAAGTATAATTGATGAAGAGTCAATGTCCAACCTAATTGTTCAGCATCCCATAAAAAGTGCACAAAGGAAATAGTGAACAGTGAAGACTGAGCTGCAAGCAATTAAACACTACTGCTTCTAGAAGCAGAACGAAACAAATTTTCGGTCAAGTTTCTATGTCAAAGCTATTCAAAAACCTCTATTTCCCATTGTTATCTTTCCAAATTAGTGTGGATATCCCAAAATTGAACTTTTCTACTTTAGCACTAAGACAGTGTGCTCCTGTTTCAGTTCCTCTTGGTCGTCCTACACCAGAACTCAAGGGAACCTTGTACTCTTGTACGCAGTCATCTTCATTATTTTCTTATGTTCCTCTTGTGTTTGAAACTGAAATAATCAGCCCGAAGCATCAAGGACGACAAGCCCGATACAAAAGATAAACAGAGGTCTCTATTCTCATATATAAAAAAATTATTAAGAAGAAAAAATTCAGAAATTAAATTTTACAAAAGTAACATTAACTAAGAAAAATTATTCAACTACAATATCTTTCAATTTGTATTAATATTCGACTAAAAAAGATAAAGTAAAGCTAGACAAACAAGCATCTTTCGTTATTTTTTACATTAAAAACGATCTTCTAGCATTCCTAGTGCAAAATCATCGATCGTTTGTATCAAAATCTTCCAAAAATTTATTTTTTATAAATGAATAAATATGAAATATATAACATATACATATTAGAAAAATTAGAGGCCTATGAATTCATAAGTTATAGTACCGTCGCATCCATTACAAATTAACCATCAAAACTGACCTTGAAAAAAGTAAAACTGAGTTCAATAAGCACAATTAAATATAGGCTACACTGGAGATATGCAAGAGCAGGAGGAAGTACAATAAGGTTTTCCACCATTCGAAAAGTAAGCCAATTCTTTATTAACTCATGAGAACAATCAACTTGACATTACATTATTTCTGTACTCTGTGCACATTCTGATACAAGAGGAAATTGTGGGAAGAATGAATAAATGAATTTGAACCGAACCGAGCCGAGTCTAAGAGCATCACTCTTCCTCTCTGACCCAAGCTCAGATATTCAAAGGAAAGAATTGGAGTAGAGCCGACAACTCTATAATTGTATGCGTATGTCTATCTATCTAGAAAAATTGCCTTTTTGGCCCGACCAATAACCGTGCCCATGTGGCAGCAGCCCTTGGCTCCCCTGCTAGCATCAGACTCATCTGATTCCCCTCCAATGGAAAGCTGACACGAGGCCGCAGACAAGGACGGTCACGGGCCAAATAGCAGCGTCCATCTATCTATCTACATTATAAATGCAAGCAAGATCCTTAGTATTGTCCGACAGCCGCCTATCCAAATCTTCCAGAGCTTCTGTCATCCACAGATGCTCGCACCCCTCCCTTGCCTCCTCGACGGTGACCCACCTCCGCCCCTTGCAGCCATCTCCGGCCAGCTTGTCAGCTCCTCGCTTACGCGGAGAGGGAACATGAAGCCCTCGTAGAACGTCCCGTACCTCCTGCTCTTGTACTTCCACTTCCCGAGAATATCCTCTACCTCTCCTCGCACGCCGGCCTCCTCCAGCGCCTCGCGGGAGGCCGCTTCCGTCATGGTCTCGTCCAACTCCCAACCGCCCTGCGTATATGCACTCACTATATTAGTTGTTGCAATTGAACGAACGAATCGATCCCTTCACAAATTAAAATGCCGTTTGGTTTACTGTAATGTAATCGTTATCGCAACGTAATCAAATGAAGAAAAAAAATTCATTTGATTACATTACGATTACGAGTCTTGGAAAAGGAGGGAAGAAGTACCTTTGGGAACATCATTCCGTAGCCCTTCTGGGAGGTGATGACGAGAATCTCGACAACACGGTGGCGGTGGCGGTCGTCGTGATCGTTGCTGCCGGGGTTGTTGCTCGTGGTCTTGAATCGGTACGGAATGCAGCCGACAACGAGGCGTCGGCCACTGTTGTACCGCTGCATATGCCTTCCCTGCCGAGCTACTATGCAAGCCATCTATCTTTTCTTTTCTTTTTTGTTTGTTAGCGATGAGAGAGAGAGAGAGAGAGAGAGAGAGAGAGAGAGAGAGTTGTGTATCAAATATTGATGAGAGAGAGGGAAGAGGTTAGAGGGGTGGGTTTATATAGGAAAGGGAGTAGAAGGCTTTGCTAACGTCGTAAAGAAAGAGATGTAGGAAAAGTAAGCGCGTGCGTGTCAGCAACAATCCGTTACTCTCTTTTTATTTTTTTCTTTTGTTTCCAGGTTACTTCACCAATTCTCCCTACTCGGTTGTCATCATCATCTGCTGCTGCTGCTGCTGCTGCTGATGGGGCTCTCCTTAACGCCTATTATTAGACACACCATTGTCATCTGATAGCTTAGCCGCGCGTATACCGTGTTGGATTTTTTTTGGTCGGAAAGGATAAGGTCAGCTCTTTTTGGATCAGTCAGATTCAGGGTAGGCCCACGGAATTGGATTGTCATATCCACAACTAATTTTGGTGGTCCCTTGGGCCTTACTCTATCCTATAGGGTCACCCGTGACCTCAAGGTCCTCATTGGGCCGGGCGGTCCGGTCCCCGGCTCGGACCAGGTCCGGTCAAACCCGGACCGTCCGACCCGACCTCATTTCGGTCCAGGCTGGGTTGTGCCCTCGGACCCGCATCCGTTCCAGTCCGGTTTGAACGACGGATCCGGGCCAGTCAACCCACCAAGTCCGATCGAGCCGACCTGGACCGGTCCGGTCCAGGTCCGGTTCGGCCGGTTTTTAATTTTTAATTTTTTTTATAGTCGTTGGAGGCCAAAATAACCAAAATACTCCCATTTTTTTCATACCGTTGGAAGGATATTTTGGTTATTTTGCTAAAAATGACCAAAATATCTATTATAACAACTCTTTTTGGGGGGGTAAAATAGGTTATTTTGCACCCGAAAAAATTTATATAGACCAAATTTTACAAAAGTTATACACAACAATTTCTTTCCTCTCTTACAAAATATTGAACTAAGAAATTCTCTGAAGATTGAACAACAAATTTCTGGGCTTTGAAGTGCAACTTCCTGGAGGCCAAAGTCCAGTGTTCTTCAGCTTTCAAATTCTGCGAAATTTTTGGGAGTTTCACATCTCTTCCCGAAGTTGATCTTCCAAGTAATTTTAATTTTAGAAAAAAAAAATTTTACTTCTTTGGGCAATTTTTGATTTTTTTTTTTTTGGCAATTTTTAACTTTTTCTTGTCTCTCCCCCTCTTTTTTTGGTAGATAATATTTTCTGAAAAATTTAATTTCAAAACTATGGATACTACTGATTCTAACCGTCCTTACGGAGGTAATTCAGAAAGAAAAAAAAAAATTTGTTTACTACGCAAATTTATTTGAAAGCAATCATATTCTAGATTTTGTGACACAGACACAAATGTCACCTCCTGAAGTAAGGAGCATGGCTACAAATGTTGTAACTAGGAAGAAATCTGTTTTATGACAATATTATGAAAAAATGTGTTATTGTTAGTGAGGGCGCACCGGTTCACAAGGATTTTATGACACAGTCACAGACAAGCATCGGTTCACAAGGATTTTATGTAGATAATTTTATTATTCTGATGCTCGTAACAAAATCGAGCTAACAAAATTTCTTATTTGTGATGAAAAATATTTCACATTCAGGGAGAGCGATTGGTATTATAAGTATGCTAGTGGTACTTTTAACCCATGTTTTAATGAAGTTTCTAGATCGACTACTAGATCGGATGCTATCAAAATCTTTCAAGACGAGAGGACAGCTTTGAAGCAAAGCTTCGTAAATTTTAGTAAGTTTATTCTAATTTCTGATATATGGACTACAAAACAAAGCCATGCTTTTATTTGTATCATGGCACATTATCTAAATTCAAAGTGGACGTTGCAAAAATGTATTATTTGTCTACGGCCTTTGAAATTTTTACATATTGGTTCTGTAATCGGTGGCGCTATCATGCAATTTTTACATAAATATGATTTTCACAATAAATGTTTTCCATTTCTCTTGATAATACAAGTATAACACTTCTTGTATTAGTATTTTAAGTTCACAATTTTTACCTATAATAGAAGGACGACTGTTTCATGTGAGATGTGCTTGTCATATCATTAATTTAGTTGTACAAGAATGTATTCAATTTTTTCATGTAAATTTAGAAACATTTAGATTATGTCTACAAAGTTTAAACACTTCTGCAAGTAGACAACAAGCTTTCAAAACTTTATGTGCACAATATCGTATAACTTTTAGAAAATTTGTTAAGAATGCACGCATAGATGAAATTCTACATATTTAATGTTGAAATCTTACCTTAGATTTAAAGATGTTATTACTCATTATTGTAATGTTAATCCAAGTTTGATTATCAAGTTACTGAAAATGATTGGTTAATTGCTATTTCTATTTATGAATTTTTAGAATTATTTTACAATGCTATATGTACTTTATCTAACGTTTATTATCCAACTTCTTAACTAGCGCTAATAGAACTTATTAACATGTCTCATTTTTTTTAAATATAGAAATATTTCCGATTTTGATTATGTTGTTTCGAAAATGGGAACAAAATTTCGAAAATATTGGGGTAAAATACCTTTTTTATATTGTTTGGCTCCGATTTTTGATCTGAAGATCAAATTAGATGGCATATTCATTTTGCTAGATAATTTTCATGAAAATATGAATGTAGATGTAAGCAACTTAAAAGTAGAGATTACAAATATTTTAGATTCTTTAATTACTTCGTATGACGAACAAGTTGTATCGGTCTGACCCGATACGACCTTTCAAGTTGGTAGTAGTTGCTCCGGTCCTAAATTGTCACATTTCGTCAACGTACTGCAAAGAAAGAAACAAAAATAATCTTTCCTACCAACTCAGGAATTATCTTTATATTTAAATTATTATGAAGAATATGATGAAACTCCAACTCATTTTTTCAATTTAGAATGGTGAAAAAGATATGAAAAAACGTACCCTATACTTTCTTCTATAGCACGCGATATACTAATGATCACGGTGTCCACGGTAGAATCAGAATCTTGTTTTAGTGCAGGTACAAGGATAATGAGTAAGAAGAGGAGCAGGATGTTGTTGGATATCTTGGAAGCATTCGGCTGCGTTCAAGATTGGGTTCGTGCGGAAGAACGAACCCAAAACTCAAGAGATGATACCGACATCGGTGAACTAGACTTTCAGTGTCTTACCTTGGAGGACACCAATGAAGGAGGAACTGAGCAATAGAGACGGACGAAGGACGACGGACAACAAAAAAAACTTGTACATTTTTTTTACAATTGAGTTAGAAATAAAATTTCAGTTCTTAGTTCTTACATTTTATTTCAAATTTAATTAAAGAAAATACTTCAACAGATGTACATTAATTTATGTTGAGATTAATATAAAAAAAATTCAGTTCCTATTTTTCCTCTAGAATGTACAAGAATTTATTTTTTGGGTTATTTTAGCAAAAATCGGGCTGGTCCGGTCCAACAGTGAACCGGCCCAGGTCCGATTCAGCCCGACCCGACCAAATCTGGTCCCGGTTTCGGGCTGGGTCCAGCCTCCAATACTCTAGTTTAGCCCGGCCCGGCCCGCACGTACGACCAGTCTCGGCCCGGACCGGGCTCGGTCAAACCCGGTTTGACTTGGGCCCAGCATGGCCCTGCCCGGTCCAGGGCACACCATGATCGTGACCTCCATCTCTTGTGGGATCATGCTGAGCATGGAGGTTGCCCCAAGCATAGGAAAGTTGTCCAAGTCCGAAGTCTTGTCTGACTTACCCCTAGACCGGTCCTGGCTAAATTCTTGTTTTGGTATATGGTTAATAAATACGGACTTTGGATACACATCCACAACCGTTAAGTACTACGGGACCTGAAATTCGAACTGGGGTGGACTGATGCGGACTAGGATGGACTGATGGTTATGCAAAAACAAACATAAAAACAAAAAATATATGGAATTTTTTTTTGAACCCCTACTTGGTTCTGCATAATTGTCCGTAAATTTTGCGAACTCCACATTCGGTGTATAAAAGTAAGTCACGTAGGTTACTGCTATAGAATTTTTATTTTTTTCAGCAATAATATGAGATGCTCAGTATCCGTGATGCAGAATCTCATGTGAGACATTGCACCTTAAAATTTATTTTTTTCAATAAACTTTGTTTTAATGGTGGATAATAATTTCTTTCAAGCTTATCAAATGTTTTTGGCATTATTTTAATTTTTAGCACTAAGACAGTGTGCCCCTGTTTCAGTTCCTCTTTAGATCGTCCTACACTAGAACGTCACAAGGGAACCTTCGTGTGTGCAAACTCTTGTACGCAGTCATCTTCATTATTTTTTTATGTTCCTCTTGAGTTTGAAACTGAAATAAGCAGCCGAAGCATCAAGGACGACTAGGCCCGATAAAAAAATATACGGAGGCCTATTCTTATAAAAAATAGTTTAAGAAGAAAAATTCAAAAATTAAAATTTTCAAATTAACATTAGCTAAGAAAAATTATTCAACTACAATATCTTACAATTGTATTAATATTTGACTAAAAAAGATAAGATAAAGCTAAACAAACAAACATCTTTCGTTATTTTTACATTAAAAACAATCTTATAACATTTCTAGTGTAAAATCATCGACCGTTGGTATCAACATCTTCCAAAATCTTTTTTTTATATAAATAAATATGAAATATATAACATACACATATTTAAAAAAAATTAGAGGCCTATGAATTCATAAGGTATAGTACCGGCATTCATTACACACCATCACACCATCAAAAATTAACACTGAGTTCAATAAGAAACAATTAAATATAGGCTACACTGGAGAAATATGCAAGAGGAAGAGGAAGTACATTAAGGTTTTCCACGATTCAAAAAGTAAACCAATTCTTTATTAACTCATGAGAACAGTCAACTTGACATTACATTATTTCTGTACTCTGTGCACATTCTGATACATTTGGGGAAAAAATTGTTTGAAGAATGAATAAATGAATTTGAACCGAGCAGAGCCGAGTCTAAGAGCATCACTCTTCCTCTCTGACCCAAGCTAACATATTCAAAGAAGGAAAGAATTAGAGTAGAGCCGACAACTCTACAGTTGTATGTTCGAGCTCTCTTGCCTAGCCTACTGGTATTAGAGTAGACACTCCCCCCCCCCCCTCCCCCCCCCCCCCCCCCCCCCCCCCCCCCCTCCAATTGTGTGCGTGCGTGGGATTTAAAAAAAACTCTACAGTTGTATGCGTATGTCTATCTATCTAGGAAAATGTCTTTTGGTCCGCCCCAATAACCGTGCCCATGTGGCAGCAGCCCATTAGCTTCCGATCCTCTCCAATGGGAAGCTCACACGTGACCGCGGACAAGGACGGTCACGGGCCAAATAACAGCGTCCATTTATCTATCTACATTATAGATGCAAGCAAGATCCTTAGATTTTAGGCGATCGACAAGGATGGGCGATTCCTTGTTGCTTGCATTAGTATTGTCTGACAACCGCCTATCCAACTCTTCCAGAGCTTCTGTCATCCACAGGTGCTCGCACCCACCCCTCCCCTCCTCGACGGTGACCCACCTCCGTCCCCTCGCGCCCATCTCCGGCCAGCTCGTCAGCTCCTCGCTCACGCGGAGAGGGAACATGAAGCCCTCGTAGAAGGTCCCGTACCTCCTGCTCTTGTACTTCCACTTCCCGAGAATATCCTCGACCTCTCCTCGCACGCCGGCCTCCTCCAGCGCCTCGCGGGAGGCCGCTTCCGTCATGGTCTCGTCCAACTCCCAACCGCCCTGCGTATATGCAATCGCTATATAAGTTATTGCAATTGAACGGATGAATCGATCCCTTCACAAATTAAAATCCCGTTTGGTTCACTGTAATGTAATCGCAACGTAATCAAATGAAAAAAAAAAAAAAAAAAAAAAAGAAAATTTGATCACATTACGTTTACATTACAGAGTTTAAGTCTTGGAAAAGGAGGGAAGGAAAAGTACCTTTGGGAACATCATTCCGTAGCCCTTCTGCGAGGTGATGACGAGAATCTCGACAAGGCGGTGGCGGTCGTCGTCGTGATCGATGCTGTCGGGGTGGTTGTTCGTGGTCTTGAATCGGTACGGAATGCAGCCGACCACGAGGCGTCGGCCGCTGTTGTACCGCTGCATATGCCTTCCCTGCCGAGCTACTATGCAAGCCATCTATCTTTTTTTGTTAGTGATGAGAGAGAGAGAGAGAGAGAGAGAGAGAGTTGTGTATCAAATATTGATGAGAGAGAGGGAAGAGGTTAGAGAGGTGGGTTTATATAGGAAAGGGAGTAGAAGGCTTTGCTAACGTCGTAAAGAAAGAGATGTAGAAAAGTAAGCGCGTGCATGTCAGCTACGTCAGCAACAATCCGTTACTCTTTTTATTTATTTTTTCCTTTGTTTCCAGGTTTACTTCACCAATTGTCCCTACTCGGTGGTCATCATCTGCTGCTGCGTATACCGTGTTGGATTTTTTTTTTCGGTCGGAAAGGATAAGGTCAGCCCTTTTGGATCAGCTAGATTAAGTGTGGGCCCACGGAGTTGAATCTATTATACAAGACACAAAGGTTTTTGAATCCTAGGGCTGACTGTACCAAGATAAAGAGTGGTTGGGATTTAATCTTGGTGAATCAACGGTTGTAGAGTTTTATGGGGAATTCAAATAGTGGGGTTTGCACTCATAATGGTTGTGGATAAGCATTATTGAGAGTGGAGTTTTATGGGGAATGAGCATTATTGAGAGTGGAATTTTATGGGGAATCCAAAGAGTGGGGTTTGCACTCATAATGGTTGTGGATGAGCATTATTGAGAGTGGAATTTTATGGAAAATCTAAAGAAAATTCACATCCAGCAGTGGTTGGGATTTAATATTTTGATGGGGGCCTCATAATTATTATTGTTCGTTTAAAATTGGGGGTCCAAGATTTTGAGGGAAAATACCTTAAATGAACCATGCCCTATGGGCACGGGTTATGACTAGTTTTCCTATATAGAGTTAATTTTGGTTATCCCTTAAACTTTATTATGGCTCGATCCTATAAGGTTACCCATGACCTCCACCTCTTGTGGGGTCATACTTAACATGGAGGTTGCCCCGAGCAGAGAAGAATTGTTCAAGTCCGAAGTCTTATCTGGCTTATCTCTAAACTAGTCCTAACTAGATTCTTGTTTTGGTTTATGGTTAATGAATACGGACTTTGGATACACATGATCCACATCCACAACCGCCAAGTAATACGGGACACGAAATTCGAACTAGGGTAGACTGAAGCAGACTAGGATGGACAGACTGATATGAAAAACAAAATAAAAACAAAAAATATATGGAAAAGAAAAATTGGACCCTACATGGTTCTGCATAATTGTCCATAAAAAACAAAAAAATTGCGGACTCCATATTCGGTGTATGAAAGTTAGTCGTGTAGGTTGTTGCTATTGATTTTTTTTCTTTTTTCAACAATAATATGAGATGCTCGTATCCGTGATGCACGATCTCATGTGACATTGCACCTTAAAATTCATCTTCTTCTTTTTCGATAAACTTTGTTTTAATGGTGGACAATAATTTCGTTCAGGCTTATCAAAAGTTATTGACACTATTTTTTTTATTTACGACACAGCGCAAACTAAGCAAAGGTATCAAGTGAAAGCTTGGAATTACATAAAATTATCTTTAAGTTGAAGCTAACTCTTGGATTTTATACAGTTTGGATAGTTTTTAGCAAACACGTTCCATAAAACTTTTAAAAAAAAACATGATAAAATTGTTTGATTGGGTCACGGCTGCAACCGTTGAAATAGCCCAAATCACACATGACAGATGCATGTACGTGTGTCATGTCTGTCCTCCAATGGACAACCTTAGACTTGGAATGAAAACTAGAGGAATTAGGACATATAAGACTATAATTTTTCCCATTTGAGAAGCCTGCAGGGGGAATCTAGGAAACATGGAGTATGACTCTTCAAGGTATTTGGATGTTTAGCAATTGGAACGTCGTTACAAGGATTCCACAGTTTCGAAATGTAGGACTTCTTCGAAGACCATTTTCCAAAGAGAAGCAGCTCAGAAAAACAGATCATCACCGAAGAGATGGTATCTACTTTATGCTGCGGCAGCCGACTAATATTTTGGTGTTCTAACCCCATTTCGGGAAGAAAAGTTTGTCAAAATGTTTGTACCGAATTTGCTTTATTGGATCGGTTCGGTTTTTCGGTTACAACCATATTGTTTAGGGTCGGCTCAGATCATCTCACTTCGCATAGAACCGTGACACGCATACATCAAGAAGGAGTCCTTTTTGTTCACCCTGCACCAAAACTTAGATGATGTTCATTATTCCACTCAATAGTTGCCAAGCGTCACCTAAAACTACTTCCAATATTATGTGATAACCATTGAGTGTACAACGTCAAGTTTTGG
>JANAVB010041219.1:11853498-11968498 GCA_029216955.1 Iris pallida
GCAGTGTCTCCATACCGGCTCTAGCAGTTTGAGGCTAGGGCCTTCTTCTTCTACGCAGCCAGTACCGTCGAGTATTCCAGAGGTCGACCCCACTATTGAGGAGCAGGCCGAGGCCGAGGCCCACGTCTGTAGTGCCCCGTCCCTACATCGTGCCCCGTACTCTGTCCACGGGGTGCGCGAGAAAGGAACACTGTCCCTATCGATTCGGTCGGGACCGATAGGTCGGGATCGGCCGAGTCGATCGAACGGGAACGGTTGAATTAAGACCCATTCCTCGTTATGGAATGTCTTCTTCGGAACCAAGTCCCATATTCAGTAGGCTGCGCCTCGAGGATTGACTCTGCGGCTGAGTCGGGAGAGACCTCCCGTTGCTCTGCTTTTCACGCCGCTTGCGTTGGTTTTGGCTTTGTTTTCTGAATGCGCTTTCGTGAATGTTTTCGATGGTTTTCATGGCTTGCATTTCGACCTCGCATTTCCTATCGAACTCCTTGAATAATGCAGTGTTCTAATCGATTGCTTGTGCGATTTCAGGTAATCGCGTAGGCGACGTCTAGCGCAACCAAGCAAGTTCTCTCGCCGAAGTAAACTCAAGGTGAGTGGCTGACCCTTCTCTTCTCGACCCCCTTCTTAGGCAAAGTCGATAGTGTTGTTGCGAATGAAAAGATAAATGCAAGTGCACGAACACGAATGAATGAGCAAGTTCTCAAAAAGAAAAGGGTAGGCTATGTCTTAACAACTAAAAACATGTCTTTGCACGGTCATGGACAACTTGTCGACAAGGTGGCGTTTTCTCCGCACGGCAACCCGAGGCCACGGGACCGTTGCGGGCATAGGGAAACAAATAATTAGCTGTGCTGGGCACGGGTTAGGCGAGGACTTGCAGCGGAGCTCGCTACTCACGCTGAAAGGACCCCGTCTAACAAAAGCTAGAGGAGTCCACGATGGCTCTGGGAGCCAGTGACCAACACACGAAATATTGCACTTGGTATGGAAATGATAACAATTGACAGGGAAGAACATGGTAAGTTTCATAATGCGCGGTGCGGCCGCCGTCGGTATGTTTCAACGTAAATTTCACTATGCTTGTCATATGCTTGTTTGCAATTCATTAGGATAGTTAGAAACATTCATACTTTAAGTCAGTTAAATTCTTCAACCAAATGAGAGCTTGGAACTTAAATAGCCACGCATCAGTACAAAGTGTAATGTACTGATCCTCGCTCTCCACGCAGGTACCCCGAACTACGAAGGGCGTGCCACTTGAAAGCTCAAGGCGAAGTGAACCTTTTTGAAGCCTCGCCCACGTGTAAAGGCTTGTTTTCTGGAATCCTTTTGAAGAAGACCCGCACTCAGTCCAAAAGAAGATGGCGGCTCGACTCGCCTCGATAGCAGGT
The DNA here is from genome assembly GCA_029216955.1 of Iris pallida. Taxonomy (NCBI): domain Eukaryota; kingdom Viridiplantae; phylum Streptophyta; class Magnoliopsida; order Asparagales; family Iridaceae; genus Iris; species Iris pallida. Next base: position 11,854,893 of record JANAVB010041219.1, read on the forward strand.
GGAAAGATGTTATATATTTGCTTGTAAAAAGGGGATGTAATGTATGGAACGACCTATCTCATCAGCGTTCGTTTTGTAAGTCGAGTCATGTTGTAGCCCGCGCGGCAATGATTGTAAAGGAGTCTATGTAAACGTTTTCTTATCATTAATAAAAAAGTCTATTTCTATTTCAAATGTGTCATTCAATTTCTCTGCGTACTCTAACTTGATGTTGTGTTTCGGATAATCTTATGACTATGCCTTGTGCGATCGAAATTAGGTTCGCACGGCATCACGCCCGGGAGACGACTATCGATTCTACGAAAATCGAGACATGACATAATGGTATCAGAGCATGGCTTTACATCCTTTGGCCTCGCATCTAGAGTCCCAAACCTTTGACCTCGCATCGATGAGATAAGTTGTTCCATACAATGAGTCCGTAATAATTTGTGACTGATGTGTTTGCCTTCGTATCGCAGAAGTGACGGAACCCACGGCCGAGCAAGAACAGAGCGCCTCGAGCAGCTCTAGTAGTTCGCATCGTCCGCAGGCCGGACCTTCTAACGATACAATCGAAAGGATGCTGTGCATGATGGAGGCACAGCGAAACCAGTCCGAGAATCGGCATCAGCAGGTAGAGGAACGACAGGCCCAGTTCGAAGCTCGCTTTGAAGCTTGCTTTGATGCACATGCCAAGCTTCAGCAAAAGCAGTTAGATACCCTTCAGCAGATCGTCCAGACAATGGCGGCCAACGAGAATTCTGCGACTACGCCTACCGTCACCGTGCCGGCGATCCAACACATTGATGTCGACACGGAGGATCTCGAGCGTCAACCAGCGGCACCGAAAAAGTACAACTTTGAAGTGTCAGAATTCAAGAAGGCATGCCGCACTTCCTTCAGTGGCACCGAGGGTCCTTCCATGGCGATCGACTGGTTGGAAGAGCTGGAAGATCACTTTGAGCTTCTTGGCATTGAAGAATCGAAGCAAGTCGCCTGCGCACAACTTCAGCTATGGTTGAACGCACACGACTGGTGGGCTGTGCGTAAGCGAGCGATCCGACCGGACAACACCACCGCACCGATCTCTTGGGCCACGTTCCGTAAAGCTTTCGAACTCCAGTACCTTCCGTCAGCCGTTCTTCAAGCGAAGGAGAATGAATTCATACAGTTGAAGCAAAGGAGCAGGACAGTGGAACAGTACGCCGCAGAATTCAACAAGTTGTCTAAGTTTGCTGGCCAGTTTCTGCCGACTGAAGAGTGCCGTGTGCGACGGTTCGAAGTGGGTCTGCGACACTCTATCGGTGCTCATGTCGGGGTCCCGGAGTACAAGACCGTGGGCAAGGCTCTGAATCACGCGCTCCGCCTTGAGAACCTGCATCCTTCCAGTACTGACGACGTTGTGCGCAACTCCAATCACAAACGTCCTAGCCATATGGGAGGCAACAACGACGCGTCAAAGCGTCCAAATAACGGTGGCTACAAGGGTGAGAAGACAATACCTAAGTGCTCCAATTGCGGGCGACTTGGACACCGTGAAAGCCACTACTTTTTTCGTAATGTTGAATGTTTTGCTTGCGGACAGAGGGGTCACACGGCTCCAAATTGTCCAAACTTTCGTCAGACTCGTAACGCCCCGCCACAACAACACCGACAAGAGAATCAAGGACAGGCACCTCGACCTCCTCCGCCCACATAACCCGCACCGCAAAATGGCCGAGACCGTCGCCCCAACACTCAGGGCCGCGTCTACGCCATGACTCGAGACGAAGCGATGGCATCAGATATGGTAGTGCCAGGTATACTAAAATTCAATAATGTACCTGCTCGTGTGTTATTTGATTCAGGCGCTTCGTATAGTTTTATATTTGCGAACTTCGCCGTCGAGCACAAATTTCCTGTAATATCATTAGATCTCGACCTTAGCGTAAGCACACCTTCGGGTACACCAATTCTCACAAACTTAGCTTGTGCCGGTGGGATTATCTGTATCGGCGGTCAAAAGATCGGTCTGGATGTGATAGTTCTAGATATGAAGGACTTTGACATCATTCTGGGAATGGATTGGCTCTGGCCGTGCAACGTAACCATAGACTGCGCTGAAAAGAGGGTCACATTTCGCATGCCTGGAGTGCCTGAATTCTGCTACTCGTGTGGTGAGGCGTCGCCGACCTGTATGGTGATCTCTGCAATTTCTGCTCGACGGATGCTGTATTCCGGGTGCGAAGGCTATCTAGCTTCCGTTCGAGACATACGACAGGATGGTGCAAATGCTGGTCAGACCGACGTTGTGGCAGAATTCCCAGACGTGTTCCCGGACGAGCTACCCGGCATGCCGCCCGATCGAGAAATAGAGTTCACCATCGACACATTTCCCGACACCCGTCCGATCTCGAAGGCTCCGTACAGAATGGCTCCTGCAGAATTGAAAGAATTGAAGGCACAACTTCAGGAATTGCTCAACAGAGGGTTTATCCGTCCGAGTGTCTCGCCGTGGGGTGCGTTCGTGCTATTCGTAAAGAAGAAGGATGGATCGATGCGACTCTGCATCGACTATCGAGAATTGAATAAAGCCACCATCCGAAACAAATATCCTCTGCCCCGCATCGACGACTTGTTCGACCAGCTCCAAGGTGCAACCGTGTTTTCGAAGATTGATCTGCGATCGGGTTATCACCAACTCAAAGTCAAGCCAGATAACGTGCCGAAGTCTGCCTTCCATACTCGCTATGGCTACTACGATTTCTTGGTAATACCGTTCGGTCTGACAAACGCCCCTGCCGTCTTCATGGATCTAATGAATCGGGTGTTCCGTCCGTTCGTTGACAAGTTCGTAGTAGTCTTCATCGACGACATCCTCGTCTACTCGAAGGATCGAGCGCAACATGCAGAGCATCTGCGGACGGTACTCCAAACCCTTCGAGAGAATCAGTTGTATCCGAAGATGAGCAAGTGCGAGTTCTGGTTCGATAGCGTCTCATTCCTTGGGCACATCATCTCCGCCGCGGGCATCGCAGTCGATCCGAAGAAAGTCGAGGCAGTTGCTGATTGGAAACAGCCCGCATCAGTTAGCAAAATTTGAAGCTTCCTAGGCTTGGCGGGATACTACCGACGCTTCGTAAAGGACTTCGCGAAGATCGCATCGCCGTTGACTCGCCTCACCCAGAAAGGAGTCGCGTTCAAGTGGTCAGACGACTGTGAAGCTTCTTTCCAGGAGCTCAAACAACGGCTCGTTTCGGCCCCGATACTTGCTCTTCCTGAAGGGACGGAGGGATTTCAAATCTTCAGCGATGCTTCTGGCCAGGGCTTGGGGTGTGTGCTCATACAGCGGGATAAGGTGATATCTTTTGCTTCCCGGCAGTTGAAGCCGCACGAGAAGAACTACCCCACGCACGACCTAGAACTAGCGGCAATTGTGTTCGCGTTAAAGCTGTGGCGTCACTATCTCTATGGCGTGGCATGCAGGATTTATACGGACCACAAAAGCCTCAAGTATCTCTTCACCCAGAAAGAACTGAATTTGCGGCAGAGGCGATGGCTCGAACTAATCAAAGACTATGACTTATCGATTGACTACACGCCGGGCAAGGGAAATGTGGTAGCGGATGCGCTGAGCCGAAAGTACTTAGCTTCATTATGCATCAACGATCGACTGCTGCGCGACTTGGAAGGAATGGGCATCGAGCTTCGAGTTTGTTTCAGAGACGTGAAACTGGCACACCTGCGGGTGGAACCGAGCCTACTGGAGAGGATCAAGTCTGCACAGAAGGACGACCTGTACCTGGAGAAGATGCGGAAGCTGATATCGACAGGGAAAGCGTCCGACTTTGTAGAGGACGAGTCGGGAGTGTTACGCGTGAAGGAACGGCTATGCGTACCGGACGACGTAGAACTCAGAAAGAAGATAATGACGGAGGCACACTATGCAAAATATTTCTTGCATCCTGGCAGCACCAAGATGTATAAGGACCTCCGCGTTGTCTTTTGGTGGCACGGCATGAAGAGGGACGTAGCGCTCTTTGTGTCAAAATGTATGGCCTGTCAGCAAGTCAAAGCCGAGCACCAGCGACCGGGCGGGGAGATGCAGAACCTTGCCATTCCATAGTGGAAATGGGATCACATCACTATGGACTTCGTTGTTGGCTTGCCGAGGACGCCGCGGGGAAACGACGCCATCTGGGTCATCGTCGATCGACTAACCAAGTCAGCGCACTTTATCGCCATCAAAGTTACTTGGAGCGTCGACCGCCTTGCTCAGATATATCTTGATGAAATAGTTCGGCCGCACGGGGTCCCAGTTTCTATCGTCTCGGATCGGGATGGACGGTTCGTAGCACGCTTCTGGAGTAGTCTACATTCAGCACTGGAAACCAAGTTGAAGTTCAGCTCAGCTTATCATCCTCAGACTGACGGCCAAACAGAGCGGGTGAACCAAATTCTTGAAGACATGTTGCGACTCTGTGCGATCGACTTGAAGTCAAGTTGGGACGTCCATTTACCGCTGGCCGAGTTTGCATACAACAATAGCTATCAGTCCAGCATCCAAATGGTGCCGTATGAAGCTTTGTACGGCCGGAAGTGTAGATCGCCCATTTGCTGGGATGAAGTCGGGGAACGGCAGATACTTGGTCCGGAGCTGGTGGAGCAGACTGTGCAGAAGGTCAAGTTGATACGAGAAAGATTGAAGATAGCACAAAGCCGGCAGAAAAGCTATGCCGACACGCACCGACGCCCCCTCGAGTTCTCGGAAGGCGACCATGTATTCCTGAAGGTGATGCCTATGCGTGGAGTTTCCCGGTTCGGTGCGAAAAGAAAGTTGAGCCCAAGATTTGTTGGCCCATTCAAAATATTGAAGCGAGTCACCCCGGTAGCTTACCAACTCGCCTTGCCGCCGGCATTGTCAGAGGTACATGACGTCTTCTACGTCTCGCAATTACGGAAGTACGTGCACGATCCAGGGCATGTGGTAGAGTTGGGTAAGCTGGACCTGAAGGCGGACTTATCATATGTCGAAGAGCCGGTACAAATCTTGGAGCGCAAGGATAAACTTCTCTGCAACCGTGCTATTCCTCTAGTCCGCGTCCTCTGGAGAAACCATTCTGTCGAGGAGTCGACGTGGGAGCTTGAGTCTGAAATGAAGAAGAAGTTCCCTTCATTGTTCTCGTAGAGGTACGTTCTATTCTTAAGTTTCGAGGACGAAACTTTTTCTTAGTTGGTTATGGTGTAGTGCCCGTCCCTATATCGTGCCCCGTACTCTGTCCATGGGGTGCACGAGAAAGGAACACTGTCGCTATCAATTCGGTCGGGACCGATAGGTCGGGATCGGCCGAGTCGATCGAACGAAAACGGTTGAATTAAGACCCATTCCTCGTTATGGAATGTCTTCTTCGGAACCAAGTCCCATATTCAGCGGGCTGCGCCTCGAGGATTGACTCTGCGGCTGAGTCAGGAGAGACCTCCCGTTGCTCTGCTTTTCACGTCGCTTGCGTTGGTTTTGGCTTTGTTTTCTGAATGCGCTTTCGTGAATGTTTTCGATGGTTTTCATGGCTTGCATTTCGAACTCGTATTTCCTATCGAACTCCTTGAATAATGCAGTGTTCTAATCGGTTACTTGTGCGATTTCAGGTAATCGCGTAGGCGACGTCTAGCGCAACCAAGCAAGTTCTCTCGCCGAAGTAAACTCAAGGTGAGTGGCTGACCCTTCTCTTCTCGACCCCCTTCTTAGGCAAAGTCGATAGTGTTGTTGCGAATGAAAGATAAATGCAAGTGCACGAACACGAATGAATGAGCAAGTTCTCAAAAAGAAAAGGGTAGGCTATGTCTTAACAACTAAAAACATGTCTTTGCACGGTCATGGACAACTTGTCGACAAGGTGAGCGTTTTCTCCGCACGGCAACCCGAGGCCACGGGACCGTTGCGGGCATAGGAAAACAAATAATTAGCTGTGCTGGGCACGGGTTAGGCGAGGACTTGCAGCGGGGCTCGCTACTCATGCTAAAAGGACCTCGTCTAACAAAAGCTAGAGGAGTCCACGATGGCTCTGGGAGCCAGTGACCAACACACAAAATATTGCACTTGGTATGGAAATGATAACAATTGACAGGGAAGAACATGGTAAGTTTCATAAGGCGCGACGCGACCGCCGTCGGTAAGTTTCAACGTAAATTTTACTATGCTTGTCATATGCTTGTTTGCAATTCATTAGGATGGTTAGAAACATTCATACTTTAAGTCAATTAAATTCTTCAACCAAATGAGAGCTTGGAACTTAAATAGCCACGCACCAGTACAAAGTGTAATGTATTTATCCTCGCTCTCTACGCAGGTACCCCGAACTACGAAGGGCGTGCCACTTGAAAGCTCAAGGCGAAGTGAACCCTTTTGAAGCCTCGTCCGCGTGTAAAGGCTTGTTTTCTGGAATCCTTTTGAAGAAGACCCGTACTCAGTCCAAAAGAAGATGGCGGCTCGACTCGCCTCGATAGCAGGTGGAAAGATGTTATATATTTGCTTGTAAAAAGGGGATGTAATGTATGGAACGACCTATCTCATCGGCGTTCGTTTTGTAAGTCGAGCCATGTTGTAGCCCGCGCGGCAATGATTGTAAAGGAGTCTATGTAAACATTTTCTTATCATCAATGAAAAAGTCTATTTCTATTTCAAATGTGTCATTCAATTTCTCTGCGTACTCTAACTTGATGTTGTGTTTCGGATAATCTTATGACTATGCCTTGTGCGATCGCAAATTAGGTTCGCACGGCATCACGCCCGGGGGACGACTATCGATTCTACGGAATCGGGGCGTGACAACGTCGAGGTCGACGGCGATGGCGAGGCTCACGCCGAGGGCGAGACCGAAGGGCAGGCTGCGGGCAGGGGCAGGGGCATAGTGCAGCTCCCATTTGAGACAGATCCTCCGTGTCGCCCGGAGGGGGATCTGAGGTTGGAGATTTGGGCATGTACTCGGACCAGACGGTAAGTGAAATTATTGCATTTAATTAGTTTAAATTTATTATAAACTTGTTTAATAAATTTTAATTTCCATTTTACAGGTATCATCCCTCCTCCGTACACCGGTCGCTGGGTACATTCCTACGACAGAACTACGGGGGGCCCTGGATCAATTGGAGGGATGTCCCGGCCGGCAGGAAGGCCTTCTGGTTTGAGCACTTTTCGGTACGTAAAAGTTTATTTCCTTTTAACATTTAGTATGTTATGTTATAACTTATGTACTTCTATGATTTTTTCAGCGGACTTACTTCTTCCCTTCCTACCGCACCGTTGCTGTCGAGGCTATATTTTCCAGCGTCGCCAGCAAGCTCATTAGGGACGCGATCCTCGACCAAAAGGATCGCGACCGCCGGGGAGAGCCTATTCAGGGTTGGATCTCTGCCGCCGACTGGGCTGTAATGAAGAGAAGATTCGAGGAGGAAGCCTATAAGGAGAAGTCCACGAAGTCTAAAAGAGCGCGACAGACGGGGTCGCAGTGGTGTGGTGGATCAAGGTCCATCATAGATTTCTTCACCCATAGGGTACGTATCTCGCCGTATACCCATAACTAATACTTTATAGTAATATATTTCTTTCAATTTAACTGACAAGTCATATAATAATTTTGTAACAGGTTGAATCGAAAGAAGACCCGAATATGGTGACCTTGTTCCTCGTCACGCACACGAAGGAGGAGCGGTTCGTAGACGACAAGGCCCGGGACACCTACGTAAGTTTTACTTAATGCTAGTTCATTAATATTAATTTTTAGTTACGTAGAAAATTCATATAGATGTTATTTCTAGGCCGAGTTTTAGAAGTTTTACTTAATGCTAGTGCATTAGTATTAATTTTTAACGACAACGTGAGAATTCATATAGATGTTATTTCTAGGCCGAGTTTTTGAGGCTTAGGGAGGCCGGGCCGATACGGTCAGAGGGAGCTGGTGCTAGCACTTTCCAGCAGCCCCCGGCCGTCGCAGCTCAGTCAGATGATGAGCTATGGATGAGGGCCGTTGGTGGCATGCATAGGAGTACGTACTATGGTACGGGCTCCTATGGTGCCTTCATTGCATCACAGGCCTCTGCGACCGCCACTAGTATGCCTGGCCCCGTACAGACCGAGGAGTCGCTCCGCCACCAACAGAGTGTCGATGCGCAGATCGCAGCTCTGCGTGACGAGATGCTGCAGAGGATGGGGGCGCCGCATACAGATGATTCTACGCTCATCTCACGCTTTGAGAGGCTGGAGGAGACTACGGAGGCGCTGCGACAGATGACCCGCGCTACACAGGAGGCTACGCAGCGGTTGGTCGAGCAGATGCAGCATTTCCAGGAGATGGCTGCGGAGCGACCATCTGCTGGTATGCCGGGAGCATCGTCTACATCCGACGGTGCACGGGAGGACATGCTCATCCACCTGTTGTCACCGGAGGAGTATCAGACGATCCTGACGTTGCGACGATAGTCATCTGGTGGCGCTCCTCCTCCAGCACCGGGTCCTGCTCCAGCTCCAGGCGATCAATAATTTTATTTTTGCATTTTTGGACTGTACTATATTTTTGAATTTATAAGTATTTGGGGATATTCAGTTTTTTCGTTGAGGATACTGAGTTTGTACGTATTTGCGGATATTGGTTTGGTTTGTTCAGGATATTATATATTGACATTGTTCGTTGCGGATAGTATTTTTTCTTTATATTTTTTGTATATTCTGGAATGTATTGTGCGTGCCGGTGTTGAGTGTTCCACCGAGGGGGTCGACGAACCCAGGGATTGGATTCTGTATTTTGTATTTTGGATTCTATATTTTGGCTCAGGCTCCAGCTCCATTTGCATTCTGGAACCTGTTTTTTATATTTTTTTAACTTAGTGACATTTTTAGTGACGTTACTATTCGTCGCTAAATTTTAGCGACGTTAATACATGTCTCTAAATGCGTCGCTAAATGCTGACGTGGCAACACGTGGCACCAAAATCTGATGTCATCTCGTCGTCGCCAAAACGTCGCAACAGTGTCGCTAAACGGCAACCACACGATAACGTTGCCTTATACGTCGCTAATTAGCGTCAACGATAAAACGTCGCAAATACCGTCGCTAATTATCGACGTTAATGACGTCGCCAAATAACGTCGCCCTAGCGACGTTTTGCGACGTTTTTTTCGTTTAGCGACACGTTTTTTTCGTCGTTTCCAAAACGTCGCCGAAAACGTCGCTAAATTCACTTAGCGACATTTTCATCGAGTTTAGCGACGTTTTGGAACGTCGCTAATCTGAAAAATTTTTGTAGTAGAGAGACGCCGGGCTACCCAAATTCGAGAAAGAAAAGAAAGAGAGAAAGAAAGAAAGAAAAAAAAAAGAGAAAAGAAAGAAAGAAAATAAATGCCTTTAGTCCATTTTAGCACAAATACGCCAACGACTATCATATAGTTAAGGAACGATGGGTTGAAAGTACAGGCACGTATGTGTCCCACACATAGATCCTACATAGAGAGCACTTATAACATGACAGAAAAGGAATTGGGTGTATTCACCTTGCGTCGGTGCAAGGGCGAGTGCGTCCATGCTGGTAAGAAGTTGCGCCACGAAACAAACACGAGATTGCTTGCCTGCTTGCCTATTCAATTCGAATAACATGCTTGCCATGATATCATGCTTTACGTTTTTGAAAATGCTATAAAATCGACCCTAAGGAGAATATAGCAAGATCATAAGCTAAGTTGCATGATTCAACATAAACACTAAATATCGGTTTAGAAAGAAGGTCTTTGCATCAGTACATGCGAGGACGAACGTACTGATCCCCCACCAGCTTTCATACAGGGTGCAGGGAATTGATCGCTCGTGGCGGAGCTTCGCTTAAACGTATTGAGGCTTGAAACGCCGAAGCGTATTGAGGCATGCGACCGCATTGACGCTCGAACTTGCAACAGGATTGATGCGGCCGAGATATAGAAGGCATGATGTATGGAACGGTAATATCCTTTGTGGGCAAGAGAGAACTTGAGTGTTGTAGCCAGCCTGGCAAATTTAGTTGGGCTATTGAAAGCCTTTGTAATCTCATTTCGAATATCAATAAAGGGAATTGTTTCGTATACTTTGTTTTCCTTTCGTTGTTAATATCAACTCAAAAGATAATCATTTGAGAACTTGTCATCTTGTCTTGCACGAGCGCAACTCCAGGCTCGTACGGTATCACGCCCCCTACGAGGACGATGATTCGGATGGTTTTCGGGTCGGGGCGTGACAATAGCTCGGTTCGTCTCTTGATGTTTAGTTTACCAACAAGATAAAGTTGAACATCAGAGACCAGCCGGACTTCTTCATCCTTTACCGATCCCAGAATGGAAGTGGGAGCATATAACCAACGACTTTGTAACTGGGTTACCTAGATCTCCAGCTAGGAGAGATGCTATATGGGTTATCTTCGATCGTCTCACGAAGGTAGCTCATTTTCTCCCCTTCAGAATTGGACAATCAATGGACCAGCTTGCAGAGATGTACCTCAGGCAGATTATCAGATTGCATGGAGTGCCAGTCAGTATTGTATCAGACAGAGATTTAAGATTCACATTGCACTTTTGGCGGAGTCTTCAAGAGAGTTTGGGGACTCATCTCAAGTTCAGTTCAACATATCATCCGCAGACAGATGGTCAGTCAGAACGCATGATTCAGACTCTTGAAGATATGTTACGATCATGTACACTCGACTTCGTTGGTTCGTGGGAAGATCACCTGCATCTCGTGGAGTTATCCTATAACAACAGTTTTCTGGCCAGTATCCAGATGGCACCCTTTGAGGCCTTGTACGGCAGAAAGTGCAGATCCCCATTAGCATGAGATAATGTCGACGAGAGACAGATGCTTGGTCCAAAGATGATTATGCAGACAATCGAGGTGGTCCGACAAGTCAGAGATCATCTTCGAGTTGTCCAAGATCGCCAGCATCATTAGGCCGATTCTCATCGGCGTCCCCTTGAGTTTTCAGTCGGCGACCACGTATTCCTTAGGATCTCGCCTACCCGTAGCATCATTCGATTCGGCGTACGGGGAAAGCTTAGTCCTAGGTATATAGGGCCGTTTGACATTCTCGAGCGAGTAGGTGATGTGTCCTATCATCTCGCTCTTCCATCGTCGTTACATAAGGTACATAACGTATTCCATGTATCCCAATTACGACGATATATCCCAGATCTGAGTCATGTCCTTGATCATTCAGAATTGGTTGTTGGAACCAACCTTTCGTATGAGGAAATGCCCATATTCATATTGGACCGAAGAGAGAAGGTGCTCAAGAACAAGACTATTAGTTTAGTCCGTGTTGCTTGGGGTCATCACTCTTTGGGAAAGTCAATGTGGGAGCGTGAGGATGATATCCGATCGCGATATCTCCGCCTGTTTGACTCATAAGGTATAATGTCTTCCTTATGCCTTATGCTTTTAATTCCTTGCTTACATGAATGATTGCTTGATTGAATGCTAGTCGTAGCTTGCTTATGATTAATATAGCCTGTCCCGACATCTCTAGCCTCTTAATTAAATTTTGAGGACATAATTCTTTTAAGGTGGGTAGAGTTGTCACTCCCGTTTTTCGTTATATGTATTTCTAGTATACGTATGTCATTTCGACCCGTATTTTATTTATTGTATTTCCGTATTTCTTTATTGCTTGCCTTGATGTATCTTGGCTAAGGTTGACCTTGGGTTGGGTTGGTCCAACTTGACTTGCTTGGGATGGCTTTGTTTGGTTTATTTTGATGGTTGGTTCAACATGTTGAACCATCCCCTCTCTTTATAAACCCCAACTACTTTCTCTCTTCCTTTACTCTTCATTTACTTTTTCTTCCTCTTAACTCTCCCACAAACCTAGAGAGCTAGGCAAGTGCTAGCTTGCTTCATGAGAGAACTCATTTCTATTTGTTCCATTTTCTTTCTTACACGATTTCAAGGCACTTTAGAACTTAGCATTTTTCGATTTGGTGGATATTTTCTGGTAGATCTAAGTTTATATTACTTTCGATTTTCCTTGGTTTTGATCTATCAAACTTGTCTGTTTTCAAAATCTAGTTGTTCCATGTTGTAGAGAATTTTGTTCTACCCTATTTTGACCAATGAAAGTCCAATTTTTGACTTAAATCGGAGGTTGGACTGAGCTTGGAAGCCATGGCTTCATGGCTCATCTTCTCGGATTTTAGAGAAGATGAGCAGTGAGCCTTGGACGCATGAGCCTTGGCCGCATGAAGTCCTGCGGCAGCGTTGCCTTGGTCGCATGAAGTCTTGCCGCATAAAGTCTTGCGGCAGCGTTGCCTTGGCCGCATGAGCCCTGGCCGCGTGAGATCATGCGGGCCACAAATCTTGGCCGCATGAGCTTTGGCCATATAAAGTCCTGCGGACTTCATTGCTTGACCGCATGAAGCTTTGGCCGCATGTAGTCCCACGACAGCGTTGCCTTGGCCGCATGACCCCCGACCGCATGCAGTCCTGCGGCAGCGTTGCCTTGGCCGCATGACCCCTGGCCACATGAAGTCATGCGGACTGCATGTTTGACCGCATGCCTTTGCCGCATGCCTTAGCCCCCTGCATGTTCATCTTTAGTGTGTAGTTTTATGTTTAAATTGCTTACATTTTATACTCAGCGTAACTTGCGACTACCCGAATTAATGATTGTGATTCTTGGGCACATCTTGCGTTAACTTAGCCATGAGCACGACATGATACATGAACACGACATGACAACACGAACCTGACATGAAATTCTTGATAGTGGTCCGTCGAGGCGCACTCTTGACAAGTAACAAGTAAACTTGGCATAACATGATAATTCTTGATAGTGGCCCGTCGAGGCGCACCCCTGCCAAGTAATTCTGACAAGTAACAAGTAACTCTCGTCTTGACACCGTGGGTGATTTCTCTTGATTATGTCTGTACAAACTACAAGTCTCGTCTTACATCATGTCTAGGACATGGATTCAGGAATTCAGACTAAATCTGGCTAGGGTAATGATTAGATAAATCAAGTAGCTCATATAGATAGAGATATTTCGGCTACAAGCAATTTCGTTATCTTGACGCCTTTCCGATTTATGTAAAGTCCGTATGAATGTGGCTATGGTTTGATTAATTTTATTATACGGTTCGTATGAGCTACCCATGTTCTTGAGGACAAATTCCGCAGAGATGAAGTATTCATTCAATAGTTCCCAAAGGCCTAAGGTAGTGGTGCCTTAACCTGTTGAATAATTGGAAGAAGAAGAAGAAAGAAAGAAAATAGTTCTGTTCTTTCTATATTTCTAGTCGTGTTCATGTTCTGTGTCATGTGCAATCTAACTTGGGGAGATTAGAGCAACCAATTAGACTTTCTGGAAGTTGAACTGACCCTCGAAGCAATCTTCCAACTCTTATAGGTTGCTCTGGACTAACATATGTGCTTTAATTCAGAAATCTTATGCCCGTTCTATGTTATTGTATTCTTGTGCCCATATAAGGTAGATATGATAAGAAATATTTCTTTTGTGCAGATGAATTCATTGGATATATGGGCAGTGGGTTGTTATGATACTCCTTAGAGTCCTAGTAGTACATAGTACTTGGGTAGACCGGAACTCGCCAACAGGGCCGGCCCACGGGATTGGGTTGCCCTATCCAGAGCTAGTTTTGGTTGTCCCTTGATCCTTATTGTAGACCGATCATGGAGGGTCATCCACGACCCTGACCTCTATTGGGTTCACGCTGAGCCTAGGGATTGCCCTAAGTAGAGTGGGGTTGTCCAAGCCCGAAGTCTTGTCTGTCTTACCCCAGGGCCGGACCTGCTCACCAAAGAGCAATGGAGTAGGGATTCTATAATTCCTTTTATTCATTTTCCTTTGTTCATGCAATCTTATTATTTCCTAAATCCAGACTATTTGAATTATTATGACGATATCATTTTAACCCCAATCTACTCCGAGGTTCTTGGATGGGTAATCATCCTTTGAACTTGGTGAATCGGAATCCAAATAAAAAGCGGACGCTCCTCTGTGATTTCTTTCTCACCGACTCCTCCCTCACCCAACTTCTGATCTTCAGTAAGATAACATCTTTCAGACCCTATAATGGACCTCTTTGAAATATTTTGCCGACAAGAATTTGGATTATGTATTATCTTTAGTCCTAGTAATCTCTTGCCGTCAAGAATTTGTTTCTATGACTGATAAATGCTCATCATTTAATAGTGTGAAGCCTTTGGACACTATAAAGGACTTGTTCAAATATTTGATGTCAATAATTTGTCATGTATGTTTTCTCAGTCTGTACTTATAAAAAGTTCACCCTATCATAACATAACTTCTTTTGAAACTATATTATTGTGATAATATAACACTTTCGATACTATTTGGCACATTTTGAAATCTGGCTCCTATATTTTTATTGATGAAAAATTCAAATATCCGCTATTTTAGTTCTGAATTCATGTTGAGCAATGCTTTTAAAGTAGATAGGAGCAGTAAAATCAACTTGAACTGATGAATGTAGCCACCAACTTTAACAATATGATTGCGTAACTCCTTCTTTTCTCATTGATCCCAGGTGGAGAGTAAAAACAGTAAATTCGAGGATACACTTTGTAATCGACTCTATAATGTGATGATTATGTGTAATATTATGAGCCTTAAAGAAATATTAAAAACTATTTATGGATTCATTTTGGGAACGTTGTGTTGTCAGTTGAGATAATTCTGTAATGAAAACTTTGTGTACAAGCGGTGGCTCGTGGAGTGTCGAACGTCGATAGTGGTCATGTTAAAAAAAATAGTTACAAATTATTGACATTCTCATGCATTATATATTTTGTAGAACAACATATCTCATTTTGACTTTGACTTGACTACTTTATTTTATGTTTATTATTGTATATTAGATATTCTAGGAGGTAGATTATGTGGTTGTATATCTAGCTCTCAATGTATAATCAGAAGTTATGCTTCCAGTTATTTAACAGTTTAGTTGTACTCCATGGTATTATCCTAGAATTACAGTGGTATTATCCTAGAATTACAGACGACAATTAAGAATACGAATACTTGATCCCATATGTGAATATTGGGGCCTTTTTGAATTTGGAGGCCCCTACGGAAAAAATATGTGGTCTTTGTAAAGTTTGGGGCCATGTGACACAAATGGGACATTTGTAAATTTTGGAGCCTTACGTCCGTGCCTAGGTAGCCTAGGCTTGGAGACGGTTCAACCTGGGATGGTTATGACATATTCGGCTCGTCGTATCCCGAGAGCATAACGTGACAATTTACACCTAGGGCATATAGTTACGGCTAAAGAATGTAGGGAACACCCCTATTAGGGTTCCGAAGCCAAGGATCTACCAACAATGAAACTGGTCACAAGAGAGCGTACCTATCATGCCCCTAACACAAGACTTCATTTCTCTGAAATATCTTCTTAATTTAGATGCAACAAGTATAATTGATGAAGAGTCAATGTCCAACCTAATTGTTCAGCATCCCATAAAAAGTGCACAAAGGAAATAGTGAACAGTGAAGACTGAGCTGCAAGCAATTAAACACTACTGCTTCTAGAAGCAGAACGAAACAAATTTTCGGTCAAGTTTCTATGTCAAAGCTATTCAAAAACCTCTATTTCCCATTGTTATCTTTCCAAATTAGTGTGGATATCCCAAAATTGAACTTTTCTACTTTAGCACTAAGACAGTGTGCTCCTGTTTCAGTTCCTCTTGGTCGTCCTACACCAGAACTCAAGGGAACCTTGTACTCTTGTACGCAGTCATCTTCATTATTTTCTTATGTTCCTCTTGTGTTTGAAACTGAAATAATCAGCCCGAAGCATCAAGGACGACAAGCCCGATACAAAAGATAAACAGAGGTCTCTATTCTCATATATATAAAAAAATTATTAAGAAGAAAAAATTCAGAAATTAAATTTTACAAAAGTAACATTAACTAAGAAAAATTATTCAACTACAATATCTTTCAATTTGTATTAATATTCGACTAAAAAAGATAAAGTAAAGCTAGACAAACAAGCATCTTTCGTTATTTTTTACATTAAAAACGATCTTCTAGCATTCCTAGTGCAAAATCATCGATCGTTTGTATCAAAATCTTCCAAAAATTTATTTTTTATAAATGAATAAATATGAAATATATAACATATACATATTAGAAAAATTAGAGGCCTATGAATTCATAAGTTATAGTACCGTCGCATCCATTACAAATTAACCATCAAAACTGACCTTGAAAAAAGTAAAACTGAGTTCAATAAGAAGCACAATTAAATATAGGCTACACTGGAGATATGCAAGAGCAGGAGGAAGTACAATAAGGTTTTCCACCATTCGAAAAGTAAGCCAATTCTTTATTAACTCATGAGAACAATCAACTTGACATTACATTATTTCTGTACTCTGTGCACATTCTGATACAAGAGGAAATTGTGGGAAGAATGAATAAATGAATTTGAACCGAACCGAGCCGAGTCTAAGAGCATCACTCTTCCTCTCTGACCCAAGCTCAGATATTCAAAGGAAAGAATTGGAGTAGAGCCGACAACTCTATAATTGTATGCGTATGTCTATCTATCTAGAAAAATTGCCTTTTTGGCCCGACCAATAACCGTGCCCATGTGGCAGCAGCCCTTGGCTCCCCTGCTAGCATCAGACTCATCTGATTCCCCTCCAATGGAAAGCTGACACGAGGCCGCAGACAAGGACGGTCACGGGCCAAATAGCAGCGTCCATCTATCTATCTACATTATAAATGCAAGCAAGATCCTTAGTATTGTCCGACAGCCGCCTATCCAAATCTTCCAGAGCTTCTGTCATCCACAGATGCTCGCACCCCTCCCTTGCCTCCTCGACGGTGACCCACCTCCGCCCCCTTGCAGCCATCTCCGGCCAGCTTGTCAGCTCCTCGCTTACGCGGAGAGGGAACATGAAGCCCTCGTAGAACGTCCCGTACCTCCTGCTCTTGTACTTCCACTTCCCGAGAATATCCTCTACCTCTCCTCGCACGCCGGCCTCCTCCAGCGCCTCGCGGGAGGCCGCTTCCGTCATGGTCTCGTCCAACTCCCAACCGCCCTGCGTATATGCACTCACTATATTAGTTGTTGCAATTGAACGAACGAATCGATCCCTTCACAAATTAAAATGCCGTTTGGTTTACTGTAATGTAATCGTTATCGCAACGTAATCAAATGAAGAAAAAAAATTCATTTGATTACATTACGATTACGAGTCTTGGAAAAGGAGGGAAGAAGTACCTTTGGGAACATCATTCCGTAGCCCTTCTGGGAGGTGATGACGAGAATCTCGACAACACGGTGGCGGTGGCGGTCGTCGTGATCGTTGCTGCCGGGGTTGTTGCTCGTGGTCTTGAATCGGTACGGAATGCAGCCGACAACGAGGCGTCGGCCACTGTTGTACCGCTGCATATGCCTTCCCTGCCGAGCTACTATGCAAGCCATCTATCTTTTCTTTTCTTTTTTGTTTTGTTAGCGATGAGAGAGAGAGAGAGAGAGAGAGAGAGAGAGAGAGAGAGTTGTGTATCAAATATTGATGAGAGAGAGGGAAGAGGTTAGAGGGGTGGGTTTATATAGGAAAGGGAGTAGAAGGCTTTGCTAACGTCGTAAAGAAAGAGATGTAGGAAAAGTAAGCGCGTGCGTGTCAGCAACAATCCGTTACTCTCTTTTTATTTTTCTTCTTTTGTTTCCAGGTTACTTCACCAATTCTCCCTACTCGGTTGTCATCATCATCTGCTGCTGCTGCTGCTGCTGCTGCTGATGGGGCTCTCCTTAACGCCTATTATTAGACACACCATTGTCATCTGATAGCTTAGCCGCGCGTATACCGTGTTGGATTTTTTTTGGTCGGAAAGGATAAGGTCAGCTCTTTTTGGATCAGTCAGATTCAGGGTAGGCCCACGGAATTGGATTGTCATATCCACAACTAATTTTGGTGGTCCCTTGGGCCTTACTCTATCCTATAGGGTCACCCGTGACCTCAAGGTCCTCATTGGGCCGGGCGGTCCGGTCCCCGGCTCGGACCAGGTCCGGTCAAACCCGGACCGTCCGACCCGACCTCATTTCGGTCCAGGCTGGGTTGTGCCCTCGGACCCGCATCCGTTCCAGTCCGGTTTGAACGCGGATCCGGGCCAGTCAAACCCACCAAGTCCGATCGAGCCGACCTGGACCGGTCCGGTCCAGGTCCGGTTCGGCCGGTTTTTAATTTTTAATTTTTTTTATAGTCGTTGGAGGCCAAAATAACCAAAATACTCCCATTTTTTTCATACCGTTGGAAGGATATTTTGGTTATTTTGCTAAAAATGACCAAAATATCTATTATAACAACTCTTTTTGGGGGGGTAAAATAGGTTATTTTGCACCCGAAAAAATTTATATAGACCAAATTTTACAAAAGTTATACACAACAATTTCTTTCCTCTCTTACAAAATATTGAAGCTAAGAAATTCTCTGAAGATTGAACAACAAATTTCTGGGCTTTGAAGTGCAACTTCCTGGAGGCCAAAGTCCAGTGTTCTTCAGCTTTCAAATTCTGCGAAATTTTTGGGAGTTTCACATCTCTTCCCGAAGTTGATCTTCCAAGTAATTTTAATTTTAGAAAAAAAAAATTTTACTTCTTTGGGCAATTTTTGATTTTTTTTTTTTTTGGCAATTTTTAACTTTTTCTTGTCTCTCCCCCTCTTTTTTTGGTAGATAATATTTTCTGAAAAATTTAATTTCAAAACTATGGATACTACTGATTCTAACCGTCCTTACGGAGGTAATTCAGAAAGAAAAAAAAAAATTTGTTTACTACGCAAATTTATTTGAAAGCAATCATATTCTAGATTTTGTGACACAGACACAAATGTCACCTCCTGAAGTAAGGAGCATGGCTACAAATGTTGTAACTAGGAAGAAATCTGTTTTATGACAATATTATGAAAAAATGTGTTATTGTTAGTGAGGGCGCACCGGTTCACAAGGATTTTATGACACAGTCACAGACAAGCATCGGTTCACAAGGATTTTATGTAGATAATTTTATTTATTCTGATGCTCGTAACAAAATCGAGCTAACAAAATTTCTTATTTGTGATGAAAAATATTTCACATTCAGGGAGAGCGATTGGTATTATAAGTATGCTAGTGGTACTTTTAACCCATGTTTTAATGAAGTTTCTAGATCGACTACTAGATCGGATGCTATCAAAATCTTTCAAGACGAGAGGACAGCTTTGAAGCAAAGCTTCGTAAATTTTAGTAAGTTTATTCTAATTTCTGATATATGGACTACAAAACAAAGCCATGCTTTTATTTGTATCATGGCACATTATCTAAATTCAAAGTGGACGTTGCAAAAATGTATTATTTGTCTACGGCCTTTGAAATTTTTACATATTGGTTCTGTAATCGGTGGCGCTATCATGCAATTTTTACATAAATATGATTTTCACAATAAATGTTTTCCATTTCTCTTGATAATACAAGTAATAACACTTCTTGTATTAGTATTTTAAGTTCACAATTTTTACCTATAATAGAAGGACGACTGTTTCATGTGAGATGTGCTTGTCATATCATTAATTTAGTTGTACAAGAATGTATTCAATTTTTTCATGTAAATTTAGAAACATTTAGATTATGTCTACAAAGTTTAAACACTTCTGCAAGTAGACAACAAGCTTTCAAAACTTTATGTGCACAATATCGTATAACTTTTAGAAAATTTGTTAAGAATGCACCGCATAGATGAAATTCTACATATTTAATGTTGAAATCTTACCTTAGATTTAAAGATGTTATTACTCATTATTGTAATGTTAATCCAAGTTTTGATTATCAAGTTACTGAAAATGATTGGTTAATTGCTATTTCTATTTATGAATTTTTAGAATTATTTTACAATGCTATATGTACTTTATCTAACGTTTATTATCCAACTTCTTAACTAGCGCTAATAGAACTTATTAACATGTCTCATTTATTTTTTAAATATAGAAATATTTCCGATTTTGATTATGTTGTTTCGAAAATGGGAACAAAATTTCGAAAATATTGGGGTAAAATACCTTTTTTATATTGTTTGGCTCCGATTTTTGATCTGAAGATCAAATTAGATGGCATATTCATTTTGCTAGATAATTTTCATGAAAATATGAATGTAGATGTAAGCAACTTAAAAGTAGAGATTACAAATATTTTAGATTCTTTAATTACTTCGTATGACGAACAAGTTGTATCGGTCTGACCCGATACGACCTTTCAAGTTGGTAGTAGTTGCTCCGGTCCTAAATTGTCACATTTCGTCAACGTACTGCAAAGAAAGAAACAAAAATAATCTTTCCTACCAACTCAGGAATTATCTTTATATTTAAATTATTATGAAGAATATGATGAAACTCCAACTCATTTTTTCAATTTAGAATGGTGAAAAAGATATGAAAAAACGTACCCTATACTTTCTTCTATAGCACGCGATATACTAATGATCACGGTGTCCACGGTAGAATCAGAATCTTGTTTTAGTGCAGGTACAAGGATAATGAGTAAGAAGAGGAGCAGGATGTTGTTGGATATCTTGGAAGCATTCGGCTGCGTTCAAGATTGGGTTCGTGCGGAAGAACGAACCCAAAACTCAAGAGATGATACCGACATCGGTGAACTAGACTTTCAGTGTCTTACCTTGGAGGACACCAATGAAGGAGGAACTGAGCAATAGAGACGGACGAAGGACGACGGACAACAAAAAAAACTTGTACATTTTTTTTACAATTGAGTTAGAAATAAAATTTCAGTTCTTAGTTCTTACATTTTATTTCAAATTTAATTAAAGAAAATACTTCAACAGATGTACATTAATTTATGTTGAGATTAATATAAAAAAAAATTCAGTTCCTATTTTTCCTCTAGAATGTACAAGAATTTATTTTTTGGGTTATTTTAGCAAAAATCGGGCTGGTCCGGTCCAACAGTGAACCGGCCCAGGTCCGATTCAGCCCGACCCGACCAAATCTGGTCCCGGTTTCGGGCTGGGTCCAGCCTCCAATACTCTAGTTTAGCCCGGCCCGGCCCGCACGTACGACCAGTCTCGGCCCGGACCGGGCTCGGTCAAACCCGGTTTGACTTGGGCCCAGCATGGCCCTGCCCGGTCCAGGGCACACCATGATCGTGACCTCCATCTCTTGTGGGATCATGCTGAGCATGGAGGTTGCCCCAAGCATAGGAAAGTTGTCCAAGTCCGAAGTCTTGTCTGACTTACCCCTAGACCGGTCCTGGCTAAATTCTTGTTTTGGTATATGGTTAATAAATACGGACTTTGGATACACATCCACAACCGTTAAGTACTACGGGACCTGAAATTCGAACTGGGGTGGACTGATGCGGACTAGGATGGACTGATGGTTATGCAAAAACAAACATAAAAACAAAAAATATATGGAATTTTTTTTTTGAACCCCTACTTGGTTCTGCATAATTGTCCGTAAATTTTGCGAACTCCACATTCGGTGTATAAAAGTAAGTCACGTAGGTTACTGCTATAGAATTTTTATTTTTTTCAGCAATAATATGAGATGCTCAGTATCCGTGATGCAGAATCTCATGTGAGACATTGCACCTTAAAATTTATCATTTTTTCAATAAACTTTGTTTTAATGGTGGATAATAATTTCTTTCAAGCTTATCAAATGTTTTTGGCATTATTTTAATTTTTAGCACTAAGACAGTGTGCCCCTGTTTCAGTTCCTCTTTAGATCGTCCTACACTAGAACGTCACAAGGGAACCTTCGTGTGTGCAAACTCTTGTACGCAGTCATCTTCATTATTTTTTTATGTTCCTCTTGAGTTTGAAACTGAAATAAGCAGCCGAAGCATCAAGGACGACTAGGCCCGATAAAAAAATATACGGAGGCCTATTCTTATATAAAAAATAGTTTAAGAAGAAAAATTCAAAAATTAAAATTTTCAAAATTAACATTAGCTAAGAAAAATTATTCAACTACAATATCTTACAATTGTATTAATATTTGACTAAAAAAGATAAGATAAAGCTAAACAAACAAACATCTTTCGTTATTTTTACATTAAAAACAATCTTATAACATTTCTAGTGTAAAATCATCGACCGTTGGTATCAACATCTTCCAAAATCTTTTTTTTATATAAATAAATATGAAATATATAACATACACATATTTAAAAAAAAATTAGAGGCCTATGAATTCATAAGGTATAGTACCGGCATTCATTACACACCATCACACCATCAAAAAATTAACACTGAGTTCAATAAGAAACAATTAAATATAGGCTACACTGGAGAAATATGCAAGAGGAAGAGGAAGTACATTAAGGTTTTCCACGATTCAAAAAGTAAACCAATTCTTTATTAACTCATGAGAACAGTCAACTTGACATTACATTATTTCTGTACTCTGTGCACATTCTGATACATTTGGGGAAAAAATTGTTTGAAGAATGAATAAATGAATTTGAACCGAGCAGAGCCGAGTCTAAGAGCATCACTCTTCCTCTCTGACCCAAGCTAACATATTCAAAGAAGGAAAGAATTAGAGTAGAGCCGACAACTCTACAGTTGTATGTTCGAGCTCTCTTGCCTAGCCTACTGGTATTAGAGTAGACACTCCCCCCCCCCCCTCCCCACTCCCCCCCCCCCCCCCCCCCCCCCCCCTCCAATTGTGTGCGTGCGTGGGATTTAAAAAAAACTCTACAGTTGTATGCGTATGTCTATCTATCTAGGAAAATGTCTTTTGGTCCGCCCCAATAACCGTGCCCATGTGGCAGCAGCCCATTAGCTTCCGATCCTCTCCAATGGGAAGCTCACACGTGACCGCGGACAAGGACGGTCACGGGCCAAATAACAGCGTCCATTTATCTATCTACATTATAGATGCAAGCAAGATCCTTAGATTTTAGGCGATCGACAAGGATGGGCGATTCCTTGTTGCTTGCATTAGTATTGTCTGACAACCGCCTATCCAACTCTTCCAGAGCTTCTGTCATCCACAGGTGCTCGCACCCATCCCTCCCCTCCTCGACGGTGACCCACCTCCGTCCCCTCGCGCCCATCTCCGGCCAGCTCGTCAGCTCCTCGCTCACGCGGAGAGGGAACATGAAGCCCTCGTAGAAGGTCCCGTACCTCCTGCTCTTGTACTTCCACTTCCCGAGAATATCCTCGACCTCTCCTCGCACGCCGGCCTCCTCCAGCGCCTCGCGGGAGGCCGCTTCCGTCATGGTCTCGTCCAACTCCCAACCGCCCTGCGTATATGCAATCGCTATATAAGTTATTGCAATTGAACGGATGAATCGATCCCTTCACAAATTAAAATCCCGTTTGGTTCACTGTAATGTAATCGCAACGTAATCAAATGAAAAAAAAAAAAAAAAAAAAAAAAGAAAATTTGATCACATTACGTTTACATTACAGAGTTTAAGTCTTGGAAAAGGAGGGAAGGAAAAGTACCTTTGGGAACATCATTCCGTAGCCCTTCTGCGAGGTGATGACGAGAATCTCGACAAGGCGGTGGCGGTCGTCGTCGTGATCGATGCTGTCGGGGTGGTTGTTCGTGGTCTTGAATCGGTACGGAATGCAGCCGACCACGAGGCGTCGGCCGCTGTTGTACCGCTGCATATGCCTTCCCTGCCGAGCTACTATGCAAGCCATCTATCTTTTTTTGTTAGTGATGAGAGAGAGAGAGAGAGAGAGAGAGAGAGAGTTGTGTATCAAATATTGATGAGAGAGAGGGAAGAGGTTAGAGAGGTGGGTTTATATAGGAAAGGGAGTAGAAGGCTTTGCTAACGTCGTAAAGAAAGAGATGTAGAAAAGTAAGCGCGTGCATGTCAGCTACGTCAGCAACAATCCGTTACTCTTTTTATTTATTTTTTCCTTTTGTTTCCAGGTTTACTTCACCAATTGTCCCTACTCGGTGGTCATCATCTGCTGCTGCGTATACCGTGTTGGATTTTTTTTTTCGGTCGGAAAGGATAAGGTCAGCCCTTTTGGATCAGCTAGATTAAGTGTGGGCCCACGGAGTTGAATCTATTATACAAGACACAAAGGTTTTTGAATCCTAGGGCTGACTGTACCAAGATAAAGAGTGGTTGGGATTTAATCTTGGTGAATCAACGGTTGTAGAGTTTTATGGGGAATTCAAATAGTGGGGTTTGCACTCATAATGGTTGTGGATAAGCATTATTGAGAGTGGAGTTTTATGGGGAATGAGCATTATTGAGAGTGGAATTTTATGGGGAATCCAAAGAGTGGGGTTTGCACTCATAATGGTTGTGGATGAGCATTATTGAGAGTGGAATTTTATGGAAAATCTAAAGAAAATTCACATCCAGCAGTGGTTGGGATTTAATATTTTGATGGGGGCCTCATAATTATTATTGTTCGTTTAAAATTGGGGGTCCAAGATTTTGAGGGAAAATACCTTAAATGAACCATGCCCTATGGGCACGGGTTATGACTAGTTTTCCTATATAGAGTTAATTTTGGTTATCCCTTAAACTTTATTATGGCTCGATCCTATAAGGTTACCCATGACCTCCACCTCTTGTGGGGTCATACTTAACATGGAGGTTGCCCCGAGCAGAGAAGAATTGTTCAAGTCCGAAGTCTTATCTGGCTTATCTCTAAACTAGTCCTAACTAGATTCTTGTTTTGGTTTATGGTTAATGAATACGGACTTTGGATACACATGATCCACATCCACAACCGCCAAGTAATACGGGACACGAAATTCGAACTAGGGTAGACTGAAGCAGACTAGGATGGACAGACTGATATGAAAAAACAAAAATAAAAACAAAAAATATATGGAAAAGAAAAAATTGGACCCTACATGGTTCTGCATAATTGTCCATAAAAAACAAAAAAATTGCGGACTCCATATTCGGTGTATGAAAGTTAGTCGTGTAGGTTGTTGCTATTGATTTTTTTTTCTTTTTTCAACAATAATATGAGATGCTCGTATCCGTGATGCACGATCTCATGTGACATTGCACCTTAAAATTCATCTTCTTCTTTTTCGATAAACTTTGTTTTAATGGTGGACAATAATTTCGTTCAGGCTTATCAAAAGTTATTGACACTATTTTTTTTATTTACGACACAGCGCAAACTAAGCAAAGGTATCAAGTGAAAGCTTGGAATTACATAAAATTATCTTTAAGTTGAAGCTAACTCTTGGATTTTATACAGTTTGGATAGTTTTTAGCAAACACGTTCCATAAAACTTTTAAAAAAAAACATGATAAAATTGTTTGATTGGGTCACGGCTGCAACCGTTGAAATAGCCCAAATCACACATGACAGATGCATGTACGTGTGTCATGTCTGTCCTCCAATGGACAACCTTAGACTTGGAATGAAAACTAGAGGAATTAGGACATATAAGACTATAATTTTTCCCATTTGAGAAGCCTGCAGGGGGAATCTAGGAAACATGGAGTATGACTCTTCAAAGGTATTTGGATGTTTAGCAATTGGAACGTCGTTACAAGGATTCCACAGTTTCGAAATGTAGGACTTCTTCGAAGACCATTTTCCAAAGAGAAGCAGCTCAGAAAAACAGATCATCACCGAAGAGATGGTATCTACTTTATGCTGCGGCAGCCGACTAATATTTTGGTGTTCTAACCCCATTTCGGGAAGAAAAGTTTGTCAAAATGTTTGTACCGAATTTGCTTTATTGGATCGGTTCGGTTTTTCGGTTACAACCATATTGTTTAGGGTCGGCTCAGATCATCTCACTTCGCATAGAACCGTGACACGCATACATCAAGAAGGAGTCCATTTTTGTTCACCCTGCACCAAAACTTAGATGATGTTCATTATTCCACTCAATAGTTGCCAAGCGTCAACCTAAAACTACTTCCAATATTATGTGATAACCATTGAGTGTACAACGTCCAAGTTTTGGTGGATGAACAAAAATGGACTCCATCAAGAAGCCCTTACACCAATAATTAGAAAAAATAATCCACTTTTCAATATAATCTCCCTACAACCAAGATACGTTATATATCTCCATTTGCTAGCCACTAGAAGTATAAAGCTAATTTGATATATATAGTGCATGAGATGGTAAGGGACTTCAACAAAATCGGAGGTCCCAAAGCATGCATTAAGTTAGAACTTCATAAGCTGTATGATGCAGTTAACAGAAAATTCCTCTGCCATGTGTTGTTGTGCATGGGTTCGATGTTTGGTGGGTTGACAGAGTTCGAAAATATATTTCCATCTAATCATTTTATGATCTTATTAAGGGGTAGTCCCGAGGTTTCTTTGGGAGTAATAGAGGACTGCAACAAGGAGATCCGTTCCACTCCAACACCGTTCTCTTCCTATTTGTTTACCATCACCATGGAATATTTTACTTGTCTGATGGATATGCTGGTCAACATGAAAAGGATTACTCCTCTGATCAAAAGATCTCCGACCGTTATACCACATCTTATTTATGCGGATGACGTTCTAGTGTTTCTTGAGCAATTGGATAGGAACATAGGGTCGTTATGAAAACTGATGCAATAATTTGTCACGTTTTTAGACCTACAGCTGAATAGAGAAAAGAGTATGGTGTATTTTAATAGATCTTGTCCTAATCAGGAAGTATGATCTTCTCTTCTTGGTATAGAAGTGGGACAACTGCATGTTCGATATTTGGGATTTCCGCTCTCAGTTAATTATGCTAAGAAATCAAACTATAAGGCCTCGTTTGGTTCGCGGAATCTCCCGGTTGGGAAAGGAAAGTGATTACTTTTCTATGTTTGGGCGCCCAAG
Organism: Iris pallida; assembly: GCA_029216955.1. NCBI lineage: Eukaryota > Viridiplantae > Streptophyta > Magnoliopsida > Asparagales > Iridaceae > Iris > Iris pallida. Next base: position 11,881,684 of record JANAVB010041219.1, read on the forward strand.
GAATTGAGGAGGAAAGGAAAGTGATTCCCAATGGAAAAAAAATTAGGGGGGAAAGTGATTCCATCCATCCAAGGAAGGAATCACTTTCCCACATTGAAGTATTCACTTTCCTTTCCAAATTTCTTGGCATTGCCAAACATCGGAAAGGAAAATCAATATGAATTAAAGTTTCCCAAAGGAAAGAAAATGACAAGGAATTGATTTCCTTTCCCTTCCATTCCGCGAACCAAACGAGGCCTAAGGGGTTTATGGACTACGTTCAAAAGAGATTAATTGGAGGGTTGGCAAGCCCAGCAACTTTCATTCGGTGGTCGTTGGGAGTTGGTACAGTCGGTCATGACTGCTATATTTATATATCGGCTCTAGGCGATCATGCTATCTACTTCCACTATTAGTAAAATTGAGAAGGCTTGTGATGAGTTTGTATGGAGAGTAGGAATACATGCTATCAGGATGGAGGAGTTGTGGCGCATCACAGAAGGGGGAGGAGTAGGCATTAGGTCCCTTCGAACTCTACGTTGTCGCTCGCCTCAAACTTACATGGTGGTTCTTGGAGGGGGATCCCAATAGGTAGAGTTTAGTAGAGGTTGATATTTGCATAAAATGAATTAATTTTTTTATTCAACATATCAACAACAACTTTTTCGTTACCTTTAAGAATATACTTACTCGGAGAGCTCGGATCAAACAACTATTAAATCGAGTTGTATGCAATCGGTTAACTACCAACCTTTGGTACCCATGGTTCAACCATCATAATCTGGTGGATCGGTTTGGTTCGCCAATGTTTGATCTAATTGGGATAGATGAGACACTCTGCAACATAATTCAGAATCATCAGTATGATGTTTTAGGCAATCGGGTTGGACAGTTCTTAGCCGCTGATCTTACATGGATGCCAATTAAAGTTGAAAGAAACCAAAATCGATGGGTGTGCGATGGTTCCAATACTGGTGAGTTCTCATTTAAAGTGGCATTTGACTATTTTCGACCAAGGCAAAATACTGTGGAATGGACGGAGTATGTATTGTAGTGCCCCGCTCCCAATAAGGGATCTTGTGTGTAGAATCATGTTGGTATCATTGATCAGGACATGTTGAATAAGTTCCTTCATATATTTTGGATTGGCTTTCAAATACAATGAATGTGTCTTGGAGAATAACACTATATAAGAGCTTCCTCAAGCCTTTTCACTATTCATTAATTTTTGCTACTATTTTCACTGTTATTTTTGATTTGATTTTATGGATGCATTTTCGTGGATATTTTCGATAGATTTTATTGATTGTCTTCATCAATTTATGCATTCATATCGAATTCTAGAAAAAAGAAGAGAAAAAAGTGTATTAAACCTTTGTTGGTACAAATGTAGGTGACTGTGTAGGCAAAGCTCGAGCTTAGCATTAGAGTTCTCTTTTTGTCAACAATTCTTCAACTGCGAGTGGCATTGATACTTCTTTCTATCTTCACACCTTGACAAAAGAATCTATACTTGTCTTTGTTATGTCCTTTGATCAATGATAACCTTATAAGCTGAATCTAGATATATAAAAAGAGTAATCATAACGTTGTTGCTTGTCATATATAAATGTGTATTGTGATCATGTTTAAATAGAAATTAAATTATGGATAAATGTTGCAATCTGTAGTATGAAAACCACGAGTGATGGCTCAAGGAAGGTATAATACGGGATGAGCATAGGTTGCATAGTTCTATCAAGTTTTTTGTTATCTTGCATACTATATTTTAATAACTAAGTTTCTTAGACATGCATGGTCATGGACAACTTGTGCACAAGGTTTTATTTTTACGAACAGTGTTCAGAGCCACTAAACTGAGTCGGCCTATGAGGAACAAGGATAGATGTGTCATCTTACAAGTACGAGTAACTCATGAACTTTCAGTAGGCTCGTTACCTGTGCCGAAAGGATCGTCGTTATCAAGAATAGTCCAAGATGGTGTGTCACCAGTGACCTCCATATCACTACAAGAAAAATGGCTTTTCTTGACGGTTTATTTATTGACGGTCGTGGAAAACCGTCATTAAAATGGGTAACCTTGACGGTTTTAGACATACGTCAAGGAAACACACGTTTTGTGTTAATTTAGCAAATTTATACCATAATAGTTGACGGTTTTAGTGAAACCGTCAAGAAATACAAATCTATTTATTGACGTTTTGATAATAACCGTCAACTAAAGTCTGTGCGGGAAAATTCCCGCGGCTATTTCAGCTGCCATTATCGTAATTTCTTTTAAAAATATTAATTTGTTGACGGTTTCGCACCAAATAGAGCAGATCTGAAAAAACCCTTCGCACATAACAAAACCCCCCCTCCACTTCGAAAACCCTCTCTCCCCAGCCGACCTCTTCCTCGAGAAATCTCTCCCTCCGGCCTCTTCCTCGAGAAATTGCTCCCTCCGACCTCTTCCTCCACTTCGAAAAGCCTCCCTCCGCCCTCTTCCTCCATGAGAAATCAACCACCATCCCTCCGGCCTCTTCCCTCTCCCTCCAAACAGTAAAACCCACTCCTCGGCGACCTTCACGACGTCCAACGCGACGTCCCCTCTCCTCGACGGCCTATACGACGTCCTACGCGACGTCCCCTCTCCTCGGCGGCCTACACGACGTCCCCTCTCCATCGAGAAAACCCTCTCCTCGGCGGCCTACCCAACGTCCTACGCAACGTCCCCTCTCCCTCGAGAAAACCCTCTCTTCGACGGCCTACACGACGTCCCCGACGTTTTCACCATGCGGCAACTTCGATCTTCACCATGCGGTATAATATCTTTCATTTCTTCTCTCTACAATTCGATTTTTGTGTCAACTTAGGGTTTTTTTGTGTCAGCCAACTTAGGGTTTTTCGATCATCCTAATTTAATCAGTAGGTTCTGCAAATCCAACACGTGATTGACCCACAAACACACTTAGAAATTTAACAAGGTGTTTATGTGGGTTCAATGGGTGTTTTCGATTGATTGGGAGTTGGGTTTTCGAATGGTAACAGATTGGTTTCAGTTCCAGTTTCGAATGGACTAGGGGTTGATGATGTCATCAATCTCAACAGAATGATGCCCTCTTCAAGCCTAGAATTATTTTGAGTTTATTGATTGCTTATATTCTAAAATATATTAATCTTACTTAATATGCAGCAAAGTTTTATTATAGATCCAAGAGCTAAACGAAATTTAATGCAAACGATGGGTGTTGCAACTAAGTCGTTTAGGCATGCCTTAACCGATTATGTTCTTGCCAATATGGACAACCTTGCACATTTGAAAAATCCACCTCCAAATTATAGCTTTATCAATCCAAATCAATGGTCCAAGTTTGTGACGTCTCGACTTTCCGAGGACTTTCAGGTATCGGTCTAGAGAATTTGATTAACTTTGCCACTTCATGAGTTCTTACTAATCATAGAAATAAATTCTATTATGATTTCAGAAGCGTCGCATAGAGCAACAAAACAGGAGAGGGAAACATGTGTACAACAATAGGCTAAGCCGAAAAGGCTATGCAGGTTTAAGAGAAGAAATTGTAAGTAATCTTATAATGAGTTTTATATATTTCATTTGGAATTTTAAGTAATTATTTTAGAGAATGTTCATTTTTAACATTGAAAAATAGAAGAAGGATGGTACATATTCTGAGGAAGATGTAGACCGTTGCCTTTTTTGGAAGCTAGCTCGGAAAAAACAAAAAAGGGCTAAAGGGGGTTCTAATGAACATGTTGAAGAAGACGATTCTTCTACATTGGTCTATGATCCAGTCACACAAGCGATGGTGGATAAGATTGTAAGAAAGTCTCAATTACTATAGTTCATTTTCATAACATTCTTTTTTGCACTTCATATTAAGATATACTAACATAAGTTCCATATTTTTATAGGATGAAGTGAAGAAAAAAATTACTTCTGGAGAGTTGTCTATTCCTGAGAATCGTGATGCTTTGTGTTATACAATGGAGAGGCCCGAGCACACTGGTCGTGTTACGGCCATGGGAAAATATGTCACCCCAAGATCTTTTTTCCACACTCCTAAAGCTCCGATTGGTTGGGAGGAGGAGAAAAAAAAGTTGCTTGATGAGATTGAGATGAAAAATAAGATGATAAATAACTTACTTTCACAAGGTTTATGTGGTACGCCAATATCTGATACCAGTTCTAACTTTCCGGAAAAGCTTGTAACTGCCTCAATTCCTCCAATCCCTACCATGAATGCACCGAGTTCTCCTTCCGAAGGATCGCGGAGGCCAAGTCATATGAAAAAGGTTTAATTTCATCCCCATTTCTAGCATTATGAATTTAAGTGCCAACTTTTTTTATCCCCGTTTCTAGCATTATGAACTTCTGTATACATTCCATTATAAGTGTCTTTCCTCTTCATTCTATTGTTTGAACATTTCTGATACGAGTTCCAACTTTTCTGAAAAGGTTATAAATGCACACTCCCCTATCAAAACTAATGTAGAGTTGGTTCTTGCTGAAAAACAACCTGAATGCGAGAAGAATAAAACAAAGGTACATGTCAGTTCCCTTTGAATGAATACATGCTTATTTTTGTCATGCTTTTTCACTTTGAACTCGCGTTTTTTAGGAATCCATGGTGGTGAAGGAAGCTCCTAAAGAGAAAACGAAGACACCAAGTAAAGTTAAATCACCTACGAGAGCTTCTACAAGAATAACAAGGTCATTTAAAAATCCACCGGGAATGGAATACTTTGCTATACTCGCACAAAGGTTGGTAACTGAAAAAAACGTCAGTTCGGGTTCCATTTGACAGTGACTTGTTTGGTACCCCAACAATTACAACTCTTCTCCAAGAGGATTTTGAGAATTTCATTAACATGCGTCCTCTCTCAGTAAATTGCATACAAATCTACATTAGGTACAAGAATACTTTGCTCGTTAAAATTGTTTATTATTACATTAATAAGTTGAGTTAACTTATTTACAAACTATAGGTCATTGTACTATCGTTTGAAGGACCTAAACTCCGACGAGAATGTTTCATTCATTGATCCAAGACCATCAAACAAGTCAGGGATAAAAGAATTTTTGGCATCACAGGATAGAAGGGCAAGGCATATCTGTAATAGTCTGAACTCTCGAAAAGAAAGTCGACTATTTTTCTTGCCATACAACCCGAGGTGATACATTTCTTACTTATTTTCTTTTATAACATTCTGGAACATATAACTTGCTGGAATGTATATTCATATTTCATTCTTTCCCCATTTTCAAGAAATCATGAATGTATATTCAAATAAGAGTATAGGATACTCTTTGAGATGATGGGTTCCTGTTGGAAACCAAATAAGAGTATAGGATACTCTTTGAGATGTTGGGTTCCCTGTTGAAACCCAGTTTCAGTTTCCAGTTTCCATATTGGGCTAGTCTCAGTTTCAGTTTATGTTTCAGTTTTCCTTTTTTTTTTCCAATTTGTACCATGCATATGTAACTCAAATCAGTCCTCCCTCACTTAAAAACCACACGACCAATAATCAACCACTTCACAGTCACAAACAAAGTCGACTATTTCTCTTGACATGCTTTGTCGCTTTGAACTTGTGTTATTTAGCAATTGTTTGGTTGTATACTCAATAACTTGTATATATCTTGGTGTTATATGGTGTTACAGTGATCATTGGGTTTTGGTAGTCATTGATCTTTTACTAATGAGAGCATACTATTTGGATTCTTTGGGAAGTTGCATCTGTGATGATCTTAAGCACATTGTAACAAGGTATGCATGAATATATCTGTCCCAATACTTCGCACAACTATAGTCAATGTTAGATGTTTTAATAATGACAAATAATATTTTCCACTTTAATTTGCATAGCGGGCTTCGTATGTTTCATGCTCAATGTGGTAACCAAGTGAAAAAATTTAAATTGAACTGGATTGCAATTCAGGTACAATATATTTCTCTCAATATATTTCTCGTTAATATATATATAAATCAAAAATGAACAAGTGTGTAAGATCTTTGCTTTTCTATGCATAGGTACCGAATCAAACCGGCTCCATCGAATGTGGTTACTACGTTATGAGATATATGAAAGAGATCTCATATGATCGAAGCTTGCTTAATCCCAAGGTGATGTTCTTCTTAATCAACATGTATGTTTATAATATATTTATATATTATCACTTATGTTTCATTTTTTCTTCCTATTTTTAAACAGTATAATGAAAAGTGTGTATACACATTTGATGAAATCAATGAAGTGCGTACGGAGTGGATGGATCATGTTTCGCAGTTCTTAATCTAAGCAATCAGTTGAGGTAATTTTTGGACTTTATCTACTTCATGGACAAGATTTTGAGCATCTCTTAAGAGAGGGGAAATGGTGGACTGTTTTAAGAATATGATTAGAGTGGACTGTTATATGCATTTGGTGTGTGTGTGTGTATGTCTGTGTTCCTTACTCCACAGTGAATGTGAAATGAGTTTATGGTATTTGTGAGTGTGGAGATGAGTTCATGTCCATTAGGAAACAACATTTATATAAGGACTGCTATATATAAGTACGTTTGTGTGATATAGGGCTATAGCTCAATCTTATACCAATTACACTTGACATTATATCAGTTGTGTAGAGGAAGGGGTTGGAGTTTAGTGTATCAGTATATGTAATAAAGAGGGGGCTCGGATAATGGAGCATAGCTGTAGCAGTTAACAATTGGGACTGTTGTTATCAGTTGGGGACTGCTCCCTACTTTCTGTTAGAATAACAGTTAACCTTGGAGTGCAGGCAGGTCAATGGATGGGGTTTATGCCCCTGCAGGCAGGGGGGGAACTGCCAGTTGCAGTAAGGAGCAGGCCTTGATGGGTCTGCAGTAGGAGGGCAGTGCCTTGACCAATATTGCAGCAGAGTGAGCTTCAGTGGCAGGGGCTTGACCCCCTTAGTCTGAGCTTAGGAAGTGATGTACGGCATGTGTGAGTGAGTGTATGGGAAGAAGTAGTGTCTCGAGTGTTTGTAGTAGAGGGTTGGCTAGTGTCAGGAGTGTCATGTGTTTCTCTGTGTGTTAATAGAGAGTGAGTGTAGCAGTATGTAGTATGGATTTAGGAGGAGATCATCTATCAGTTGGGTAGGGTTAGGTATCAGTCCTATAGAGGTAGCCCAGATCAGGAGTATAGGGGTTGCAAGTCTGGATATGGAAGTGGCAACATGAGTAAATGCATCCAGGAACAGGAAAACCTGTTGTATGGTGTCAGTGTACAGGTTAGGGGTACAGTGCACTAATGTAATGTAAATATGTTACCTGAACAGTGAGGCCTATGGCCTGATTTTGGGTCTGTACAGGGTCTTGGGGCCTGCACAAACATGTGAAGACCTTGCTAGGCCTTGTACAGTAGTGTAAAAGTGTTGGCCAAGTCGAGGCATCAGATTTGGGGACTGGGGCTTGGTATCAGAGTTAGGACTGATACCCATGTATCATCCACTAGTTGAAAACACCTGTAGTAGGTAGAGTAGGTAATTCCAGATGTGTCTATGTATATTTATATGAAAAAAATATCATATGTACTGGTGTGGGGTGATGTAAGTGTGTCAATACACATACATATATATGTGACAGTGTGTGTTTCTTTAGTGTGTCAGTTAGGAATTTGAGTATCAGTTAGAATTTGTGAGTGTCAGTGAGTTGGGCTTTAGAGTTAGAGTATTCTGTGATAGGTTCCTATCTAAGTGTGTTTATGGGCTTTGGCCATAGGCCAATTCCAGTGAACACTTGAGTGTCATGTGAGTAGTGATAAGTGAATGAGAGGGTATCAAGTGAAGGCCTGTGCTTGTGAAGGGACTAGAGTAAGTGTGAGTGTGATAGAGGATGCAGGGGAGTGGCAAAATACAGGGCATAGGCCAGGATAGGCCAATGCAGCAAGCCTTGTGGCCTGCATTGCAGTGGCAGGAAGGGGGCTGCCTCCTCATTGCATAGGGTAGCAAGAGGGAAGCCTGCCTACAGTGTGTGCAAGTGACAGGTTTTGGAGTGGCAGGTGAGGGAGCAACCGGATTGGACTTAGGCCTGAGTTGGCAGGGGCTTAGTCCCCCTAACTTAGCAGCAGGCCATATTGGGCAATGGCCAGTGCTTGGGAGCAGGCCAGTGAGAGTGTTGTCCATGGGAGTGGCATGTTGTGAAGGGTTGGTATCATGGTTTAAAGTATCGGCCGATACCGATCCGATACGGCCGATACCGATACGGTTTGGCATATCCCGATCCGATACCGACCGATACCCGATACTGGCCGATACCGACAATGAGGGTCTCTTTTTCGGACAATTCGGCAAAGAAAAATTAAACGAAAAAGACAAATCAACAAGGGTTTAAAGCATAATAAGGTTGTAAAAGCATGTAAAAGAAGAAAATCAATCTATTGTATGTAAGCCAATCGGTAAGGTGACTAATATTTTATTTAGTTTCAAAACTACTAAGAAATAACACTGAAAATACTTAAAATTATGCCTAAATGTATAAAATATATGTTTTTAAATGTAAATAATTTATTAATAATTGTCTGTTTTCTGATACCAAAAAATCTGATACTCCGATCCGATACAGCCGATACTACCGATATTGCCGATACCAATACTCATAGGAATAGTCCGATACCGATACTGTGAACCTTGGTTGGTATAGCCCTGTGGCATGACAAGTAATGGGGTTTTAATAGCAAGAGTCTTTGATTTGTTGAATATAACTGGGTTTATTTGGTATGCTTGAAACCTGAGTTCACATGTTAACTGAGAAATGGAGTCTTTGATTTGTTGAATATAACTGGGTTCTTAATGAATGTCTAAAACCTGAGATTGGTGTTGGGATTGCTTAATATGTTAAGAGTGCTAAACTGAGTGCTTAACTGAACCATTTCTGAGTTTTAATGTTCATTAAATTTACTTGATTGCTAAATGTAAATTGATATGGTAACATGCAACCATGCCTGAGACTCATATGTATACTTGGGTTTTCTGATGTAGAGTTCTGATACTCACATGTTTTTCTTGATTTCAAAAACTAACATGATACTTTTGCTTGATTTCTGTTACCTATGTATATTAGTTGTGCTTTTCCAGAATTGGGAGTTTTATACATTGCATTTGTTTGTGATATCATAGGTTTCTAATGGACTGAGTATTGACAGATATGACCCCAACCTGAGAATGGGTTCCATTTTATAAATCTGAGATTGTATCCTATGTTAACTAGTATATGGGGGTATTATGAACTGCAAATCTGGGAATATGGGTTTAGTCTGGGTTTGAAATTGCTAAATAATTTGAGTTTTCAGTAAGAACTGAATGTTATAACTCAACTGGGTTTAACCTTAGTTGTTTTCTATGCTGTGATATCTGAGATGGTTGGGGGTTGTTGTTGATGTTAATTGGGAATTGAATGTTAAACTGAACTGTCTCTCTATTTCTGTATTTTTTCCCCAACTGATTTCCTGCACATTTAAACTACTGCAACATTTGAGTCCTCCCTAGATTGTTCTGTCCATTCAAAATTTGATTGAATTTCAGTTGTGTTGCTGACTTATAATGTTATGTTCACCTTGTTTGTAGATTAACCTAAAGGAAATGCTGCTCTGGGTTCAGATATATTTTGGTTAATCTACTCCTGTAAATATGTTTTGGATATGTATATATGGTGTACGAACGTGTTTGTGGTTGGACGTTTGGATGTACTTGTTGGATGTACTTGTTGCATGCTGCTCTGGGTTCAGAGATATTTTGGTTAATTTACTCCTATAAATGTTTAGGATATTTATGGTGTACGAACGTGTTTGTGGTTGGATGTACTTGTTGGATGTTTGGATGTACGAACAACGTATTTTTTAATATAAAAATTGTGTATTATAGTTGTGTGATGCTTGTGATATTATATATTGATTCTGGAATTGGATTCTGTGTAATTATGTGTATTTGGTAATTGGATTTCTGGAATATATTATGTTTATCTTGACGGTTGTAAAACGGCAAATTTTTTTATTCCTTGACGGTTTTTAACTTGACGGTTGCAAAAACGTCAAAAAATAATTCATTTCGTGACGGTTTGCAAACACCAAAAAACAATTTCTTGACGGTTTTTCCCCGTCAAGAAAGACTTTTCTTGACGGTTATTAGCCGTCATCTAGGCCCCCGTCAAGAAAAGTCGACACTTTTCTTGACGGTTTTTTGTTTGTTTTATTGACGGTTTAAAACCGTCAAGATAACGCATGTTTCTTGACGGTTTAAAACCGTCAAGGATACAAACAAAAAACCGTCAAGAAAAGTGTCGACTTTTCTTGACGGGGGCCTAGATGACGGATCCAAAACCGTCAAGAAAAGTCTTTCTTGACGGGGAAAAACCGTCAAGAAAAGCCATTTTTCTTGTAGTGTATATTCAATTTGCATAGTTAATAATCTTTTTTGCATAAAAGAATATATGATAAGCCTTGTCCACATGGAAGGACGATCGATTGTGGGTAAGAAACACCGTTTGGTGATATATGATGCTTTATATTCATGTCTTTTGAATTGTTAGTTGACACAAAGAAAAGATAAAAAAATCAATAATAATAATATATGTTTGTAGGAAAAAAATGCTTCATAGACTGAGTCAAAGAGATAGAGCTTTACACTCAAATGAGCTGTTTTACGCCAGGGACAAGTCAGCTACTTTACGCCAGGGACAGATTAGCTACTTTACGCCAGGGACAGGCTGTCAAATCATGTATTTAATGCAAAAGGGTAATGGGTCTGACATAAAGATTTACTGAAAGCGTATAACACAGAATTCGAAGGGATTTGTTTTACACAGAAACCAATATTGTCGTTTAGTATGTAGACTGAGCTATTTTACGCTCACATGATGGCTTCTTTTACGCATGAATACTATATGAGCTTTTTACGCTCAAAGTTGACGTGTGCATAAAGTTTATTTGGGCTACTTTTTACGCTCAAGGTTGTTTTATCAACCACTTTACGCGAGAAGTCCATTTTAGGGCTATTTTACGCCTAGTCTACTACTTTACGCCCAGAGTATATTTGGGTTGTTTTTACGCCCTATCCTTCCTGGATACTTTGGAACGTGGTTTGCCTACGTGGCTTTCATGCCACACATCTCGAGGAACGTGTGTACGTGCATCCTATTCTTATTGAAATGATGGGACACGTGTCAACGTGTGTAGAGGATGACTTCAGTCATGTGTGGCAGTTACTAGCGTAAAGACAGGACTTTGCTGAGTTTTACGCATAAAAAGCTAAGTCTATAAATAGACTTATTTTGTTTCATATAGCAGACACATAGAGACGGAGACAAAGGAGAGAATACAGAAATCAGAGCCTAGAGACTTTGATTTTCGTGAGCATTCTTCTTCAACTTTTCTTCCAAAACAGAGTGAAGCAAAGCAGGAAAGCATTCGACCTCGCCATCAGTGTCCAAGTGCGTCGATACCTTTCTGGTGACTTAGTTCTTCCAGTTGTTCATCTTCTAGCAGTGATCTTCATCATCATCGTATGGTCCACCGAATAAAGTGATCTCCTTCAGATCAGACTTCCATAGCAATACTTCCCAGATCAATTTGTACTTTTTTGTACTCTTTCAAGTTTTATTTTTAAAAGCCAATTTTTAGACATTTTGTTAAGTAAAACAAAATGGCGACTCTGCTGGGGATGACCTTCTCCTCTGACGAGGAGGCAATTGCTCAATACGATGATGTGTCGATTGGATCGACAAAGAAGACTCTGGTTGTGCACTTCGACCAGACTGCCTACGAAGAAATGCTCCGGACTGGGGGTAGCACTCGCTGCTCCAATGTTCAGAAATCGTGGAAGGCGCAAAAAGTTTGGGTTCCCAAATCCAAGGCATCCTCGGATCTCCCTACTGTCTCTGCAGGCAAAGGAATCCTTCCTACTCCTGTTGTAGAGGCTTCCATCTGTGATGAGGCAGTCTCTACTTCGGTGATACGCCATGCGCGTAAAAACAAGTCTCCCATTTGTAACGTGGCATACTCTCCAGTGTTACGCTCTGGGCGTAAAAATTAGGTTTTACGCCCTGGACGTAAAAATCAGGTTTTACGTCCTGGGCGTAAAAATATGTCTCCCGTCTGTGACGTGGCAGACTCCAATGCCTTACGTTTTGAGCGTAACAATAAGTCTCCCGTCTGTGACGTGGTAGACACACAAAATTTATGTTCTACACGTAAAGGAAAATCTCCCGTTTATGACGTGGCAGATACTCATGTTTTGCGCTCTATGCGTAAAGGTAAATCTCCTGTCTGTGACAGTGTAGATAAAATTCACAATGATGCTTCTGCATCTAAAGTGAATGTACCTACACGCATGAAGCATAAAAACATAGTTGGTAAAACTTCTGTTTTCAACCGACAACCTTCTTATACTAATGTACGTAAGGTACCAAACTTACAAATTACACGCAATGAAGATGGAGTCCTTCATGCTCAAAAATCTCAAGATTTACGTACGCAACTCCAAGCACGTAAAAATGTACAGTTTGGTTCTGCGAATGCAGCCAGTAATCTTCTTTATACACAAGGGACTAAACGTTTTTCTACCCCAAATGTAATAAAGAAGACTACTCCATCTACTCCTTCTGATTTACGTGAATTGCTGATGCAAAAGCATAAAAATAGACAATCTTCCATGACACTCTCCCAAGAAAATCACCATTGTGAGTGTCACTAGATTGTAATTAAATGTTGTTGTTCGGCTTCTAAACGATCAGTTTTTGACCGGTTAAGTTTTAATGCGCCTCAACAACAAGATGATGACCAAGAACATGAGTTGTCATATGCATCAGTCAACATGGCATCTCATACCAACAGAGGACGACGTCCTAGACGGAACACGTCCCAAACTCCAGGTCAACAACAATTCAACAGACTTCTTGATTCCTTTGAAGGAGTATATCAGAATACTCGATCAAGAAGACAAAGACAGTTACAGACTTCTGATTCAGAAGCTGGGGGTACTCAATCTTTTGAGTCCGAAACTGATAGTGTCGATTCATACCTCTATACTAATCCCTCTGTATCTTCAAGAGAGGTTGAATCCTACGCTATTGGAGATGAACCAGAGACGTCATCTGCTAATACAGAACAACGTCTCACTGCCGTTGAGCAATCACTGAAAGACATGCTTAACATGATACAAAGCATGCACCAGATAATAACGGCTCAACAAACTGCTCAACCGGCAATAGTAACACCGGTGCAGGTAGCAGCACAAACTCAAGATAGTCAAGGGGCTGATATACCTTTGAATATTCAAGAGCCTGCTGTTAATCAAAATTCTGTATCTCCAGATCCCATCATTCCAGAAGATGTACCATCTCCGGTAGGGGTTACGGTACATCCAACAACCATTCAATCAAATGAGCTTCCTCAAACCAGTGAAGCCATTCAAGCAGTGCGTGAGCTCAAAGCACAGTTTAAAGTTTTGAAGCACAAGGATCAGCTCCAGAGGTTAGGGATTAAGCAACCTTATCCTCCTCATTGGAATGATGTACCCTTTCCACCAAAATTCAAACCACAATCAATGGTATTGTTTGATGGAAAGGCTTCTCCTAGTCAGTTTATCAATTACTTTGATATTATGACTGTACATCTACAGAAAAATGATGCTCTTCTCACTCGGGTGTTCATCGGGTGCTTGACGGGTTCAGCTTACGATTGGTATCGTAGTTTACCCGACAATTGCATTTCGTCTTTTGACAAATTTAAGGCAATGTTTCTCTCCCGCTTCTGTGAAGGAGGTATGGACATGAACATGTCCTCCTTAATAGAAATCAAACAAAAGGAGAAAGAAGACACTCGGACGTTCATTGAATGTTTCTGACAGGCGACTCTAAAGATGCCTCATGGTATGCCAGATTCAGCGTTAATTGATACATGCAAGATAAATCTGTGACCATCCATTGCTGTCTTCACGGGTTCCCAATTCACAGATTGGGCTTCGTTTATTATAGCAGCAGTTTCTGCCGAGACCAATGGTAGGTTGGCTCGTGAACATGGATAATTTTTGCCTCATAGGATAAAGGAAAGAAAGGTAATCCTGGTAATAATTCTGGCAATCGTAATGCAAAAGGAAAGGACACGCTTATGGTTAATCTTTATAAAAATAAAACTACGCCGAATAATCAGAAGTCTTCTAAGCCAAAATAAGAATATTCTTTTGACGAGAGTGATATCCCAAGGATATTCCAATGTCTGGTAATGAGTGGCAAACTCCAGATCCCGGAGCCAAAGAGGCCTAATAAGGTGAATCTGACTGACAATCCCAAATATTGTATCTATCACAGATACATAAATCATCCTACCAGGGCTTGTTATGTCCTAAAGAAGAAAATTCAAGAGCTGATTAATGCAAATGCCATCTCTTTAACTAACGATGAGCATACGGTCACAACCAATATGGTTTCTCTTCAATTCGGAGATTTTCCTTCTCAACAAGTACCAGATAGGATTGTTCCAATTCTGAAGGCGGCGATGAAGATAGTAAATATCCCGCCTGCCAGAGAGAAAAATGAAGGATTGTTGCCTCTCACATTAAAGAATGGTGAAATTATGTGGGTACATCCTGACTTAGTACCTGAAATGGAAGATGAAGGTAAAACTTCAAAATCCAAGAAAGGTAAGAAAGTCAAGACCTGCAACATAATTTCTCATGTTATTCCAGATTCTGATGATTTGGATCATTTATGGGATGGCATTCCTTTGGAACGTAGACTGAGAGGATTGAACATATGTCCTTCAAGTCTGGCTCCTCCTACCAAGCTCAAGCTTACTCATCAGCAGTGGCTAGCCATGAATAGTGTTCCTTTATACAGGGCACAATAAGTCTTCGCTGCTTATGAAAAAGCTCCTATAGGGATTTTTCTTCGTATCCTGAATCCTTCTCCTTCTGTAGCTACAGAGACTTCTATTCCTCATTCTCCTGTAGTTACAGAGATCTCTTCTTCTTCCTCTGTTGAACAACCTGTTAAAAGTCCGCTGCCCACTCACTTGTACAGTCAGCAATCTGTCCTTCTCATGAAGAAGATGGGTTATGACTTTCAAAAGGCAGAAGGTTTGAATTATGATAAAGGAATACGACTTCCTTTACAAATTCAAAGTCAAAAATCTACTGTTGGATTGGGTTATGAGGTTCCTCATAACAATCCTCGTAAGAAGAAAGCTAAGGGAAGGAAGACTAAATCCTGCAATATGGTACTTCCTTCTTCTGAGTCTGAAGAAGAAACCTTTGCTGGTACAAGATCTAGGAAAGAGTACCACAAAGATTATGAGGGATCCTCCAAAGAAGCAGAGGATATTGAAGCACCACCAACTCAACCGTCTCCTGTTCCTGCTAAACCATCTGTGGTTGAAAAGGGGAAACAGAAAACAGTACGCTTTGACGTCCCGTTGAAGTCTGCTTCCAGTCAGGGGGTGGTGATGAAACCCTATAAATTTTATATTCTAGCCCAGTTAGCTAATACTCCGGCTAGACTATCTATCTTCGAGTTGCTTCGCCTTTCTAAAGAAAGTCGCGAAACCTTGAGTGAAGCTTTGCTGCAAGCTGACTCCTGCTTAGCTCAACTCAAGACTCCTGATAATATACCAGTGTCATGCCCACAATGTCATAGTGTGATGGAGGTAATTCCTAATATTACCTTTACACAAGAAGATATGCTGTTGAAGCATAACAAGCATGACAGGCCTTTATGCTACACTGGGTATATTGAATCCACTAAAGTTGACAGGATTTATATTGATCCTGGGTCTTCCATTAGCATAATTCTTCAAAGTATGCTAAGACCGTTGAGGATTCCTACTAGTGATTTGACTTACACTAGTACCACAATCGTTGGTTTCAACTCTGGAAAGAGTAAACCACTAGGGAAGATCTGTCTGAAGATTCAGATTGGTGATCTTCGAACTATGGCAATATTCTATGTTATTAATTCAGACGTATCCTACAACATCCTTCTTGGAAGACCGTGGTTACATGAGCATAACATCGTGCCTTCAACTCTCCACCAATGCTTCAAGTACGTGGATTTCCAAGGGGTTGTGAAGACTGAGTTTGCTGATATCAATCCTTTCAAGGGTATCGAAGCCTATTTTTCTGATTCAATGCTCTAGAAACAAGAGCATGTGAAAGAGATATCAGACATAGCTGAAGATCGATTATCTGCCGAAGATCAGTCTATTAATGAAGATTCGCCAGAGGAGCAACCTTTGAAGATCAAAGTCAAAGGGCGAATCCAACCTCAACCTGTCAATAATCAACCTCTGATGATCAGGGTCAAAGGAAAAAATTCAAGCTTCATCTGAGGAATCAGTGAATGTTCCTGCTAAGAGCCAAATTCAACCTCTTATGATCAAGATCAAAGGGCGTACTTCTCGTACAAATGATCCAGAACCACCATTGATCATCAATCTTGGCAAGTCTACGCAGAAGACGGATGACGGTCCATTAATGATTAATCCGAAGCGTAGCAGTCAAATTGTAAATGATGTAAATATTGATCATTCTGTACTTTCTAATATCAATGAAGATTTCCTTTTTGAGTATATGGCTGTCAAATTTGTTGAAAAAATGACTTTATCTTCTGATGATCAAAGTCATCAGTATAAAGACAACATAGACACAGAGGAAACCTTATACAATGACCATAAGGAAAATTCCTTTCCTCCTCATGTCGATGTTGGACCTTATGCTCAAAGGTTCCTAACATCTTCTCCCTATCTTCTTCCTGTAGTCGCTTCATCGCAAGCTTGTGTAACTTATAGACGTCACGAAGAATCTTATTTCGTGATTCCGTCTGATAAGAAAACAAGCACCAAATTGTGTTTGGCCTGGCTAGAAATATCCCTGTTGCTCAGATAGATGATCTGAGAGATAAAGATAAAGGAAGAATCTGAATTGACAAATATAGTCAACAATCTCTCAAGATTATCCAGAATATGGGATATGATTTGAAGACTATGCAAGGTCTCAATCAAGGCAAGGGTAGACGATTACCATTATGTGGTGATCCGTTTTACCAGAAAACTCCTCATGGGTTGGGATATGATCCGTCCCACATGTTTAATGACGATATACACGAAGAATTCTCTTCTAGTTCTTCACAATCATCAGATTCGGAAGAAATCCAATTCATCGAATCTGATATGTCTCACTCCTCATATGTTAGAGGAGGTTATTATGATGAATCTGAGCAAATATTCTCTGTCAACATGGTTCAAACTGATGGTAAATCTGAACCATTTAAAAATGATCCTTGGGCTCAACAGATGGACACTCAATGGAAACTTCGTTTTGAACAGCGACAGCCACCTACAGAGGATGAGATTGTCCAGATTGATGTTGGAGATGGAACTACCTCCAAACCAATATTCATCAGTAAAAACCTTTCTGAGGATAAAAAGGAAGAGTTGATAAAACTGATCAAAGAATATATTGATATCTTTGCATGGAGTTACGAGGATATGCCGGGTCTAGATCCTAAAGTTGCTACTCATAAACTCAATATTCTTCCTAATGCCAAGCCTGTAAAACAACAGCAACGACGTTTTCGACCAGATATGATTGTCACGATCCGCACCCTGTATAGGGGCATGAGAAGTGGGTACGTCCAGCCTACGCCGCAGTGTCGACGGTAGTAAGCTGTCCTTGGTTGCTAACTAATCTCATGCAGTGTATATAATGTACTTGTCCAGATGTCAGCTCCGAATGGAGGACAAGTAATAGATAGGATATACTCAATCACAGTCTAAAACACGATAAGATAACACAGAAGTTATACCTAAGGAATTAAAGACAACAACAACTAACTACTAAAATAATACAACAATATCTCAAACAAACTTAATACAAACTCAATATCTTAACTTTAATACAACAAGTCAAAACATTAAAGCTAAAGTAGTCTACTAGCTAATCTCCTGAATCACTCCTGAGAGTCGGGACCAAAGGTAGCTAATCCCTCGCCAGGTCCATGGTAAGTAGGGCACGTGTCCTCAGAATTATCATCTGTAATATTTTCAACATGTCCAATCAGGACTGGAACGAGTACAACTCATCTTGAAAACCCAAGTAAATAACAAAGAACTATAAAGCAGTTATAGATAGTTTTATTGATGAGCATGGCAGTTTTATACAGGTAATGATGGCATAGAGAAACAGTAAGATACAAGAAAAGAAAGGTAACTAAAATAAGAGAAGAATCATGGCAATGAAGACGATAATAAAAGCTAACTGAACTAGAATAATATATATGAGTCCAGACAGTACGATATAAGTCTAATGTAATCCCAGTGTGAGTCCAGTCCATATAATCCGATACCAGATGATTTTCTGTACAAGATGAGTCCAACAGTGATCAATGAATCCAGGGTGAGTCCAACTATAATCTAACAGTGTGTTTTAAAATACCGAGGTCGACATGTAAACGGCTGTAGGTATCAGGCACATCTCTCACTGATCAGGCAAGAGATGGCTATGCTTCCGGTAGATTCCAGTTGCAGATTCCGGATTTGGGGTATGTCTACATGTCTTACTCAATATTTCCCCGCCCAGTAAGTGAATCCAAAATCGACAAAAGAATCGAGATGAGTCCGGCCAATACATGATGATTCCAGAAATGATTCCGGAATGATTCCAATGACTCCAGTAATAGAGGCCAGCAGTAAGGTATGTGTCGCATACATGAATCCAAAAATATCCATACGTGTTGATACAGAAAATCACATAGAACTAACTAGAACAGAAATACAGTAATTGACAAATAAATGAGAGAACTATCAGAGAATGTACTCGCCTGATACTCTGAAAAGAGTAGTGTAATATCAGATGTCTGTACCAGGGTCACAATGTCCTAAAATAGAGCAATACAGTTACGACATGTCTAATATGAAGATAAATGTAAGATACAATACAATCTACATGATTTCTAAGCCAATCTAAGTCAAAGTCAAACTTGGTCAACTCTTCAGTCAAACTAAGTCAAATTAAGTCATACTAGGTCACAAGAAGTTAAACTAAGTCATACAAAGTCAAACTAGTCTAGGTTAGTCAAATCTAGGTTAAGTCAACCTTTGGTCAACTCTAGTCAAACATTCTAGTCAAACTAGTTAAGTTATCTAGGGTTTGGTCAACAATGGTCAGACTAGTCAATACTAGTCAACATGGTCAAGCTAGGTCAAAGTCTAGGTCAATCTTAGACTAACTAAGGTTTTGGTCAAACATAGACTAGTCAACAAGGTAATTAGGTCAATGGTCAACTATCTAAGTCAAACTCTATAAGGCTAACTCAAAACCAAACATAGGCTAACATGTTTTAGGATACCTAAGATACTATACCACAATGTTAAGGTATAACCAATTATCTATACAAAGTATATCACACATAAATACATATATATAATACCAACCTTAATCCTATAATCAAGCTAATCCCATACTCCAACTCAAGTCATGACTCAACTCTAAGTATTCCACTTAACCCCATACGTATCTTAATCTACATAGGATTATCCTCATAATCCATATGGTTAACCTAATCATCTAGTTAGGGTTTAGTCAAACCTTAGTCAAATAGTCCTTCTATGTTCATCCAAGTCATTTCTAGGTCAATTTGGTCAAGTCTAAGCCAAAACTTGCCATAGGCCATAGGCTCAAATATCCAGGGTACCCTATATTCCATAATCCATCACATATAACTTATATATATAACATACCATTTATATATACCTATTATACTTAACCATATATAATACATATATATACATATACATATCTATCCATATACCCATTCGCATATATATAACCACATATACCCATTATATATAATACCCTTATATATATATATATATATATATATATATATATATATATATATATATATATATATAACATATATATATACCACTATATATACATAACATATATATTTATACACATATATAACATACATAATATAGGTAGAGAGAGTGAGGGTGTGAGAGGTGTCATGTGTGTGAACATGTGTGTGTGTGTGTGTACTGGGGTATACAAACAGCAAAAAGGGGGGGTATTTATATGGAAGGGGTATGGGTTGGCTGCCATGGGAAGGGTATGGGTAGATATTAGGGTTCCTTTCCACCTTGCAAACTTAGTCTCTAAGTCTTTGACCCCTAGATATTTCTAGGTTTCTAAAGGAAATATCCTTAAAGTTAATATCTAGATATTATCTAACTAGGTATTTATACATAAAGCTAACATCCTCTACTTAGTCTTGTAGGTTAGTTGCTAACCTCTAGATTAGTGCTAAACTAGGCTAGGAGCTAACATGACACTTAACAACTAATTAAATAATAATAAATTACATAAATCCAAATAAATTCTAATAAATTACCAAAATACCCTTTTGACTAAAAAGTGGTAATTTGATATCCTAATCACATGGTTAGGCTCATATGGTCATAGTTAGTCTCTAAGTCATATAATCTCTAGGGTTACATTAGGGTTACACTAGTAGTTAACCAAAGTCATAAGTCATGACTTAGAAAATAGTTTTAATTACACTAAAATTACCAAAAATTATATCATGACTAAGACACCATTATTTAATAATAAAAATAATAAATTTTCAAAATATCCTAATTTTAGAAAACTGGGTGTTACAATGATGGATGCAATTGAGGCAGAAGTCAAAAAGTTGATCACATGTGGCTTTGTTCGTGAAGAACAACACCCGGACTGGGTTACTAACATTGTTCCTGTTATGAAGAAGAACGAAAAAGTCCGAGTTTGCATAGATTTTCGAGATCTTAATGCAGCTTGTCCAAAGGATGAATTTCTACTTCCGATTACCGATGTCATGATAGACAATACATGCGGTTTTGAACGCATGTCTTTCATGGATGGATTCTCAGGATATAATCAAATTAAGATGCATCCAGAAGATAAGAAGCATACTGCTTTTCGTACACCCCTTGGGATTTACTGCTATACGGTTATGCCGTTTGGTCTTAAAAACGTCGGTGCCACGTATCAACGGGCTATAAGCAACATCTTTCAAGAACATCTACGGAAGACAGTTGAATGTTACGTAGATGACATTGCTGTTAAGAGTCGATCAAAAGATGATCACATTCAAGACTTGAAGACAGTATTTGAATTGATGCGTCAATATCAATTGAAAATGAACCCTACTAAGTCTTTCTTAGGGGTTTCCAGTGGCAAGTTTTTAGGATTTGTCATTACTTCTCAGGGTATCCATGTTGATCCTGATAAAGTTAAAGCAATTCTTGAAATGCGTCCTTCTCGTAATCTGAAAGAACTCCGTGGCTTTCAGGGTCGCATTGCTTATATCAGGAGATTTATATCTAATCACTCTGGGAGATGTCAACCTTTCTTCCGTCTATTAAAGAAGGGTGTATCATTTGTTTGGGATAAAGCATGTCAGAAAGCCTTCAATGACATCAAGCAATACCTTACAAATCTACCTGTTCTGGTACCTCCAGTGGTAGGAAGACCATTTTTGCTATATGTTCGAGCTTTAGATCATTCACTTGGTGCTCTTCTTGCACAAAAAGTGATATGGGACATGAACAAGCAATTTATTATCTTAGCCGAATGATGGTCGAAGCTGAACACAGGTATACTCCTGTAGAAAAGGAATATCTGGTCTTGGTTTTTGCTGTCCAAAAGATAAGACATTATGTGACAGGACAGACTATTCATGTTATCTCCAGAATAAATCCCATTCGGGTATTAATGAGAAAACCGAGCATTCTTAACTCTAGGTTAGCTACCTGGGCGATGTTGCTCACTCCTTATGACATGGTTTATGTACCTCAAAAATCAATGAAGGGTCAAGCATTAGCTGATTTCTTAGCTGCTCACCCTATACCTGAAACATCAAAGTTATATGAGGACATTCCAGATGAAGTCGTGGATTGCAACATGACTCTGAAGGATGACATCTGGCAATTATATTTTGATGGAGCCTCACGGGTTGGACCTAAAGGTAATATTGTCTCTGGGGTAGGAATCGTCTTGGTTTCTCCTGATAAAATGGTCATATACCGTGCCTATTCTCTCAATGAGCCATGCTCCAACAATGTAGCAGAATATAATGCTCTATTGATTGGTCTCCAAGTAGCAAAACAATTGGATATTGAATCCCTAGAAGCTTATGGAGATTCTCAACTGATTGTTAATCAAGTTAGAGGGACTTATGAAGTCAGAAATCCTGATCTCATTCCTTATCATCAAGTGGTAATCGAGTTGGTCCTTTCATTCAAAAGATTTTTTATCGAATTTGTACCACGTTCTCAGAATGTGGAAGCTAATGCTCTTGCTAGCTTAGCTGCAGATTTGGCTGTTCCAATTAGAAGACAAAATACAATTACCTTATTGGACCGAGACTTATTCTGTGTCAAAAATAATTTGTATATTGAACAGAGTTATACAACAGAGTCAAGTTCCCAGCAGAAGGATTGGAGAAGTCCATTCATTGATTATGCGGTTCATAGGATTTTACCTGAAGATCCAAAAGAAGCTGCATCAATCAAGAGACGATCATTTCGATTTTGTTATGATTCGTCCTTACATATGCTATACCGTCGTTCATATGATGGACTTTTGTTGTACTGTCTCTCCGAGAGTGAAGCCAAGCAGACACTCCGTGAGGCTCATGATGGTGTCTGTGGTGTTCATCAACCAGGTCCGAAATTATAAGACCGCATTCGAAGAATGGGGTATTATTGGCCTTCTATGATAGCAGATGCTGTAGACTATGCTAGAAGGTGTAAAGCATGTCAGATTCATACAGATTTTATTCATCAACCGTCCGAATTCATACATCCTACAGCAGCCTCTTGGCCCTTCGAAGCTTGGGGCATGGATATTATTGGGCCTATTAACCCCCCTTCTGTTAAAAGACATCGGTTTATATTAGCTATAACCGATTACTTTTCTAAGTGGGCAGAAGCAGTTTCCCTTGCTGAAGTAAAAACATCTAATGTGATCAGCTTCATCAAACACCATGTCATTTATCGTTTCGGGATTCCTCGATGGATAATTTATGACAATGGACCATAATTTGCCAGTCAGGCATTTTATCGGTTCTGTGATAAGAATCGAATTCAAAATCTGGCTTCTACGGCTTATAATCCAGCTGCTAATGGTTTAGCTGAAGCTTTCAACAAGACGATCATCAAACTTCTCAAAAAGTTTGTCTTTTCTAATAAACGTAATTGGAATGAGAAACTTGGAGAATATTTATGGGCTTATCGAACGACAGTCCGAACTCCTACTGGGTTTACACCATTTTTATTGGTCTATGGATGTGAGGCTGTCCTTCTATTGGAAATTCAGATTCCATCTCTTCGAATAGCCATTGCTAATGAGCTAACTACAGAGAATAATGATCGCTTACGACTCCAAAAACTTGAAGGATTGGACGAGAAGCGTCTTCAAGCTCAACAGCATATTGAACTATATCAAGCCCGTATATCTCGAACTTTCAATCGTAAAGTTAAAGAGAGGTTATTCAAAGTCGGTGAACTAGTATTAGCTGTTCGAAGACCGATGGTGATGACTCACAAAAGCAAAGGGAAATTCCAAGCAAAATGGGAAGGCCCTTATGTAATCGAGACCATGTTTTCCAATGGTGCCTATCGGTTATCCAAGCCCAATGGAGATCTACTCATGGTACTGATCAATGGCAAATTTCTTAAGAAGTACTATGTATAAAAAAAAGAGACAGAATGAAAATAAAATCTCTTTTATTATTATTTTTGTTCAGAACAAATGATTAAGGACGAGGACCACTGCCTTCCTTATTAAATACATAGTCTGCCAATGCATCAAAGACATCGTTGCCTGAGTTCACAAAAAACTTGCAGGCAGCCATCCTCAACGCCTCTTCTTCAGGAGTTTTCCCTGGCTCTACTAAGAAAGCGAGGATGTCTTGTGGTGGCTTGGTCGTAGAAGAGCTTCCGCTTTTTTCGGTTGGGCCTGACACAATTGGCTCAACGGGGCGCGTCTCGATGACGTCCTCAACCTTCATGGAGACTTTATTCTTTTGCTGCACGTCCTTAGAAGACATTTTTTATAGAGGAGTGGAAATAAGGATGAAGTTTTACAAAAAGTTCTCATCTATTTATAGGAGAGAGCTATTAATAAACCGATCTGGGAAATTGAAAACAACTCTTCATTCCCGAAAAGACCTGTTCATTCATTACATCAGATTCATCCATTTAATTGTGGAATTGAATTGACCTTCTCTTTTCTTTCCGGAAGAAACGTTGGTTCATTCATTCTTTCATCGATATTGATGTATACTCTTAATGATGTCTGTCTTCTTATTTTCCCAGCTACCAATGTTTGGTTAAGCTAGTAACTTGTCTCTTCGGAGAGAAATTTTAATCTTTTATCTTACCAGTTGGTATAAAAAGTTGGATTTATTATTTATCATGTTATCATGACCTCTGAATAAATATTAAATCTGCTTGTATTTCCTATCTATCATGTCCATTTGGCCTCTGAATAGATATTAATCTCGTTTTCTTTGAGTTGTTACGATCTATCATGTCCATATTACTTCTGATAGTATTGTATACTCTGAAAAAGAAAACGAGATTTCATTTATGTCTATATTACCTCTGGATATATACAAATTATTGAGTATAAAAGACTTGTCATTTCCATTCTTATTTTACCATCATAAAAGTCTATTACATTTCTTAGACTTTCTTACAAATCATAATGGAAATCTATTACATCTTGGATTTTCATTCTATACGACAACGATGACCTAATCGGGATCTATTTCTTCTTTGGATCTTCTTCATCGGATTCGTTGTTCGTGTCAATTCCTTGCTGTTTGAGCCTCAATGGCGACAAGAGCAGTAGGAATTAACTCTGGTCTTCTCTCTCAGACGAGAGAAGAACCCCAGAGTATGGCAGCCCGAAGATGCGTTGCTGCCAATATAATTGGTGGAGAAATGACGGCCCTTCAGAAGAAATAGGAATGTATCCAGCATTGGGATACGATTTCTAGTTCTGCCGTGAAAGAAACTCTACTACCCAATTTCTCGGGATGGAGTTGACTCCACCATCCAACTTTCCATGTATAAAGGCTCTTCCTACCATCTGAAGAAGACCCTTTTATCCCACGAAGAGTTCTGAGTTGTCTGGTTTGCGCATCAAAAGCGCATGAGCTCCCTGATGTTGATGTCAGAAGAATGCTCCCCACAGCATCCAAGTCGCCAATGCCGGTTCTGGAAAAGTTTTTCAGCCAAGCTTCTGCAGAAAACAGTAGAGAAAATTTTTCAACAGAAGTATCATCAGGCGCATACTGGCCAATTAAAGACTGATGCTCGCGTACCTTATTCAGGCTTTACGTCCATGTTTTATGTGCACCTTATCTAACAAGGCTTTACGCCCGTGTTTTATGTGCACCTTATCTAACAAGGCTTTACGCCCATGTTTTATGTGCTCCTTATTTATCAAGGATTTGCGCTCGTTTTCTGTAGGCGTGCTTTATCTAACAAAGATAGGCTTTTATTTTCAACAAAAGCTCAAAGGCAGCCGATTGTGTACCCTGTTTTAAATTTAAAAAAAGAGAGGAGAAGAGCACACCCTGCCCCTTTTATGTAAATCAAACTTACCATCAAAATCAGATGGTTTGGCCCTAAGAATTGTTGAATCAACGTCTGGTGACCTGGCGTACAGAGGAACGACATCGTAAAGCATCGCCATTATCAATCTCTTGTTGGAAAATAAAATCTTGCAAAAAGCTAACTTCGGAGAAAAAGAATGAGAATGAGAATGTGTAAACATTCTTTAACTCAGCTATTTATAAAGGGTCGAAAAAATAGTTAGCGTGAGTCTATTTCGGGAAAGATCCTAATAAGAGGCGCTCATGACCACATGACAGTTGCCACGTGTTGTTCTGTTTCTCTTGGGAATGAACAAACATGGAAACAGTCAAAAGAGATGTTGAATGATCCTATATTAATGCATCACGAGAAAAAAGGTGGAGATAACACCAGGATTTTATTTTTATAAAGAGTAGGCCCCTACAGATAAGTTGAGTGTCATAATACATAGATGACACTCTTAAACAAAACATTATTTTTTCTCCGTCTCTCCTTCGTTGGGCTGAGGAAGGGAGGCGCCTAACTCGTGCACATTGTGGATCCCTGAACGATGCATCAGATTGAGGAATGCTTCTGCATCACCTGATCCTTGGTAGGCAGTTGAGGGACCACCATTTATACGATCGAAGATCGCTAGAGTCAGTCCAAAGCACTCCATAAAGTTGCGTGCTCGCTCGATCTCCGTCTCTATGTCAAGCCTTGAGCCTTGAGCCTTTTCTTTGTCAGTCTCTATTTCTTTCTTCGGTGCCATGACAGTATGAGGATGAGAAGTGAGAATGAAAAACTTCTCCCTATATATACAATCAATCAACCCTTCGTATTTCCTATGGGAAACTGAACATTATCAATGCAACTCGGGGAGATGAAGAGGCGTTCGAATGTTTTGAGAGAAAATTCATTATGACAAATGAGTTTTGACCGGCACCATTTCTTGACTTTTCTTGTTCAAAGTATTTCAAAATTTTTGAAGTCTTTTCAAATTCCGAAAACTTTGAAGGGGGTCTTGTAGGAGCATAAAAAAATGCTTCATAGACTGAGTCAAAGAGATAGATCTTTACACTCAAATGAGCTGTTTTACGCCAGGGACAAGTCAGCTACTTTACGCCAGGGACAGATTAGCTACTTTACGCCAGGGACAGGCTGTCAAATCATGTATTTAATGCAAAGTGGTACTGGGTCTGACATAAAGATTTACTGACAGCGTATAACACAGAATTCAAAGGGATTTGTTTTACACAGAAACCAATATTGTCGTTTAGTATGTAGACTGAGCTATTTTACGCTCACAAGATGGCTTCTTTTATGCATGAATACTATATGAGCTTTTTACGCTCAAAGTTGACGTGTGCATAAAGTTTATTTGGGCTACTTTTTACGCTCAAGGTTGTTTTATCAACCACTTTACGTAAGAAGTCCATTTTAGGGCTATTTTACGCTTAGTCTACTACTTTACGCCCAGAGTATATTTGGGTTGTTTTTACGCCCTATCCTTCCTGGCTACTTTGGAACGTGGTTTTCCTACGTGGCTTTCATGCCACACATCTCGAGGAACGTGTGTACGTGCATCCTATTCTTATTGAAATGATAGGACATGTGTCAACGTGTGTAGAGGATGACTTCAGTCGTGGGTGGCAGTTACTAGCGTAAAGACAGGACTTTGCTGAGTTTTACGCATAAAAAGTCAAGTCTATAAATAGACTTATTTTGTTTCATATAGTAGACACACAGAGACGGAGACAAAGGAGAGAATACAGAAATTAGAGCCCAGAGACTTTGATTTTCGAGAGCATTCTTCTTCAACTTTTCTTCCAAAACAGAGTGAAGCAAAGCAGGAAAGCATTCGACCTCGCCATCAGTGCCCAAGTGCGTCGATACCTTTCTGGTGACTTAGTTCTTCCAGTTGTTCATCTTCTAGCAGTGATCTTCATCATCATCGTATGGTCCACGGAACAAAGTGATCGCCTTCAGATCAGACTTCCATAGCAATACTTCCCAGATCAATTTGTACTTTTTTGTACTCTTTCAAGTTTTATTTTCAAAAGTCAATTTTTAGGCATTTTGTTAAGTGAAACAATGTTTTCACAGGATTACTGTTTTGATTTTAGGTGAGTTGGGTTAACATAACGCTCACCAATGCACGATAATGTATTGACCCACGCGCAAAGTCATTGAAGGCTCACACTACTAAAATCTGCTATATTAGCGACGTAATTTAGCGACATTAGTTAAAACGTCGCTAATTCTTGCAAATTAGCGATGTTTACTTTAAACGTCGCTAATCGTCGCTATTAGCGACAAAAATAGCGACGTGCCAGCGACGTATATTAATTAAATGAGCTTTTCGTCGCTAAACGTCGCCATTACGTCGCTAATAGTGACGAATTTAGCGACGTTCCTCATAATGTCGCTAAATTTTAATTAAAATCTCCCCATTCATTTCCACCCATTTCCTATTTTCACTCTCTCACTCTCTCTCCTCACTTTTCCCTCCGGCGCGGCGAACTCTCCTCCCTCTCCAGTACGTAACTCTCCTCTCTTCTTTTCTATATTTTGGTTGTGGGTGGTTGAGGGGTACGGGTGGCTCGGGAGGGGCACGGGGGGGGGGGGGGGGGTGTGGGTGGTTGGGGCGTGAGGTGTCACGCCCCAACCCGGAATCACCCGAATCATCGTCCTCGCAGGGAGCGTGATGCCGCACGAGCCTGGAGTTGCGCTCGTGCAAGGCAAGATGGCAAGTTCTCAAATGGTTATCTTTTGATTCGATATTAACAACGAAAGGAAAACAGAGTATACAAAATAATTCTCTTTATTGATATCCGAAACTGAGATTACAAAGGCTTTCGATAGCCTAACAATATATGCCAGATTGGCTACAACACTCAGGTTCTCTCTTGCCCACAAATGATTTTATCGTTCCATACATCATGCCTTCTATATCTCGGCCGCATCAATCCAGTTGCATAGTCCGAGCGTCAATACGATCGCACGCTTCAATACGCTTTGGCATTCCAAGCCTCAACGCGTTCAAGCAACGCTTTGCCGCGAGCCATCCATTCCCTGTACCCCTGCATGAAGCTGGTGGGGGATCAGTACGTTCGTCCTCGCATGTACTGATACAAAGATCTTCTTTCCAAACCGACATTTAGTATTTACGTTGAATCATGCAACTTAGCTTATGATCTTGCTATGTTCTCCTTAGGGTCAATTTCATGGCATATTCGAAAGCATAAAGCATGTTAGCATGGCAAACATGTTACTCGAATTAAAATAGGCAAGCAAACAAGCAATCTCGTGTTTGAGTCGTTGTAGTGCCCCGTCCCGTAAAGTCAATCGGAGGAATTGAAACGCCGACGGCGTTCGGACTTAGCCTTGCCACGGCTACTCGAAGGCTCGCTCGGTCGAGGCGACTCCTCGCACAGGTGGGATAGTTTCGGTGAACTCGCCTCATCTTAGCCTTCACTTAATAACTCGCATGTTTTAAACTTGTACAAGTTAGAATTGTTAATAAAAGAGACGCATCCACATATTGTTAACAATATATGCCAGATTGGCTACAACACTCAGGTTCTCTCTTGCCCACAAATGATTTTACCGTTCCATACATCATGCCTTCTATATCTCGGCCGCATCAATCGAGTTGCATAGTCCGAGCGTCAATACGATCGCACGCTTCAATACGCTTCGGCATTCCAAGCCTCAACGCGTTCAAGCAACGCTTCGCCGCGAGCCATCCATTCCCTGTACCCTGCATGAAGCTGGTGGGGGATCAGTACGTTAGTCCTCGCATGTACTGATACAAAGATCTTCTTTCCAAACCGACATTTAGTATTTACGTTGAATCATGCAACTTAGCTTATGATCTTGCTATGTTCTCCTTAGGGTCAATTTTATGGCATATTCGAAAGCATAAAGCATGTTAGCATGGCAAGCATGTTACTCGAATTGAAATAGGCAAGCAAACAAGCAATCTCGTATTTGAGTCGTTGTAGTGCCCCGTCCCGCAAAGTCAATCGGAGGAATTGAAACGCCGACGGCGTTCGGACTTAGCCTTGCAACGGCTACTCGAAGGCTCGCTCGGTCGAGGTGACTCCTCGTACAGGTGGGATAGTTTCGGTGAACTCGCCTCATCTTAGCCTTCACTTAATAACTCGCATGTTTTAAACTTGCGCAAGTTAGGATTGTTAATAAAAGAGACGCATTCACATAGCTAAGGGAATAATCCCGACCCGTCGGAATGTCTTAGAACATAGAAAATGGTCCCACGGTCTGCTTAGAAGTCGGCTCAGCGTGCTTTCAAATGACACTCGGTCCTTCGTCCTGTGGCTTGGGAGAAGGAAGTTGGCCTAAGTTGCTAAGTTGTTCCGACACTCGAATCAGCCTATGTCATAGGCGTCGCCCGCTTGAATGCTTGATAAAGCATGCACTGTCCCGTCGTTTTGCCCCAATGCTTGTATTGGCCTAAGTCATAGGCGTCGTCCGTGTGAATGCTTGAAAATGCATGCATGGTCCCGTCGTCCAAGATTTGGCATAGCCTTCGCACGTTCCGTGAGTTAAGTCGTCTTGCACGGCTGTTGGCTTAAGTCTAGGCACCCGAGAACTTGGTTGTTCATGTCGACCCCGTACGTAGCACGTTCCCTCGACGCGGAGCTCGGCGTAGCCTTTGCTCGTCATGTCTCTGTCCGAATAAGTTAGACAAGAGTTATGTTGGGCTATCGAAGCCATTTATAGCACTGTCCCGCTCTAGCTGCGGTTGTCATGTCGCGTAGTCCCTTGAGAACAAGGATCATCGTATAAAGTATATGACCTGAGAGGTAGCGTCGCCTATAGAACAAGGTCTGTCTAAGGCACGAGCTACGGTCGGTCTAGTAAAAAGCATGCCACAGACAAAGAAAGTCCACGCGACTAGTTGTCACCGAGATCGGTCCCGCTACTTGGGAGTCTCGATAGAAAGAAGGAAAGCATGGTCATGTTAAGGTGGGATTGGTAGATCGAGTTGAGTCTTGCATGGTCATTGGACAACTTGTCGACAAGGTGTAGTCTTCTCGAATGATCGTTGGGGCACCGGGATCATGTCGGCCCGGAAGAAGCGAGACGGCTCAAAGTAGGATGCTAGATAACCGCATGGGAGACTTCAGCGCCTCCGGGCTAGCTACCCGTGTAGGGACGAGCCGATATCCCCGAGCCGGGTTCATGATAGCTTGATATTGCTAGTGACCACTCATGTAGATGGATCGGCAGAATAGCGGCACACCGCTTGTTTGCCTTTGGATAGCGTCAAGTACTAGCACGGCGTCGGTCGAATCATGAGACAGTCTAGCACGACATGTATCAAGTCAGCAAGATGTAATCCTGTTAGTGCCAGCCCTGTATCAGTACGGAAGGAATGAGTTATATCTTATATCAGCAAGACACGTGCTTCGGCACTAGGCAAGGCTTTCGCGTATCAATATTGGCATTCGCGTATTGGCTTTCGCGTATTAAGTATTGGCTTTCGCATATCAATATTGGCATTCACGTATTGGCTTTCGCGTATTAAGTATTGGCTTTCGCGTATCAATATTGGCATTCGCGTATTGGCTTTCGCGTATCGGCATTGCTGGCCTAAGTTTGCATAAGTTAAGTCGAGTGCCATCACTTTAAGTCGAAAGGACCGTAATGTAAAAGTTGGCTAAGTCAGGGAGTCATTAGGCACGACCTCAATCTTGAAGCACGAATAAGTCTAAGCAAGGACTTAAGGCATAAATCAAGTCTAGAGGCACGACCAGCACGAGTCGTTCCCCTTGACGTTGATCGCACACGAGAATTGGTCTAGAGGCACTTGAGTTTAAGTGAAAGTCTTGGCACGGCCGAGTTCGCACAAGTTGCGTCTCGGCGAAGCACCATCTCGAATATGCTGAAGACACGAATAGAGTATGGCACGACCCTGCCGTCCCGAGTTGTAGTTCGGTCAAGTGCATAAGCGATAAGGCACTGCCTCGATCAAAATACACGTTGGCATGGCACGACCCCGTCGTTGCACGACCCTGTCGTTGCATTGTTAAGTATAGGCCGAGACATCTTGTTCTAAAATGGATCCTAAGGCAAGATTAGAAAGACAATTGCAAAGGGACTTGTATTGCACAAAGTAAATGAACGTGTCAATTTTGTATGGGTGGGCGAGGAGCTCACTCTACAAGTACAGTTGAGTACTGACACCCATACAGTTTCTATGTGCAGGCACAGGTAGAAGCTCGTGGCACGGAGCTCGCTTGGATGCGTCGAGGCACGAAGTTCCTTAGCGAGTCGAAGCGTGCGGCCGCGTGGAATCGAAGACTTATACATGACATAATGTATGGACATCGCCTTCCGAAGCTTCCGCTGGCTCAAGCATTGTATCGAGAGATGAGAGAGAGTAGTGTGACTTGTAAAATGAGAGAAAAGTGAGCACGAGAGACTTGTAATCATGGCCTTGTGCCTATTGTAATCTAATTGTTCAATATCAATAAAGAGCTCTTTTGAATAACTTGTGTTTGCCTTTAAATTTCTGCTGCATGTTTCAATATTTCTGCTTGGGACTTCTGTGCGACGAACCCGTCGCCGCCGATGGAATCGGCCGTTATAAAACTGCCTTGCACGAGCGCAATCTAGGCTCGTACGGCATCACGCCTTAGCGAGGACGATCGTTCCTACGGGAGCGGGGCGTGACAGTCGTGGCGCGACTTCTTAACAAGTCGACGCACTCGCCCTTGCACCGACGCAAGGTGAATGCGCCTCATTCCTTCCCTGTCATGTTATAAGTGTATCTCTAAGCAGGATCTATGTGCGGGACGCATACGCGCCTACACTTTCAACCCATCATTCCTTAGCTATATGAGGGCCGTTGGCGTATCCGCGCCGGAATGGACTAAAGGAGTTCCTTTCTTTTCTCTCCTTCTTTTTTCAATATTGGTCGGGCTGCCCGGCGTTTAACGGGTGGGTTGCAGTCCCAACAACCGAAACGTTCCTGCTGCATACCATCATTTGCAGCTTTTTCCATCTATAAGACGAGTGCTACTCGTTTAAGATTGTGCGCCTACAAAGATTATTCGATTCCTTCCTAGGCCAAGCGGTTCTGGAGCGCTCCGACATTTAACCGATTGGGGGAAACACTCGTGCACGAGTTATTATCACATTAATCTCAAGTCCATCCCAATCGACCATGCAACGCCCTTATTATTCAAGCAGTCAAATTCAAACAACCAAACATAGTCTTGAGTCCGAGACTCAGACTTTATCATCTCGTATTTCTTCCGTTAACTTTCTATGTTCTTACGTTTCGTACTTCGTTTCAATGTTCAATGGTCTTGCGCTCCCAAATTAAAAGTCACGGTAACGTGCTAATAATGATCAAGGAAAAGAGTGGAAGAATTAATTATTAATCAAATGGTCTAATTCGACCCAAAGTTCTGCGAAGCAAAAAGAGCACAAGGGAACAAGTTTGAGTGGGACACTATATACCATCATGAAGGTAATCCTGTCCACTCCAAAACTCGTGAAGAAGATTTCCAGAGTTGAACATCCCTGACACTCCAAATATCAAAGGCATGGAAAAGCACACTTAAGGAAAAAAAATAACATAATAAATTATTTATCAAAACCAATCAATCAGAAAATAAAATAAAATAAAATAAATCAACCCGGAATTCAGGGTGCTCACATCCTACCCACCTTATAAAAATTTCATCCTCGAAATTAAAATTGTTCATACTTCTAGGTCAAACCCCCACAATCAAGTCCCAGAACTTAAACAAATCATACCATCAAAAGGACATCGTACAGGATCATGGCATACGGTGACAGTGAAGTCTCATCTAGGTATACTAGTCATGCTAATCAAAAGGGTTATAGGGTATCAAAACACACAAGCAATCCAGGGTGCTAAACGAGAAAAGATGCAGAAATAACAAATCATCAAAACTGTAAGACAGTCTACCATCCTATGTGAAAACTGGTACTCATCAAAAAAATAAAGAAAGGTAACCACCAATCATCTAAAAGGGGTACTATCCCAAGAAAATTAAAATCACAAGTTTAATTAACAAAGTCTATTACATTGAAATCCAATCACAATATATAATATAGAGAGCATTAGAGAGGAAAAAAGCTAACATTATGTGTATGGGGACATGTTCATATGGTTAGATAGTAGGCGTGTGTGTACGTGAATACATATGAAATTGTATATGAGAAATTGGGTTCCAAAACAACAGCTATCAAGTTACACTAATCATGGCATTTTGGTTAAACAATCTACAATACGCAACTTATTTACTCATAACATGCATGGCTAACCATATACATATATATATAAAGAGGTAGAGATTTAGTTATGTATCTATATATATTATAACATGTATGTCTAAGCTCTATATATATCTATCTAGATATATAATCATAACATAGAGGGGAAAGGTTAGGTTACATGACAGTGTATACTAAGTTAGGGTGTGTGTGTGTGTCCTTGTACAGGATTATAGCTTAGCATTGAAAGGTTAAATCCAGTTTTAGTTCAACATTTACATACAAAATCTGAAATAAGCTAACATTTAAAGCAGTAAAATATTAACATAATGCAATTTCAAAATTTAGGAGTTTGAAACATCACAACTAATCTCAATGCTCCCAATACATCCTAATATGATAGAAATAAAATCCTAACATATTATCCATACATTTATCTACGCATACAGTTCAATATTACATGTTATATCTGAAATTGAACTAAACATGGAAATCAATGTAAAAAAATGTTAACATGTATTCAGTTTTCAGGATTTTGGAGAAATTTAACATCAAAACAAACTCAATGTTTATCACAACCTATCATGTAAGAATATGAAACCTAACATTATATCCCTACAACAACAATGTACACAGCTCTAAATATTACATTTAAAACAACAATTTGAACTAACATTTAAAATCCCGTATCAAGGGTCAATATGCACACAGTCTTAGATTTGACAAATTCAAACACAAAACTCAACCAAACACATTTCTTTTTGAATTGAAACCCTATGTATAATATACATTTGCAGTGATGTAAACATAATTAATAACATAAAATCTATATTTGAATTACGAATTTAAACTGGAAAAAGCAGAGAACCAGAAATATTAGGGTTTTGACAATTTAAACATTAACAACATATTAATATGTATTCAGATAGGTGGAAATCAAGTGTAGCATGCATAAGTGTCAGGAAAGTGTCCAATATATTTATATTCTCATGTCCCAATATAAAATTTAATTCTATGTTAAGTCCAACAATTAGATTTCTACCAAGATTGCAAGCAGGTGATTGACGTAATCAAGACAGTTTTATTATTATTAATACAAGAATAATAGCAAGAAGAAATAACGATAAAATCTGTTTTGCTTATCTGTTTAAAAAAGAACCATTTTGAAACCCAGAGCTAAAATATCAATCCAACATGAGGCCTTTAGTAAAATCATCGATTCATTGTATTATGAAAAACTCATAGCAAGAAGTTACACAAGGTTTATAAAAACAGCTAAAGCTACATCCTAAGTTAAACAATGAGAAGCGAAACAAAACAAAACAACAATAATTCTTTTTTTTGAATGACTGAAACAACAGTAGAGAAAACATGTTAGAAAATATTTAAGGTACAATCTGATAATCATATGCGTCTATCCAAAATTATGGTACTCTAAATCCTCGTCATACTAGTAAGCAAGGCTACGATAATCACAGAGCCCTTAACTTATGCACATACCTCTAGAATCATGGTATTTAACATTTTCGCGGTGCCGCTAGCTTGGCTGCGAAAACCTTAAATTCCTACACCCGAGAATTATATCCAGAATCAGACTATATGTCCTCACCATGCTGGCTAATGTGACTATAGAAGACTAGATTTCCATAACTTAGATGACCTAGCCCATATAATTTCATCTTGACAAAAATTAAATTAAATCCACAATGAATTCCCAAAAATCAAATCAAATTTATCAACGAACATCAAATTCAAAAATGAACAAAAATCTATCAAAATACAAACTCGGATGCAACAGCTATCATCAAGATTCAAAATTCAACAATCTTTCATCAAAATTAATAAATACAAACTCAAATTCAACGATAATCCATCAAAATCAAATTCAACAACAGAAAGTAAAGATAAATCAAATCAAGGAAAAGAGAGTTTTTAAATCGAAGTTAAATAAGATTCTCAAGGTTCGTCCCAGGAATCTTTCAAGGGATCCTAGCTGTGATTGAGTATCTTCAAAATTATATCCTATTCCTACTGCAGGCTGTAGTGGTACTCTAGTTCGAATACCACTACATAAATTCGACCTGCATGGGCCACCACTAAAATGTGTCACGACCCGCACCCTAGAGTAAGGGCATGAGAACGTAACAATGCCCAGCCTACGCCGCAGTGTCGGCGGTAGAACGCTGTCCTAGGTCACATCATCTAACAAAATAATGCTAAGCAGTTTATACTCTCCGAATAGGGGTGACATAGCAGATACAGTCTCAATCACATCTAAGGTAGAGCATGATAAGGATAGATAAAACATGAAATCTAAAAGAGATACAGGAGATAGAAGTCTAAGTGTCTAAGATACATAAACCCAGAAATATATCTCAAAACTCAAATACAGTAATCCACAAAGTAAATACAACTCCAGTCAAAATAAAATAACTATCTAAACAACCTCTACTGTGTCTCCTCTAAGCTAGCAGGCAATCCCAGGCTATCTGTAAAATTTATCAACAGGTCCAGTCAGGACAGGAGCGAGCACAATACATCTCAACAAATCATAGCAGGTTAGAAAATATAATCATGCAGTAAAGTAAGATACAGGATCTGAAGAAATACAGTATGTAAACAGGAAGAGAGAACTGTAATAGAAATATCTACTATAAATAGAGAATTAACAGTGGCTAGTGATGTAGAGTACAGGATAGCACATGTGAACAGGACAGATTTGTACATGATCTAAACTAAAGAGTTGTATATGATCTACACTACTATGGAATTGTTCACATGACTACTAGCACTCTCCCGTTTTCCCCAATCAGTATACAAAGATCTAAACAGGTTATGTTATTGTACATGATATCACATGGGGCCCTTGAAAGGGTGTACATCATAGTATACATGAAGGCTCTGTGAACATGAGAGTACATGATTCATAAGAGTGTACATGTATGGTGAAAGCACAAGAGTACATGATGAAAGTGAAACGCATATGACACAATGTACCCGATGTTCCCGAGGGGGATAATATCACATGAAGAGATCCGTATAGTACTAATCCGTGATAATGTCGTGACAGCATCAAGTATAGTAATCTAAAGCAGGAATATAATTCTAAGCAGGATATGAAATGATCAGAGAATGTACTCGCCTGATAACCTGAACAAATGATAAGTATAGGGGTCCAACTGAAGCCACAGAGTCCTATTTAAAGCAACACAGGTTACAAGGTGTTCAAGTTGAAATAAATGAAACTCTACTAGCCATCTATATTATCCTAGGTTCTTTTAAGTCAAAACAACTCTAGGTCGACTCCGGTCAATAATCTAGTCAAACTAGGTCAAGTCTTGACTTACAGTTGACTTTGGGTCAACTGGTCAACTCTGGTCAAACAGGGTCAATTTCTAGTCTAATTATAAAGTGTACTTCGTTATTTGTACGTCGAAACTTACGTCATGCAAATCGAGATAAGAAGATTATCGGTAAAGTTGATAATCTTATCATAGTGATCCACGTGTCCATCTTGTCAATTTCAGCGATGTAAGATCACTGGAATTGACTGATCTCAGTTTCGTTGTACTAATCCCGAAATACGAACATTATAAGAATTAATTATTAAAAAATTATAAAAAAGGTTAAACTCAGAGAAATTATCAACAAATATTGTCGAACGATGAAATAAACATTACCAACGTGTCCAGAATGGTCAAATTAGCTAAGATAGCCTACCCAACGGTCCAATTTGGATACAAGGGCAAAAAGGTAATTTTGGGTCAAAACGGTGTCCGTGTCGGAGCCGTTTTACACCGAAAAATGTGCAAAAAAACAAGTCTATAAAATAGAACAAATTATGTGTCCACGAAACTAGAATGACGATACGAACCCAACGGTATTTCCAGAATTGGATTTCGTTGACCCGATCTCAATTTGGTCCGTTGACCAGAACTTAGAATTTCGGTTTGCACAGAAATGCGTGCTGGTGCCAAAGTTCTCAAAACTCAGCAAACTACCTGTCAACGAGTCCAGAATGATGATACGAACTCAACGGTATCTCCAAAATTTGATTCCGATGAGCCGATCTCAAAATGACCCGTTGACCCGGATATTGGTATCCGACTTGCACCGAAATGCGTGCCGGATCCAATGTCCACCAAAACCTAGCAAATTATATGTCAACGAGTCCATAATGACGATACGAACTCAACGGTATATCCGGAATTGGATTTTGATGAGCCGGCATCAAAAAGTCCCGTTGACCCAGAATGTGGGACCCACTTTGCACCGAAGAACGTGCCAGGGCCTACGTTCTCCAAATCTAACAAATTTTATATGAAAACATGCCAGAACAATGCCACGAGTCTAATGGTGGTGTCAGAAATGAAATCTGGAGTCCCGTGTTCAAAAATGGAATTTTATAAGTTGGAAATTATGAATTCGGACGGCCAAGTTTGGCGTCGAATTCAACCAATCAAACAAGCTCACAATGAAACAAAACTGGAGGGGTAGGAAGAGGGTTATACCAGCTTCGCACAGGAACTGGTAGCATACCAAACGGAGCTGCGGTGGAGGAGATACAAGCTGACGAAGTTGGCTCCGCAAAACTGTCTAAATTTAATACAATTTAAACGGTCAACTTGGTAGCCGATTTTGATGTATCAAACAAAAAAATTAACGGACAAAAATTGACAGTGATGAAGGTGGATATACCGAGATTGTGATGGAGCAAAGAAATTGCTGATCAACGATCGAATTTCTAGAAAAACATGCACGAAGTTGCTGCGACGGAGCACCAAAATGAACTCGATTTCGCGCGCGTCACGACGGGACGTCGCGCAAAACGCACGAATCGCCTCGACGGCGCGTCCCGGAGGACGGTGGCCGTCATGTGGCTGTTGGCCTGCATTCGCCGAAGGGGGGTACCCACGGCGGCCATGCGGCGACACGGCGGCGCACGACGGCGGCCCGCACGCGCGTACGTGCGTGCCGTGCAAGTGAACGGCTGCTGCTGCTGCGTGCTGGTGGCACGCTTGCCGGGCACGGCAGCTGCGACGGTGGCCGACGAAGCGGCGGCAGGGGCGTGGGGTGGAGCACGGCGGCTGTGGTGGTGGAACGAAGGTGGTGGTGGCGGTTGAAGTGGTGATGGTGGCAGTCTCGGGTGGCTAGGTGATGGATAGATGGATGAATGAATAAGGAGATAGAGGAGAGAGGGAGGAGGAGAGGTTGGTGCTATCGGTGGCGGCCATGGCCGACGGCGAGGCCACGCCGGAGGGAAGGTCGGGTGCATGGCCATGAGCTCGGGCCATGGGAGGAAGTGGTGATCGGTTTGCATGGTGCTGTGGTGTGGAGTTGTGGTTTATGTGTGGAGAATAGTGAGAGAGAGAGAGATGAGGAATTAATTAAATGTGAGAGGGAGAGAGAGAAAAGTAGCATTGGGGTTAGGGCCGGCCAACCAACAATTGTTGGCTGTGAGTGGAATGGAGGGAAATGGATGGTGATGATTTAATGAGGGGAATCAAAGGCTAGGATTTTAAATGGAGAAATAGGTTATTCCAAAACAGATTTTAATTCAACAGAAATTCTATTAAATATAGAAAAAATGGGTAGAAGAGTACCTTGTATTTTTGGGCAAGAAATATGAGGGTGTCATGATGGAGGGTAGCACGAAGCTGGGCTGGACTCGGTCAAACCGGGTTGGATAAAAATCGGACATTGTACAAAAATTGAATAAAAATAGGATGATCATGGATAAATAAGTAGCACATGGGAATTCCAATAAATGGAACACAAGTGTCGGACGGGTAGTAGGCTCGATGTGGGCCATGTCCATAGTTGGGGCTGACAGGTTTTGGTCGACAGGGGACCCACAAATCAAGTTAGAAAATAAATGTGACACCATGGGGTGAAATAAAATCGGGTCACGTGTCAGAAAAGTTGTGCGAAGCAATGGAGCACAAAATGACGTGTCTGAGTGGGACACGAAGGTCATGGGTGACGAGCGTCTCGAGTAGATTATCAATGAGGAGTTGGTTTCAAGAAACTGACTGGTCTTGTGCTCCCAAATTAAAAGTCACGGTAACGTGCTAATAATGATCAAGGAAAAGAGTGGGAGAATTATTTATTAATCAAATGGTCTAATTCGACCCGAAGTTCTGCGAAGCAAAAAGAGCACAAGGAAACAAGTTTGAGTAGGACACTATATACCATCATGAAGGTAATCCTGTCCACTCCAAAACTCGAGAAGAAGATTTCCAGAGTTGAACATCCCTGACACTCCAAATATCAAAGGCATGGAAAAGCACACTTAAGGAAAAAAAATAACAGAATAAATTATTTATCAAAACCAATCAATCAGAAAATAAAATAAAATAAAAAAATTAACCCGGAATTCAGGGTACTCACATCCCATGTTCTATAACTTAGCGTTCAATGTTCGGGGATTGCGCGCTAGGGCGCTCGCCTATTGTCTTTCAATGTTCTAGCCTTTCTAACTCATGCGCGAAGTCACGATATGGTTCGTGCACTAAGGCACTCGCCGAGTACAGTTATCCCAAGTTCTTGTGGCTTGCACACCGAGGCGCTCGTCTTTGCGATATCTAATGTCCCATAGCGACTCGTGCATATGATGCACGTTTCATTTTAATTGTTCTAACTTAGTGCTCGACTCACACTATGATTTACTTTTCGATCGGACCACGACCGTGGCGTCGATAGGTTAACTTAGCATACAATGATATATTTGACTTATCGCATGAAGGAGTAAAAAGAAGTCAATCCTCTCACCTTGAGTCGATACGTCTTTGTCGTTTCGCCGAGCCGATGCGGCTCGATTTCATAACTTTGTTGCACGGCCACTCTCCTGACTTAGCCATTCGAGCACTTCGTGCTTCAATGAATCATACGTCCGATTTGCCTTAGCGTGTCCAAGTCTCAGCCCTTCGCAAGGTGACGATTTGATTTCGCGAACCCCTTACTAAATATGGCAAAAGATCGACCTCTAATATTTTTGCGTCAACGTATAACCTGCACACGAAACCAACTAAAACTAATACTTGTATCGATTCAGACTTGCGCCTTGGTCGATTCAATTTTTTAGAATCTTCGAACCGATTCAACGCACTCATCCTTCGGGGCAACGCAGCGCTTCGCATCGATTCACTCGAAGCATTCTTTGGGACAAGGCAACTCTTCGCATCGACATAGTTCGATACGTTGCTCGGGACAACGTAACTCTCGTATCGATTCACATCGATACATTTTATTCGGTCAACTCGAATCGCTGAGTCAATTTCTCAGCGTAATGTACCGTGCGGAGCGGGGCATTACAGAATATACCACTCAAAACAAGGTTCGTCCTCGAACCAAAACCATCACTCCGACTAAGTGTTTTATAGATCGTTTTTACACTATCTTGCAAGCTTGTCACTAACATTTCAAAGTCATCCCTGCAGCTCGATTTAAATTTTGTATACAACTCAATTTGGATCCGTACCTATATTCAAGGTGTCACGTTTCGCTTCCCGGATGGAAGGGTGACGCCATAAACACATCCCCAGGCTACGTGCCGAAATCCGCGATTGTCGCCCGTAATCATCAGCAAAATGGAAAACACAAGGAATTTTCATGATATTAAAATATAGTGTAGCTATTATACAGGGAACTTTTCCAACAATATTATTACAAAAATAGATTTGCAGAATAACTACGATAATGCTGGCCATAACTGTAGATAGTCCAGATAGTTTACTCCTCGTTGTAGTGCGGCGATACTTCGACGGAGGCGTCTTCTTCTTCTTCACCTAGTGAACAAATACTAGGTCGTTTAGAAAACGACGAGCAAGTCCTCGGCCAAGAACGTTGAAAGTTAAACAAAATAAGGACTATGTAGTTTAGAAAGAAAACAGGGTATGCCAAATTGCACTGCTATATATATATATATATATATATATATATATATATATATATATATATATATATATATATATATATATATATATATGCTTTAGTAAACATGGATGAAATCAACGTCCTATTCCGTGAATAATAAGATTTCCGAACTTCCCTTGAGCTTTAGTAGGAATTGCTTTTCTTGAGCAATTAAGGACACTGCCCACCTATAATGGGCAGCGTTGTTTTTGGAGTAAGATGAAATGCAGTTTTGAGAACAATACTCCGAATAATCCTCTAAATATTTTTCGTGAACAATCCCGTTGACCTGGGATCAGGCTGTGATTTCCGAGTCTCCCTTGGGCTAAAAAAAATCATCTATTGATGTTACTGTCAAATAGATGCAATTGATTTCCGAGCCACCCTTGGGCTAGTACACCCTAGTCGAAACTAGATGTACGGATTCACGAGATTTCCGAAATACTGATCAGCTTTTGTTATTTATGTTACGGGATATCTAGGGATATTCAGTTGTTCTTCCCTTCCAAATGCTTTCTTAGATAAGAAAGTTTCTAAAAATTTCTGAAAGTCAGAAATTTGTCTATCTCCTAAATTTCTCAAAAATTTCGACAGTCTCCTTTGTAATTAGGATCTCCGAAAATTTACAAGAAACATATATATGATAAAAAAAAAATATGGGCTCGTCGACCCCTTCGGAGGAGCAACTCTCAACACCGGAACCACGCAAGTAAATAATTGGGCTCGCCGACCCCTTCGGTGGAGTAACTCTCAACACCGGAACCACGCAAGTAAATAATTGGGCTCGCCGACCCCTTCGGTGGAGCAACTCTCAATACCGGACCACGCAGTTATAAAAGAACAAAAGGAACTGGGAACTTTTACCTAAGCAAGCAATAGTTACCTTTCCTTTGGCAATTAGTCGGGTCGCGGCTTGCTAAAAGTTTTGCAGTTTATCAAAATAGAGCA
This sequence comes from Iris pallida, assembly GCA_029216955.1. Lineage (NCBI taxonomy): Eukaryota > Viridiplantae > Streptophyta > Magnoliopsida > Asparagales > Iridaceae > Iris > Iris pallida. The sequence goes on from JANAVB010041219.1 coordinate 11,924,442, forward strand.
AATGTTTATCCAACTATACTAGTTAATATGCAAGACTTTATAACATATATCTATATATGTATATGTATATATATATATATATATATATATATATATATATATATATATATATATATATATATATATATATATATATATATATATATGTCATGTAGATAGTATAAAGAAAGATCAAATCAAACCAAAAATCTTCAATATCAACATTTTAATTTTTTTGTGCGTGAAGTAGGAAAATGTAGAAAAGAGACTTATTTCTAAATATGAACACACAAAATTAAGTACTAAAATAGAGAAATACAGGGTCCTTGTACTTTTACATTCCCGGCGTGCGGTCCAACTGTTCAGTTCTTATGTGTATGTCAGACTTACCATTGGAGAGTCCCATATGTCCATATGCGTTCGTTTGTTCATGAAAAATTCAAGTTCAAAAGTTCATGTCCACAATTGAGAGTTCAATAATTCATGTCCGCAATTTGATTCCTCTATTTGTGTCCAACGCATATACACTTATCCGTGATACGTCCAATTAATAATTCCAGTGCCTAAGTTTAACAAATTTGAATTCCTTTGCCTACGTCTATCAAAATTGAACCTTTACTAGAAATCAAACTTTGCAAAATTTTAAGTATCTCGAATTGGGTTAAATGCTACCAAAAATTTCAGAATTTGAAATTTAACCATAATTAAAGATAATTCCATAACTTATATTCCAAATTATAAAGAAATGAAGGAATTAATATCTAATTATGAGACTTTAAATTTATAATTAACTTATACACTTTCCAATTCCTAGTATTACCAAAATTTTATCGAAAAAGAAAATTTATAGGTTCTTAACTTAAAATTCAGAATTAAGTATGAATTCCTAACTTATTCAGAATTAACTAGGATAATGAAAAAAATTTATTAGAGAAGAAGGAGGAGAAGAGGACTTGCCTTGGATTGGGAATGACCTAGATTTTTCCACAAACCCTAAATTGAACCCAATAACAAAATAAATTGTGTTAGCAAATCTAGGTTTAATTTTAAGGAAAGAAAAGATTGGGGAAGGATGAGAATTACCTAGGTTTTTCTTTTTCTCCTTGGAAAATGAAGTGGAAGAGGAAGAGGATGAAGAAAAGGGGGTGGTGGAGATGGCCGGGGGGGCGGGCGGCGGCGGCAGGCGGACGGCGGGTGGCGGCTGCGGCGACAGGGGGTCGGGGCAGCGGCAGCAGGTGGTCGGGGGGGGGGGGGTCGGGTGTGTGAGTGTTTGGTTTTTTTTTTCTTCTCTCTTTCTTTCTTTGTGTGTGAGTGTGTGTTTATAAAGAGGAAAAAGGGGTAAGGGGGTGCTGTTGGTGTGTGTGGGTTTGTGTGTTGGGGGGTTGTGTGTGTTTGTGTGTGGGGGAGGGGGGAAAAGAGAATTATATAGAGAGAAAAGGGGGTGAGGTGTCCCCCTTCCACACAAGTCCATAGGGACTCATGGGGGGGACACTTGGCCATCCTAGGGTTAGGGTTAGGGTTAGGGTATGACATGTCATGAAAAAAAATGACAATAATAATAACACTAATAAATAATTATCATAATAATGATAATAATAATAATATTAATAATAATAATAATGGGAAAAATAAGAGTATGACAAGTCTACTCCCCTTAGAAAAATTCCGTCCTCGGAATTTGAAATAACTAGAGTAGCGTTATGATTAATGACCTGACTTAGGAAATAGATGCGGATATTGTTTTCGCATATCTTCTTCCTTCTCCCAAGTTGAATCTCCAGGTGAATCCTTGCTCCATGCGACTCGTACTAATAGAATGATCTGATTGCGGAGTACCTTCTCTCTTCGATCCAAGATCCCAACGGGTTTCTGCTCTATCCGTAGTGTAGGCCCAACGGTGATTTCTGAATGGTCGAGTATATGGCTCGGATCCGATACATATCTTCGTAATTGGGAAATATGGAATACATTGTGAACTCCCTCTAGTGTTGGGGGTAAAGCAAGCCGATATGATACATTCCCTACTTTTTTCAATATGTCGAAGGGTCCAATGTATCTCGGACTCAGTTTTTCTCTGGTCCCAAATCTGATGGTTCCCTTAGTTGGTGAAATTTTCAGAAAAACGTGATCTCCAGGTTGAAATTCCAGCATTCTTCGATGCTTATCAGCCCACATCTTCTGTCTATCCTGGGCTACTTGTAGGTGACTTCTTATTGTCTTGACTATGTCCACAGTTTGTGTCACTAGTTCTGGTCCTAACAATTGTCTTTCTCCTACATCGGTCCAACATACCGGCGATCTGCACTTTCTACCATACAGTGCTTCAAATGGAGCCATTTTGATACTATCGTGATAACTGTTGTTATATGAAAATTCTACCAGATGTAGATGATCATCCCATGCTCCCCCAAAATCTAAAGTACGAGCTCTCAACATGTCTTCTAGTGTCTGAATGGTTCTTTCAGACTGGCCGTCTATTTGGGGGTGGTAGGCGGAGCTAAATTTTAATTGAGTGCCAAGATTTTCTTGCAAGCTTTTCCAGAAGTGTGAAGTGAATCGGGTATCTCTATCCGATACTATACTCACTGGTACTCCATGCTGACTGACAATCTGTTTCATGTACATTTCTGCCAGTACCTCTGTTGACTGTCCAACTCGAAAGGGAAGAAATCGAGCGGACTTTGTAAGTCTATCCATAATAACCCAAATAGCGTTATTACCCCTTTGGGTCCTAGGCAGTCCTGTCACAAAATCCATTGTAAGATGCTCCGACTTCCATTCGGGTATGGGCAAAGGCTGAAGAAGTCCTGCTGTTCTTTGATGTTCTGCTTTCACTTGTTGACAGACGAGACATCTGGATACGAATCTAGCGACTTCTCTCTTCATCCCGTGCCACCAAAACGTTTGTTTCAAATCTTTATACATTTTTGTGCTGCCCGGATGAATAGAATATTGTGAGTTATGGGCTTCTGTCATGACCTCCGTTCTTAAATTTCCACTGGGCACACATAATCGGTCTCTGAATCTTAGCGATCCGTCCGGATGCTTTCTTATCCCGGTCTGGAGCCCTGCTTCTGTTTGTTTCCAAATTTTCTGAAGTTTTGAGTCATTTTGTTGGGCTTCCTTAATTCTATCAATCAAGGAGGATTGCACTTGTAAGTTTTGCCATATCCCATCAGTTATCGGGCATATTACTTCAATTTCCATTTTCCTCAAATCCTCAAGAATTTCCTTGGGTGTGTTAAAAAAGAAAGCTTCGGGTCTTCTACTTAAGGCATCGGCTACCTTATTAGCCTTGCCTGGGTGATATGTTAATTCTATATCAAAGTCTTTCAATAGCTCCAACCATCTTCTTTGTCTCATATTGATTTTTTTTTGTGTGAAGACATACTTTAAGCTCTTGTGGTCTGTGTATATTTTGATTCTTTCTCCGTATAAATAGTGTCTCCATAATTTGAGTGCGAACACCACCGCTGCAAGTTCGAGATCATGAGTTGGATAATTTCTTTCATGTGTCTTTAATTGTCGGGACGCATATGCTATGACTCTTCCGTGCTGCATCAGTACACATCCTAGACCCTTTTCTGATGCATCACTATATATCTCATATCTACCCGAACCAGATGGTAATGCCAGTATTGGGGCTAAAATTAATCTTTTCTTTAATTCGTCAAATGCTGCTTGACATTTCTCTGTCCAGTTAAACTTTTCTTCCTTCCGGGTAAGACGGGTTAAAGGTTCTGCAATTCTTGAAAAATTCTCTACGAATCTTCGGTAATAACCAGCCAATCCTAGAAAACTTCTGATTTCTGCTACGGATTTAGGTGTCGGCCAAGACTTAACTGCTTCCACCTTCTTCGGATCTACCGAGATGCCTTCTCCGCTGACGATATGTCCTAGAAATGGTATTTGGTCCAGCCAAAATTCACATTTACTAAGCTTGGCATATAATTGTTCATCCCGCAGAGTTTGCAATACTATCCTCAAGTGCTTTTCATGCTCCTCGTCACTTTTGGAGTATATAAGAATATCATCAATGAATACAATCACAAATTTATCCAGATATTGATAAAATACTCGATTCATTAGGTCCATAAATATAGCTGGTGCATTTGTCAACCCGAATGGCATAACTAAGAATTTGTAATGCCCATACCGAGTTCTAAATGCAGTCTTTGGAATATCTTCCTTCTTTACCTTTACTTGATGATATCCGGACCTCAAATCAATTTTTGAAAATACCCTTGCCTCTCCTAACTGATCAAACTATTGATCGATCCTAGGTAAGGGATATTTATTTTTGATGGTAACCTCATTCAAGGCCCTATAATCAATCACTAGACGTAGGGTACCATCCTTCTTTTTCGCAAATAATACTGGTGCACCCCATGGCGAAGCGCTAGGCTGAATAAATCCTTTGGATAATAATTCCTTTATTTGTTTGTTTAACTCAGCCAGCTCCTCCTTGTTCATTGGGTATATCTTTTTGGCTATGGGTGCAGCTCCAGGTATTAAATCTATAGAGAATTCTACACCTCTATCTGGGGTTTGCCCTGGCAGTTCTTCTGGAAATACGTCCTTAAATTCTTCTACTATCCATGAGAATGGTTGCTCTACCACTTCTTGCAGCAGTACTGGTAATTCAAATTTTTCTAGTTCTTCTGCATTGAATTCATTCTGGTCTCTTACAAATTCACAAAATTCTCCGTCAGAAAGTTGAAAGGAAACTTTTTCCTGACCACAATCTATGTTGGCCAATGTTGCAGTTAGTGTCACGCCCCAGAACCAGAATACTGGAGAGCGGGGGAATGACTCAGCCAGCTACGTATTACGGGTAGATGAATACCGTATAATACGATCAATGCTGTCTAACCAGACGAGGGGGTGCATACTACATAAAAGTCCTACTATGGTCACTTCACATCTATTGTCTCAATCATTCAAACAAGGAACAGAAATAGAGAACATGTAAGATAAAGCAGTAAGGCGTCCCAAACGCTTTGTCAAAATGTTCTTGATATCTGGCTTTACAAAATATAGCCAGATTGATGTAGCAAAAGTATACACAATTGTTATCAGCTGCAGCCTGACTTAGTTACAATTATGCAAAAGTAAGTATAAGACAATCCGACTAACATGTCGGTGCCAAATGGCAAGGTATAAAGTATTTAACAAAACGAGCGGGGAAGTAAGAAAACCCACTCGAGTCCTCCTGCGATCATCCTTCTAGTGTTGACCATCTTGGAGGTAGAAGTAAGCTGGATCTTCGGGAACCGGCTCTAAATCTGGCCATGCAAAACCAGAGAGGTTAGACCTCTAATAGCAAGTACCTCAAGGAAGGACGATTTGAAGGATTAAACCAGTAAGTAAAGGAATATAATGATAATAGATCTCTGCTTGCTACTGGAACTCACATCACATCAAGACACTTCGGACCAACCTCCCAACCAAACAAGGACAGAAGTTGGCCCGTCATGTCCTGACATTCTGATCATCCCAGTTAGGTAACAGAGTAGGTATAGTACACAAACAAATCATCTTGAACGGCCAATCAACTACTACGGCTTGCTATTGTTAGTACCAAGTTATCCTGGAATAATACAATTAGGGATTCCTCAGTTCTTACTATGTGCAAGCAAGGCTAGTCTATCCAGTCAATCAATTGGCCCATGCATGAATTAGACGAGTCCTAGCAGGACGCTCGTCAATATACAATATACAATAATAATAAAAGCAGATACTGTTTCCTGCCCATGTGGCAGATTTACAGTATCTGTGGGAACCAGCCGGCCCGTCGGGTACTACTCGTTCCAAGGGGGCTGCCATGTAAGAATTCGGGAATCCATTCTCTCCATGCAATCATTATTTTATTTAACTTAATAGTCCCTACGTTGAGTGAAATCCCATGCCGTGGATCATGGTCATTCAAATGAGTACTTTCGTACGGGGTACGATATGCATAACTCTACAACGATACCAGTGCGGTTAGGTTGCAGGTCTTACATAGCGTAATGCAACAATCAAATCTAACCACGGTAATCATGCCTTGACCATAAAGTACACATACTTCTTTCGTAGAAAAATAACTAAATAATTAAATAAATAATTTGAAGCCTGCATGTGCCTGTATGCCAATATTCGAGATTAGCCAGTCGATTACAATAGTTCATTATATGAACGTGTCTCATTCGTTCAATTCAATAAGACGACTAGCCAGCCTCTTTAGTTCCAACTAGGAACGCATGATCAATTTTAGTCAAGCTAACAATTATCATCAATGGTATCAAGGCATGAAAGTCAACTAGTATTCAGTGGGGTCGAGTCTACAACCTTCAGGGTTTAATTCCAGTCAATCCGGGTATCTATAACTCAATTTATGACACATGGTACATCCCACGTAACAATCTATAATTAATAGAAGTATTAACATATCATGATTTATCAAGTTTATGCAAAAAGGCGTAAGGATATAAAATGGACGTAAAATATCTAATAAAATATTCAATATTCAGGGCTATAGAATAGTCATGCGGCTAAGTCTAATGCGGCCAGGATGAATCTTATGCGGCAAGGAAAAGGGTCGGGTTCATGCGGCTCAGGGGGTAGAGGCGCATGCGGCTGAAGAGGCAGGAACCTATGCGGCTGGCGAGTGGGACTAGCTCCCATGCGGCAAGCAGAAGGGGTGTCCCATGCGGCTAGGATGAATTGGGCTCATGCGGCCGAAAAAGGCAAGACACATGCGGTCAGCGGGAAGGATACTCATGCGGCTGGTGGGAATGAGTCCATGCGGCTCAACCAAGTCGAACCCCATACGGCCGGGTCAAGGAGATTGCTTATGCGGCTGGCGGGGGGAGAAGTTCATGCGGCTATAAGGTTCAGGACCTCATACGGCTGGTGGGAATGAGTCCATGCGGCTCAACCAAGTCGAACCCCATGCGGCCGGGTCAAAGAGATTGCTTATGCGGCTGGCGGAGGGAGAAGTTCATGCGGCTATAAGGTTCAGGACCTCATGCGGCCAGCGAGTGAGCCTGGTTCATGCGGCTGGATTTGGAGAGAAATCCATGCGGCTAAGAAAGACGGGGGCGCATATGCGGTTAAGTGGGGAAAGTCCATGCGGCTAGGAGAACTCCCTATGCGGCTGGGCTCAAATGAGTCTCATGCGGCCGGGTAGAAACTTTTCATGCGGCTGAGAAGGAAACAACCCATGCGGCTGGGAATCACTTGCCGCATGAATTATTCATGCGGTCAAGTCAAGTACTGTTCTTCTTCTCCAAGTTTCAGAGAAGAAGAACACCATCAACCCAAGCTTCCAAGTTCCATAAAACCTTCATCCAGAGTCCAAATTCGAACTTCCTTAGGTCCAAATTGGGTAGAACGAAATTCTCTACAACATGGAACCATCAAAACTTGAAGATAACAAAGTTTACTAGATCAAAACCTAAGAAACCCGAAAATGTAACAAACTTAGATCTACAACAAATTAGCCATGGAAATTGAAAATGCTAAGTACTAAAAAGACTTAGAATCAAATAAGGAGGATGATGGAACAATAATAATGGAGATCCATCAAGAAGCAAGTTGGCACTTGCCTACGATTTGGTAGGTGGAGAGAGAGTAATGAAGAAGAAGAAGAGGAGTAATGGTGAAGAAGTAAAGTAAATGAGGAGAGAGAAGGGAGAGGGTGACTTAAATAGAAAGGTGGTGGTAGATGGAAGTTGGGCCGGGTCCAATGGGTCCAATAAGGCTAACCCGAAAGTAAGACTAAAGCAGAAAATAAAATACAGGAAATAAAGTACGGAAACAAAATTGCAGAAATATAATTGCAGGAAATAAATTAACATGAAAATTAAAGAGAAGCTAATAGAAATGCAGAAAAATAAAGTGCAGAAAATAAAATGCAGATAATTAATTAACATGAAGTTATTAGGAATTTAAATACAGGATACTACATGATAAATGCTAAATAAATACATTCAGGCAATATACGTATTAAAATACTCATTCTGGGAACGGGGAGTGACATCTCTACCCACCTTGAAAAAAATTCCGTCCTCGGAATTTCAAATTCAAGCAAGATAGAAACATCGGGGCTAAACCAATCTAAGTACAAGCAATTCAATCAAGCAATCATTTTACAATGCCCATAGCAAGTAACATATATGTAAATCCACCAACCTACGATATCAAGCAATTCTACCCATAAGGTGATAAGCATGAGGGATCAAGACAATCAAGGTATACAGAAAAAGATATACCTTGTGAGTCAAACAGGTGTGGATACCGTGATCGAATATCATCCTCACGTCCCCACGTTGACTCTCCCAAGGAGTGATGACCCCAAGCAACACGGACAAGACTAATTGTTCGGTTCTTGAGTATCTTCTCTCTTTGGTCCAAAATGGACATAGGCTGTTCCTCGTAAGACAGGTTGGTACCAACAACCAACTCAGAATGATCAAGGATATGGCTTGGGTCCGATACATACCTTCGCAACTGAGATACATGAAATACGTCATGCACCTCTCGTAACGAAGGTGGGAGTGATAAACGATAAGCAACATCGCCTATCCGATCAAGGATAACAAATGGGCCTACGTACCGCGGACTCAGTTTCCCGCGAACGCCAAATCTAATGACCCCACGGGTAGGTGAGATCCGCAAGAATACGTGGTCCCCAACAGAGAACTCTAACGGCCTACGATGCTGGTCCGCCCAATGACGATGCCGATCCTGCGCAACACGAAGTCGCTCTCTAATTCCCTTAATCACTTCAACCGTCTGAACAATCATTTCTGGGCCTAGCATCTTTCTTTCTCCGATATCATCCCATGCTAGTGGCGATCTACACTTCTTACCATATAGTGCTTCAAATGGCGCCATCTGAATACTGGCTTGATAACTGTTATTGTATGAGAACTCGACCAAGTGAAGGTGACTCTTCCAAGACCCTCCAAAATCTAGAGTACAAGCTCGCAACATGTCTTCCAAAGTCTGAATCGTCCTTTCTGATTGCCCGTCCGTCTGCGGATGGTAAGCCGTGCTAAATCTTAACTTGGTACCCAGACTATGATGTAAGCTCTTCCAAAAATGCGATATAAAGCGGGTATCCCGATCCGACACAATACTGACAGGAACTCCATACTGCCTGACTATCTGTTGCATATACAACTCTGCCAACTTTTCTGTAGATTGCCCTACTCTGAAAGGTAGAAAATGCGTCACCTTCGTAAGCCGATCTACTATCACCCAAATAGCATCTTTACCACTTGGTGATCTCGGTAAACCGGTCACAAAGTCCATTGTAATATGCTCCTATTTCCATTCCGGGACAGGAAGCGGTTGCAATAATCCAGCTGGCCTCTGCTGTTCTGCCTTTACTTGCTGACATATCAAGCAACGGGAAACAAACCTAGCTATCTCCCTCTTCATCCCGTTCCACCAGAAGTGCTGCTTGATATCTTGGTACATCTTGGTCCCTCCAGGGTGAATAGAATATTGAGAACTGTGAGCTTCTGCCATAACCTCCTGTCTGATATCTCCACTAGGAACACATAGGCGTGACCCAAACCTAAGTGTACCATCTTCATGGATTTGCATCTCCTTTCTGAGTCCTGACTCACATTCTGTCCTAAGCTTCTGAATCCTTGGGTCCTGTGCCTGAGCTGCCTTGATCCTATCTACCAAGTCAGATTGGACTTGTAGACTAGCCAGAATCCCTACATCACTAGAAAGTATAACTTCAATGCCCATCTCCTGAAGGTCTTCTAAGATATGTCTCTGCGTTGTCAACATAAATGTGCCACCTCTCCTGCTGAGAGCGTCTGCCACTACATTAGCCTTGCCTGGATGATACTGAAGCTCCACGTCATAATCCTTGATCAACTCCAACCATCTTCTCTGCCTCATGTTCAGTTCCTTCTGGGTAAAGATGTACTTCAGACTTTTGTGATCTGTGTATATCTCCACTCGGTCACCATATAAGTAATGCCTCCATAGCTTCAGAGCAAACACTACTGCCGCCAATTCTAGGTCATGAGTTGGATAATTCTTCTCGTGGTCCCGAAGCTGCCTAGATGCATATGCTATCACCTTTCCATGCTGCATGAGGACACATCCAAGTCCTTTACCTGACGCATCACAATATACGGTAAAACCTCCAGGTCCAACTGGCAATGTAAGAATGGGCGCTGATATCAACTTCTATTTCAGATTTTCAAATGAGGCCTGGCATTCTACAGACCAAACGAATGGTACATCCTTCCGTGTCAAGTGGATCATGGGTGCTGAAAGCCTTACAAAGTCTGACACAAACCTTCTGTAATATCCTGCCAATCCCAAAAAACTCCGTACATCAGCTACAGTCTTGGGTACTGGCCAACTCTTCACTGCTTCTACCTTCTTGGGATCCACTGCTACTCCAGTTCCTGATACAATATGACCCAAAAATGAAATGTGGTCCATCCAGAACTCACACTTGCTGAGCTTGGCATACAACTGGTTCTCTCTCAGAACCTGTAACACTTTCCTGAGGTGGTCTTTATGCTCCTCTTCACTAGCAGAGTACACAAGAATGTCGTCGAGAAATACTACGACAAACTGATCTAAATACGGCATAAAGATGCGATTCATCAAATCCATGAAGATAGCTGGAGCATTGGTCAAACCAAACGGCATTACTAAAAACTCATAATGCCCATACTTCGACCTGAATGCTGTCTTGGGAATGTCTTCCTTCCGAACCCTCACCTGATGATACCCTGAACGAAGATCTATCTTGGAGAAAACTCTAGCCTTGCTCAACTGATCAAATAAGTCGTCGATCTTGGGTAATGGGTACTTGTTCTTTACTGTTGCCGCATTTAGCTTCCTGTAGTCAATGCATAATCTGGATGATCCATCCTTCTTCCCTACAAGTACCACTGGTGCTGCCCATGGTGACACGCTAGCATGGATAAACTTCTTCTCCTTCAATTCCTCTATGTGCTGATACACCTTGGCCTGCTCTGAATCCGCCATTCTGTAAACCCGATCTGATATTGGTTTAGTTCCTATTGCCAATTCTATACTGAACTCAATATCTCTAACTGGTGGTAGACCTGGAAGTTCTTCAGGAAATACGTCTAGAAATTCTTCAACTACCTTCGGAATCTGAACTTCTTCCATTGCTGTTACTACTCCCTGCTCTTGCTGAGTTGCCTCTGACCTGACCAAGGTGAACCTCTCCATGCCTGGAATATCAAAAGATACACTTCCACTACGACAATCTATTGTCGCATGACTGTCTTTCAGCCAGTCCATGCCTAAGATAATGTCGAAATTTCCAACAGGAAATTCTATCAACCGGGCGGGTAAAGGATGCCCGCACACCACAACACTACATGCTAAACTAACTCTACTAACTCCCACGAGCCCATTACCACTGAGTATATTCAACCTCCCTGGCAATGCCTCAAACTCCACTCCTAGTCGTGTCACAAATTGTGCAGATATAAATGAATGGGATGCTCCCGAATCAAACAATGCTACTACGGGATATGAGGCGACGAGAATGTTACCTGCCACAACATCTCCTGATGCCAATGCCTCTTCCAAGGACAGTGTGAATGCCTGCCCTCGACCTCCTTGCTGGTTCCCATGCTTCGGCCTAGCCTGGTGCTGCTGCTGGCCCTTGCCTTGATGATGCTGGGGTGGTCTACGCTGGTGTTGCTGCATCGACGGCCCCTGCTGTCGAAACATCTGAGCCTGTGGTACTAACGGACGCTGCGCCAATGGTCTCACTGCCACTGCTGGTCCTCGATACTGTCCTGCCCCTGGTGCTGGCAGAGCAGGAAACTGCTGCCCTGGTCCTCCTGACCTCGAATTCATGGGACATGTGGTAACCCGATGATCTGGGTTTCCACATATCAAACACAGTCCGTTCAATGCCCGACACACGTCTCTAGTGTGCCCCATCTTTCCGCAATAAGTACAGCCCGCTGGGGGTTGCTGGTTCTTTTTCTGTTGCTGTTGCTGCCTGGGTGGTACTGGCCCCCGTATCGCCACATCGTGGATACGAATGCCAGGGGATGGTGCTGTTGTTCGGGGCGCTGCTCTCCCTCCTCCTTCAATCTGACTGTGAGATCTCTTCTGACCTCCAGTCCTTGCCGCAAGCCTCTGAATGGTGATTTCATGTCTGCGGGTTGCCGTCAATATTTCGTCAAAAGTCTGGTAGTTGTGCCCCTCTATCAATTGTAAGAGCTCAAGATGAAACCCTTGCTGGAACCTCATCGCCCTCTGGCGCTCCGTTGCTACCATCTCTGGGGCAAACCTACTCAATCAGCAGAACTCCGCTGCGTAAGCATCTACAGTCTTGCCAGCCTGCCTGAGGCTGATAAACTTCTGTTGTAGCTCAAACTGCGCCACAACTCCATAGTACTTCGTCATGAACCTTGCTGTAAAATTGTCCCAAGCAACGGGACGTCTGATGCCTACTTCCTCTGCTTCCCACCAATCACGTGCGAGATCCTGAAGTAACAACTTTACTAGATCCACACGTTCTTCTGCCGGTACCTTAGCTGCTGTCAGAATAGCGTCAATATCCTTAAGCCATGCATCTGCTGAGATGGCATCCTCCGTGCCCTCGAAACGGCGGGGGTTGTACTTACAAAACCTGGCTGATGCTCCTGAATCAGTCCTCACTCCTCTTTCCAATGTCGTCTGTAATCCTTGGTTGAGTAGTACATTCTGCTCTTGTAACTGAGCGTGCATGCGCTGCTGGGCTAACATCTGGTGTTGCTGAGTGGCCATCATCCCTCTCATAATCTCTAGAAGGGCTGGTGTGTCCACTTGGGTAGGTGGAACTGTCGGTGGGGGTGGAGTGTCCGGATACTGCGACCCAGCTGCTGGTTCCACTATCACTTCTTCTTGAATAGCCTCATGAAGTGGTTCTGACCCTTGTTGCTGACCAATCTGGTCAGGTTGTCTATGCTGCTGTCTATGTTGTTGCTGTCCAGCTCTGACAGATACGGACGAGGTGCCCCTAAGAAAAGGGACAAGAGAACAATCAAACGACCGGACATGAAGGATCAATGAAGTCAAAGGATACTGGAATGTCAAGCTAGAGTTGAGAATTGACGAATCATGAGATCAAGGGGAAACATGTGTGATTGAGACATCCTATTAAACAACCCACAAGTCTGAAATCAGACCTGCGTGGCCACCACTAAAACCTTGTCACGCCCCAGAACCAGAATACTGGAGAGCGGGGGAATGACTCAGCCAGCTACGTATTACGGGTAGATGAATACCGTATAATACGATCAATGCTGTCTAACCAGACGAGGGGGTGCATACTACATAAAAGTCCTACTATGGTCACTTCACATCTATTGTCTCAATCATTCAAACAAGGAACAGAAATAGAGAACATGTAAGATAATGCAGTAAGGCGTCCCAAACGCTTTGTCAAAATGTTCTTGATATCTGGCTTTACAAAATAGAGCCAGATTGATGTAGCAAAAGTATACACAATTGTTATCAGCTGCAGCCTGACTTAGTTACAATTATACAAAAGTAAGTACAAGACAATCCGACTAACATGTCGGTGCCAAACGGCAAGGTATAAAGTATTTAACAAAACGAGCGGGGAAGTAAGAAAACCAACTCGAGTCCTCCTGCGATCATCCTTCTAGTGTTGACCATCTTGGAGGTAGAAGTAAGCTGGATCCTCGGGAACCGGCTCTAAATCTGGCCATGCAAAACCAAAGAGGTTAGACCTCTAATAGCAAGTACCTCAAGGAAGGACGATATGAAGGATTAAACCAGTAAGTAAAGAAATATAATGATAATAGATCTCTGCTTGCTACTGGAACTCACATCACATCAAGACACTTCGGACCAACCTCCCAACCAAACAAGGACAGAAGTTGGCCCGTCATGTCCTGACATTCTGATCATCCCAGTTAGGTAACAGAGTAGGTACAGTACACAAACAAATCATCTTGAACGGCCAATCAACTACTACGGCTTGCTATTGTGAGTACCAAGTTATCCTGGAATAATGCAATTAGGGATTCCTCAGTTCTTACTATGTGCAAGCAAGGCTAGTCTATCCAGTCAATCAATTGGCCCATGCATGAATTAGACGAGTCCTAGCAGGACGCTCGTCAATATACAATATACAATAATAATAAAAGCAGATACTGTTCCCTGCCCGTGTGGCAGATTTACAGTATCTGTGGGAACCAGCCGGCCCGTCGGGTACTACTCGTTCCAAGGGGGCTGTCATGTAAGAATTCGGGAATCCATTCTCTCCATGCAATCATTATTTTATTTAACTTAATAGTCCCTACGTTGAGTGAAATCCCATGCCGTGGATCATGGTCATTCAAATGAGTACTTTCGTACGGGGTACGATATGCACAACTCTACAACGATACCAGTACGGTTAGGTTGCAGGTCTTACATAGCGTAATGTAACAATCAAATCTAACCACGATAATCATGCCTTGACCATAAAGTACACATACTTCTTTCGTAGAAAAATAACTAAATAATTAAATAAATAATTTGAAGCCTGCATGTGCCTGTATGCCAATATTCGAGATTAGCCAGTCGATTACAATAGTTCATTATATGAACGTGTCTCATTCGTTCAATTCAATAAGACGACTAGCCAGCCTCTTTAGTTCCAACTAGGAACGCATGATCAATTTTAGTCAAGCTAACAATTATCATCAATGGTATCAAGGCATGAAAGTCAACTAGTATTCAGTGGGGTCGAGTCTACAACCTTCAGGGTTTAATTCCAGTCAATTCGGGTATCTATAACTCAATTCATGACACATGGTACATCCCACGTAACAATCTATAATTAATAGAAGTATTAACATATCATGATTTATCAAGTTTATGCAAAAAGGCGTAAGGATATAAAATGGACGTAAAATATCTAATAAAATATTCAATATTCAGGGCTATAGAATAGTCATGCGGCTAAGTCTAATGCGGCCAGGATAAATCTTATGCGGCAAGGAAAAGGGCCGGGTTCATGCGGCTCAGGGGGTAGAGGCGCATGCGGCTGAAGAGGCAGGAACCTATGCGGCTGGCGAGTGGGACTAGCTCCCATGCGGCAAGCGGAAGGGGTGTCCCATGCGGCTAGGATGAATTGGGCTCATACGGCCGAAAAAGGCAAGACACATGCGGTCAGCGGGAAGGATACTCATGCGGCTGGTGGGAATGAGTCCATGCGGCTCAACCAAGTCGAACTCCATGCGGCCGGGTCAAGGAGATTGCTTATGCGGCTGGCGGGGGGAGAAGTTCATGCGGCTATAAGGTTCAGGACCTCATGCGGCTGGTGGGAATGAGTCCATGCGGCTCAACCAAGTCGAACCCCATGCGGCCGGGTCAAGGAGATTGCTTATGCGGCTGGCGGGGGGAGAAGTTCATGCGGCTATAAGGTTCAGAACCTCATGCGGCCAGCGAGTGAGCCTGGTTCATGCGGCTGGATTTGGAGAGAAATCCATGCGGCTAAGAAAGACGGGGGCGCATATGCGGTTAAGTGGGAAAAGTCCATGCGGCTAGGAGAACTCCCTATACGGCTGGGCTCAAATGAGTCTCATGCGGCCGGGTAGAAACTTTTCATGCGGCTGAGAAGGAAACAACCCATGCGGCTGGGAATCACTTGCCGCATGAATTATTCATGCGGTCAAGTCAAGTACTGTTCTTCTTCTCCAAGTTTCAGAGAAGAAGAACACCATCAACCCAAGCTTCCAAGTTCCATAAAACCTTCATCCAGAGTCCAAATTCGAACTTCCTTAGGTCCAAATTGGGTAGAACGAAATTCTCTACAACATGGAACCATTAAAACTTGAAGATAACAAAGTTTACTAGATCAAAACCTAAGAAATCCGAAAATGTAACAAACTTAGATCTACAACAAATTAGCCATGAAAATTGAAAATGCTAAGTACTAAAAAGACTTAGAATCAAATAAGGAGGATGATGGAACAATAATAATGGGGATCCATCAAGAAGCAAGTTGGCACTTGCCTACGGTTTGGTAGGTGGAGAGAGAGTAATGAAGAAGAAGAAGAGGAGTAATGGTGAAGAAGTAAAGTAAATGAGGAGAGAGAAAGGAGAGGGTGACTTAAATAGAAAGGTGGTGGTAGGTGGGAGTTGGGCCGGGTCCAATGGGTCCAATAAGGCTAACCCGAAAGTAAGACTAAAGCAGGAAATAAAATACAGGAAATGAAGTACGGAAACGAAATTGCAGAAATATAATTGCAGGAAATAAATTAACATGAAAATTAAAGAGCAGCTAATAGAATTGCAGAAAAATAAAGTACAGAGAATAAAATACAGATAATTAATTAACATGAAGTTATTAGGAATTTAAATACAGGATACTACATGATAAATGCTAAATAAATACATTCAGGCAATATACGTATTAAAATACGCATTCTGGGAACGGGGAGTGACAGTTAGCCAATCCATACCCAATATTATATCATAGTTGTTTGTTGGAAAAACGAGCAACCGGGTACGAAAAGCCCCTCCACCCAATTTTATGGGGCATCTACTACATACCTGACTGACTTCTACTACTCCATTACTGGTGAGGACTTTTAGTGATTTAGACAGAGGTTGTGACTCTGTTTCACGTTGTGATATAAAAGAAGATATAAATGAATGAGTAGCCCCGGAATCAAATAATACTAATGCTGGATATACAGAAATTAAAATAGTACCTGAAATTACTTCTCCAGGAATATTTGCATCTTCAGTTCCCATCACAAATGCTTGTCCTTGCTTATTCCTCTTTTTGTTATTATTTTGGGCCGCCCGTTGTGCTTGTTGAAATTGATACGCCTGAGGAGCATAGGGCGGCCTGTGCTGATTTCCATAAGCCATACCTGCTTGTGATGTAGGTGCCTGCATCATAGGTCGAGGTTGGGTTCCTTGAACTGGAGGTCGGTATCCTTGATTGAAACTTTGCGTAGTTGTTCCAGTTGCAGGCAACTGAGGGCATAGGTTGGTTGAATGATTTACTGCTCCATATTTCAAACAAAGCCCCAATCTTTTCCTACATACATTTATTTTATGGCCTGGTTTGTGGCAGTAATTATAGACAACGGATCTGTCTTGGTTGCCATTTTGAGGACGCTTAGGTGGTCCCTGCCAATAATTCTTGTTGGAGGATGCCCCCTCTTCAAAAGTTGTCTTAGGTTGTGAAGACCGGAAAGGTTGTTCTTTCTTTAGGATCCTTTCTTGGTCTCGAGCAGCTTCTGTTGCTTCTGAAAATATTTGCAACCGATAAGAGGCGACCCTACTTTTCAGTTGGGTTCCAAGTCCTTCTACGAACCTGGATATTTTTGTTTCTTCATCCGCAATCATGTTGGGGGCAAATCGGCTAAGCCTGGAGAATTCTGCGACGTACTCATCAACTGTACGTCTTCCTTGTTTTAAATAGTTGAATTGTCGTTCTAATTCTATCCGCGCTGACTTAGGATAGAATCTGTCTTCAAATTTCTTCTTGAATTCCGCCCATGACATGTCCTGGTCAGAATCTTCTGGGTACTCGGCACTCCACTAGTATCCAGCTATGTCTTCCAGCTGGATGCGGATTGCTGGTACCATATCCTCGGGTTTAACTTTGGCAGCCTTCATCAAACCTTCAATGGTTCTCAGCCATTGACCCGCTTCCATCGCATTTTCAGTTCCTTTAAACTTGGGCGGCCTAAGATCCCTGAACTCTTTTAGGGTTTTATCCTTGGTGTTGTTTGAATTCTGCATTTGTTCTAGTATCGTGGTATTTGTTGCATGGGCAGCATTGGCCTGTTGATTATTGGATTCCAATAATTGCTGGAACAAACGGAACATGTCAGCCACGGTTGGCTCAGTTGATGTTTGAGGTGGTGGATTGTTTGATTGAGCATGATTGTCCATATCCTGAAATAAAAGACACAATTCCTCAAGGAATATTCGACTCACAATGTTCATTCATAACAAGGTGTACAGCAGAGCCATATATATTTCATTAAAATGAGAGTATTACAAAATGTGGTTTCTACTCTCAACTTCACATTTGTTTACATTTTTTTCATCTAACCTACTTATGTCACTCCACCTCCCCAAAATGTGACATAGTATCTATCTCTATCTGTCCCTACTTGTATACATATCTGCCGATTTCAAAAGACCATACAGCAGACAAAAGAAGGATTCCTTCTTCACTGTACATATATTGGTTAGGTTTTTCTTATTCTATGGCCTCGATGAGGATTCTTTCCTCAGTGAGGATGTCAACTTCTGGATGGAGTCTTTCAAAGTCATCTAATGTACCCTCATATCCATGTAGTCCGATGTAAATGCGGTTTGGGTCTCGGACATGCAGGCAGTAAGTTGTATTTTCAT
Organism: Iris pallida; assembly: GCA_029216955.1. Taxonomy (NCBI): domain Eukaryota; kingdom Viridiplantae; phylum Streptophyta; class Magnoliopsida; order Asparagales; family Iridaceae; genus Iris; species Iris pallida. Next base: position 11,942,817 of record JANAVB010041219.1, read on the forward strand.
AATATACTTCGACTCCGTCTTCGATGTCCCTGATAATGGGACGCATGACTGCATAGAATACTTGGTAGACATGGATGTCGTAGCAGTCGGGTGCGTTCCACATTAGTCTGGCATAGTGCTGGTATAAGTACAAAGTGTAATCACTCCTATCCCATTCCAAACTTGGCATAAATAGGTCCATACCTACATTCATAATATTCTTAAGAAAAAAATATTTACCAGGAATATAAAATATAGGAAAAGCATATTTATTTATTGATAGCACAATATGTTCCTACTACATACATTCATATATTACATTTTTTTTACTAAATACATTCATATTCCTCCTACATATTGGGGGTTCTAATACTTATTTTACATATCTCACTACATACATTCACACAAACCCTTTACATAATTAAGGATCTAAAATTTACATATCTATATTTATACATCATCTTCATTCTAGGGGGTCTAAATCCACATACGTCTTATGTTAAGGATCCTCGCCTCTGGGTATGCCTGCTTCCATTCTTCTAGTGTACCATTACGTTCATTCTCCGGACCTTCAGAGGGTTCTGCCTTGATCAGTACATAACAATGCACCGTATTATAATATACTTTTCTTTTATCTACGATATCTGTCACCACTGGGTATTTTAGCTCGTAGTGTACCCCATAGGCTTCTATCATTCCCTTTGGTGCTACTTTCCACATCTTCTTCACAAATGCATAATACTCGTCCATGCTATGGCTGTCATTATTTAGTCTTGCGAAGGGTGCGAATCGGGGCATGATCTACATTAAGAATTTCTTGAGTCATTATCCATTTACTAGGATTAAATAGTGGGTTAGAAAAGAGGTAATCATCTACTAACTATTGATATTTCCTTCTCAGGAATTCCTAGAGTGTGATTGGGACTCGTAGTGCTCCCTATGATTCTAGAACCTACGTTTTATCTGAACCTACGTTTTATCCTTGATTTTCCATTCTTGCTGACCTGCATGGGCCACCACTTAAAAGATGTGTCACATCCCGCTTCCCGGATGGAAGGGTGACGTCATAAACACATCCCCAGGCTACGCGTCGAAATCCGCAATTGTCGTCCGTAATCATCAGCAAAATGGAAAATACAAGGAATTTTCATGATATTAAAATATAGTATAGCTATTATACAGGAAACTTTTCCAACAATATTATTACAGATTACTACAAAAATAGATTTGCAGAATAACAACGATACTGCTGGCCATAACTGTAGGTAGTCCAGACAGTTTACTCCTCGTTGTAGTGCGGCGATACTTCGGCGGAGGCGACTTCTTCTTCTTCACCTAGTGAACAAATACTAGGTCATTTAGAAAACGACGAGCAAGTCCTCGGCCAAGAACGGTGAAAGTTAAACAAAATAAGGACTATGTAGTTTAGAAAGAAAACAGGATATGCCAAATTGCACTGCTATATATATATATATATATATATATATATATATATATATATATATATATATATATATATATATATATATATATATATATATATATATATATATATGCTTTAGTAAACATGAATGAAATCAACGTCCTATTCCATGAATAATAAGATTTCCGAGCTTCCCTTGAGCTTTAGTAGGAATTGCTTTTCTTGAGCAATTAAGGACACTGCCCACCTATAATAGGCAGCGTTGTTTTTGGAGTAAGATGAAATGCAGTTTTGAGAACAATACTCCGAATAATCCTCTAAATATTTCCCGTGAACAATCCCGTTAACCTGGGATCAGGCTGTGATTTCCGAGCCTCCCTTGGGCTAAAAAAAATCATCTATTGATGTTACTGTCGAATAGATGCAATTGATTTCCGAGCCTCCCTTGGGCTAGTACACCCTAGTCGAAACTAGATGTACAGATTCACGAGATTTTCGAAATACTGATCAGCTTTTGTTATTTATGCTACGGGATATCTAGGGATATTCAGTTGTTCTTCCCTCCCAAATGCTTTCTTAGATAAGAAAGTAACTAAAAATTTCTGAAAGTCAGAAATTTGTCTATCTCCTAAATTTCTCAAAAATTTCGGCAGAGTCTCCTTTGTAATTAGGAGCCCCAAAAATTTATAAGAAATATATATATGATAAAATAAAAATATGGGCTCGCCGACCCCTTCGGTGGAGCAACTCTCAACACCGGAACCACGCAAGTAAATAATTGGGCTCGCCGACCCCTTCGATGGAGCAACTCTCAACACCGGAACCACGCAAGTAAATAATTGGGCTCGCCGACCCCTTCGGTGGAGCAACTCTCAACACCGGACCACGCAGTTATAAAAGAACAAAAGGAACTGGGGACTTTTACCTGAGCAAGCAATAGTTACCTTTCCTTTGGCAATTAGTCGGGTCGCGGCTTGCTAAAAGTTTTGCAGTTTATCAAAATAGAGCAAATGTTTATCCAACTATACTAGTTAATATGCAAGACTTTATAACATATATCTATATATGTATATGTATATATATATATATATATATATATATATATATATATATATATATATATATATATATATATATATATATCATGTAGATAGTATAAAGAAAGATCAAATCAAACCAAAAATCTTCAATATCAACATTTTAATTTTTTTGTGCGTGAAGTAGGAAAATATAGAAAAGAGACTTATTTCTAAATATGAACACACAAAATTAAGTACTAAAATAGAGAAATACAGGGTCCTTGTACTTTTACATTCTCGGCGTGCGGTCCAACTGTTCAGTTCTTATGTGTATGTCAGACTTACCATTGGAGAGTCCCATATGTCCATATGCGTTCGTTTGTTCATGAAAAATTCAAGTTCAAAAGTTCATGTCCACAATTGAGAGTTCAATAATTCATGTCCACAATTTGATTCCTCTATTTGTGTCCAACGCATATACACTTATCCGTGATACGTCCAATTAATAATTCCAGTGCCTAAGTTTAACAAATTTGAATTCCTTTGCCTACGTCTATCAAAATTGAACCTTTACTAGAAATCAAACTTTGCAAAATTTTAAGTATCTCGAATTGGGTTAAATGCTACCAAAAATTTTAGAATTTGAAATTTAACCATAATTAAAGATAATTCCATAACTTATATTCCAAATTATGAAGAAATGAAGGAATTAATATCTAATTATGAGACTTTAAATTTATAATTAACTTATACACTTTCCAATTCCTAGTATTACCAAAAATTTATCGAAAAAGAAAATTTGTAGGTTCTTAACTTAAAATTCAGAATTAAGTATGAATTCCTAACTTATTCAGAATTAACTAGGATAATGAAAAAAAATTATTAGAGAAGAAGGAGGAGAAGAGGACTTGCCTTGGATTGGGAATGACCTAGATTTCTCCACAAATCCTAAATTGAACCCAATAACAAAACAAATTGTGTTAGCAAATCTAGGTTTAATTTTAAGGAAAGAAAAGATTGGGAAAGGATGAGAATTACCTAGGTTTTTCTTTTTCTCCTTGGAAAATAAAGTGGAAGAGGAAGAGGATGAAGAAAAGGGGGTGGTGGAGATGGCCGGGGGGGGCGGCCGGCGGCGGCAGGCGGACGGCGGGCGGCGGCAGGGGTCGGGGCAGCGGCAGCAGGTGGTCGAGGGGGGGAGGGGGGTCGGGTGTGTGAGTGTTTGGTTTTTTTTCTTCTCTCTTTCTTTCTTTGTATGTGAGTGTGTGTTTATAAAGAGGAAAAAGGGGTAAGGGGGTGCTGTTGGTGTGTGTGGGTTTGTGTGTTGGGGGGTTTTGTGTGTTTGTGTGTGTGTGGGGGGGGGAAGAGAATTATATAGAGAGAAAAGGGGGTGAGGTGTCCCCCTTCCACACAAGTCCATAGGGACACATGGGGGGGACACTTGGCCATCCTAGGGTTAGGGTTAGGGTTAGGGTATGACATGTCATGAAAAAAAATGACAATAATAATAACACTAATAAAAATAATTATCATAATAATGATAATAATAATAATAATAATAATAATAATAATAATGGAAAAAATAAGAGTATGACACAAGGCGTCTCGAAGATATATGTATTTCGACCAAGTCCAGTCGTAGCAATTGGAACAAAGCTGACAGGTAAATTTCAATCCTGTTCTTGCCATCTCGTACTCTCGATTGGACTTATCTTTAGCATAAGTTCTCGCAATTCTATTGCATATGCATATTGATGCACATGCGATCATCCAACAAAAGTCAACGCACACGATGCAATTAAAAATCGTATTTCTCATTTCGTATGTTTCATCGGAACTATCAATTCTATGCGTCGCGTCGAGCCGTCGTGCATCCGATCGCAACGATCTTTCGCAACGCCTTGCGTTCGATGTCGCCACCCAACTATTTCCGAAATCTCGCTATGCAACTTATCTCGATACGATTTCCTTTGTTGACTTGCAAACGCATCAACATTAAGGACTATGTCCGCTAGGTTACTTACCTAGCACCGTGCTTAACTTCTCCCGACGCAGCTTTAAATTGACATTGCACAAAGGCCACAATCTATCCGACACGAAAGTTTACATCAAGACGACGGTGCAAAAAGGCAACGATCGCCTTGACACGAAGGTCTTTACGATATGCCTTACGTTCGATTTCCTAACGAGTAGGAATTCACTAGCCAAATTTCCAACTTATCCGTCTCGCAACATCGAATATAAGTTCAATTCACACAAGCTCAATTACAAGGTGAATCCGAATCTAATGACATGACTCGTAAGTCATTTCCTTATCGTTCCCTCTTGTGCATAGCATGATTCTCGCACTCGCCTATCCGAATCACCAAGTTCGTTGGTGAATTTCTCGTTCGATCGTCGACCAACATAACCATTCAAGCATTCATTCGACGAATACTCAAAATCTATCTATATCATTTTCAACCGAAAGTTGTTCCAACAATTCTCGATCGCCTAGACTTATCGTCAACATGCACAATGTTATATTTATTATCGATACAATCTCATATGCGATATCGCATGGGTCATCTTACGGTCTGCAGCATTCAATTTGATTTGGCGGTCAAGTCTTCTAGGGTCAGCTGCCCCGAAGTTATGCTTGATAATTGTAGATCATTAACGAAGGACAGTTTTCCACGAACCATGCTATATCTTATTTCGGAGCCAAATCACGTTCCGACAATTCTACGCGACTACCCAATTTCGGATAAAATCGTTTCTATCGACGTAACTGATGCACAACTATCCTCCGAGTCAAGTCATGCACTACCGTCGATGATTTCGTAATTCACCAAACATCTATTCGCATCGAGTTCGAGTCTATCTTATTCGATGGTCGACAAACGAGATACTATACGCATCGCGCAATCGTCGATGACTTATAGTCTCGTCTTGATCAATCACGAAGTTCATGATCAACCAGTTCGTTTCTTCTCGTATTGTTACTTACAAAACTTTGATAGCGCGGGGCGCACTCCATTTTGTATTCCCACATCGAGCTTACGTTTTCTTACGTAATGGTCTCGATACGTCGTATCAATTTCGATTGCGTAAGGGTCAACTTTGAATCCGTTTCAACGTCGACAACTTGCATTGCATAGGTCCAAGTTCGCAATGAACTTTTCCATACGCATCAACTCGTTTTCCGATTCGTCGTATCCCGCTATACTTTGATCGCGTAACTGAGTTACCGATTATCCAACATCGAACCCTCAAGTCATACGATCTCTCGCCCTCTAAGTTTTGCATGTTTTTTAGTCGTACTCAAATGTGTTTTCGCCATAACGTAACCAACTATTTCTTAGGCACGATTACTCACGTTAACCAACTATTCACCGAAGTCGCACGTCGTGCAATTCGATTACAATTTGCATCGCCCAACATTTCTATCGAGATCGCAAGTCGTGCGATTTGATTCGTCTCGTCCAACATTTCTATCGAGACCGTAAGTCATGCGACTCATTTGTAAGTTCGAGTTTTCCCTTCCCGTCGATCCGATTATTGCCTCAAGGCTTAATCGTTCCGCTAGTCTCGGTCGTCCGACCGGCTTATAATTCTCGTCCGACGTATCGTTCATTGATACGAGTCTCACCTTATCGTCCCAACCGATTTTTGAAGAACACTTGCATCAACATACCGTCATACAAATTTCCAATCGAGTCTCGGTACTCTTCCGTCCGTTGCGGACAATCCTTCCATAATTCTCACAACGCATCAATGCCATTCATCGCACAAGTGGTATACCATATACCACTCAGAATCGAGTCATTCATCGCCTACGTGGTATGGCATATACCACTCGAAATTCAAGCCATTTCCCTCGCATTCTACTCACCATGAACCAACGATCTCTTCCAACTCACGATTTTCGCAGTGATCGTGCTTGATCATAACCGTAACTTTAATTCATTCAAAATTCGACACAACTCGGTCAATGTTCTCGTTTGCCAACATAAGTTTGGTGTGCAACCGAACGATTCGTTCTATCAATTTATGATTTTTATTCCTTCCGTTGCATCTCGTGCAACAATTTATTCTGATATGCGTTGCACATCGTGCTACGATTTATTTTCGACATTTCATTTCACTTTGTACAACGATTTATTTCCAATCTCCTTTGCACTCCGTGCAACGATTAATTTGATATGCGTTGCACCACGTGCAATAATTTTATTTCCAACACGCGTTGCACATCGTGCAACGATTTATTCCCGACTTTCCAAGTCAATACCCAAATCCGTTCAACACATTCGGTATTGGCTTATCACTTTCATTTCAACGCATATTCACAATTAACTCGTTGTACTTCATGCATCATTTTATTTCTCTTTCAACATGTTACATTGCAATAACATCTCAAATCGTATTTCATAATTTGTTGCACTTGCAGCAACTAACATTTTTACGGCTCATTGCATTCAATACAATATATCCTTCGCGACTTTTTTTAGCAAACATCATGTAATTTTTATAACACATGCGACAAAATTACACGATTTGTATTAGACTTATTGTATGGAACATCCAGTGCGGCATCGAGTAGAGTCAAGAGTGATTTCAAGTGGTGGTGGGCAAATTTTTAGAATTGTAATGAAGCGAGCGTCCAGAGGAAATTAAGCCTAGAGCTCTGATACCAATTTGTCATGCCCCGACCCGGAATCACCCGAATCATCGTCCTCGCAGGGGGCATAATACCGCACGAGCCTGGAGTTGCGCTCGTGCAAGACAAGATGACAAGTTCTCAAATGGTTATCTTTTGATTCGATATTAACAACGAAAGAAAAACAGAGTATACAAAATAATTCTCTTTATTGATATCCGAAACTGAGATTACAAAGACTTTCGATAGCCTAACAATATATGCCAGATTGGCTACAACACTCAGGTTCTCTCTTGCCCACAAAGAATTTTACCGTTCCATACATCATGCCTTCTATATCTCGGCCGCATCAATCCAGTTGCATAGTCCGAGCGTCAATGCGATCGCACGCTTCAATACGCTTCGGTATTCCAAGCCTCAACGTGTTCAAGCAACGCTTCGCCGCGAGCCATCCATTCCCTGCACCCTGTATGAAGCAGATGGGGGATCAATACGTTCGTCCTCGCATGTACTGATGCAAAGATCTTCTTTCAAAACCGACATTTAGTATTTACGTTGAATCATGCAACTTAGCTTATGATCTTGCTATGTTCTCCTTAGGATCAATTTCCTGGCATATTCGAAAGCATAAGCATGTTAGCATGGCAAGCATGTTACTCAAATTGAAATAGGCAAGCAAACAAGCAATCTCGTGTTTGAGTCGTGATGCAACTTTTACCAAGTCGACGCACTCGTCCTTGTACCGACGCAAGGTGAATGCACCTCATTCATTCCCTGTCATGTTATAAGTGCATCTCTAAGCATGATCTATGTGCGGGACGCATACGCGCCTACACTTTCAACCCATCGTTCCTTAGCTATATGAGGGCCGTTGGCGTATCCGCGCCAGAATGGACTAAAGGAGTTCCTTTCTTTTCTCTCCTTCTTTTCTCAATATTGGTCGGACTTCCCGGCGTTTAACGGGTGGGTTGCGGTCCCAACAACCGAAACATCCCCGCTGCATACCATCATTTACGGCTTTTCCCATCTATAAGACGAGTGCTACTCGTTTAAGGATGTGCGCCTACAAAGATTATTCGATTCCCTCCTAGGCCAAGCGGTTCCGGGGCACTCCGACATTTAACCGTTTGGAGGAAACACTCGTGCACGAGTTATTATTACATTAATCTCAAGTCCATCCCAATCGACCATGCAACGCCCTTATTATTCAAGCAGTCAAATTCAAACAACCAAACATAGTCTTGAGTTAGAGACTCAAACTTTATCATCTCGTATTTCTTCTGTTAACTTTCTATGTTCTTACGTTTCGTACTTCGTTTCAATGTTCAATGGCATTATGCCTCAACTCAACGTTCCTCAACCGAACGACCCGAAGGTCTCTAACACCTTTCGAGGCATTATGTCATATCCGAAGTTCCGCCACATTCATGCCACAACTGTATTCTTTCTCAACGAAGCCATCTTTTTTGATCTCGTGCACGTAAGCACGTTTCGACCGTATTCCCATGTTCTATAACTTAGCGTTCAATGTTCGGGGCTTGCGCGCTAGGGCGCTCGCCTATTGTCTTTCAATGTTCTAGCCTTTCTAACTCGTGCGCGAAGGCACGGTATGGTTCGTGCACTAAGGCACTCGCCGAGTACAGTTATCCCAAGTTCTTGCGGCTTGCGCACCGAGGTGCTCGCCTTTGCGATATCCAATGTCCCATAGCGACTCGTGTATATGATGCACGTTTCATTTCAATTGTTCTAACTTAGTGTTCGACTCACACTACGATTTACTTTTCGATCGGACCACGCCCATGGCGTCGATAGGTTAACTTAGCATACAATAATATATTTGACTTATCGCATGAAGGAGTAAAAAGAAGTCAATCCTCCCACCTTGAGTCGATACGTCTTTGTCGTTTCGCCGAGCCAATACGACTCGATTTCATAACTTTGTTGCACGGCCACTCTCCTGACTTAGCCATTCGAGCACTTCGTGCTTCATTGAATCATACGTCCGATTTGCCTTAGCGTGCCCAAGTCTCAGCCCTTCGCAAGGCGACGATTTGATTTCGTGGACCCCTTACTAAATATGGCAAAAGATCGACCTCTAATATTTTTGCATCAACGTATAACCTGCACACGAAACCAACTAAAATCAATACTTGTATCGATTCGGACTTGCACCTTGGTCGATTCGATTTCATAGAATCTTCGAACTGATTCAACGCACTCATCCTTCGGTGCAACGCGGCGCTTCGCATTGATTCACTCGAAGCATTCTTTGGGACAAGGCAACTCTTTGCATCGACTTAGTTCGATGCGTTGCTCGGGACAACGTAACTCTCGTATCGATTCGCATCGATACATTTCATTCGATCAACGCGACTCGCTGAGTCAATGTCTTAGCGTAATGCACCGTGTGGAGCGGGGCATTACATGAGGGGCTAGGGGGAGGGGCATGGGGGATGCGGTTGGTCGGGTGGTGAGTGGGGGGTGGCTGGGGGGGAGGGTCAGGGGGTGAGGGCGACTGGGGGTGAGGAGGGGGGCTGGTGGTGGTTGGGGGTGAGGGGCTAGGGAGGAGGGGCAGGGGTGTGAGGACGGCTGGGGGTGAGGAGGGGGGTGGGGTGGGGGAGGGTTAGGGTTAGAGTTCGGGTTAGGAATGGGTCCTAAATTTCTAAAATAAATTTGGAATTCCAAACCGAAGCGTTTCACAGTAATTTTATGCTAGATCCAGTACTTTTTAGGTACAAATTCTTAGATGAGAATATTAAGGTTGAGTTTTGTAGCAGTGATTTTATTTTATTTCTTGTAAATCAAAGGGTGCTTGGAAGAGTTAATGCATGCTTGTTGCAAGTGATTATATATTTTTTGAGAATATCATTTCCCGTTCAAATTAGGTGGATTTTTTTCCAATATTTTTTTGCGTGATTAGATTTATGTCGGTCGAGTCGGATTAGGATACTAGTTGGATTCGTATTTGGGTCAAGTAGAATTTTGAATCGGGTTTGATACAGATCTTAGTAGAATGCATAGGGGTACGTACTATGGTACGGTCTCCTATGGTGCCTTTATTGCATCACAGGCCTCTAGGACTGTCACTAGTGTGCCCGGCCCCGCATAGACTGAGGAGTCACTGTTAGCCCAGCAGAGTATCGAGGCGCAGATCGCAGCTCTGCGTGACGACATGCTGCAGAGAATGGCGGCGTCGCTGTTGCAGCCGCAGCCGCATACGGATGATCCTGCGCTCATCTCATATTTTGAGAGGCTTGAGGAGACGACTGAGACGCTGCGACAGATTTTTCGTGCTACGCAGGAGACTACGCAGCAGTTGGTCGAACAGATGCAGCAGTTTTGCGAGATAGCTACGAAGCGACCGTCTGGTACGCCGGGAGCATCGTCTACATCCGACAGTGCACGGGAGGACATTCTCGTCAGCCTGTCACTGGAGGAGTATCAGACGATCCTTGCGTTGCGACGACGGTCATCTGGTGGCGCTCCTCCTCCAGCTCTGGCTCCAGCTCCAGCTCCAGGCGATCAGTAGTTTTGTTTTTGCATTTTCGGACTTTGTACTTTATATTTTTACTTTGTACGTATTTGAGGATATTGACTTTGTTCTTTATATTTGTACCTTATATTATTCGTTGAGAATATTATTTGTTCTTTATATTTTTTGTCTATTTTGGAATGTATTGTGCGTGCCGGTGTTGAGTGTTCCACCGAAGGGGTCGACGAACCCAGGTGTATTTTTGCATTATGGATTCTGTATTTTTTATTCTGGATTTTGTTGGATTCTGTATTTTGCATTTTGGATTCTGTATTTTTTTTTTCAATTTAGCGACCTTTTTAGCGACGTTTACATACGTCGCTAAGATTAGCGACGTTATGTAGCGACGTTTATATGCGTCGCTACATTTTAGCGACGTATATAAACGTCGCTAAAATCGTCGCTAAATTGCTGACGTGTCAGACAATTTGATGTCACAACATCGTCGCAAAAACGTCACTAATGTGTCGCTAATCGACGACCACAACGAAACGTCGCAAATAACGTCGCTATTTAGCGATGTTATGACCGTCGCTAATTTACGTCGCCATAGCGACGTTTTGCGACGTATTTTCGATTAGCGACACGCTTTTTTCCGTCGTTTCCAAAATGTTACTAAAAACGACGCTAACTTAAATTAGCGACGTTTTGGCCGAGATTAGCGACGTTTATAAACGTCGCTAATCTGACAAATTTTTATCGTGTCATCCTATGCAACTGAAGCTTTGTCAATCTTTTGAAGCTTCCAAGTCACATTTTGAAGACTCCCGCCGAAGGTATGTGGTCATATTTTATTTCTAGTAAACAAATATGGTGTATGAAACGATGTATCTTATTTCGATATTTTAAGTTGTAAGGGAAGTTCGACACTCTACTCATCTATGTATCCATTGTAAATTATCAACAAAGAGTTATTTCTTCAGATTTTTTTGTTTCTTTGAATTTCATACATTATATCAAGTCAAACCCAAAATTAGTTTGGATTTTATTTTTTTATTTTTTATGTTTATTTTTTATTTTTTACGTTATAACATCATCCTCGTTTGGTTCGCGGAATGGAAGGGAAAGGAAATCAAATTCTTGGCATTTTCTTTCCTTTGAAAAATTACTATTCTCATTGGTTTTCCTTTCCGATGTTTGGAAATGCCAAAAAATTTGGAAAGGAAAGTGAATACTTCAATGTAGGAAAGTAGTTCCTTTTTGAATGGATGGAATCACTTTTTCTTCTAATTTTTCTTCCATTGAAAATTACTTTCCTTTCTTTCTCAATTTTTTTACAACTAAATATAGAAAAATAATCACTTTTTTTTTTCCAATCCGAAGATTCCGTTAACCAAACGGAAGCCTTAGTTAGGGTTGACGGATTATGGGCTAGTTCTAATTGCTTAAACTTACTGATGTAATCGTAGTCTCACTCGTGATATCATCTCTACTTTAAACATGATGGATATTGACCACCGATCCCGTAGTCGCATTTGATTTTTTGTTTATTTTGTTGACCACCTCACTCGAAGTCCAAAATTAATTTGCTGCAGTCATAGCCACAAACGAGTCGGGACTTACAAAAGCAAACTTTGTTCACGTCAAAAGACCACAGTGCGGATGTACGTTACATCATGCTGAAGATTTGAATTGGGACTACACACTCCAAGCGAGTCAGCTCTACAGCACTTGAAACCGAGTGGGAGTGTGGCTGGCACATTTTACTCGGCCACTAGTCTAAAAGTCCAAACAAACTAGTAATTAACAACCTGTCTAGTTACTCGTTATTAAAGAAGTTCAACATTACAGTAATGTGACAGCATTAAACTCTGTCACATGTGACATGTCTGCGGAAAAGTAAACGAAGCTGACGGTCAAGTTTGTTATCCATCTCTACTGTTACAAGAGGACTTCAAAATGACTTCAAATTAAGTCGTATAAGTATGTATATCTTCAATCATTTCATTTTAAAAAAAAAATACGAAATAATATAATTTAAACATTTTTTTCTTTTTCTTTTCCATGACAGAATATTTTCTTCTTTTATCCACAAAAAATTACATAATATTATAATTTTAAACTTTCTCTCATTTTCTTTCCCGTAATCGAATATCCTCTCTTTTTATCCACATATCAAAAACAAATTATAATAATTTTAATTAGTTTTTACAAATCTTAATTAAAATATAATTTATATATAACAAATCTTAATTTTAATTTAAATATTTAAATTATATTTTAATAAGATTAGAAAGAAAGAAAAATAATTGTACGTGTGACGCACCTGCTTTTCCTAGTATGGAATAAGAAATCTCAAACTGCACATGTTGGGGACAGCAACCCTGGTTATCAATCACCCAAATAAAACTATATCTTAGCATTTCATTTTATAGTCTCAATCTTCATTGTATTTTAATAAATACTAGAAGAAGAAAAAAAATTAAATTAATAAACATAGTCTCATATATTATAAGATTCATGTAAAAGTGAAGACTAAAAATAAAAGACTAAGATAAGAGAATAATTCACAGTCTTCGAAGCAATTGCAAATTGTCAATTTCAAATATCTATCATCATCTGATCTTCCCATATGCCATCATCGTCCCCATCATGCTCATCCCAGTTACAGTTTGGGCCTGGACGAATTCTATGGGCGTCCAAATGTCAAAGATAGTTTGGGATGCCAACACACAAGAGCCTGAGCACATAGATCGATCTAAACTTAGGTCTAAGACTCAAAGCTTAACATTTAAGTTTTTTTTTTTTTTTTTTGGTTAACCAACCTTTGAGTATAAGTTTGAGTATAAGAGAGGATTCGGTTTATTCTGTTTCAACCGAATCAAAATAGTCAAAACCTAATAAATCAAAATTCTAAACATTCAAAATCGAAACCGAACAAAAATTAGTCCTTTGGCTATTTTTATTGATTAATGGACCGCGTCCAATATTGGGATTGTAGTTAAACTATATTTAAAATTATAATTTTTCTCCAGATATTTGTTGTATTTTAAAGTTGTATTCAAAGTTGGACTAGTTATTAAATTATCACAGTTTGACTTCAAAATACATACATATAATTGTCGTTGTCAAAATATACACAAAAATATATACATTTTTAATCATAAAATATGCATAGAATTGTGGATATTTATATAATTATATAAATTTTATTCGGTTTTTTGGTTTTGACCAAAATCGAAATTGAAGTTGAATAAAAATATTTCAAAATCGAAACCGAATCGAATTTTTTATTTCATTGGGTTTAGATTTTTGGTCTAAAACTGAATAATGTTCACCCCTTAGGCACCACTGATCTCAAGTAGGGACATAATACCCAATCAATCTTCTGCAACTCTTAAATTGTTTTAAATTGGCTGAGTTGACAACACATAAATGGATTAGAATGTAAACAAAATGCATTTAGATAAAGGAACTTAACCAATTTTTATTGTCAATGTAGTCGACTGAAAAAGATCCAAGTCCGGATGCAATTGAATAATGTACTTCTTGAGATAGTAGGTGTATCCATTTTTCTTCTTCTAAATTTCTCTATATATTCAAGAAGACTAAATTGATTAAATTATCAGAATTAATGTGCAAGTAATATCAAGTTAACGAGTAATTACAGCAAAGTTGAAGAAATTAATATGCTTACTCAAAAACCTAAGGCAACATATTTTTCTTGAATCCATCGGCAGTGTGTATCTTGTTGTATTTTCTCGGTGCAACAATCTTCTTAAAACTTGTAGTGGTGGGTGGGTTCTTAATGGGCCTGCTGCACCATAGTTAGAGGCCTACACCGAAACGTTTGGCAAGTTATACGAAAGATGTGTATTTGTTACGCCCCCTAATCATTTAATCTTGAGAAGGGCTACTATTACAACCCCCCACAACCAAGGGCTTACAACCGGCCACGTGGTCAGTTTTCATTGATTGTAGGTGGGACCGGGTGGTAATGTGTTACTAGAGAGTGAGTGGGTTGTAAGAAGATTGTAAGGATTTGGTAGTAAATATAGTTTTATTGTTTAATCTTTGTTAAGTCATGTCAACACGGACAATATTACACTACGTGGAAGGGGGATTTTTATAGATTCAAATCAATCTTAAAAAGTAGAAATAATTTGGCAAGTGTCTCATTCAAAATATTGAAACTAGTATATGCCCCCACTTTTTTAAAAACTAGCAAATGTCCTCATTCATTTGTATGGAACAAATAACATTTCAAGATATGTTCCCACTATTTAATCAAAATTTGGCTAACTTACAAAGGAATTGGGACATTTGTTTTTTTTGTTTTTTAATATTGGAGATATATGCTAGTTTCTATATTTTGAATGTATGTATTTGCTAAAATATTCCTAAAAATTACCATGGTGATGGTGACGATGATAGACGATATTTTAAAATAACATCCGTGAATTGTCTTATTTGACTGTTCGAATTGAATTTTTAAGCTATTCAATTCTAGCGAGACTTTGATTTAATCTGAAGAAAAAAAAAAAAAAAAAAATATATATATATATATATATATATATATATATATATATATATATATATATATATATATATATATATATATATATATATATATATATATATATAGTTTCAAAAAAATAGTCTTTCAAAATCTCATTGAAGAATATCCTTAGTTCTCTCTCTCTCTCTCTCTCTCTCTCTCTCTTTCTCTCTCTCTACATGTGTGTGTGTGTGTGTTTTCGAAAAATCAGGCATTGGATCTGTCTTTTTAGACCGTACAAATTAGTTCAAAATTTCTTGAGAAATTGAGGAATATCTCGAAATAAGTCATTGGATATATCTTTTTGACTTTATTTAAGGAAGTAATCTATGCGGTTCAAAAAGACAACCTAATGGTTGCTAATCTCAGAATCCTCAAGATAACAATCATTGGATGTCTTTGGACTACAGTTAAAGAACTAATTTATATGGTCCAAAGAGATATATCTAATGACTGTTGTTTCATATGTGGAATCGAACCCAGCCAGGATGTGTTATCTCCATCTGATGACCACTATAACTAGAAGAGCGGCGATTCTAGAGTGATTGATCAGTGATTTGTGCTTGCTATTTGGTTAGTCGGTAATAATTATCATGATTAGTTAGCTATTAATGCAATAGTTAATTAGTAGCCAGCTCAGCATACATCTGATGCCTACCTGTGTCCTAGTCAGCACCAATGGTTATAGTCAGCTTGGAGTGAGAGGCAAGCAAGTATCAGCTGGATATAAAGAGAAGAACGAAGAATTGATCGACAGCTGAGATTTGTATTCCATTTCTTTACTTCAGTAAACTTCCAATTCATAGTTCATTACATTTTGTATTTCCTTTTCCTACTTTTGCATAAAAGAAAGCCTATTTTTCCTTTGCAATTTGTCCCTGAATTCTTTGATTGCACTCTAAATCTCTGCACAATTCACCAGTCATGTCGAATTGTAGCAGACCCCCTCTACTTCTAGGTCTGGTAGCTCGGGGTGCTATCACACGTTCCTGACTCTCATTCCGAAATCTGAAGGAGGTAAATCTCTGGCGAACTTTCGTCCCATAGCATGTTGTAATTATTTATATAAAATAATTACTCATCTTATGTGTCGGAGGATGGAAGGCATCATGCAGGAGCTGGTTTCTTTGAACCAAGCAACATTCATCAAAGGGAGGGCGATTGCGGACAATAATCTTTTGTCACATGAGATGGTACGAGGAAAGGCCTGTGTGAAACTTGACCTAAAGAAGGCGTACGACACGATTAATAGAGAGTTTGTCTGTCATATCATGCTCGCCATGGGATTTGATTGTGTCTAGGTGGATCTGGTTCGGAAGTGTATCTCGACACCCATGTTATCGGTGTTGATATGAGGGCAACCTTATGGATTCTTTAGCAGCAACCATGGATTACAACAGGGGGATCCTCTATCTCCATACTTATTTACTCTAGTAATGGAGCATTTTACTTGCCTTATGGATCTGGCAGTCCACAGGAGACAAATTATACCGTTGTTCAAAACAGTGCAACCGCATGTTTCCCACATGATATATACGGATGATCTACTTGTAATTTTGGCCCGTCTAGACTGGGACTCACGAGAATGGCAGACAATTTAGCAGTATTTTCTTTACACACGTGGTTGCAGCTTAATAGGGACAAGAGTAAGGCATATTTTGATACTCATTGCTTGGACAAAGCGGGAAGGGCAACGATTCTAGGTGTTGAAGTGGGTGAGTTACGAGTCAAGTATTTGGGGGTCCCTCTTTTGGTTAATTACGCTAAAGACTTGGACTGTCAGAGTTTGGTAGAATACACCCAACGACGGGTAGAGGGTTGGCATACCAAGATTATGTCCTTCGGTCGTCGGATAGAGTTGATCAGATCTGTTCTCACCACCATAACAGTATATTGGCTACAGACGATTTTGTTACCTACTACTACAATACACATGATCGAGCAAATATGTGCCAACTTCCTCTGGCATGGAGGTGTTCATGCCATAGGCTGGGACATATTATGTCGGCCTGAGAAAAAAGGTGGGATGTGCTTGCGCTCTTTAAGAGTCATGCGAGACATTGCTAGGATGAAATTAACCTAGAAATGTTTAACTCAAAACACTTTATGGGAAGCCTGGATGAGAGGGAGGTACCTAAAATATAAAAAATTTTGGGCATACATGACAAATAGCAATGATTCGGTTATCATGAAGTCTATTGTATCCTACAGATTGAAGGTCCACCATCATATATCAAAGGTAATAAAGGATGGAAGAACCATAGACTTGTGGTTCGACCCATGGTTTGGAGGACGGAGCATAATGAAGAGGTGTGGCTGGCGTGTCTTCGGGGGCACTCCTCAACGACGACAGAGAGTTAGTAGTATACTACATCGTGGAGTCTGGCATTCAGAAATGCATAGGTGGGCATGGTTATACGGTAGGAAATAAAGGATGTAACAACTGATGAGGGCGTAACGGAGGATGGCTGGATATGGATGGAGTCACCAAATGGAAGGTTCGAGACTGGTGTATGACGTCATACGGACACATCACCAACCTATGCAACATGCTGAATTCGTGTGGGTTGGAGGAGTAGCAAAGAAAATGCTGTACTGTATGTACAAACTTGCGATGGGCTACCTACTTACTCTGGATCGACTGGAGAGGTTTGGAGTACGGACGAACGGGCTTCGTTGTGTCTTATATCGAAGGGAGAATGAGATAGCAAAACATCTGTTCACTACTAAAATCTGCTCCATTAGCGATGTAAATTTAGCGACGTTAGTATAACGTCGCTAAATTGTGCACATTAGCGACGTTTAATATAAACGTCGCTAATAGTCGCTACTAGCGACGAAAATAGCGACGTGACAACGATGTAGATTAGTTACATGAGCTAGTCGTCACAAAATTCTAATTAAATTTCCCCCAATAGCGACTAATTTAGAGACGTTATAGGATGAACGCCGCTAAATTCTAATTAAATTTCCCCCAACGATTCATTTTCCCCTATTTACTCTCTCACTCTTTCTCCCCCCCCCCCCCTCCGGCGCTGTAAACCCCCATAATTTATATTTGAAATTTTTTATAATTTAATTAATTTATGTTAGGCATTTTATTATTTATGGATTATTTACTACTAGTTTATTAGTATAATTAATGTACGTGTGTTTATATATTATTATATGTGTGCATGTTAGTATTTCTATTAAATAAAGAATATAATTAAATCTAGGATTTTAGGAATTTATTTGTAATTTTTGTGATAATTTTTGTTAGCTAAAAGGAAGATATATATATATATATATATATATATATATATATATATATATATATATATATATATATATATATATATATATATATATATATATACTTAACTTTTCGGAAAAAGAATGATAAAAGAAAACAAAAGAAAAAAAGGAAGTGAGCAGCAGCCGGTCACTTAAGTGAGCGGGCCCACCAGCATTAGCAGCGGAGCAAACCCCCCCTCCCCCCCACGCGCGTGTACAGTAGGATTAGTGGGAAATTGAGTAATCCGAAACCCATTAGTAGTAGGGTTGGTTGCAACTTGTTATATATATAACTTTTTGCACAAAACTCAAAACCCTAAACTTCCAAAACGAAAGTTGCGGCTGATCATACCCTCTTCGCCTACGAGTTCGTTTCACCAGCGACGGAGTTTTGTGCGTGACGAACGGAGCATTGGAAGTCAGCCCCGAGTCACCTACGGAACAGTTTTTCCACTCAAGGTACCTTATTTCCCTACGACGTAACTTTTTACTCGTAGCACCAATTTTCAATCCGTAAGATTTTCTGGAAAGTAGACTTGACCCTCTTCGAGATCCTCCAGGTGGATTTCGAAACAACCCATCAACTTGCTCGAAAAATCGAGACGAAGTTGAAGAAAAACCTGTTTTCTGTAATACTAAAAACTGTTGTAAAACGATAACTTGTCGGCCAATTTTCTTGCTATACAGTAAAGAATTATAGAAACTAATTAAAAACAGTAAAAGACAACATAACCGAGATCGTAACGCATCTTCTGGATCGTCGTTTCGATTAACGTGCAAAAAGTAAATTGATGTTGAAGTTGAGGAAAAACCTGTGTTAATTTTTATTAATTTTCTAAATTTTGTCTGAGATGGTGTGCGCCCCGACAAACCGGACGACGTGGTCATTCGCTATATACATCGAAAGGCGCGTATGGACGTTGTCGACGTGTGGGAACCGACGGAACTCAGTTTCGTCGTGTGTGCGCGACGAAATCAGTCCGTATCCGTCAAGATACCCCCGTATCGCCAATTTGCAAACTTTGCCCTAACTTCGTGTACAGTTGTCGATTCGAGACGAAACTTGCGCCAACAGGTCCGGATCAAAATTTTGGTCCTGTGTGCCAAGTTTGGTTCGATTCTGAGAAGGTCGAATCGGAACCCTTTTTGGCGGGCCCACGACCCACTCAAACGGTTGATTTTGTACACGGCTCATCAGAATCCAAAAGTGGACATACCATTGAGTTTCTCTCCTCAAAATGAATCCGTAGACATATAGTTTGACGACTTTAGAGACCACAGACTTTGGCACGCGTTTCGGTGCAAAGCAGGTCCAACGCGGACATCGTTTTGACCCGAAATTACGATTTTGCCTCTGTTCCAGAATTAGACTTTTGGAAAGGCGTTTCCTAGGTATATCTTTTACACCGAGTACGTTTTTGATGTTTATTTCAGCATCCGGAGTTGTTTGGAGATTGTGACGTTTCTTGGCTGACATTGTGATTACCTGGACTTGCCACTTTGTACCGTCAAGCAAGATACCTTGCCACCCTACTCTGTGATTATTATATTCTTATTTTCAGTTATTATTTTAGTATTTTTTATTTCTTGATATTTAAACTGGGCGTCCAAGTCACACTTGGGTGCAAGCAACTCTATCGGTCTTTTTTATGCTTTTATTTATTTCTCTTACATTGACTTAGTCTAGTGACCTCCCATTGATGATGAGGTATTGGTATATCTCATACGGCCTTGACACTTGCTTACCACGTGTTGTGAGTCACATGTAGGACACGTACCCGCGTAGTCGGCTGGCCACCGATACGTATGGAGCGTGCGACGGATAGGAGTAACTGCCAATAGAATTGCATGTTAGAAGACTTGGCGGTTACTAGAGGTTCATATCAGTCATGGAGATGATGATACTAGGCATTGGGTAGGGAGAACAATACCTGACGTATGGGCTTCTTTGCACTTCCCAAATTATCTGTGCGCTCCTTTGGAGACGCAGGCTCCAGGCGCCCTCTGACGTTTTCCAGAGCATTATGGATGTAGCCCTTGCACATGGTGCCCTCTGACGCTTCCAGAGCGTTATGGACGTAGGCCCCTGGTGCCCTCTACGGGAACTATGCCGATCCCATTTACAGCCAGGGCTCATGCGTCAAAGGATTGTATCTCAACTGCATATTCACAGTAGAATGGTCAGGAGCCCGATTGCATGCATACCTTTTTCTCTTATTATATTATCATAGTTTATATGGCATGGTATTTTTTTGTATCTTGCTACGTCCCTCTGAGGACCTGGTTATCTCTCCAGGTTTAGACGATTTTCCACAGGAGTACGGAGCGGCGTTGGAGCTATCCTACATTGATGACGAGGCAGTCCCTACTGATTTCTAGTCTATTCTTTATTTGAGATATTAGTGGACATTATTTTTACATCTCTTTTTTTTTTTTGTGGAGGTTGGACTCCGATCTTGTGAGACTATTTTTCATAGCTGTTTGGAGTGAGCATATTCACCCGGTTATCTTTTGATACTCTTATTTATTTATTTGGACTCTATTATCTTCTGTGTTGAGCTGTGATGAGATTAGATTATATTATTCTGGCCTGTGATTATTTTATTTACAACTTATGTGCATATATGAGGATTCCATATATTGGTGTATTCTTCGTACATGTGCAGCTGGCATGTTCACGTGCTTGGTCCTATGTATTTTGGGACTAGGGCGTTACATATTTTGTGGTAGCCCATGCAGGTCTACGTTAATATTGTTGGGTTACATGACTGTGCCCAACAAGCCTGCATATAGTAATAGGAATATCTCATCCATAACTAGTACTACCTCTTGACTTCCAATCTTTTCGAAACTTTCTTGATTATTTGATTTACCTCATATCTAATCTTTTCTCATATCAACTTATCTTCCTCGTACCAACAGTATGCATTTAAGAAGCGGACGCACTTCTGCCTTGGCCCTCACATCTGGTGAAGAGGCTACTCCGGAGGGACAGAATCCTCCTATGACTCCAGCGACACCATACCAGCCAGGACAGTCGCAGCCTACTATGACACCGACGACGGAGTACCCAGAGATCGTAGCACCCCCGGGCAGCCAGGCTGGGCAGACTACTACCATGCCACCAGAAGGGAATGTACCACTGCCTCTACCACCACCATTCCCTCAACAGTTTCCCCCACAGTCGGGACCCTCAGATGCCTCCACCACCGACTGATGGGAGCCCTACTTCTCAGTTTATGTACGTCATGATGCAGGCTCAGTGGCAGCAGACTGAGCTGATGAGACAGACGATGATGGCAGCATTAGCTAGACCTCCACCACCTCCAGTACCAGCACTAGCACCAGATCTGCATCCTTATGAAGTCTCTATCAAGAATTTCACAGATATGAACCCCAAGGCCTTTAGAGGAACGGAGAAGCCATTAGAGGTGTCACAGTGGCTTATTAGTACAGAGAAGCTTCTGAAGGCATCCCAGTTGCCAGCTCGAGATTGGATGACAGCAGTGGACCTACTATTAGAAGATAATGCTCACCACTGGTGGAAGGCGGAAGAGAGACGATTAGGCACTGGGATCACCTGGAAGCAGTTCTATGATGCGTTTTATGAGAGGTTCTTCCCTATTCATGTACGAGATGGTCTCTATGACCAGTTTCTTCATCTGAAGCAAGGGAATATGACAGTCGATGAGTATGACTCAGAGTTCAATTGCCTGAGTCGCTTTGGTGCGGGATTGATTCCGACGGAGTTAGAGAAGGCGAGAAGATTTCACCAGGGGCTTGCACCAGAGCTCAAGTCTTATACGACTACCCAGTCTCGAGTCTCCCATTCAGCTGTCCTGGAAGAAGCTCGTGCTCAGGAGATACTTCGCAAGGAGCAGTAGCAGACCTCGAGACGTCATACACCAGCAGTTACACCAGCCTGAGCTACTCAGAGTGGACCTATTAGGAGGGCCACAGGACAGTTCCAGTAGAGGCCCTCACCTTATCAGAAGCCCGTTTGCCATTACTGCAGAAAGCAAGGACATCTCCAAACTGACTGCAGGACTCGCCTTGGATTATGCTTGAGATGTGGATCCAATCAGCACATGCTCAAGGACTGTCCGGAGCAACAGGCGATAGTACATGCTTGGCAGAACCCGAGGCCTACAGCCCCAGTTCTTCCAGCACCATGGCCTGTAGCAGGAGTACCTCGTCCACCATTACCTCCTCAAGGCGTACTGTACAACAAGGCCAGAGCTCAGGACCCAGGACAGAATTATGGGCAGGTATTCTCACTTGTTGTTGAGGATATAGACACAGAGTCAGAGGTTATAGCAGCCACTAGTTTTACCACTGGACACAGCATTCCCATCACACCCTTAGCTAAGAATGTTAAAATCCTCACTAGAGGAGGAGTTGTACCTGTTAGTGGTATTTGTAGACTTTGTCCTGTAGTGATAAGTGGCAGAGAGAGGATGGCACGACTTCTTGTATTCCCTATGCCGACATTTGATGTGGTTCTTGGAATGGACTGGTTGAGCCAGCATTTCACTCTCATAGACTGCCATAGGAGCAGTATTATCTTTAGACCACCAAATGCGGAGGAGTTTGAGTTCACCAAAGAAGACGGAGAGAGTTGTGATGCACCCGCATTGGGGACTCATATGATGATGCATGGCACCCCTTAGCACCCTATTATCACCGAGTTCGAGGATGTATTCCCCGAGGAATTGCCAGGACTGCCACCTGACCGAGATATTGAGTTTTCTATTGAGCTTATTCCGGGAGCCGAGCCTATCTCATCTCGAGTTTATCGGCTAGCGCCCAAAGAGTTGGTAGAGATGAAAACGCATATTGATGACTTATTGGAGAAAGGCTTTATTCGTGCCAGTGCATCGCCGTGGGGAGCACCCATTCTTTTTGTACCTAAGAAAGATGGGACAGTGCACATGTGCATCGACTACAGAGTATTGAATGCAGTGACGGTGAAGAACAAGTATCCCTTGCCGCGTATAGACGATCTATTTGATCAATTGAGTGGAGCAAAAGTATTCTCCAAGATTGACTTACGATCGGGCTATCAACAATTGAAGGTTCGGAAGGAAGACATTGCAAAGACAGCTTTTCGATCAAGGTATGGACACTACGAGTTCTTGGTCATGCCTTTCGGTTTGACCAATGCTCATGCAGTCTTCATGAATTTAATGAACAAGATCTTTCACCAGTACTTGGACAAATTTGTAGTAGTCTTCATAGATGATATCTTGATTTACTCCAAGAGTCAAGAGGAGCATGAGCAGTATCTACGATAGTTTTGGGAACATTGAGGAATAAGCGACTTTTCGTAAAACTTAGCAAGTGTGATTTCTTTCTCAAGGATGTATCATTTCTTGGTCATATTGTTACGGATGATGGTATATCAGTGGACCCAGAGAAGATCACAGCAGTCAAATCATAGCCCGCTCCCACATCAGCTTCTGAGGTGAGAAGTTTCCTCGGACTTACGGGTTACTACCGATGGTTCGTAGAAGATTTCTCTCGAATAGCGGGGCCTATGACTCGATTAACCTGCAAGGATCAGGAATTTGTATGGACAGACGAGTGTCAAGCCGCATTTGATGAGTTAAAGAAGCAATTGACCACAGCACCGATCTTGACACTACCATCGGGCCCGGGAGGATTTATGATCTACAGCGACGCATTCGGGAAAGGATTATGATGTGTATTGATGCAGCACGGTCGTGTAGTAGCATATGCATCGCGACAGTTGAGGGTACACGAGAAGAATTATCCGACCCACGATCTAGAGCTTGCAGCGGTTATCTTTGCTTTGAAGCTATGGAGACACTACTTGTACGGCGAGAAGGTTGATATCTACACTGATCATAAGAGTCTCAAGTACGTGTTCACATAAAAAGAGTTGAATATGCGACAGCGACGTTGGTTGGAGTTGATGAAGGATTACGAGATCGAGCTTCATTATCATCCGGGCAAGGCTAATGTTATGGCAGACGCATTAAGCCGCAAGCCCATGGCACACTTTTTGACTACACAGAAGGAGTTGATTAGAGACTTGGAGCAGCTTGGCATTGAGATAGTATTGCCTGGAGCAGATAGCGTATTAGCCAACCTCCAAGTGCAATCATCATTGGTAGAGCGTATCAAGACAGCATTGCCCAATGATGCTAGATTTCGACGGTTCAGAGAGAGGACTGAAGCAGGAGAGCAGACGGAAATGAGGGTCCATCCCGATGGGACATTGTGATGTGGTGATCGCATTTATGTTCCCAATGGAGAGCTACGACAGGAGCTTATGGCAGAGGCTCACAGTTCGACATACTCCATTCATCCCGGAGGAACCAAGATGTACCGCGACTTACGACAATATTATTGGTGGCACGGAATGAAGCAGGAAATAGCTCGTTTCATTGCTAAGTGTTTGGTATGTCAACAAGTGAAGGCGGAGCACCAGAGGACGGTCGGATTATTGCAGCCGCTATCCATTCCCGAGTGGAAGTGGGCGCACATCACTATGGATTTCGTCACGGGTTTTCCTCGGAGTCCTAGGGGACGTGATGCAGTGTGGGTGATTGTTGATAGACTTACAAAGTCAGCCCATTTCTTACCTTTTAGAGTGGGCCAGTCGACAGAGGTATTGGCAGAGATGTATATGGAGCAGATTGTGAGATTACACGGTGTGCCTATTAGTATTGTGTCGGACCGCGACTCGAGATTTACCTTGCACTTTTGGAGGAGCATGCAAGAGAGTTTGGGCACCCGATTGAAGTTTAGCACGGCATACCATCCTCAGACAGACGGCCAGTCGGAGCGTACTATTTAGACACTAGAGGATATGTTGAGAGGATGTATGCTTGACTTTGGTGGTTCATGGGGGGACCATCTTCATCTTGTTGAGTTTTTCTACAATAATAGCTATCAAGCGGGCATTCAGATGACTCCGTTTGAAGCATTGTATGGTAGGAAGTGTCGGTCTCCTGTTTGTTGGAGCGACATAGAAGAGCGGCAGCTATTGGGTCCCGAGTTAGTCTTGAGCACAGTGGAGACAGTGAAGAAAATTCAGGGACACCTGCGAGCAGCGCAGGATCGTCAGAAGCAGTGGGTAGATAATCGTCGCCGACCCTTGGAGTTCAAAGAGGGTGACCATGTGTTCTTGAAGATATCCCCCACTAGAGACACGATTCGATTCGAAGGACGTGGCAAGTTGAGTCCAAGGTACATCGGGCCTTTCGATGTCTTGGAACGTGTTGGAGAGGTTGCTTATAGATTGGCCTTGCCACCATCGCTAGAGGGAGTGCATGACGTATTCCATGTATTTC